>JAOWBW010000301.1:0-600000 GCA_026119855.1 Campanula takesimana
CATCCCACCTTACTTGACACCCAAAAGTGGGCACATAATTAAGGAAAAAGAATAACATAAAGAAAATTGTGGTAGAAAAGAAGAAAGAGAATGAGTGGGGTAAATAATATGTTGGTTGAACAAAAATGAGTGGTGGAAAATGAAAAGAAAGAATGAGTGGTGGGGTAGTGTTAGGATTCATTGTTAGTACACCCACCTGATTTGATTGACCCATTCCACGTGTCTTTTTATGGACTTTCGGTTTACATGTAATGAAGTTTTACTTCAATTTTTAGACAAGTCCATTTCTAGATTTTTAGTAGTTAGGCTGAGTTACAATCGGTTTATTCATAGCGGTTTAGTGTCCCTCAAGCCGCCATCTTCAACCGCCAGCATGGTGCCTTAAGTCCTTCATCAAGCCGCAGTTTGTGTCTTTGATGAAACCGCATTTCAAGTTCATTCATGAAACCGCACATGCATCTGGTGGAACCGCCGACCAAGATATTGAAGAAGTTATTGCTGTCATTTACTCCTTGAAGACAAACATTCGCTTTTCAACCGTAAATGAATGACTGGTGACTTGTCCTTAAACTTCAAGTCATGGTTCAGTTATTCTTGGAATGTCGGTTTGTCTCGCTTTTTGAAAAGTTACCGTTGTACTTTTCCAACAACTAAAAGGACAATGTCAGGTAGTGATCCAACAACTTCCTACCACAAAGCAAAAGCAAAGGACGACAGTGACAGGTCAACCAATGGGATTGTGACAGCGCATAAAACCGCCATACAATGACTCACCTCATTGTCCAACGGTCACTAATGCCTTCACTATAAATAGCCTTCATTTTCAACAATGAAGGTTGCTGAGCTTCAAAGAGAATATCCCAAGTATTCAAGTTTGCTTTGAAGATTGAAAACCCAGATACTCATATCTTCATCATCTCCTTAGCAAACCCAGAGTTCTTCATTAAAGCTTCAAGCCTTCAAATCATCACAACTCAGCCTTGCACAGAAAGTAATCATTTGCTCACCATCACTTAGATATTTTGAGCTCTTGATTTCTTTCCACACTACACACCCGGAGTATATTTTCTTATAGATTATATACCTCGAAAACACAGGTTGTTATTATAGCATTGTTAGGTTAGATTGTTTATTTAGAGTTTGGATTCTTTTGTAATCTTATAAAAACTCCTCTAAATCAATACAAGTCTAGTAGCTATTAGAAAATCCTAGGCTAACCACCTAGGTAGAGGACGTAGTTCTTTCAAGAACGAACCTCTTCAAATTGTGTGTTCTTGATCTTTATTTTCTGTCTTGTCATTTACATTTATGTTTATGAGCTTTATTTACTTTCATGTGAAATGACTTGATAAATGATTTGCATACTTTTGTGATACTTCAGTTGTGCCTTGTCAGTTGCATCATTCCTTTTTCAACCACTTAAACCGCCCAACTCTTTATAATTCAGTTTGGACAAAACCGCAAAACTCCGCTGTGCATTTTATCTGAGCGGTTCTAGTGCTTTAAACCGCAATAGACCAAACTGATAAGTACTTGGTTGATTTTCAAGGGTATTTCGAAAAAGATTTTAAACCGCTATTCACCCCCCTCTCTAGCGGTTCTATACCCTTGTTGCCCTTTGGGACCAACAAGTGGTATCAGAGCTTATCCACCAAAAATTATTTTACAAGCTTAACCGCTTGGGTGCTGATCCAATGGCAAACATAAACTCCCATATGATGCAGACATCCAACTCTAATCACTTACCTATTCTTAATGAAGATAGTTTCATCTTCTGGAAAGATAGGATGAAGAAGCACATGATATCGAGGATCGCAGATTATGGACTGCAATTGTTAATGGACCCTATGTCCCGATGAAGGCTAACCCTGATGCAGGTACTGCTGGACAAACCGCGAAAATCAAGAAGCCGGAAGCTGAATGGACCGAAACTGATCAACGGAATGTGGACTTTGATGGTAGAGCTATGTCCATGCTTGTATCAGCTATTGATCTAAGAACTCACTCAAAGGTTCTAGATTGCAATACCGCAAAGGAAACATGGGATGGCATCATTGACTTTCTGGAAGGAGATGCCGACACCAAGAAGAACCGCCTCTACCAACAGAGAAGGCTCTTTGATTACTTTGTCAAAGACCCAAAGGAATCTCTTCGCCAATGCTATGAGCGGTTCGTGGAAATTGTCAATGTATGTTTCTCTCTAGGGCACAAGTATTCCAATACTGACCTGAACATGAGATTCATGCAATCTCTTGGTAGCAAATGGCTGATCAAAACTACTAACATTGAAGACAACAAAGATCTGGAAGCTCTTGATCTTCGTCATCTTTATGCCATGCTAAGGGTATTTGAATTCAAGCTTGAGGAAGCTCATGAAACCGAAAACAGATTCAAGTCTCTTTCTCTTGCCGCTTTCAACAATGCCACATCTCCAGTTTACAATCCAGATCACTATCAAACCGCATCCAATACTCATTTACAAACCGCTTCTTTTGATCCAAATATTCCAAGATATATTTCTCAAACCGCACCTCCAGAGTATTACCAACCGCCTCATCAACCTTACCCTCAACATCATCAACCCTATTCTCAACCTCAGCAATCTCATCAATCCTACACTCCATCTCAAAATTCCCAAAGTGTAGCATCCAGTTCTACTCAAGTTGACTTTGATGACATGGATGATGACGAGTTTGCTCTCTATGTGAAAAACTACACCAAGTTCAGAAAGAACAGAGCTCAATTTCAATCAGGCGGCCCTGCAAAGTTTGTCCCTCCAACCAGATTCAACAAAGCAGCTGATGCTAAGAAAAGGGATGATCTTGTTTGTTACAACTGCAGACAACCAGGTCATTTTGCCTCCAGTTGTCCCAAACCGCGATATGAAGCCGCTCCTGCCAAGAAACCGTTCAACAAAAAGTTTTTCAAGAGAAGAGGAATGGTTGCTGAACAAGGAGAACAACTATTAACATGGATCGGTTCTGATACAGATGATAGTGATGAAGATGAAGGAGTTGCAAATCTTTGCCTAATGGGATTTGAAGAAAAGGTTGAAATTGACGAAAGCCTTCCACTGCCACTCCATCAAATGAAGTCAGTTTCACCAAGAACTCCTGAAGCTAAACAAGGCAAAACTCCTACTTCACCAAACTACTCTCCTGAGGATCAAACCGAACAAACCATGATGACCAGGTACTTGAACGTGCTAATGTTATTTGTCAACAACACACCGTGCTTAAAAAGGCATATAAATTAATGGCTGCGGAACTTGAATATTCCCAAAAAGAATGCAAGTCCCATAAGGAGGAGATTGAAAAACTCAAGCTCCAAATTGTTGGGATAGCTTCTGTTGTCGAAGAAAACCGCTACCTTAAGGACAGAACCGAGGTTCTTAACACCCGAATCCATGATCTTACTGCATAAGGGATGAACTTCAAAAAGTGACCGATGTGTGGACTAAGTCTGGAGTCACCATGGAACAAATCGTTAATTCACAAATTCTCTCTAAGGAGAAAAGTGGATTAGGATTTAAAACTGATGATGGGTGTAAGTGTCCTTGTCTTTGTGCTGAAGGTGGTGTGAAACCAACTGAACAAATCAAAGAAATTCCTAAGGTGAATCATGCTGGTAAAAAGGGCTCAACACAAGAAATTAAAAAGCAAAATTATTTCTATGAGTATCCTAAAAACCAGACTGGGAAAGATCCAAAGTGGAAAGAGAAATCCACAGCGGCTGAGGCAACCAAGGAAGTATTGAGTGATGAAACCGCTCCTAGTCGGTTTAAGGAATATCCTGTTATATTTCCTAAAGCCGCACCTAAGAGAAAGGTGGAACTCAAGAAGGTTAACTTTGTTAAAGCCAAAACCGCTGACCTAGTAAAACATGATAAACCGAAGGTCAGTAATGGATTTGTAAAACCGCAACCACAACCTGGCTTAATTCATTGTTCTATCTGTGCCGATTTTGGTCATAGTGCTGGTCATTGTCTTTTAAGATTCACACCCAATGCCAAAGGACGTAAAAATCCTAAGGTCAAACAGGGTGGGTCCCAAAAAGCTGCTAACCCTAGGACCCAAGGAATAAGGGGGACCAAAACCTTTCATGTTTATTTTTTAGATTTCATGTTTTATGGATGGAACCGCTAAGAAGAAGAAGGATCTCTGGTATTTGGATAGTGGATGCTCACGACACATGATTGGAGATTCAGAACTACTCTGCAGTTTCATCCAAATGAAAGGTCCCCCAGTAGTGTTTGGTAACAACAAGAAAGGAGAAACAGTAGGATATGGAGCAATCAAACGAGGAAAAGTGACTATTGAAAATGTGTCACTAGTAGAAGGACTCAAGCACAACCTTCTCTCCATATCTCAGTTTTGTGACAAAGGAATGAACTGCATCTTCACATTAACTAGCTGTTATATCAAAGATGCTTCCTCTGGAGTCACTCTACTGACTGGCAACAGAACAGGTGATGTTTATATAATTGATTTAAGCAATATTGTTTCTATTGCTGACCTCTGTTTTGTAGCCAAAAATATAAGTGAAAGCAGCTGGTTATGGCATAAGCGGCTCAGCCACTTGAACTTCAAGTATCTAGCAAAACTGCACAGGGATGGTCTAGTAAAAGGACTACCCAAAGTGGCTGACCATCATGATGAAAAGTGTAAAGCATGCCAGCTTGGAAAGCAGCCCAAACAGTCATTTCCTAGTAAAACCGCTCCTTCAACGAAACGCTGTTTGCAACTGCTGCACATGGATTTATTTGGACCTGTCCCAACCGCCAGTATGGAGGAAACCGCTATACACTTGTGGTGGTTGATGATTATTCAAGATATACATGGGTAGAAATGATGGCCTCTAAAGATGATACTTATGGCATCGTAACCGCTCTCTTTAGACAGCTCCAAACTCAGAAATTGGATGACATTGTGGCCGTGCGTTCAGATAATGGAACCGAATTTACAAACAATGGTGTTGCCCAATATTGTGATGATCATGGAATTGATCATAATTTCTCTGCCGCTGGAGTTCCACAACAGAATGGAGTAGTGGAAAGAAGAACAGAACTTTGATTGAAGCCGGGAAGAATATGATTGCAGAAGCCAAGCTTCCCAAATACTTCTGGGCCGAAGCTGTCAATACCGCATGTTTCACCCAGAACCGCTCCCTCATCATCAAAGTTCACAACAAGACTCCTTATGAATTGTGGAGAGACAGATCACCCAACATTGCCTTCTTCAAGATATTTGGATGCAAATGTTACATCTTGTACAATGGCAAAGAGCATCGAGGTAAATTTGATGCTAAGGCCGATGAAGGTATTTTTGTTGGTTATTCTAAACACTCCAAAGCTTTTCGTTGTTTCAATAAGACACTTTAAAAATTGTAGAGTCATTCCATGTTACATTTGATGAACATGCTCTCCTTGAGCCACATATGGCTCCAAATGTTGCTAATGATTTTAGTGATTTTGAGACAGGCACTAGACATAGAGCAACTGACAACCATCCTACTGAAACCGCTACATCCAGTTCTTCAGCTGCACCTACTTGAACCGCTGATTGTGTAACTGTTGAACCGCTGTCTTCTGATCCCATTCAAACTGTTGAACCAGTTCCAAATCTAACCTTCAATGAAGACTTTAATGATTATCAAGATGATCCTCCTCTGGAAAATTTCAAGAAATTATGGTTCAAGACAACCTCCCTCCTAAAATTAATAAGCATAGAGACCATCCAACTGCCAACGTTATTGGTCCTATCAGTACTGGTGTCCAAACCAGAGGGAGTTTGACTCACAGAGATAATCACAGTTTGTTCTCAACTGCTCTGTTATCTCAGATGGAACCAAAGAAGGTAGATGAAGCTCTAAGTGATCCAAGTTGGGTAATTACAATGCAAGAAGAGCTTAATCAGTTTGAAAGATGCAAAGTTTGGACTCTAGTTCCAAGGCCCAGTGATCATACAGTAATTGGAACAAAATGGGTGTACAGAAACAAGATGGATGAGAATGGTGCAATAACAAGAAACAAAGCTAGGTTGGTTGCTCAAGGTTATAGGCAAGAAGAAGGAATTGACTATGATGAGACCTTTGCCCCTGTAGCCAGACTTGAAGCCATAAGATTGTTCCTGGCCTATGCATCCTTCAAGAAATTCAAGTTATATCAAATGGATGTGAAGAGTGCATTTCTGAATGGTGAACTACAAGAAGAAGTTTATGTAGCTCAACCGCCAGGATTTGAAGACAACAAACTTCCAAATCATGTCTTCAAACTCAAGAAAGCATTGTATGGACTCAAACAAGCACCAAGAGCATGGTATGACACTCTATCTAAATTTCTTATTGAACAAGGCTTCTCTCGAGGTAAATTTGATACAACTCTATTTATAGCTAAACACAAAAGTCATTCATTATTAGTTCAAATATATATTGATGATATTATTTTCAGTTCTACTAATGAAACTATGTGTGTTAAGTTTGAGAAGCTAATGAAGAGTAAATTTGAAATGAGTATGATGGGAGAATTGACATTCTTTCTTGGACTCCAAGTCAAGCAATGCTATGATGGGATCTTTATCAACCAAGCCAAATACACTAAAGATTTGATAAAGAAGTTCGGGCTTGAAACCGCTAAACCAGTTGATACCCCAATGCCTAAGGCCTGCAGTTTGGATCGAGATGAACATGGTAAGAAAGTTGATCAAACTCTCTACCGAGGTATGATTGGCTCTCTACTTTACTTAACTGCTAGTAGGCCAGATATCATGTTTAGTGTTTGTGTTTGTGCTAGATTTCAAGCTGACCCTAGAGAATCTCATCTTATTGCTGTTAAACGTATTATTAGATATTTATGTGGATCTGTTAACCTTGGACTTTGGTACTCCAAAGAATCTTCATTTGATCTATTAGGTTATTCAGATGCTGACTTTGCAGCATGTAAGATAAGCAGAAAGAGCACAAGTGGTACTTGTCAGTTCCTTGGAACGCGGCTTGTGTCATGGTCCAGCAAGAAACAAGCGTCGGTTTCAGTCTCAACCGCTGAAGATGAATATATAGCGGCTGGAAGCTGTTGCTCTCAAATTCTCTGGATGAAACAACAGTTGGAGGACTACGGGATATTTGAACAAAACTGCCCTATCTACTGTGATAGCACTGCTGCAATATCTATCTCCAACAATCCAGTTCAGCACTCAAAAACCAAGCACATCGACATAATATATCATTTCCTCAAAGACCATGTTGAAAAGAAAAACATTTTTCTAGCAAAGGTGGGAACAGATGATCAAATTGCAGACATCCTCACCAAACCGCTTGAAAATTCCAGGTTCTATCATTTACGAGGAGAAATGGGTATGTTAGAACTAACTTAAGATATCATATCTATATATATTATTTCTAATATCTTTTGTTTAAGTGTTTTGGCTATGCTTAGAAAAGTCATTTAGTGTGCGGTTCTGTCATCATTGAAACCGCATCAATAAATGGTTCGGTACAAGATTCTCCATCAAACTGACGAGTCAAAATGAATAAAATCGGTTCTTTCAAAACCGACAAGAAAGAAAAGTCATTCGGTTTAAAAAAAAAAAATATAAACCGCCATCAGATTAGAGAGACATCAGTTTCATGAAAACCGCAGAAGACGTAAGGTAAGTCGGTTTGCTCAATCAAACTTCTCAGGTATGAAATTGCATTTTAGTCACTACTTTATGTCATATCAATTATAAGGACCTTTTTTGCAATTTTCTCTGCTGCATTAAATTCTATGTGACGTGGGACGCCAACTGTAGACAATCGTGCGCCGTTCTCGTCGTTCCATTACCCGAGGAACAGTTAATTGAGTATAAAAGACAAAGTTTATTTCTTTTTACCTTTTTACCTTCTTCCTCATTTGCGTATACTCTCTCTCTCTCTCTCTCTTCTGCACTCTGCTCTCAACCTCCAATATTTCCCATATTTTTTCTTTTGATATATAAAATGGCACCTAAGAAATCATCTGATCCTTATGCTCCATCTACATCTAAAACTTCCAAAGGCGATATGGTATGATTTCTTGAACCCTTCACTCTAGCATTTCATTTTTTCCACCATTGTTGTTCGAAAAAGCTTGTTCGTCTTCTCATATTTTTACTTGCTTTTTCTTTCAATTTTTGGTTGATTATGATTACATATGTTCATATATACTGGGTTTAATGTTTATGTCTTGTCTTTTGTTCAATTTTTGAACAATTTTGATTTTTGGGTTTTTGGGTGTTCTTTCGTATTTCTCTTGATACTATGTTCTGGGTTTATTATTTGAACTTGTTATTTTAGAACTTTGTTAGTATCTGCTATTTTCGAGTCTTTTGGTATACTTCATTCATATTTTGGTTAAGTTTTGTTTTGCATGTTTATCCCCTGTTCATCATGTTCTTCATGCATTCAAATACTTTTTCAAATTCTTTCCATGTCTAGTTTTGGGTGTTTACCTTTTTACCCCTGTTTTGCTTCAACCGCCAATTTCATTGTTAGAATTCCTTATAGCAGTTTGAATGCTTGGTTTGTTCAAACTGCTTGCACCAAACTCTTACTAACTTTGATTATTTTTTAGGATGAATCCAACTTTGTACCTGGATCTCAGATCATCAAAGCTGAATTTGAAGCCGATGCAGTTGGAAGAAAACTGCTTGCTCTACTGGAATCGTCAAAACTGCTGCCACTATTCCAGTTGGATGAACCGAAGTTTGACAAAAGGCTTTGTGCAGAATTCTTTGACAATGGGATTGTCTGTGAAGTACCCCTTTTGAATGGTAAAGGAGAAGAGATCAGAGACTTAGAGTCTGGGGAAGTGAAGACTGAAAATGCCATCAAGTCCACTGTCAGGACAAAGGATGTAGTTTTATCTGCTTCAAAGGTTGCTATTCTGGCTGGGTTAGAAAATTCTGGAATTCTTTCCATCAAACCAGAGTTAGTCAGCAAAACTACTGAGGAGCTCTTGGGGGTTTCTGTCTTCAACACTAAATCCACCCCTAAGAAGGAGTTTGGAGAAGTAATGGTGATGTTGTGTGATTTAGTAGATACTGGAGTGATGTGCAAGAATGGCAATCACAACAATTTCACTTCTGAGCAGTACAACTACTGCGTGGCTATCTACAAAGGGAAGAAGCTGCACTGGCCAAGGATCATCATGCAAGAAATGATCAATGCACTCAGCCGCCATACTTCTGCCAAAGACGCTGGAAAAACAAAGATCAGAACTCACTGCAGACTCTTAACTAAGTTCCTTCATCAGGATTCTGTGATCTTTAAGGCTTCTGTGGCAAATGAAGCTGAGTGGGTGCAACCGAATGAGAAGACCTTGTTTGGTGCTTCTAAGCTTGATGCTTTCAGAACCGGGTTTGGATGGCGGTTTGCACAAGCGGTATAGAATGCTGATCCTCTGCCTGAAGAAAAGAGAGGACCCTTTCCTGAGGTTCGGCTAAATAAGTCAGGCAAACCTTATGCCGGTGCCATAGCAGATCAAGCCGCTGCTACTAGAGCTAGAGAAGCTGCTCAAACTGTCACCCTGAATAGGCTAGGAGTTAGCCTGGATGGAACTGAGGCTCTGGTTGAGAGGGAGTCTGTGGTTGAGGGGGAGCCTGCAATCCCTGCGGCTCAACCCAGGGAAACCACGGCTCCAAGAAAGAAGAAAGCCAAACTTACTGAAACTTCCAAACCCTCATCCATTCTTCCTCCAAAACCGTCCTTACCAAAATCCTTCCTCATTCTATCCAATCCCTCTTCTGAACCGCTTCCACCTTACTCTAAACCAATTCCCTTCACAAAATCAACTCCTCCTATCCCTTCTAAACCTCAGATAAAACCCCTTTCCCCAATCAAGCCAAATGTTGAAAAATCCTTGAACTTTGCACAAGATGTGAATCTGTTGAGAAAACTGAAAGCCTCCACCTCTGAACCCAAACCTATCTCACCTCCAAAATCCCCTCTCAAACTGCCAACTATTCAATTCACTGAAGAACAGTTGCAGCTAATCTTTTCTACCCTTCCCAACCTTAAACCCTCCACTCAAACCGAGCCTGAGCAGACCGAAGTGTCTGAGGCTGCGGTTCCAGTTGAACAAACCGAGGTATCTACAAGTGCGGTTCAGCCTGAGCAAACTGATGAGTTTGAGGCTGCAGTATTGCCTGAGCAGACTGATGTGTCTGAGGCAGCTCAAGATAAACCTGAGCAAGATGATGAAAATCTTGAGGTTCAACCGCTAAAGAAGAAGAGAAGGTTGGTAAAGAAATATGATTTTGTGGAGCACTGGCAATCAAGGCCACCGGTGCAGTGGACTTCACTGAAGCTCATGACAAGAAGGATCATTCACCCAGTGAAGGCCCATTTGCAAAGGAGTTGAGAGAAAGAGCTGAAATAAGAAAAGCTGGAATAGACCCCATGTTGGTTGAAACCGCTACTACTTCATTGAAGCGAAAGCTAGAGTTTGACTCACCAGAGCACACTCCTTCACCTTATGAATCCCCTACACTGCCTTTTGCTTCAGCAGTTCAACCGTCGTCTCAACCTCAACTAATCAATATCTCTGCCCCTTCGGTTCTGCCTGAGTTCACAGTTGTAGTTAGGTCTCCCAAACCGCGTGGTTTGAAAAGGAAGTGTGCACAGGACATTGCGGGTTACCTGACGAGGTTTAGAGATACTACTTCCAAAGCCAACCGCCATGGAGCCATCATTAGAGCCGCCAACAAACATGAAGAGAAACGACTCAAGTCTGGTCGTCCAAATCCTTTTGCAATCTTTCCAGCCGATGAGTCTCAAGCTGCTTCAGATCAACTGATTGCTTCAACTCTTGATCAAATTATTGAAGATCTGGCAGTTGAGTTCATCTTCTCTCTCTGCTCTCAATTTTTCTTTAGAATAAACTGCACTGTATTTCCTTATCTTTATAGATGGCAGTTCTCTCCTTTCACTTCCATTCCTCTCTCCAATACCCAACTTCTTTCCATTTCCCCTTCTTTTCCCTACACTTCATTTTCTATAATTCATTTCCCTTCCTCCCTTTTTGAAACTGATCCTGTGAAGATTCAGTTTGTGCTGGATTCTTTTTCTACCCAATCTGCATTTCTTTCCTCTCTGCCCTTCCTTGTTGATGCCATTAAGAGGGAGAATGCTGTTGACCCTCGGATTGGGAGAATGGAATTCAAAATTGAAACCCTTCTGGAGAACCAGCTCAAGATAGAACAGAAGCTTGAAACTTTGAATGAGCTGACTTCTCTCAGACTTGAAGCGGCCCAAGAAATGAATGAGGCTCTGGAGAAGAAGTTAGACCAACTAGCTGATCTAATGGTTTCATCAACTGACTACTTAGTTCAGTATGCCAACGACCTGAAAAAGCTTTCTGAGAAAATCTTAGAGAAGGTAAATGAACCGACCCATCTTCGTCTCAAGTCAGCTGAATATGTGTTTGAAACCACCAGCCTAGTTGAGCCTTCTGATGCTGCTCAAACCGCTGTCCAAGCCGCCGCCAGGGTTCCTGATAAAACTGATTAGAATTCTTTCTATCTTTTGTAAATCAATTTTTGCCTTTCATTATTTTCCTTGTAATTTGTAACTTCTAAAACCTTTAAAAGGATTATAATGAAAATGAATGCATTGCATCCAATATTCCAAAACTTTGTTTATTCAAACTACTTGTTTGTGGAACAATGCATTTCTAAAAACTCATGCACTATTCATCATGAAAAATTTTCTAAGTGTATGTGTTTTAAACATTCAGTTTAAACATGCATATCTGATTCTCATAATCATATCTCTTTATATACATCTGAATGAATTTCTTATCTATCTGTTTTTCATTTCCTTTGTCTTTGATAGATTAGAAATCTATGGTATAGCATTGTGTGTGCATTTGACTTGGGACATGCAGTTTCAATACATACTCATTTGAGCATGTTCTTACCAAGTACAATGTTTGCTCTATCATAGTGTGGTAATGGCATCAATCAAATAGGGGGAGATTGTTAGGAT
Organism: Campanula takesimana; assembly: GCA_026119855.1. Lineage (NCBI taxonomy): Eukaryota > Viridiplantae > Streptophyta > Magnoliopsida > Asterales > Campanulaceae > Campanula > Campanula takesimana. The sequence continues at coordinate 12,001 of JAOWBW010000301.1, forward strand.
TCATTGTTAGTACACCCACCTGATTTGATTGACCCATTCCACGTGTCTTTTTATGGACTTTAGGTTTACATGTAATGAAGTTTTACTTCAATTTTTAGACAAGTCCATTTCTAGATTTTTAGTAGTTAGGCTGAGTTATGATCGGTTTATTCATAGCGGTTTAGTGTCCCTCAAGCCGCCATCTTCAACCGCCAGCATGGTGCCTTAAGTCCTTCATCAAGCCGCAGTTTGTGTCTTTGATGAAACCGCATTTCAAGTTCATTCATGAAACCGCACATGCATCTGGTTGAACCGCCGACCAAGAAATTGAAGAAGTTATTGCTGTCATTTACTCCTTGAAGACAAACATTCGCTTTTCAACCGTAAATGAATGACTGGTGACTTGTCCTTAAACTTCAAGTCATGGTTCAGTTATTCTTGGAATGTCGGTTTGTCTCGCTTTTTGAAAAGTTACCGTTGTACTTTTCCAACAACTAAAAGGACAATGTCAGGTAGTGATCCAACAACTTCCTGCCACAAAGCAAAAGCAAAGGACGACAGTGACAGGTCAACCAATGGGATTGTGACAGCGCATAAAACCGCCATACAATGACTCACCTCATTGTCCAACGGTCACTAATGCCTTCACTATAAATAGCCTTCATTTTTCAACAATGAAGGTTGCTGAGCTTCAAAGAGAATATCCCAAGTATTCAAGTTTGCTTTGAAGATTGAAAACCCAGATACTCATATCTTCATCATCTCCTTAGCAAACCCAGAGTTCTTCATTAAAGCTTCAAGCCTTCAAATCATCACAACTCAGCCTTGCACAGAAAGTAATCATTTGCTCACAATCACTTAGATATTTTGAGCTCTTGATTTCTTTCCACACTACACACCCGGAGTATATTTTCTTATAGATTATATACCTCGAAAACACAGGTTGTTATTATAGCATTGTTAGGTTAGATTGTTTATTTAGAGTTTGGATTCTTTTGTAATCTTGTAAAAACTCCTCTAAATCAATACAAGTCTAGTAGCTATTAGAAAATCCTAGGCTAACCACCTAGGTAGAGGACGTAGTTCTTTCAAGAACGAACTCTTCAAATTGAGTGTTCTTGATCTTTATTTTCTGTCTTGTCATTTACATTTATGTTTATGAGTTTTATTTACTTTCATGTGAAATGACTTGATAAATGATTTGCATACTTTTGTGATACTTCAGTTGTGCCTTGTCAGTTGCATCATTCCTTTTTCAACCACTTAAACCGCCCAACTCTTTATAATTCAGTTTGGACAAAACCGCAAAACTCCGCTGTGCATTTTATCTGAGCGGTTCTAGTGCTTTAAACCGCAATAGACCAAACTGATAAGTACTTGGTTGATTTTCAAGGGTATTTCGAAAAAGATTTTAAACCGCTATTCACCCCCCCTCTAGCGGTTCTATACCCTTGTTGCCCTTTGGGACCAACAGGTAGAGTGAGTATAAAATTATAAAAGTAGGCTATTTTGGGAAGTGTCAAATGAGGTGGGACGGACCAAAATGAAAATAAGTATCAAGTGAGCTGGGACAGAGGGAGTATTCCCTAAGTGTGATCACGCCGAAGGATAAATCAGCAGCAGCAGAAAAACTCCAAAGCAGCACCCCCAAAACGAAGTTAAGCGTGATCACGCCTAACTCTTCCAAGTCTTCGTCCCAAGCAACAAACCAAAGGGCAGTCGGCTCCTTTTCACTAGCATGATCACGCTAGAGGAAAATTACCAGCACGCAAAATAAGCCCACGCAGCGTGCCCAAAATGGAATTAAGTGTGATCACGCCTAACTCCACAAAGTTATTAGACATGATCACGCCTAATGCAAACGTACTAGCATCTCAAAAATTCCAAGGCGTCAACATCAAAAACCCACCAAAAGGCATCAAAACCAACAAATTACATTCGCTCAACATAACAGCCCATTTTTATCAAACCGTAAAGCACCCGTAACACTCCGCGGAAGCTCCCTAGACAATCCATAAATCACAAGTGATTTATGAACATGAGCCTCAAATGCCAATCTATCCGCGACCCCATTAGCTTGGCAAAGAACATAACCTCCAACCAAGTTTTCACACTCCTGTAATTCATAAATATATTACCAAGGACATTGGTTTCGCCCTTGCAAAATATTCACAACAACCATAGAATCTGAGTTTACCTGAACCGAAAGTAGGCCCCGTAAACGACATAAACGAGGTCCGTCTCGAAACGCAAATATCTCCGCCTTCATGTTAGTCCCCATTCCGTAGTAATGAGAGAAAGCACACACAAACGCCCCCATCCCATCTTGGATAATACCACCACCCGTGCAATAACCATTCACTGATGAGCCGTCCGTGTTCAATGTGTAAACTTCAGTGCGTGAAGGCTCCCATCTCAAAATCCTCGCCCGCCTAGATTTATGCTCTGCCACCTTTAGGCCAATCCTTCCCAAAATGATGTGATCCTCCTTCTTAGGTGCCCTTTTCGGGATCAAGAAAGGACGCATCTCAATCAAGGAATTCTTGAACCCATCAATGATCTTTGAGGCGTTCATAGGAGTACCTTCAAAAATCAATTTGCAGCGAGTCTTCCATAATACATGTAAAGAGCATCAAACCTATACGGACCAAACCCAACTGTCAACGCTTTGACTGACCACCACACCATACATCCTACAAATGTTGAAGATCATTATAAGCATGTCCCAAAGAGAAAAAATCTGCCCAATAATGCCATTATGTCTGTGCCATAGCCGAATACAATAGAAGATGTTCCAAAGTTTCTCTATTTCCACCCTCTGGACAACATACACATCGAGCTGGAATGTTGACCCCGAGATTCCAACTTAGCATCTACTGGCAACCCATCATGCATGACACGCCACCAGAAACCACTAACCTTCGATGGAATGTTTGGATGCTAAATCTTAGCACCCCATTCCACTAAAGGACTCCAAACTCTAACATACTCCCACCAAGCCGATGTCTCAAAGGCACCCGACTTTGTCAAAGTAAAAATGGCCTTGTCTTTACTATTAGCATCAATAGCACCCATCTGACATTAGCCTATAAATCATCCGGGATGTACTGCAGGAACTCCTCAATAGAAAGAAACCCGTCACGCACCAAAAGATTATGGTCTTCGGGATGGGGACCCCCTAAACAAACGCCACACCAATTATCAACCCAAAACTTCACATCTCCCCTGTCAATTACCCAACGGCTGCAATCATCCAACTGTGGCAAGAATGTTGTTGTATCTTGCCATACATGTGAACTAGAAGTTGTAGCCTGACAATTATATTTACTGCGAATATATTGTGACCATAAAGAATTACCTCTAGTAGCCATCCACGCAAGTTTTGCCAACATAGCTTTGTTCATGTCCTCCAAGTGCCGAATGCCCAAGCCTCTCTCTTGAATAGGTTTACACACCTCATCCCAAGAGACTCAATGAGCTCGCTTTTCCCCACTACTACTTGTAAGTACCCCAATCTGAAACCGACCTATCTTAGAGGTAGCCTTAGCACCGTTTCAGGGATAAGCTAATAGGCCAGGACCTCCCTAGGATAAGCTATAAATTCCAGGACTACTCTGGTATAAAATTGGAAAAATCTAGAAGCTCGCCATGCTGAGCCGTACGGATGCTTTGGGTACTAGAGGGGCCTAGCCGTACGGCTGGTTTGGGCACCCTCAGTCCCTATAAATAGAACCCCTTGCTGATCATTTCACGAGGGGGAGAAACATTAGAACTAAGGTTACTCTGTCGAATTCACCTCAGAATAGTGTGAGTAAGAGTGAACAAAGAGTGAAAGAGAGAAAGGAAGATTGGCCTAAACCAAGATAGGTAAAGCCACCTTCTCCCCCTCCCTTCTCTTCATCTAAGAACTCTATTTATCTTTGATCTTGTCATTTATTGTTGATCGTTACATTCTTGCATGTCTTGTCCATTCAAGCAATATACATATATCTATTATTATTTATATTTCCTAGTCCAAGCCATGAGATGATCAAAGGTGCCCTCCATACTTTGTGTGGAAGAGGTTCAAACCTAGTTTGATCATGGCTTGTTGATTGTTCATTTACATTCTTGTCATGGATGATGCTCTTGTTGTTCATTTTGCTCATTTTAAGCTATGATGATCATGTTGAGGATAAAGTCTCAATCTTTATCCTCATCACCTTGATCTAGCCCAAAATTCCCAAGTTTGGGTAATAAAGATCCAATCTTTATGGTTTGTTCTTGTCCCTAAAGGATTAATCTTGCCTAGAAGAACCATTTTGATGGTAAAGTTTCAATCTTTACTCATCAAATGGTCACTATGGCTCAAAAGGGCATATTGGCCACCTTTTTCTCCCATGATTGCCTTTGATCATGCCCAAAATCTTGTTTTGGGAGGTTCTTTGATGATCAAATGGCATAGGAATGAGTTGTTAATGTTGTTTTGTGTTGGAATAACAAACTGGAATCAGAACAGTTTGGTCCAGTTCAAGTAGAATGCTCTGTTTCTGCCTGGAACTGGACTGTTGCTTGAACAAACTGTAAAATCCCAGGAGTGGTCTCCCCATCCGTATGGCTACTTTGGCCGTATGGGGAGATTGACCATTTTGCCCTTTTGTCTTCTGTTTTCTTGTCAAACAAACCCTTTTTCAGTTGAAAAGATAAATAAAGAGTTAAAACAAAGATTTTCCGTTAAAACACACACACGCACATGCACTTTTGTTAACTAACAAGGGAGACTCGGCTTTGTCCGAGGCAACTTGGGAGGACGTAAAAACTCTTCCCAAGTTGTAACCTGATCTCCGAACCTTTGAACTCAAACCTTTGTCATTTTGTTGGGTTTAAAATTAACAAAATGTGGCGACTCCGTTAAATTGGTCTGGTTCCCGCGTTTGGTATTTCTCCCTTGAAACGTGCTCGTGTTTTTTTTGGGGCGGGATCCTTACAGTGACGACTCCGCTGGGGATTAGAGTGCTTTCAGACTTCTTTCTAGAAGGTTCGGGGGCATTCTTGTGTGGGTCAAACTCACGTTCCCGTTAGTTGACTTCTTGCATATTTGTGTGTGTTTGATGTTTCTGTTTGAACTGTTTTGAGTACATACGTTCTGGAAATACAATAAACTGGGGCTTGATGATCAGAAGTTGGAGAAACTGAGAAAAATCTTCACCCTCTTGCTTTAGCCGTACGACTAATTTGGGTAGGGGCCAGAATGTTGCCAATTAACAGTTTGGTGCAGGGCTGCAACATTCTGGGTGCCCCTCTGCTTCTACTTGTCCAGCTTCCAAATTTATAGTCTTACTTGTGCACATTACCTTCATTCTTTTGGCCAAAACTTGATTTTAAAAGGTGATAAAACTTGGTTATGCATGATCTTTTGTCAATAAAATGGTTTCCAAAACCTCATCATGCATAATCCTTTTTGTAAGGGTTTTTCTTGAGTCTTTTTGTTGTGCACAAATTGCTTTGTACAAAAGGGTTTCAATGTAAAATATTTCTTTTGCAAAAGTTTGATTCAAAATTCTTTGTTGTGCACAACTTGGTACATGTACAAGTTTTGGTCTTTGTTTTCTTATATTCCTTGATTTGTTGTGTATAAATTGCTCAATCCATGCTTGTTCATACTTGTTCATATCTTGCTTATGCCATGCTCATGCTATCGAAAAACGAATTGAAAGTCTCTCTTTTTACTCAAAAAAAGGAGCATAGAATGACTTCACACCACGCGCACTTGACCGTGCACGTTCCAAATACCCTTTAAACCCGGGGTGGATGCCACGATGCAGCTCCTTGGGCGCTCTTGTTCCCTTCGATGCGCGCACGGGTCCATCCCACCTTCCCTTCCGAACCGAGTCAACCACACTTGTCCATGACACACAAATACCGTGACTATGGTTGGTTTTTGGTCTAGTTCACGTTACCACATCCTTGATACGTGCCCAAAGCTAATTGTGGCCAAATTAATGCTCGAGTTGTGACTCCTTGATGTAATACAAGTGTGGCCTAACCAGCCTTCAACTCGTGTGTTAGTGACGACCGCAATTAGCAAGGGCCATGTACTAAGGATAGGGTGACACCGTGTCGTCGAGCCCTAATGTACGAGTTATTTTGATCATCCTTAAGCCCATGGTCAAGAATCGAGATGCCTCACTCAAAAATAAGGTCATGTCGGAATGTCGGTGCAGCCTTCGGAGAAAAGTCTCGATCCCGACTGGGGCTTAACCATGATTAGGATGACCCGCGTATTGGGAACTTTACGATGCACTAGACCCTAGGTTCATTTCTTTTGATCGGTGGAAGCCGCGTTCCCTATAGGACCCTCGCCCGGGATAGTCCGTCCTTGGGAGCGTGCAATACAGGTGAAAAACGAGGGGTCTATAGGCGTAGTGATGGCCTCCACTGATCCAGGATTATAGAAGAGTTGCGAAAAAGAAGAGCGATCTTTTCCAACCAGTTAGGAATAAATCTGTTTTAAGTAAACGTGAACATAATTAATCAATAATAATAAACCTTCATGTTGCATGAGCCTAAAGCATGTTTGCCCCAAACACCGACCCGAGTCCATACCTGAGTTTGAAATGAACCTCCTTCTCCGCAGCGCATAAAAAGTGGGTCAGAGTTCCGGGTCATCGCCTGATTAGTGCCGAGTCGGACAGTTCATCGACAACTTCATTGAGGTTTTTCCAAATGACTAGCCCGGCAGGAAGTAGTAGTGGGGGTGACAATGCCACAGATCCGAACGGTCTTAGCAGGGAAGAGTTGGTACAGGCTTTAGAGGCCGCCAGGGCCCGGGAAGAGAATGACAGAAAACGCCTCGAGGATATGCAGAATAGGGTCACGGAGATTATGAGACAGAAAGGGGTAGCCATTGTGTTTGAAAATGACGGAGGCTTTGTGGAAATCACTGACGAAGAAGGAATTGAGAATGTGCCACCTCAAGGGTACAGTCGGGTCCCGCCCCCTCAAACTTACCCAAATGTGGGGACCTCACGTCCCACATTCCAAACCATCACTCACCAAAATGTGCCCATCACTCATGTTCCCCTTGTCCCACCGGGTGTTGCTTCCATGTACCCACCGGGGTCAATCTATATGACACGGTCCCAAACAGTCAAGCACCCTTGGCCCCATCTACTGCCGGCTTGCCGCCTCCGGCCCTGCCAACCATCTCTAGAGAAGTACCTTACCCACTCTACTACCCTGTAAGTACCCCAATCTGAAATCGACCTATCTTAGAGGTAGCCTAAGCACCGTTTCAGGGATAAGCTAATAGGCCAGGACCTCCCTAGGATAAGCTATAAATTCCAAGACTACTCTGGTATAAAATTGGAAAAATCCAGAAGCTCGCCAGGCTGAGCCGTACGGATGCTTTGGGTACTAGAGGGGCCTAGCCGTACGGCTGGTTTGGGCACCCTCAGTCCCTATAAATAGAACCCCTTACTGATCATTTCAGGGGGGAGGGGAGAAACATTAGAACTGAGGTAACTCTGTCGAATTCACCCCAGAATAGTGTGAGTAAGAGTGAACAAAGAGTGAAAGAGAGAAAGGAAGATTGGCCTAAACCAAGATAGGTAAAGCTACCTCCTCCCCCTCCCTTGTCTTCATCTAAGAACTCTATTTATCTTTGATCTTGTCATTTATTATTGATCTTTACATTCGTGCAAGTCTTTTCCATTCAAGCAATATATATATATATATATATATATATATATTATTATTTATATTTCCTAGTCTAAGCCATGAGATGATCAAAGGTGCCCTCCATACTTTGTGTGGAAGAGGTTCAAACCTAGTTTGATCATGGCTTGTTGATTGTTCATTTACATTCTTGTCATGGATGATGCTCTTGTTTTTCATTTTTCTCATTTTAAGCTATGATGATCATGTTGAGGATAAAGTCTCAATCTTTATCCTCATCACCTTGATCTAGCCCAAAATTCCCAAGTTTGGGTAATAAAGATTCAATCTTTATGGTTTGTTCTTGTCCCTAAAGGATTAATCTTGCCTAGAAGAGCCATTTTGATGGTAAAGTTTCAATCTTTACTCATCAAATGGTCACTATGGCTCAAAAGGGCATATTGGCCACCTTTTTCATGTTTCTCCCATGATTGCCTTTGATCATGCCCAAAATCTTGTTTTGGGAGGTTCTTTGATGATCAAATGGCATAGGAATGAGTTGTTAATGTTGTTTTGTGTTGGAATAACAAACTGGAATCAGAACAGTTTGGTCCAGTTCAAGCAGAATGCTCTGTTTCTGCCTGGAACTGGACTGTTGCTTGAATAAACTGTAAAATCCCAGGAGTGGTCTCCCCATCTGTACGGCTACTTTGGCCGTATGGGGAGACTGACCATTTTTCCCTTCTGTCTTCTGTTTTCTTGTCAAACAAACCCTTTTTCAGTTGAAAAGATAAATAAAAAGTTAAAACAAAGATTTTCCGTTAAAATACACACACACACACATGCACTTTTGTTAACTAATAAGGGAGACTCGGCTTTGTCCGAGGCAACTCGGGAGGACGTAAAAACTCTTCCCAAGTTGTAACCTGACCTCCGAACCTTTGAACTCAAACCTTTGTCATTTTGTTGGGTTTAAAATTAACAAAATGTGGCGACTCCGTTAAATTGGTTCGGTTCCCGTGTTTGGCGTTTCGCCCCATCCACCATCGCGTTTCCGCATGGGGCGGGATCCTTACAGTGGCGACTCCGCTGGGGAATATGAGTGTTTTCGGACTTCTTTCTAGAAGGTTCGGGGGCATTCTTGTGTGGGTCAAACTCCCGTTCCCGTTAGTTGACTTCTTGCATATTTGTGTGTGTTTGATGTTTCTGTTTGAACTCTTTTGAGTACATACGTTCTGGAAATACAATAAACTGGGGCTTGATGATCAGAAGTTGGAGAAACTCAGAAAAATCTTCACCCTCTTGCTTTAGCCGCACGGCTACTTTGGGTAGGGGCCAGAATGTTGCCAATTAACAGTTTGGTGCAGGGCTGCAACATTCTGGGTGCCCCTCTGCTTCTACTTGTCCAGGTTCCAAATTTACAGTCTTACTTGTGCACATTACCTTAATTCTTTTGGCCAAAACTTGGTTTTAAAAGGTAATAAAACTTGGTTATGCATGATCTTTTGTCAATAAAATGGTTTCCAAAACCTCATCGTGCATAATCCTTTTTGTAAGGGTTTTTCTTGAGTCTTCTTGTTGTGCACAAATTGCTTTGTACAAAAGGGTTTCAATGTAAAATATTTCTTTTGCAAAAGTTTGATTCAAAATTCTTTTTTGTGCACAACTTGGTACATGTACAAGTTTTGGTCTTTGTTTGCTTATATTCCTTGATTTGTTGTGTATAAATTGCTCAATCCATGCTTGTTCATACTTGTTCATATCTTGCTTATGCCATGCTCATGCTATCGAAAAACGAATTGAAAATCTCTCTTTTTACTCAAAAAGGAGCATAGAATTACTTCACACCACGCGCACTTGACCGTGCACGTTCCAAATACCCTTTAAACCCGGGGTGGATGCCACGATGCAGCTCGTTGGGCGCTCTTGTTCCCTTCGATGCGCGCACGGGTCCATCCCACCTTCCCTTCCGAACCGAGTCAACCACACTTGTCCGTGACACACAAATACCGTGACTATGGTTGGTTTTTGGTCTAGTTCACGTTACCACATCCTTGATACATGCTCAAAGCTAATTGTGGCCAAATTAATGCCCGAGTTTTGACTCCTTGATGTAATACAAGCATGGCCTAACCAGACTTCAACTCGTGTGTTAGTGACGACCGCAATTAGCAAGGGCCATGTACTAAGGATAGGGTGACACCGTGTCGTCGAGCCCTAATGTACGAGTTATTTTGATCATCCTTAAGCCTATGGTCAAGAATCGAGACGCCTCACTCAAAAATGAGGTCATGTCGGAATGTCGGTGCAGCCTTCGGTGTAGCCTTCGGAGAAAAGTCTCGATCCCAACTGGGGCTTAACCGTGATTAGGATGACCCGCGTATTGGGAACTTTACGATGCACTAGACCCTAGGTTCATTTCTTTTGATCGGTGGAAGCCGCGTGCCCTATAGGACCCTCGCCCGGGATAGTCCGTCCTTAGGAGCGTGCAATACAGGTGAAAAACGAGGGGTCTATAGGCGTAGTGATGGCCTCCACTGATCCAGGATTATAGAATAGTTGTGAAAAAGAAGAGCGATCTTTTCCAACCAGTTAGGAGTAAAAATGTATTTTAAGTAAAGTTGAACGAATAAATAATTGCACGTGGCATGAGGTTGCTCCGTTCTTTGTTTCTTGTCGTCGACACATTCTTGCTTTAATAAATGTCACTTTGTTAAGTCTTTGGACGGACCCCCGTTGTCCTCCAAGACCTCCGCCTGTGACTTCGTTAAGTCTTTGGACGGACTCCCGTTGTCCTCCAAGACCTCCGCTTGTGACTTCGTTAAGTCTTTGGATGGACCCCCGTTGTCCTCCAAGACCTCCGCTTGTGATTTCGTTAAGTCTTTGGACGGACCCCCGTTGTCCTCCAAGACCTCCGCTTGTGACTTCGTTAAGTCTTTGGACGGACCCCCGTTGTCCTCCAAGACCTCCGCTTGTGATTTCGTTAAGTCTTCGGACGGACCCCGTTGTCCTCCAAGACCTCCGCATGGGATTTCGTTAAGTCTTTGGACGGACCCCGTTGTCCTCCAAGACCTCCGTTATGGGATTTCGTTAAGTCTTTGGACGGACCCCCTTTGTCCTCCAAGACCTCCGTTATGTGATTTCTATAAGTCTTTGGACGAACCCCCGTTGTCCTCCAAGACCTCCGTTATGGGATTTCGTTAAGTCTTTGGACGGACCACCCCCGTTATCCTCCAAGACCCCCGTTATGTGATTTCGTTAAGTCTTTGAACGGACCCCCATCATCTCCGTTGTGTGATTTCGTTAAGTCTTTGGACGGACCCCCGTTGTCCTCCGAGACCCCGTTAAGATTCCCGTCAAGACCTTAGGCGCTGTCCCCTAGGTCCCCGCTAAACCCCTAGGAATAGTCCCCTAGGAAGTCAAGTCTTTGAATGGATCCCCCGTTGCCATCCAAGAAGTCTGTTACAACCTTGTAAGTAGACCCCCGTTTGAATCTCGGATGGATTTAAGATCCCATTTGACCCTGTCCACCTTTTTACCCCATAGGTCTAAGCCTAGCAGTCATTCCCCATCAGTAGCATGAGCATTCACTCAGTGTTTACCCAAGCCTAAAGCTACCTTTTGTCTTCCCCGTAGCTCAGATGAAGTGGAAGAGAGCATCATGTCGCCGCCTAGTGCGTGTGGAGTTAGAAAGTTCCCTTGTCACTACAACTTCTCCGATCCGGTACCTCAGAAAGACCACTTTGATGGATGAGTTTGGGAAACGACATTGCAGACAACCCCGATGGCCTAACGAATGAAGAGTTGTTCCAAGCTTCAGAAACCCCCGGGGCTGAGAAAGAAGTCATCACAAATAGCCACAGAGAAACGCAAACTCCGTCTGATGAGTCGACGAGGCAAAGAGGTGTTACAGCTCTGTTTCAAATTTATGGGCCATTCACCAAGGTGACCAACCATAATGAAAGGGTGGAAGCTACCCGACCCCCGGATTGTAACCAAAGATTTCCCCCTCCATCTCATCAAAATAGCGAGACCTCCATTTCTTCGCCCCAACACGCCGTCGTCCACAACGAGCCTCTCACTCAAATCTTCCTCACTCCGCCTCATCCCAAATCCAACATCTCCCATAAGACACCTCCTATAAAACCCCAACCACAACCCACTCAAAAGGCCCGCAAACCACTGTTCACACCAGTTACGCCTCAAGCATCATACTCACAACACCTTCCCAATCGTGTCCCTTCTCGATTCAATGCCATCAAACGACGGAGTTCCGAAACCTCTCCTATCAACCTCCCCTTAGAAGGAGTCTGTTTTCATCCTTAGGAAGAGCCAGTTGCTTTTAGGGCGTATGATAAGTCTTTAGGAAAAGTCGGTTAAGATGTCTGTTAGGTTTGGTTAAAGTCTTGACTCCCCGGTTGATGCCATGTGGTGACCATTTTGGGTCCATTGTCAGTTCTCTTAATAAGATTATTATTGCCATTTTTGCCTTGTCAAAAGCTTACAAAAAAAAAATAAAAATTGTGTGTGAGTCTTTCACTCAAAACAAAGGTGTGTCTTCCAAAAAAAAAAAAATAAAAAAAATAAAAAAAAATAAAAAAATGGAGATCAAGTTTTCTTAAAATAAAAGATCAAGTTTTTCCTAAAAGGCTAATCCAATAATGAAGCATTTTTCTCAAATCATGGTTATAATTTCACCTTGAGGTTTAATATGCTAAAAGTCCTTCGCGGTTCTGTCCACTGGAAGCATTGACCAAGGAGCCCACATCCGAATTGGCGTTCGAAACAACCGTCCACATGAGCAATGAGATCAAACAATTGGGACACCGTCTACAAGAAGAAGCCCAAGCTTCGGAAGGCCAAAGGCGGTTACATCACAGGGAAATCCATACTCTCGCCGAATGCAATGCACGGAGATTACGCACCTTGAAAGGGAATCACCAAAAGGCTTGGCCAACAGGCAAGCTCTCAACTCGCCCTCATGAGTAGACGACCCCGGCAATTGCAACGCCAAGCTAAGTGGAGGCCTCGTGACATCTTTCCCGACGACATGGAACCCGAGTTCCCCGTGGAAGACATGGAATATGCCGCCGACAACCCCTCCAACAACTGTGGAAGAAAATGGATCATCGTGCTTCATGGGAACCCATCCTTAAAAAAAAAAATAAAAAAAAATGTGAGTCTTCCAGCCTCGTAGGTTCTAGAAAGAAAAAAAAGGAGTCCATTCTGGACCGTGTCTTTTTACTTTTACAGAGTTCCGCACTTGGACATGTATGTACAAAGTTATCTAAATAAAAGAGTCATTTTCCTTCTCTTCTCTCTAGACTTTATAAGAGAGAAAGAAAATGAATATTGGCAAAGAGGAAGTTTACCTCAAAAGCTCACCAAGTTCACTGCAAAAGTCCACCTCAAAGAACATCCCGAGGAGTTCACCGCAAAGAAAAGCGATCTACATCAGCAAAGCAACAACATCATTCGAAAGGACACCAACCCCAGCAAAAGAAGGCCCCACGGCCAAACTACGGCGACCTGAGCTCCTCAAACTGAGGGGAACGTAGGCAACCTTCGGGTCCGGTCACAGCATGAGAAAGAACGGTCAAACCATGGCTTTCCCAAAGTAGCCAAGCCTCTCCCCCTTGGTCCCATCAATGACCAATTTACCAGACAAGGACCAATTCCCCATAAACACCCTTTGATCTTGCTATTGACCGAATCTTAATCCTAATTGATCACAACATTTATACATGTTAAGGCTAATTGCTTGTTATAATCTTGACTTAATAATGAACATGGTCCATCCAAGCAATCATTTGATGATATTAACTAAGGCAAATTTCAAATGTCTTGACTAGTCTTCTTCTCTACATCTTAGGAAAGAGCTAAACACTTGTATTCTGTCAAGCAAGGGTTTCCTTCCATTTCATGATAAATTGCTCAAAGAGCTCACCAAAATAAAGGGACTCTCTCCCGCTTAAATAAAGGCCCTTGCATGTTTCCCCAAAAGGACATATTAAGTCCCCGTCCCGTCGAGTCGGTTGGATCACTCATAAAAGAAAGAGAAAAATAGAAGGAAAAGGCACAAAAAAAAGTAGCCCGCTAGGTTGAAAACCCGTAAGGGCGGCCTAGGCAAAAAACAGGGTGTGCCATAAAAGACGCAAAAGAGATGCCCGCTAGGTTGAAAACCCGAAAGGGCGGCCTAGGCAAAAGAAAGGGTGCGTCATGAAAAAGGGATGGGTTCCTAACCTCACCTCAAAAACCGAAAGACAACAATGGGTCCACGTCAAAGGTCGAAGGACGACAATGGGGCTACCTCCACGACAACGAGGACATTGAGGCTACCTCCACGACAACAAGGACATTGGGGCTACCTCCACATAGACAACAACGAGGACATGGGGCTGCCTCCACATCAACGGTCAGGATGACATTGGGGCTATCCCCACAACAGTGATGAGCAGATCCCCTACAATTAGTAACTTCTCAACGAATGGACAAAATCCAAAGGACTTTATGCATGACAAACCTCACGGTTAAGTTAAAATCAAAAAATTTGACTAAAATGCTTTGTTAAAAGATTTGCCTTTAGGAATAAGCATTTCCGAAATTTTCCCTTTTGGCATTATTTATCAATGTGTCTGAACGGTTACCCCTAGGCTCTTCTCCGGTGTCAAGAAAATGTGTCAACCGTCCCATAGAGTAGAGTTGACCCAAGTCAAACCTAGACTCAGAATAGTCATTTTAGGTTGAGACCCTTATCCCCGGCAGTCCTTAGAGGGACGTAAGACCAGTTTTCCCGTCAATCTCCCCAAAGATGGAGTTGACCCCGGTCAAGCTTAGACTTAGAATAGTCGTTATAGGTTAGAGCCTTTGTCCCGGCAGTCCTTAGAGGGACGTAAGACCAGTTTTCCCGTCAATCTCCCCAAAGATGGAGTTGACCCCGGTCAAGCTATGACTTAGAATAGTCGTTATAGGCTAGAGCCTTTGTCCCGGCAGTCCAAAGTGACGTAAGACCATCCTTGTTAGTCAACCATCTCATAGTTAGTATTGACCAAACCTTTAGGATTGACCGAGTGAAAGTCAAATCCGTTGTTGTCCCGGCAGTCCTTAGAGGGACGTAAGACCAGTTTTCCCGTCAATCTCCCCAAAGATGGAGTTGACCCCGGTCAAGCTATGACTTAGAATAGTCGTTATAGGCTAGAGCCTTTGTCCCGGCAGTCCAAAGTGACGTAAGACCATCCTTGTTAGTCAACCATCTCGTAGTTAGTGTTGACCAAACCTTTAGGATTGACCAGTGAAAGTCAAATCCGTTGTTGTCCCGGCAGTCCTTAGAGGGACGTAAGACCAGTTTTCCCGTCAATCTCCCCAAAGATGGAGTTGACCCCGGTCAAGCTATGACTTAGAGTAGTCATTATAGGCTAGAGCCTTTGTCCCGGTAGTCCTTAGTGTGATGTAAGACCAGTTTTCCCCCCGGTCAAGCTATGACTTAGAATAGTCGTTATAGGCTAGAGCCTTTGTCCCAGCAGTCCTTAGAGGGACGTAAGACCAGTTTTCCCGTCAATCTCCCCGAAGATGGAGTTGACCCCGGTCAAGCTTGGACTTAGAATAGTCACCATAGGCCGTCCCCAACGTAAGCCCAGTAAAAATCTGTCCCGTGTAAGTCAACCCTCTCCTATAGAGTCAAGTTGACCGTATCCCCAGCAAGTCAACCCTCTCCCATAGAGCCAAGTTGACCATGTCTCGCCTCTGACCCCTAGAGTCATACCTCCTTGTGGATCTAAGTAACCCTGCGTACCTCCGAATTACGTTAGACTTGATTCCCCGCGAACGGGATACGTAGGAATCCTATACCACTAGGTCCAGCCATGCAACCAAAATCGGTTAAAGCCGTCGTCCCGTCAGATTGGGATGCTTATTTCTATCGACAACCCCGCTCCTTCAAAGCAACGTTGCCGAGGGGCTCTGTAAGTACCCCAATCTGAAACCGACCTATCTTAGAGGTAGCCTTAGCACCGTTTCCGGGATAAGCTAATAGGCAAGGACCTCCCTAGGATAAGCTATAAATTCCAGGACTACTCTGGTATAAAATTGGAAAAATCCAGAAGCTCGCCAGGCTGAGCCGTACGGATGCTTTGGGTACTAGAGGGGCCTAGCCGTACGGATGCTTTGGGCACCCTCAGTCCCTATAAATAGAACCCCTTGCTGATCATTTCAGGGGGGGAGGGGAGAAACATTAGAACTGAGGTAACTCTGTCGAATTTACCTCAGAATAGTGTGAGTAAGAGTGAACAAAGAGTGAAAGAGAGAAAGGAAGATTTGCCTAAACCAAGATAGGTAAAGCCACCTCCTCCCCCTCCCTTCTCTTCATCTAAGAACTCTATTTATCTTTGATCTTGTCATTTATTGTTGATCTTTACATTCTTGTAAGTCTTGTCCATTCAAGCAATATATATATCTATTATTATTTATATTTCCTAGTCCAAGCCATGAGATGATCAAAGGTGCCCTCCATACTTTGTGTGGAAGAGGTTCAAACCTAGTTTGATCATGGCTTGTTGATTGTTCATTTACATTCTTGTCATGGATGATGCTCTTGTTGTTCATTTTGCTCATTTTAAGCTATGATGATCATGTTGAGGATAAAGTCTCAATCTTTATCCTCATCACCTTGATCTAGCCCAAAATTCCCAAGTTTGGGTAATAAAGATTCAATCTTTATGGTTTGTTCTTGTCCCTAAAGGATTAATCTTGCCTAGAAGAGCCATTTTGATGGTAAAGTTTCAATCTTTACTCATCAAATGGTCACTATGGCTCAAAAGGGCATATTGGCCACCTTTTTCATGTTTCTCCCATGATTGCCTTTGATCATGCCCAAACTCTTGTTTTGGGAGGTTCTTTGATGATCAAATGGCATAGGAATGAGTTGTTAATGTTGTTTTGTGTTGGAATAACAAACTGGAATCAGAACAGTTTGGTCCAGTTCAAGCAAAATGCTCTGTTTCTCCCTGGAACTGGATGGTTGCTTGAATAAACTGTAAAATCCCAGGATTGGTCTCCCCATCCGTATGGATACTTTGGCCGTATGGGGAGACTGACCATTTTGCCCATCTGTCTTCTGTTTTCTTGTCAAACAAACCCTTTTTCAGTTGAAAAGATAAATAAAAAGTTAAAACAAAGATTTTCCGTTAAAATACACACACACACACACATGCACTTTTGTTAACTAACAAGGGAGACTCGGCTTTGTCCGAGGCAACTCGGGAGGACGTAAAAACTCTTCCCAAGTTGTAACCTGACCTCCGAACCTTTGAACTCAAACCTTTGTCATTTTGTTGGGTTTAAAATTAACAAAATTTGGCGACTCTGTTAAATTTGTCCGGTTCCCGTGTTTGGCGTTTCGCCCCATACACCATCGCGTTTCCGCGCGGGGCGGGATCCTTACATACCCGATGGCCCAAGCATCCAAAACTACCCCACCATATATCCCAACAAGCAACCTGGCGCCAGGGTATGTCTACACCCACTTGCCACCTACAAATCCTCCTCTGATAGTCCCCTCCACCACTTCACCTCCCAACGCAGTGCCATTGACAAGTCAAATCATGGGATCCGTCAACTCCAACCCCCATGTGGACCCTCAAGTGGGATGGATAGTTGAGAAGCTGAAACAAATGGAGGAAAGGTTCGAGGGAATGAACGAGAAGAAGTTCACCTCGGGAGTCACAGACCCCGATAAGGTCGTCCCCCTCCCTCATCGATTCAAAATGCTGGAAATTGACAAATTTGACGGGACCGCCTATCCCCAGACTCACCTCAACGCCTACACCTTGGCGATGAGGGCGAAGATTTGCACTGTGCAGCAAATGGCTGATCACTTTCAGTTGTCCTTAAGGGGAAATGCACTCAAATGGTTCTTCAACTTAAAGGATGAGTCTCAAACCACATGGGACCGGATTAAGGAAGCATTCCTCACCAAGTACCGTTCTAACTTGGAGTGGGAAACCAATTGCACCAATTTGCAAAGCACACTGCAAAAGATCGAAGAGCCGATCAGTGAGTTTTACAAAAGATGGAACTACAAATTGGGAGAAATTTCCAATCCTCCCACCGAGGATGAACAGTTGGATATATTTCAGTCATGCCTGAAACCCCAACTGCGAGCTTTGATCAGCCATCACTTCTACCCCAATCTCCGAGCCATGGTAACCGCAGGATCCAAATTTGAGAAGGCTCTCAATGAGCAGTCTCCGGCCCAAAATAGCGGGAACTCCTATAGGTACAGCCCTCCGACCACCGGTAAAGGGAAAGAAACCCTGGGAACGGTTAACAGCATCCAAGAAGGAAGCTCAAGGCAAGCCTCTCAAAAGGGTGGGACTGCAGAAAGGCGTCAGTATGTAAGGTTTGAGGATTTCGGAATGCCTATAAGTAAGGTATTCGAAGGGTTAGTCAAGCAAGGCCTTGTAAAACCTTTGGTCAACTATCAGCCAAGGAATCCCGAGAAACCCCTTGACCAAAACAAAAGATGCGCCTTCCACAATTATCATGGCCACGATACCGATGATTTCTCTGTGATAAAACGCATCATCCTCGACCTCATTGACAAAGGGAAACTTGAACACCCCTGTGGCCCGAGCGTGATTAATAACCCTTTCCCCAACAACCAAGGAATTAATATGATTGAGTTCGAGGAGCCTACACCTGTGAACCTTTTGGAATTCAATGTCCCAATGGCTCAGATTGGGGAAGAATGGAAGGAAGCTTTATGGCATGTGTGCAAGAGGGAGATATGAGATGCCCATCCGACTTTATGATCGCCAATGTGATAAGTGCAAGGGTACCCCACCAAAACGCCGATGAATTGGTCGTAATAACACTCACCGAACATGATTTAACGTTTGAACAATGCATGGAGGAGATGGAAAAGTCCATTAAGAGTACGTTGGACAGCGAAAGCCAAGGCTCGAATGGGGATAGCCTTTCCCATGATGATTGCTTCCATATCATTGAGGCATGTAGTTCATCTATGGGCAAGAGGACAATTAAACGAAACGGGTCCGAGGTCGCAAAGATCCCAGAAATGATTGACTATGAAGGGTATCTCACCCAAATGAAAGAAGCCGTTCGTTCTCTACCTCACAAGGAGCTCCGGATCCTATGTGAAAGTGATGATGATGAAGTATCCTCAAATGTGGCTCCTTGTGTTTTCTCCCCGAAATTGGAAGAAGAGGAATTTCCGGCCCTGGATGATTTCTTAGCTTTGCCACCACTATCTCCGCCACCGCCGCTATTTGACGGATCAGCGTTCCCAGATAATTATTGTTGCATGCTCACCCTGGAAAAGCTCCGTGAAACTGTGGGAGCCGGGAAGAGCCAGAACCACCACCCTATCTCCCTAGGAGAAATTTGTGGGTCAACATCCACCCCAAAATGAATGGTCACGGTAAATGAGTTAAGGAGGGAGGCATGGCCGTACGGTACCCAAAACCCTCCGCCTATCGGAGATGAGATGATAAAAGTCGATGACTCCTTGGAAGTGAGTGTATTAACTCGATCAGGGCAAGTGCACACGGAGAACCCTAAGAAACCTCCACCACCGGAACACCGAGCGCCTCCCCTTCTTGTTGACAAGGCGAAACCCCCAGGTTCCGGAGAAGAGGATCCCATCTTAGCCCAACTTAAGAGGACACAAGCTAACATATCTTTGTGGTCCCTCCTTACTTCCTCCTACCCTCATAAGCTCAAGTTGGAGGAATGCTTGGCCCACACTATGGTACCCACCACAGCTACCCCCGAGGAAGCCGTGCAAATGATTGGAAGTGTTCAGTACGGAAATATCATCACATTCACAGATTTGGATTTGCCGAAGTTTGGGGCTAGCCATAACGAGGCCCTTTACATCACGGTACAATTGGATGATCGCCGCCTCCCTCTGGTCGATAACGGCTCCGCCAAGAATGTCCTCCCCGCTAAGATGATGGATCTACTTGGCCTTGAGACCACCGACCTAAAGCCTTCCGTGATCACTGTCAAAGCTTATGATTCCACGGCCCGCTCAGTCTTAGGGGTGGCCACTTTGAACCTTTGGTTTGGGAAACAGATGATGCCGACCGACTTCCAAGTGCTTGACATCCCCATATCCTTCACTGCCTTATTGGGACGCCCGTGGCTCCACAAAGTCAACGGGGTCGCCTCCACTCTCCATCAATGTGTGAAATACGTGCAAGGGGGTAACTTGACAACTATTTATGGGGACAGTATGACCACAGAAGGAACCAACACCAATGGGATTCCCGTGTTAGAAATTAAGCATGAGGGAAGCGGCATGGTTTTGACCGGCTTCACAGAAGTACCACCCAAAACCCATCTCACGCTCACCAAGGATAAGATTCCTCCTGCGATGAGAATGATGCGTCTGATGCGCTACCTCCCAGGGATCGGACTAGGAAGGAAGATCCAAGGGACTCACAAGATAGTTGAGATCAAAGAGCAAAACACGCTTCATGGCTTGGGATACAAACCCACCCCCGGAGACCTCAGGATGGATAAGGAAATGGCTCGGAAGAAAAGCCAAGCCAGGGCTCAAGGGATTCCGTTTAAAACCCCTAACCTCCGTCCTTATACCTTTGATATGAGCCTTTACTTTGTGAAGGGGGGAGTTCAAGTCGAACCCCCAGAGCCAAAGGAGCCGATGATGACCAATTGGGATAAGTTGCAAGAGGATCTCAAAAGGTTCTGAGGGGTGGTGGCAAACCCCGTGAGGAGGGCATTTCTGGATACGCCTAAGATAAAAGATCCTACCGATACTACTATCAGCCACGAATACACCTTCAAGTGGGTGCCCGAAATGGTAAAAGAGTCTGAAACCTTGTCTGTGACGGGAGCTAGCAAGGAAAGGGGATCCGTCTAGGGACAAAATGGCGGATACAAGTTTGAGGAGGTAGTTCCTAAGGGTACCGCCAAGGATGCTATGGGCAATAAGTGGAACGGTGTGGTAATGCAAAGAATGTTCGGAGAAGACTTGGTTGTACCTGACCTAATTGACTTCGAAAAGGAAATGATTGCCGTGATTGAGGGTGGACCTCTTGCAAACTTTGACACACACACTCTTGCAAAGCCAACGGACATTCCTCTAAAAAATTGGGTAACCTTCTCTGGACCAGTGGCGAGCAAAGAAGAAATGACCGCGAAACTTGGACTGGTCCCTCGTCCCCTAGAGTCAAATGTCGTAGGATCCAATTTAGTTGAGTCTCCCCAATCTCTTGTCTTTGAATTCGAGTCTGTCTCCTCCGAGGGCCTCACGCCCGAGGATTATGAACTTGTAGCCAACGTTGTATTCCCGTTTGCATTGAATGAAATGATAGACCTTTCCGAGTATCCCCTCATTGCCAACTTATTAGATGATAAATTAACTAATAATCTGGTTAATAATGAATCACCTAATAATGCAGACGCACTAAACGATCCAAACATTAAACAGTCATCAAAGCAGGTTATTGATCGAGAGGAAAACCGTGCCCAAGCTGCCGAAGAGGTTTTGACTAAGGTGAATTTGGGAACCGAAAAATGAGCTGAATGAGACACAGATTGGGGAATACTTCAAAGGGGCCGAAAGGGAAGCTTTGGTTGAGCTACTCAAAGAGTATGTAGATGTGTTTGCATGGTCTTATAAGGATATGCCAGGGTTGGATGCTTCGATCGTGGAACACAGGATCCCCGTGGACCCCGAGGTGAAGCCCGTTAAGCAAAAACTTCGGCGGATCAAACCAGAATGGTCCCTGCAGGTCAAAGAAGAGATTGAGAAGTTGCTTCGGGTCGGCTTTATAAGAGTGATAGAATACCCCTCATGGCTCTCCAACATAGTAACTGTCACAAAGGCCAACGGAAAGGTTCGATGCTGCGTCAACTTTAGGGATCTCAACAAAGTGAGTCCCAAAGATGAATTTCCCCGACATGCTTGTGGATACAACCTCTAGCTTTGAGGTTAAGTATTTTGTGGATGGCTTCGCCGGATATAACCAGATTAAGATGGCAGAGGAGGACCAGGAAAAAACTGCCTTCACCACCCTATGGGGAACCTTTTGCTATACCGTGATGCCTTTCGGGTTGCAAAACGCTGGGGATACCTACCAAAGAGCTGTGACCGCACTCTTCCAAGACATGATCCATAAGGAAATAGAAGTGTATGTCGATGACATGATCGTGCATTCTAAGGGCTCTGACGGGCAACATTTGATAGACTTGAGAAAGTTCTTTGACAGGCTTAGGAAGCACTCCATGAGACTTAATCCGGCCAAGTGCACTTTTGGGGTTTCTCGTGGCAAGGTTTTGGGATACATGGTCACCGAACGGGGCATCGAAATTGATCCTCAAAAGGTCAAGGCAATTGTGGAAATGAGGCCGCCTCGCACCCAAATAGAAGTAAAAGCCTTCATGGGAAAGTTACAATACATCCCACTTCATAAACCAACTCACTCCCATTTGTGAGCCCATCTTCAAACTGCTAAGAAAGAATGCCGAGGTCAAATGGAACGGGGAGTGCCAAAAATCCTTCGACAAGATTAAGGCCTACCTCATCCACCCGCCAATCCTATGCCCTCCGTACAAAGACAAGCCACTCTTGCTTTACCTAACGGTGACTGATGCGTCAATAGGAGCAATGTTGGCCCAAGAGAAGAAAGATTCAAAGGTGGAAAATGCCATCTACTTTGTGAGCCGTAAGCTACAAGGAAGCGAGTTCAACTACTCCCCAATTGAGAAGACTTGCGCAGGATTGGTATGGGTCGTGAGAAAGTTAAAACATTACATGCAGGCTCATTCAATATAACTTATTTCCAAAATAGACCCCATCAAATGCTTATTGGAAAAGCCATCTTTGTCTATGAGGCTTGCCAAATGGTCCTTCTTCTTAGCCGAGTACGATATCAGTTATGTGTCGAGCAAGGCAGTCAAAGGAAGGGTTTTGGCAGAACACTTGGCAGATTTCCCTAGTAATGAAGAAAGGGGGCCCGAACCAAAATTCCCAGATGAAGGAATCTTTACCCTCGAGGGAGGAAATAGGTGGCAATTGTTCTTCGACGGAGCGGCCAATAAAAGAGGAAAGGGTGTAGGATTGCTCTTGGTGAACCCAAAAGACGAGCACAGCCCCATCGCCATCAAATTAAACTTTGATGTCACCAACAATGCCACAGAATATGAGGCATGCACAGCCGGTTTGGAGGCAGCCTTGGAAAGGAATGTTAAGGAGCTGGAAGTATACGGCGATTCGGCCTTGATTATCAACCAAGTCTCAAACAAATGGAAAACACTGGATCCCGGTTTACGAAAATATCATGCCTATATGGAAGAGCTCATAGCACAATTTCAAGAGGTCAGCTTCCATTACCTGCCGAGGGACCAGAACCGTTTCGCCGATGCCCTAGCAACTTTGGCTTCATTAGTGGAAATCCCCGAGGGAAAATTGATAAAACTATTCCGGGTCGGGAGAATGGAAAGCCCAGCATACTGCCTCGAAATCGGAGAAATCCTGGAAGAGGTAAAGGAGCCATGGTACAGCCAGATTTACCAATTCCTCAAAGAAGGAGAAGCTTCCTTCATGAATGAAAAGGGAGAGTATTTGCACGGGATCAAAACCAAAGGTATGACGGCACTCAAGCGGTTGGCATCCAATTACGTCATCCTGGGGGACATCCTATAAAAAAAACGCCATCAGGGCCTTCTCCTTTGATGCATAAGTGGGGAAAGGGCAAAAGAACTCATGCAAGAAGTTCATGGTGGAGTGTGTGGTCCTCATATGAACGCAAGGGCATTAATGCAAACCATTCTGCGGATGGGTTACTTCTGGATCTCAATGGAAACAGATTGCATGCAATTCGTAAGGAGGTGTGATAAATGTCAGTGTTTCTCCAACCTCAACCACCTACTGCCTCATCATCTCTACTGCATGACTACACCATGGCCCTTCTCAACATGGGGCATAGATGTTATCGGGAAAATCTCCCCGTCTGGTAGCAATGGTCACGAGTTTGTTTTGGTAGCCGTGGATTACTTCACAAAGTGGGTAGAGGCTAAGTCATACCGGGTCCTCACCTCTAAGAAGGTGGCGGGATTTATAAAAGAGAATATCATGTGCCAGTACGGGGTCTCGAACAAGGTCATTACCGACAATGGCTCGCACTTCGAGGGTGAATGCGATCGATTATTGGGATTCCGAGTTACTCGCCACAAGTCCTCACCATATAGACCCCAGACCAATGGCGCAGTAGAAGCCGCCAACAAAACGCTTGAGAGGATCATTAGAAAGATGGAAACACGGGGAAGAGATTGGCCCGAAAAGCTACACCTAGCTTTGTGGGGCTACCGGAGTTCGGTCAGAACAGCCACAGGAGAAAATCCTTTTGCTTTGGCGTACGGAATGGAAGCCATGCTCCCCGCAGAATTGGAAGTACCGTCACTAAGAATTTTGTTGGAAAATAAGATCCACGAGGTCGATTGGCTTCGAAGCTGACATGATGAGCTGGCCTTGTTGGACGAACGTCTCCTAAGGGCCATGGAACACATCCGCGCCTACCAAGGGAGAATGGCGCGAGCCTTTGATAAGAAGGTAAAGCCCCAAGAGATTCGGGCAGGAGATTTAGTCCTTAAGGAAAAACTCCCGGGAGGTCTAATCCCGATGGAAAATGGGAACCCGTGTGGATTGGTCCCTTTGTGGTACAAGAAGTCTTTTCAGGGGGCGCAATGAGGCTCGCAGACTTGGACGGCAACCCCTTTATGCACCCAGTCAATGGTGATAAGCTCCGTCGTTACTTTGTTTAAAAAAAAAAAAAAAGGGGGGGTGTTAACAGAATATACCCACCTAGATTGAAAACCCATTTGGGCGGTCTAGAGAAAAAACAGGGTCGCATCCTAAAAAATTGTGGAAAAATGAACTACGATGACCTGAGCCCCTTAGATTTTCATTTGTAAAAGGGGAACGTAGGCAGCCAATCTTTGGTCCGGTCTAAAAAATAAATAAAAATCAAATTTGGACTTGAGCAAGAGCTCCATGAGAATTCAAATTGGCTTCATAAGTAACCATTTTCATTACAGTTAAAACACTTCTTTGATGAGTTCAAGCACGGTCTACTATCGACCCAACTAACATGCTTAAGACATAACTAAAATACCTAAGATAAACTAATGTGTCTGCAATGGCAATGTGTGGATACATGGAAATCACCGTTCTTCGTCCCTCCACTTCTTCTTTTGACTTCTTCGGGTCTTCTTTTTCTTCACCTCAAAGATGTCAATTCCCCCTTTTCCATGATCAGAGGCTCTTCCAACGTCATCTACGAGCCCGGTCGCCCTCAAAGCCGCATTGGCATCAGCCCGAGCCCGAAAATCCTCCATTCGTGCCCCCGCCTTAGGCATCGCGGCCATCCTCCTGTCTGCCAAAACTCTGTAGTCCTCAATAACGTCTCTAGTAATGTTATGGCCACTCGCCAGAGCTTCGGTCTCCCTTAGAACCCTGCTAGGACCATAAGTCTCACCAAGAATAGCCTCACGCCTCTCCTCAATGAGCCTCTGAGTCTTTCCCATGGTCTGTTCATACCAGTCCAAGTACACCGTGGTCAAAACCATGCTAGCCGCTCGCCCAAGAAGTGCCCGAGCTGGAAAGAGGGAATAAGTCCACGACCGGGACAGGAATGAAATGGTAGAGGAATCCCACATAGACAGAGATGGAAGCCTCAAGTGCTCCGGGTTGACACCCGACCACTCCAACAGTGGAGTCTGCGGTAACCCAAACTGACGACGGACCAAAGAAGGGATATAATGAGATGAACCCAAGAGTCCTGGCACCCGAACAAAGGGGGAATTATCTTGATACTCCCGCACCGAGCCAATACGCTAATTGTGAACTAGCCAGCGTATCTCGGCAGTCGTGAGGCGAGCCATGTAAGCCTCCCAATCACTCTGAACTAGGTCCAAGATAATGCCTCTCAAAGAGTAAGACCAAGGATTGTGAGAGATAGGAGCCTCCGGAATGGCCATCAACCTCTCCCTCAACCACAAAGTAAGCAAGGCAGGGCTACCGCTGCGCATGAAACCATCACCCAAAGCCAAGCGGTCCATACCGTGAAGGGTCTCGCCCAAGATCAAGGGGACAATATCCTTCCCCGCACGGCACTCCTCAAGGACACTCAATAAAACCCGATGGCAGGTGCCCTTGGAACTGACCATGTAGAAAAAAGCAAGGACGCATAAACCGAAGGCATTCCAAGAAGCCTCATCCGTGCGATCCATGAACTTCTCAGGGACATCCGAAATATCAATGAAAGTGTGATCAAGGACCATGCATTGGGCCTCTTCCAAAGAAATACCAAGAAGAGAAACCAACCTCTCAACACACATGGTGTCATCAACCGAAGGAAGAGCAATGACCTCCGTGTCCACGCCGCCCACCAAAGCCTTGAAATCCTCATAAGTAGGAGTGATCTCGTTATAGGAGAAACAATAGACATGCCTCCTAACATCCCAAAAGGACGCAGCGGCTCTCAATAGCTCAAGATCCTGAATGAACTCCTTGAGATACCAAAGGGATTGAAGGCCAAACATGGATTGGAAAGTTCCCTTGTGATTCCTCATGTGGGACCGCATCCAAAGCCTAAGGTTACCCTCGAAACATTCTTGATGAATTTTGGACAATTTTGGTGGTTTCTCCATGAGAAAGGGTTCCATGGAAAAAGGAGCTTTCGAAATGAAGAAGACAAACTGATTGATGAGCTCAGGACTGTGGCATTTAAGTAGATGACTAGGCCTGGAATAAAATTGAATGAAAAAGGAGTACTTCCTTCCCGAGCCGTACGGCTACTTTAGCCCTGTCAGAATTGATGATTTCTTTTTGAGAGTTAGCTTTGTGGTCCAACCCATTTAAATCCCCTTCCCAACTAATGTCATAAATGCAACCGAAAAATGCCCTCTTTGGCTCATGCAACTTGAATTGAACCTAGAAAATTTAGGTTCCCAAAGTCACCACAGGCAGTCCTAGCGACGTAAGCCCAGCTTTGTGAAATTAAATGTGGCCGTCCTCGACGTAAGCCCAGTTAAAATTTGGAAATTGAAATGGTCTTCTGCTTGATGCTTATTATGGCCGTCCCCGACGTAAGCCCATTAACTTAGACTTAGAATAGTCGTTATAGGCTAGAGCCTTTGTCCCGGCAGTCCTTAGAGGGACGTAAGACCAGTTTTCCCGTCAATCTCCCCAAAGATGGAGTTGACCCCGGTCAAGCTATGACTTAGAATAGTCGTTATAGGCTAGAGCCTTTTTCCCGGCAGTCCTTAGAGGGACGTAAGACCAGTTTTCCCGTCAATCTCCCCAAAGATGGAGTTGACCCCGGTCAAGCTATGACTTAGAATAGTCGTTATAGGCTAGAGCCTTTGTCTCGGCAGTCCTTAGAGGGACGTAAGACCAGTTTTCCCGTCAATCTCCCAAAGATGGAGTTGACCCCGGTCAAGCTATGACTTAGAATAGTCATTATAGGCTAGAGCCTTTATCCTGGCAGTCCTTAGAGGGACGTAAGACCAGTTTTCCCGTCAATCTCCCCAAATATGGAGTTGACCCCGGTCAAGCTATGACTTAGAATAGTCGTTATAGGCTAGAGCCTTTGTCCCGGCAGTCCTTAGAGGGACGTAAGACCAGTTTTCCCGTCAATCTCCCCAAAGATGGAGTTGACCCCGGTCAAGCTATGACTTAGAATAGTCGTTATAGGCTAGAGCCTTTGTCTCGGCAGTCCTTAGAGGGAGGTAAGACCAGTTTTCCCGTCAATCTCCCCAAAGATGGAGTTGACCCCGGTCAAGATATGACTTAGAATAGTCGTTATAGGCTAGAGCCTTTATCCCGGCAGTCCTTAGAGGGACGTCAGACCAGTTTCCCGTCAATATCCCCAAAGATGGAGTTGACCCCGGTCAAGCTATGACTTAGAATAGTCGTTATAGGCTAGAGCCTTTATCCCGACAGTCTTTAGAGGGACGTAAGACCAGTTTTCCCGTCAATCTCCCAAAGACGGAGTTGACCCCGGTCAAGCTATGACTTAGAATAGTCGTTATAGGCTAGAGCCTTTGTCCCGGCAGTACTTAGAGGGACGTAAGACCAGTTTTCCCGTCAATCTCCCCGAAGATGGAGTTGACCCCTGTCAAGCTTGGACTTAGAATAGTCACTATAGGCCATCCCCGACGTAAGCCCAGTAAAAATCTGTCCCGTGTAAGTAAACCCTCTCCTATAGAGTCAAGTTGACCATATCCCCAGCAAGTCAACCCTCTCCCATAGAGCCAAGTTGACCATGTCTCGCCTCTGACACCTAGAGTCATGCCTCCTTGCGGATCTAAGTAACCCCGCGTACCTCCGAACTACGTTAGGCTTGATTCCCCACGAACGGGATACATAGGAATCCTATACCACTAGGTCCAGCCATGCAACCAAAATTGGTTAAAGCCATTGTCCCGTCAGATTGGGATGCTTATTTCTATCGACAACCCCGCTCCTTCGAAGCGACGTTGCCGAGGGGCTCTGTAAGTACCCCAATCTGAAACCGACCTATCTTAGAGGTAGCCTTAGCACCGTTTCAGGGATAAGCTAATAGGCCAAGACCTCCCTAGGATAAGCTATAAATTCCAGGAGTACTCTAGTATAAAATTGGAAAAATCCAGAAGCTCGCCATGCTGAGTCGTACGGATGCTTTGGGTACTAGAGGGGCCTAGCCGTACGGCTGGTTTGGGCACCCTCAGTCCCTATAAATAGAACCCCTTGCTGATCATTTCAAGAGAGGGAGAAACATTAGAGATAAGGTTACTCTGTCGAATTCACCTCAGAATAGTGTGAGTAAGAGTGAACAAAGAGTGAAAGAGAGAAAGGAAGATTGGCCTAAACCAAGATAGGTGTAAGTACCCCAATCTGAAACCGACCTATCTTAGAGGTAGCCTTAGCACCGTTTTAGGGATACACTAATAGGCCAGGACCTCCCTAGGATAAGCTATAAATTCCAGGACTACTCTGGTATAAAATTGGAAAAATCCAGAAGCTCGCCAGGCTGAGCCGTACAGATGCTTTGGGTACTATAGGGGCCTAGCCGTACGGCTGGTTTGGGCACCCTCTGTCCCTATAAATAGAACCCCTTGATGATCATTTCAGGGGGGGAGGGGAGAAACATTAGAACTAAGGTAACTCTGTCGAATTTACCTCAAAATAGTGTGAGTAAGAGTGAACAAAGAGTGAAAGAGAGAAAGGAAGATTGGCCTAAACCAAGATAGGTAAAGCCACCTCCTCCCCCTCCCTTCTCTTCATCTAAGAACTCTATTTATCTTTGATCTTGTCATTTATTGTTGATCTTTACATTCTTGCAAGTCTTGTCCATTCAAGCAATATATATATCTATTATTATTTATATTTCCTAGTCCAAGCCATGAGATGATCAAAGGTGCCCTCCATACTTTGTGTGGAAGAGGTTCAAACCTAGTTTGATCATGGCTTGTTGATTGTTCATTTACATTCTTGTATGGATGATGCTCTTGTTGTTCATTTTGCTCATTTTAAGCTATGATGATCATGTTGAGGATAAAGTCTCAATCTTTATCCTCATCACCTTGATCTAGCCCAAAATTCCCAAGTTTGGGTAATAAAGATTCAATCTTTATGGTTTGTTCTTATCCCTAAAGGATTAATCTTGCCTAGAAGAGCCATTTTGATGGTAAAGTTTCAATCTTTACTCATCAAATGGTCACTATGGCTCAAAAGGGGATATTGGCCACCTTTTTCATGTTTCTCCCATGATTGCCTTTGATCATGCCCAAACTCTTGTTTTAGGAGGTTATTTGATGATAAAATGGCATAGGAATGAGTTGTTAATGCTGTTTTGTGTTGGAATAACAAACTGGAATCAGAACAGTTTGGTCCAGTTCAAGCAGAATGCTCTGTTTCTGCCTGGAACTGAACTGTTGCTTGAATAAACTGTAAAATCCCAGGAGTGGTCTCCCCATCCGTACGGCTACTTTGGCCGTATGGGGAGACTGACCATTTTTCCCTTCTGTCTTCTGTTTTCTTGTCAAACAAACCCTTTTTCAGTTGAAAAGATAAATAAAAAGTTAAAACAAAGATTTTCCGTTAAAATACACGCACACACACATGCACTTT
Organism: Campanula takesimana; assembly: GCA_026119855.1. Lineage (NCBI taxonomy): Eukaryota > Viridiplantae > Streptophyta > Magnoliopsida > Asterales > Campanulaceae > Campanula > Campanula takesimana. The sequence continues at coordinate 41,774 of JAOWBW010000301.1, forward strand.
TGTTAACTAACAAGGGAGACTCGGATTTGTCCGAGGCAACTCGGGAGGACGTAAAAACTCTTCCCAAGTTGTAACCTGACCTCCGAACCTTTGAACTCAAACCTTTGTCATTTTGTTGGGTTTAAAATTAACAAAATGTGGCGACTCCGTTAAATTGGTCCGGTTCCCGTATTTGGCGTTTTGCCCCATACTCATCGCGTTTCCGCGCGGGGCGGGATCCTTACAGTGGCGACTCCGCTGAGGATAGGAGTGCTTTCGGACTTCTTTCTAGAAGGTTCCGGGGCATTCTTGTGTGGGTCAAACTCCCGTTCCCGTTAGTTGACTTCTTGCATATTTGTGTGTGTTTGATGTTTCTGTTTGAACTATTTTGAGTACATACGTTCTGGAAATACAATAAACTGGGGCTTGATGATCAGAAGTTGGAGAAACTGAGAAAAATCTTCACCCTCTTGCTTTAGCCGTACGGCTACTTTGGGTAGGAGCCAGAATGTTGCCAATTAACAGTTTGGTGCAGGGCTGCAACATTTTGGGTGCCCCTCTGCTTCTACTTGTCCAGGTTCCAAATTTACAGTCTTACTTGTGCACATTACCTTCATTCTTTTGGCCAAAACTTGGTTTTAAAAGGTAATAAAACTTGGTTATGCATGATATTTTGTCAATAAAATGGTTTCCAAAACCTCATCGTGCATAATCCTTTTGTAAGGGTTTTCTTGAGTCTTCTCGTTGTGCACAAATTGCTTTGTACAAAAGGGTTTCAATGTAAAATATTTCTTTTGCAAAAGTTTGATTCAAAATTCTTTGTTGTGCACAACTTGGTACATGTACAAGTTTTGGTCTTTGTTTGCTTATATTCCTTGATTTGTTGTGTATAAATTGCTCAATCCATGCTTGTTCATATCTTGCTTATGCCATGCTCATGCTATCGAAAAACGAATTGAAAATCTCTCTTTTTACTCAAAAAGGAGCATAGAATGACTTCACACCACGCGCACTTGACCGTGCACGTTCCAAATACCCTTTAAACCCGGGGTGGATGCCACGATGCAGCTCGTTGGGCGCTCTTGTTCCCTTCGATGCGCGCACGGGTCCATCCCACCTTCCCTTCCGAACCGAGTCAACCACACTTGTCGGTGACACACAAATACCGTGACTATGGTTGGTGTTTGGTCTAGTTCACGTTACCACATCCTTGATACGTGCTGATAAATGACTATTTTATAGTCATTTAAGGTCTAAAAAGATAGTCTATTAACCTTATTTTTCAATAAATAAACCTAAATTACTTATTTTCTACTCTTTATTTGATATAATGCACTTGGGAGAATGTTTTTATGATACAAGCAGGTTTTTCAATACATTCTTGAGGAAAGAGGAAGCTAAGGCATCATCTTTGTGAAGGAGGAACACTTGGCAAAGAAGGAAATAAGCTGGACCAAGAAAAATCAAAGTTTCAGCCAAAGAGGACCTGCTCGGCCGAGCAGTACCCTTGACTCGGCCGAGCATAAAAAGACAGAAAATCAGTAGGTTCGAAAAAGGCTTGCTCGGCCGAGCACTTTTCCTTGACTCGGCCGAGCACCCCCTGAATCAGCAAAAGGTGCCTTTTCAAATGGAGACCTCTCAAAGCATCCATCCGGGAAAAAGTGCATCCTCTCCTCCAAGGCTTATATATAGAAGTAGAAATCAGTGTTTTAGATATCTAGAAATTATTGTAAACACATTATAGTAAAGTTTGTATTCCAAATATCATTTTTATCTCAGAAATTGCAAAAAGTTATAAAACTTTCTTTAGCAATTTTCTGAGTTTTTCAAGCAATAATATATCGAGGTTCTCTTCAAGTCTTGTGTTCTCATCTTAATTTCTGAATAAGTATTTCTTTCTCTTTCTCTATCTTTATTTTATTTATCTTATTCTTATTATTTCGCAAATGGCTTGTGAGTAATCCCCATTTTTCTTGGGGTTGGATAACTCAAACAACATTTGTATTTACTAATATTCATGCTCTAAATTTATTCTCTTCATCTTAAACAATTCTACTATATCAAACTTTAATGCCTATGACCATGATGACGCCCATGATTTGTATGAATCTTAGTTAATCAAGGGAAGTACTGATCGGAGAACCTTGATTAGCGGACCCATATAGTCAGAACTAAGTTCATTACTCACGAGAGTAGTGTAATGGCTTAGGGATGCTCCTTGAGTGGAAAGTATGCTGATTTTCATAAAGAAAACTTAATGGATTTTTACTAATTATGGGCCATCGAGAAATAGGGCATAATTAGTACGAGAATACAAACGCTACTTGCTTGATCGTGAGAAGTAGTGTAGGCCTAGCATACCATCCTTGTTTTAAAATGAAATTTTAATCTGAAAAGAGCATGATTAATTGATGAATACAATGTTGTTTGTATCCCAATCCCGAGAATGTTATCTCTATTATCATTTGTCTAAATAAAATTTTTACCTTTCTAACTTTTACTTCTTAAGAAATTTGATAATAACAACATAGGATTGTATTGGATGGTAAATAGAAAATTTTTCAAAATTAATATGAACTTTTAAATCCTATTGAATAGAAGCATTACATTATTATTGAATTTGTGGGCATTTAAGTTTGGATACAATATTCTTGTGAAACTTTTTAAACATTCTTGTATGTACATATCAAAACCCTCATTTATATTCTTTTCCAAATATTTACAAAATTGTTATGCTTTTCACGAATCACAAAAACTTTTCCATTTCCACTTTCAAGGCTAAATAAATCAATATAACCTTCTTGTAAATTGTCCACTAAAATATCTAAATGAATATATCATTATAGAGTGTGACAATTTAAAAACAAGAAACTCAATTGCCACGTTTAATCATAATAATCAATAGCCTTTTTCCACTATCATCCTCCGCCTATTCTTTTTGTGATTCAAAGAGCATAATAAATTTTGGACATATTTGTTAAAGAATAAAATCTTAGTCTAAGAAATGTACTTCCAAGCATGAAAATTTCTTCACAAAGCACTCTAAAAGAGTAACCTTAATTATCAATTCATTCTTGTGTCCCACAAATTCATTTGGTTATCTCAATATGCTCTTATTCAATGGTATTTATTCATGTCATATTAGCATTTAAACTTCTCTATTTACTTCTCAATATCATCCTACCTTCTTCTTCACAAATTTCTTGAGATGAAAAATTTAGAAGGAAAGAATTTTATAAAGGCAATACTATATAACAATATTCTGAGGAAGCATTGAAGACCTTTCTTGTTTTTCTACTAGTGTCATTTTCACTCCTCTCTTTTCAAATATTTAACTTGCTCGAGGACAAGCAAGATTCTAGTGTGGGGGAGTTGATAAATGACTATTTTATAGTCATTTAAGGTCTTAAAAGATAGTCTATTAACCTTATTTTTCAATAAATAAACCTAAATTACTTATTTTCTACTCTTTATTTGATATAATGCACTTGGGAGAATGTTTTTATGATACAAGCAGGTTTTTCAATACATTCTTGAGGAAAGAGGAAGCTAAGGCATCATCTTTGTGAAGGAGGAACACTTGGCAAAGAAGGAAATAAGCTGGACCAAGAAAAATCAAAGTTTCAGCCAAAGAGGACCTGCTCGGCCGAGCAGTACCCTTGACTCGGCCAAGCATAAAAAGACAGAAAATCAGTAGGTTCGAAAAAAGGCTTGCTCGGCCGAGCACTTTTCCTTGACTCGGCCGAGCACCCCCTGAATCAGCAAAAGGTGCCTTTTCAAATGGAGACCTCTCAAAGCATCCATCCGGGAAAAAGTGCATCCTCTCCTCCAAGGCTTATATATAGAAGTAGAAATCAGTGTTTTAGATATCTAGAAATTATTGTAAACACATTATAGCAAAGTTTGTATTCCAAATATCATTTTTATCTCAGAAATTGCAAAAAGTTATAAAACTTTCTTTAGCAATTTTCTGAGTTTTTCAAGCAATAATATATCGAGGTTCTCTTCAAGTCTTGTGTTCTCATCTTAATTTCTGAATAAGTATTTCTTTCTCTATCTCTATCTTTATTTTATTTATCTTATTCTTATTATTTCGCAAATGGCTTGTGAGTAATCCCCATTTTTCTTGGGGTTGGATAACTCAAACAACATTTGTATTTACTAATATTCATGCTCTAAATTTATTCTCTTCATCTTAAACAATTCTACTATATCAAACTTTAACCCCTACGACCATGATGACGTCCATGATTTGTATGAATCTTATTTAATCAAGGGAAGTACTGATCGGAGAACCTTGATTAGCGGACCCATATAGTCAGAACTAAGTTCATTACTCACGAGAGTAGTGTAATGGCTTAGGGATGCTCCTTGAGTGGAAAGTATGCTGATTTTCATAAAGAAAACTTAATGGATTTTTACTAATTATGGGCCATCGAGAGATAGGGCATAATTAGTACGAGAATACAAACGCTACTTGCTTGATCGTGAGAAGTAGTGTAGGCCTAACATACCATCCTTGTTTTAAAATGAAATTTTAATCTGAAAAGAGCATGATTAATTGATGAATACAATGTTGTTTGTATCCCAATCCCGAGAATTCCTTAACCATAAGAGTTTTCAATCTAAGCTATAGTTTTTATTATTACTTTCTAGTCGTGACAAACAATTTTATACCCCCAATCATTCTCTTTTCTTTATTCTTTTATCCAAAGCAAAACATTTTATAAGTAAAGTTGTCTCCGTGGGAACGACCCGCTCTTGCACTATCTATACTACAAAAACCCGTGCACTTGCGGAAATAACCTAACACGTGCTCAAAGCTAATTGTGGCCAAATTAATGCCCGAGTTGTGACTCCTTGATGTAATACAAGCGTGGCCTAACCAGCCTCCAACTCGTGTGTTAGTGACGACCGCAATTAGCAAGGGCCATGTACTAAGGATAGGGTGACACCGTGTCGTTAAGCACTAATGAACGAGTTATTTTAATCATCCTTAAGCCCATGGTCAAGGATCGAGACGCCTCATTCAAAATGAGGTCATGTCGGAATGTCGGTGGAGCCTTTGGTGTAGCCTTCAGAGAAAAGTCTTGATCCCGACTGGGGCTTAACCATGATTAGGATGACCCGCGTATTGGGTACCTTACGATGCACTAGACCCTAGGTTCATTTATTTTGATCGGTGGAAGCCGCGTACCCTATAGGACCCTCGCCCGGGATAGTCCGTCCTTGGGAGCGTGCAATACAGGTGAAAAACGAGGGGTCTATAGACGTAGTGATGGCCTCCACTGATCCAGGGTTATAGAATAGTTGCGAAAAAGAAGAGTGATCTTTTCCAACCAATTAGGAATAAGACATTCCTTGAGAAAAATGAAATAATGAAAGTTGAGCCCCTGAATAGTGCACTAACGTTTGTTTATGTGACAAAGCCGGCAAAGATAATCCAAAGAATAAATGATTTTTTTTTAAAAAAAAAAAGAAAAGGAAAAGGGAATTGCTAAATTCATCAAAACGCTTGGCTTGGGTTCCTTCCCCCTAAAGAAGAGTCAAACTTGTTATCTCCTTCAAGTCAGTGTCTCTTGTGTGTCGAGTTTTTGTTTTACTTCAAAGCATGACTTCTCGAAAAATCCTTTCACGGTACCTTACGGTTTGTCGGTCTTGTGAATCATAGGAAGTGATGGAAGCCCGCTTTGAAGGAATCGAAAAGGTCATGAGTGCCCTACAACAAATGGTGAGGAGACTGGAGTACGACCAGGGTCGTCTATTGGGAATCGTGGCTAGGATGCAAGAAAAGCAAGCCCCAGATTTGGAGGAAGAGATCCAAAAGATGTGGGTCAAGATGGTGCACCCATGTTTTCGTGAGCTTTTGAAAGACCGTGAGAATGATTGGCACCAAGAAAGGAAAAGCATAAGGGAGGAAATGAACTCACAGAGCCGCATTCAGCAGGAAGACATGAGGAACGTCCAAGCCTGCATGCACACAGTGGTGGATCCAATCCTAGATATCCGAGCCTATCTCAGAAATCATCCACGCTTGAAGAATCCCCCCATCGAGCCTGCCCAAACGACCCCGAGGTGCCTAGGGAGTCTGCCTCCCCAAAACCATACCCCAAGCGGAAGCCCACTACCAAGAAATAGCCGACCTCGCCCCATAGATCCTAAACCCTCTCACCGCCAAAGGGCCGCACCATACCGCCTTTTCCGCGAATTGGGAACCCCAAGAACCTCACTACTTGATCAATTGCTCAAAGAGGGGAAAATCACTTTGCTTGACCCAAGCGTGATTTCATCCGAACATCCCAGCCAGCGGTCCGATGAAACTCAATTTTGTCGCTACTATCAAGGGGTAGGACACTCCACCGGGGCGTGCGACGCCCTAAAGGACAGGATCCAAGAACTCATTGATGAGGGTGTCATTACCAAACGAGGGGACAAGTGGGTCTCAGCCAGGGATGCAAGGAGAAGAAATGAGGAAGAGAAGAAGTCGTTAGGAGTGGCCTAGTATTTGTGTTCTAGAGAGTCTCCTAAATCCGTAGTGGATATAGTCTTTTGGCTTTCTTTTTCTTTTAGCTTTCCCAAAAGGCCATGCGAGGCCAAGGTATGTAAAAAGCCACAATGTGGTGATGGTTGAGTCAATAGTCAAGTCCAGAGTTATAAAAATTGAGTCTTCCGTGAAATGAATTGTCTTTTACTTCTATTCACCCTAGACTTGAGGCATTATTTAAAAAATTACACTAACTCTCGGAATCACTCCCGTTAATGTTTCCAAATGATTGTTATATCCCCGATATGATGAGTTGATTCCCCCAAACATAGAAGTCAACAACGACTCATAAAGGGACGAATGGATCTAAACGTAAAAGGTGCTAAATTCCAATGATTAACCTTAAGATGAATGAATGTTGTGACCCGTTGGCATAAAGGAGACCATCAATGGCAAATATTCCCCCATACACTACCCGAAACACGACCCAAGACACCTTTCTGAGACAAACTCCCGATGCACATTTAAAGCATCCCAAGACAGTGAAAAGACGAGGACGTTGTTGCTCAGCCACCAAAGTTCAGCCATAAGTGCACATGTAGACTTCCCGAATTGTCAAAATCAAAGAGAGGATAGGTGAAAAACGGTGAAAAAAAAAAGAAAAAAAAGAGAGGCCAATGCCCATGATGACAAGTTGGGGCTGATGGGCGCCCGTTCCCCAAAAAAAAAATGGCAAAAAGAAATGCTTGCATTAAATAGCCCGTCCATATCAAAAAGGGTACACCCAAAAAGGCCCATCTCAAAGAGTTCACCCAAGGCAAAGTCAGCAATGACGTCCTCCGAGACAGCAAAAGATACCAACCCCGGCCAAAGTGGCCCAAGAGCCGAACTACGATGACCTGAGCTCCTCACACTGAGGGGAACGTAGGCAACCTTCGGGTCCGGTCATAACATGAAATGAATCCATACAGCCTTGGTCCTCCCAAAATAACCCGGTTCTCCTTCCCCGGTCCCATCAATGACCAATTCTCTAGATAATGACTAATCCTCCCATAAACAACTTCTCCTCCCGATCTTGCCATTGATCGAATCTTAATCCCAATGGGTCATAACAGTTATGCACGTTAAGGCTAATTACTTGAATTTTGACCTAAATACTAATCAAGATCTGTTCAAGCAAACATCTTGATTACATTAATTGAAGCTGATTTCGAATGCCTCGACAAGTCTTCTCTTCCACATCTTAGGAAAGAGCTAAACACGTGAATTTCTGTCCATAGGCTTCCTCTCTCAGAAAAGGGACTCACTCCCGTAAAAGCCTATGTGTGTTTACTCACGTGAGCAAGTGTAATCTGCTCTTGTCCGTGTCAACGTCAACTTTTGCTTTCGTCCGTGTCAAAAGTCAACTAGGCCACTCCTAAAGAGGGAAGATAAAGGAAATATGGAAAGGAGAAAAGTGATATGGTTGGATAATTAAGGGAAAGAAACCCGAGGAGTGATTCCCAGAAAGGTGAAACACTGGGGCTGGCAAACCGTGGTCGAAAAACCTGAGGATTAGACATCACAATGGGGCTGGCTAGCCGTAATCGTGCAATGGAAAGACCGACGAAAAGTCATGCTTTGAGTAAAACAGTCTAAGCCAAATAAACCCTCATCTGTCAAAATTCCCCAGAAGAACCCAGAAAATTTGGTCGAAAAAGTCAACCATGCTTGAACAACCCGTACGGCTGGTTTGTCCCTGTGAACAAAAAAAATAAAAATTCACATCAGCAGCCTATATCAACTGATCTCCCACAAGCTAAACTCATTTTCGCTTGTTCAAAGTCTGTCAAACCCCTCGTGATTGAGTCCAAACACATCTTGGGAATCCCCGACGGTCCAATAATGACCACAAAGCCCTCTCGAGGCCCAAACCAGGCATAAATGATGAATTTACAATGATTTAAACAACCAAAGATAACAAATTTTCATACACTGTTTTCAAATAAAACTGGCCAAAAGAAAAATTGTTCAGGTTGGTGCACCCTAGTCTGAATCTGGGTAAGGATCCTCCGGAGTCGAATGAACTCTCTCCAAAGGACGACGCGGGTACACGCTAGGGTCAAAGAAGAAAATGGACTCTGCCATGCTGGAACCTTCACCCGAAGAGGATTGGCCTGGAAAAAAGGAAGGAGGAACCTAGGAGTGAAAACCTGAATGTCTTGCCGGCAGGGGATCCACGCGCTCTAAGGCCAAGTGGGAAAATGGATCCGGAGCGACCTCGTGGGAGCCAGGATCACGGAGCGAATCACAAAAGGCCTCCAAATCAGCCCCGCCTAAGGTATGGCGACGGACAAAGGACGGCGGTAGCTCCACGCTCGACGACCGACGGAAAGGCCTCTCCCCACCACTCACCGAGTTTCTGCCCGGTGCAAACCTGGATTCTGTCCGAGGCCCCTTAGAAGAGCGCCCAACAAACCTCTTTAGCCACCTTTTGGCCCCTTTTTGGAGAGAAGGCCTCCCCATCAAAGCCCGCGCAGCAACCTGCACATGGATAAGGAAACTGCTCAGCAAGGGAGGAGACAGAAATATGGGATGAGTGTGCACAAATGGAAAAGAATGCATACCACGTCAACGGGAATTTCTCCAACCGGGGCTTCCCCTTCTGCAATAGACACGGCCACCATGTGAACCCGGCCGTCAGCATAAACAAAACAATAGTCCTGCCACACTGGAGGAGCTACCCCAGAGGCCACCACCTGTGGCGATTTCAGCCTCGTGGCCACAAACCGCCCGTATGGCTCATCCGTAATCAATTCAGCGGCATCCGCTCCCATGAGAAAAGGGTCATCCCCACGGTCAGCAACGAACATGGTCTCGGGCGGATCAACGGGCGCCCTCTGCATGAGGCCTAGTCCATGCTGCCACAAAACTCTCTCACCTAAATAAAAGGCCTCGCCTCTAAACCCCACCAGCAATATCCTCTGTCTGGTCACCCTCAGGGCTTCGCTCGGATCAAAGACCACCTCTCGCCCCTCATACCGAGACCAAGGGAAAAGGTTGAGCTCCGCCGGCATGGCACCCCTCAAAGCCGCTTTCACATCAGCATAGCGGACAGAAACTCGTCCCTTAGACCCTCTCTTCTCCCGAGCTTCCCTAGCCCAGCAGGTCATGGCCGGAAAGATGAGGTCCCGGTCAAGAGCCAGCCTCCAGGAATAGTTGCCAAAGATCTCGTAGTACCAAGCCTACAAAAGAAACGGCAAGGAAAGCCGTCAGCACACTGAAATGAAGAATAGGCCGAATGCAAAAAGTAAAGCAAAGGCCGAAGTGGAAGTACCTCTAGGGCAAACTGAAAGTAAGCCAAAGACTTGCTCGCTTTTCGGCTATACTTGTCGAGCTCCATGAATAGCTCGGCCAGACCAGCCTCACCCCAAGCAATGTCTCTGATGGCCTCAGGTGTAGTCAAAGACCCAAGAAGAGGGAACATACAGGTAGTGTCAGCATTGGCAAAAATGGTGCTACTGAGGAGGAGCCACACATAGGAGCGCCCAAGCTGCTCAGCGGTAATCCGGCCCGCCGCATACTCCATAAAGTTGGCCCGAATGACCCTCTCGACTGTTTGCACTAGGATGCCCAAACCCTTGGTAGGACCTGAAAATCCAATGAGCGCCCTGATCTCGGCCTCGGGGATCCTATCCCTCCAAACAACTGGATGCCCGCCAAAGGAAAGCCCGGTAATCATCGCAAAGTCAGTAGGGGTCACAGTCACCTCTCCCCAGTTCAGATGGAACGTGTGGGTTGTGTCCCACCAATATTCACCCAGGGCATTAAGAAGCCCCATACTCCTATTGGTGTTCACCAGCTGGCCCACAGCCTCTATAAAAGGCACCAGTCCCGTGTGTGCCACCCACTCCCTCGGACCAGGAGCATCATCAACAGACTCAGGCATGGCTTCCCACAAAGAGAAGCAAGCATCCAGCGACCCTCGAGACTTTGGATCACCACCCTACAGGTAAACACAGCAAAGGTATGAATAACACAGTTTACAGATACCAATGCTCATAATGATTGCACAAAAAAAAAAACAAATTGGAGAAAAGTTTCCGTCCCCTTTAAAATTGCATAAGTCATTTTAAGGGCCATTTTTGGAGAAAAGTTTCCGTCCCCTTTAAAATTTCATAAGTCATTTTAAGGGTCAATTTTTAGAGAAAAATTTCCGTCCCCTTTAAAATTGCATAAGTCATTTTAAGGGTCAATTTTTAGAGAAACGTTTCCGTCCCCTTTAAAATTGCATAAGTCATTTTAAGGGCCATTTTTTTTAGAAAGGTTTCCGTCCCCTTTAAAATTGCATAAGTCATTTTAAGGGTCATCTTTGGAGAAAAGTTCCCGCCCCCTTTAAAAAATGCATAAGTCATTTTCAAGGGTCATATTCTTTCCATCCCGAAAGGCATAGTCACTTCTGGAGAAATTGTCATTTTGGTCTCAACAACAATATGCCCATCCCATAATTTCCCCCGCAAACATACAACAACTTATCCTAGGAAATGCTAGCATGCACTTAACTGTGCCAAAATGAATAGTCGAACCTAAGGTACAAGTAATTTATGCATGGACAACGGGCAACATACTTTGATTTTGGGAAGTTTAGCTAGGCATGTCCAAATGAGGCAATGAGCACATACTCACGTCCCTAATGGTCCCAATGACACAAAAATGAGGTCAATTTCATGAAATCGCGTCAAGAAATGCGAAGATCTCAAATGGCATGGACAAAAACCCTAGGCCTAGGAAAGACGTGCAAGGCTCAAATGTGAGTAGGAAGAATGCTTACCCCGTCACCATGGCACAAGTGAATTGTGGGAGACTTGTAGAAACCCGCTCCCTCATCCCGGAGATTGATAGCGTAGCCTCGAAAGTTTCGAGCCATGTCTAGCCTCTTCTCCGCCCTTCTAGGATAACACGCGCGTGCCCGTCCCGCCATGATCAATCCTTGAGGAATCCGAGTAAGAAAATTTGGAAATTGATGGAGTTTTCCCTCTCAAAATCGCCTCTTTTCTCTCTGTTTTTTCGTCTGAAGTTTGGGGCAACCATCCGTATGGCTGCCTTTTGAAAAAGGAAGAAGACGCCCTCTTAAGCCGTACGGATGGTTTGGGTGAAGAAAAATCTCAGCCTAAAATTACCCTTGTGCCCCTCGGACCTTGAACAAGATTTTTTCCCCAAGATTCTGAAATGCCCTCCTTGGCTCATGCAACTTGAATTGAACCTAGAAAATTTAGGTTCCCGAAGTCGTAATAGGCTAGAGCCTTTGTCCAGGCAGTCCTACCGACGTAAGCCCAGCTTTGTGAAATTAAATTTGGCCTTCCTCGACGTAAGCCCAGTTAAAAGTTAAAAATTTGGAATTTGGAATGGTCTTCTGCCTAGTGCTTATAATGGCCGTCCCTGACGTAAGCCTAGTTAAAAATTTGTTGAGAAAATTTGGCCGTCCCTAACGTAAGCCCAGTTAAAAATTTGTTGTCAAAATTTGGCCGTCCCTGACGCAAGCCCAGTTAAAAATTTGTTGTCAAAATTTGGCCGTCCCTGACGTAAGCTCAGTTAAAAATTTGTTGTCAAAATATTGGCCGTCCCTGACGTAAGCCCAGTTAAAAATTTGTTGTCAAAATTTGGCCGTCCCTGACGTAAGCCCAGTTAAAAATTTGTTGTCAAAATATGGCCGTCCCTGACGTAAGCCCAGTTAAAAATTTGTTGAGAAAATATGGCCGTCCCCGACGTAAGCCCATTAGCTATGATTTAGAATAGTCGTTATAAGATAGAGCCTTTGTCCCGGCAGTCCTTAGAGGGACGTAAGACCAGTTTTTCCCGTCAATCTCCCCAAAGATGGAGTTGACCCCGGTCAAGCTTAGACTTAGAATAGTCGTTATAGGCTAGAGACTTCGTCCCGGCAGTCCTTAGAGGGACGTAAGACCAGTTTTCCCGTCAATCTCCCCAAAGATGGAGTTGACCCCGGTCAAGCTTAGACTTAGAATAGTCGTTATAGGCTAGAGCCTTCGTCCCGGCAGTCCTTAGAGGGACGTAAGACCAGTTTTCCCGTCAATCTCCCCAAAGATGGAGTTGACCCCGGTCAAGCTTAGACTTAGAATAGTCGTTATAGGCTAGAGCCTTTGTCCCGGCAGTCCTTAAAGGGACGTAAGACCAGTTTTTCCCGTCAATCTCCCCGAAGATGGAGTTGACCCCGGTCAAGCACGGACTTAGAATAGGCACCATAGGCCGTCCCCGACGTAAGCCCAGTAAAAATCTGTAAGTCAACCCTCTCCTATAGAGTCAAGTTGACCATATCCCCAGCAAGTCAACCCTCTCCCATAGAGCCAAGTTGACCATGTCTCGCCTCTGACCCCTAGAGTCATGCCTCCTTGCGGACCTAAGTAACCCCGCGTACCTCCGAACTACGTTAGGCTTGATTCCCCGCGAACGGGATACATAGGAATCCTATACCACTAGGTCCAGCCATGCAACCAAAATCGGTTAAAGCCGTCGTCCCGTCAGATTGGGATGCTTATTTCTATCGACAACCCCGCTCCTTCGAAGCGACATTGCCGAGGGGCTCTGTAAGTACCCCAATCTGAAACCGACCTATCTTAGAGGTAGCCTTAGGACCGTTTCAGGGATAAGCTAATAGGCCAGGACCTCCCTAGGATAAGCTATAAATTCCAGGACTACTCTGGTATAAAATTGGAAAAATCCAGAAGCTCGCCAGGCTGAGCCGTACGGATGCTTTGGGTACTAGAGGGGCCTAGCCGTACGGCTGGTTTGGGCACCTTCAGTCCCTATAAATAGAACCCCTTGGTGATCATTTCAGGGGGGGAGAAACATTAGAACTGAGGTAACTCTGTCGAATTCACCTCAGAATAGTGTGAGTAAGAGTGAACAAAGAGTGAAAGAGAGAAAGGAAGATTGGCCTAAACCAAGATAGGTAAGGCCACCTCCCCCGCCTCCCTTCTCTTCATCTAAGAACTCTATTTATCTTTGATCTTATCATTTATTGTTGATCTTTACATTCTTGCAAGTCTTGTCCATTCAAGCAATATATATATATCTATTATTATTTATATTTCCTAGTCCAAGCCATGAGATGATCAAAGGTGACCTCCATACTTTGTGTGGAAGAGGTTCAAACCTAGTTTGATCATGGCTTGTTGATTGTTCATTTATATTCTTGTCATGGATGATGCTCTTGTTGTTCATTTTGCTCATTTTAAGCTATGATGATCATGTTGAGGATAAAGTCTCAATCCTTATCCTCATCACCTTGATCTAGCCCAAAATTCCCAAGTTTGGGTAATAAAGATCCAATCTTTATGGTTTGTTCTTGTCCCTAAAGGATTAATCTTGCCTAGAAGAGCCATTTTGATGGTAAAGTTTCAATCTTTACTCATCAAATGGTTACTATGGCTCAAAAGGGCATATTGGCCACCTTTTTCATTTTCTCCCCATGATTGCCTTTGATCATGCCCAAACTCTTGTTTTGGGAGGTTCTTTGATGATCAAATGGCATAGGAATGAGTTGTTAATGTTGTTTTGTGTTGGAATAACAAACTGGAATCAGAACAGTTTGGTCCAGTTCAAGCAGAAAGCTCTGTTTCTGCCTGGAACTGGACTGTTGCTTGAACAAACTATAAAATCCCAGGAGTGGTCTCCCCATCCGTACGGCTACTTTGGCCGTATGGGGAGATTGACCATTTTGCCCTTCTGTCTTCTGTTTTCTTGTCAAACAAACCCTTTTTCAGTTGAAAAGATAAATAAAGAGTTAAAACAAAGATTTTCCGTTAAAACACACACACGTACATGCACTTTTGTTAACTAACAAGGGAGACTCGGCTTTGTCCGAGGCAACTTGGGAGGACGTAAAAACTCTTCCCAAGTTGTAACCTGATCTCCGAACCTTTGAAATCAAACCTTTGTCATTTTGTTGGGTTTAAAATTAACAAAATGTGGCGACTCCGTTAAATTGGTCCGGTTCCCGCGTTTGGTATTTCGCCCTTGAAACGTGCTCGTGTTTTTTTTGGGGCGGGATCCTTACACTACTCTATAGAAAGTTGGCCATAATGCTTTCCAACTTTCTAATCACCAAAAGAAAGTAGCCTCGCCTTCCAACCCATCCACCTTTTTAACAAGCTTAGCCTCTAACTCCGAAAATGAATCCTCTTGACTCGGCCTTTAAAAAGCGGGATCCCCAAGTACTTAAGGGGAAACTGTTGGTGCGTACAACCCGAGCGTCTTCGAATGTTCTCTATTTCAAACTGTCGCAGCTTGGCCCCCACATAGAATCCACTCTTTTCTAAATTAATCAACTGTCCTGAAGCCCGCTCATACATTGTTAATACATCCCTTAGACCCTCAATAAATCTTTGTCGAACATTACAAAACAGCATCATATCATCAACATATAATAGGTGTGATAGAGGAAAGGCCCCTCTACCATGCTCATAAGGAATAAGTACATTGTCCTGAACGGCTCTATGCAACGCCCGAGACAATATTTCTTGTACAATAATAAACAACAAAGGAGAAAGGGGATCACCTTGTTTTACACCCCGGGTCGAAGCAAAATAGCCATGTGATACGCCATCCATGCGAACAGAATATCAATTCCTTCTAACCAACCGAGATATCAAACCACAGCAAGAAGCATTGAAACCCAAAGCAGACAAAGCACGAAATAAAAAGTCCCACTCCAATCAATCATATGCTTTGGACATGTCAAGTTTAAATAAAACATTACCTCCAACAACTTTCTGATCAATCCTGTGAACCATCTCATGTGCCAAGGCTATATTCTCCTAAATTCCCCCACCCTTAATAAAACCTGTCTGTTCTGGAGAAATAATTTTGGGCAAAACACTAGCCAATCGAAGAGTAAGGATTTTAGAAATTACCTTATTCATAAAGGTAGAAAGACTGATGGGACGCAAATCCTCAAACCGTGTTGGATTATCCACCTTGGGAAATAGCACAAGCACATTAAACGAAATCCCCTTAGGTAGATCCTCTCCATAATATAAATATCTGACCACATCAATCACATCGGCCTTAATGGTAAGCCAGCAGCCTCCGAAAAAGTGACCCGTAAAACCATCTACTCCCGGAGCACTGTCAGCATTCAAAGACTTGATGGCTTCCCAAATCTCTTGTTCATCAGGTACTGCAGTCAACATCTAATTATCCTCCACTGTAACCCCTGCTTCAATACCCTAAAAGAGCCTCTCATCAATCACATGCGGGCCTGAACTGAAAATCTCCTCAAAGTACGCAGCTCCCAACTGACCCAAAATGCTCCCATTATCGCACCAGGATCCATTATCCAACTGCAACTTTAAAGAATTCTGAGGCCTTCTCTCTCTAATACAAGCATGAAAAATGCAGAATTGCGATCTCCACCCTGAACCCATAATTGCTTGGACTGCTGCCACTTCATATCAATCTCCCACCTACGAACCTGAACAAGCTCTTCAGTTTTCTATTTCAATTCTGCAGCAATCGCATCATTCCCATATAAACTGTAAAGAGAATTCCAATCTCGTGATGTCATCCTGCAGTTGATCCATCTTGTGAAAAATATTACCGAACACCTCCCAATTCCACTTTCGCAATTCCTGGCACAAAACATGTAAATTCCTGTGCAGACGAAACAGCAGAGTACCCCAACAGTCACGACTTCACACTTCCTTCAAGAACCCTTAAAAACTTGGATGATCAAGCCATATTTTATGAAATTTAAATAGGAACTTCGGCTTTGCGATTGCAGCAAACTTAATCTGTAAAGGCGAATGATCTGAGACATCCCTCGGTAAATGAGTGACAGTAACACTTCCATGCTGTGCAGTAAAAGCCCCATTCACCAGAACACGGTCAAGACGCTGCCAAATTCTACTAGCCATAGGATT
The DNA here is from genome assembly GCA_026119855.1 of Campanula takesimana. Taxonomy (NCBI): domain Eukaryota; kingdom Viridiplantae; phylum Streptophyta; class Magnoliopsida; order Asterales; family Campanulaceae; genus Campanula; species Campanula takesimana. The sequence continues at coordinate 58,154 of JAOWBW010000301.1, forward strand.
CCCATTACACCAAGTGTAGATACTGCCTTTGTATCCTGCATTTGAAACGCCCGCATTAACCATGAAACTACAGAAATCGTTTATGCTAGGAAAATCCTACCCATTACCTCCTAGGTTCTCAGACGGGTCTGCAATGATGTTAAAATCACCACCTACCAACCACGGCTCATCAAACTGGTTATGTAACTGCGTAAGATCTACCCACAGAGACTGTCTCGGTTTACGGTCACAGTTGGCATAAACAAATGAGAAAATACTATATGGATCCCTAAACACCTTAACCCGAACTGAAATATCCTGATTTGTCATTGAAACCACATTATCTATACCAGTTCTCCATAACACCCAAATATATTTATTAACCGGATTTCCATGCAAAAACTTATCAAAGCCTAGTTGTATAGCAATATGTGGAAGCCTAACACCGTAATGTTTTGGCTCCAATATCGCCAAACACCAAGGCTTATGATGCTGCACCATAAGTTTCAAAGCATCCATGGTACTGACATTCCCTACTCCTCTACCATTCCAAATAATAATCAACATACTAAACTAATTGGAAAGAGAAGTTACCCCTTTAGTCTTACTTCGGGTCTGCGGAGGCGAACCCAACTACGAATACTTACTACCCTTTTTCTTCTTCTTCTTGGACTTCTTACTACTAGACACTTCATTGTAAGAAGAATATTTTGACTCCTTTGTTTCACCTGTCACACTAGCCTCCTCTTCGGAACCACCCCCTGTGAGAGCCCGAGCTCGAAAGCCGCACACGCCGAACATATGCGAAATGATATGTGATCGCTCAATGAAAGCGGTTCGGGTGAGTGCTTCGTGCAAATGCACTTTTGGAAATGCACTCGGTTCCCACACAATGGTTTCCTCTTTAAGCTTTAATTTAATTGCAAGAGTTGCCACCTCACTTTATTTTAGGAAAAATGAAGACAAAACCTTTTGTTTAGAGAAAGTGGGTTCGGGGGCTAAGTTACGAGAAGAGAAGGGATTAAGCACTCTCCTCGCCCGTGATGGTCTCTATTATACATGCCACTTAGATTCATTTTATGCTTTTTATGCCTTGATTTTATGCCCTAACAAAACGGTGATTTAATATATGGGAGTCTTCCTATTCTAGGAATGTTTGCTTTTATTTCACAAATGAGAGTCGGTTTGGGTGGACTCCCACTCGGTTTTGAAAATGGTTTTATAATTTATATACATCAAATCAAACACATAAAGGGGTGGGGGATTAATATTTACATTGGTGTACAAAAGGGAAACAAATCCCAAAACAAATAAATGTCCAAAAGTCCGTCCCCAAACATTTTTAGGGACTGCTGTCCATTCTTCTTTGTGTACCTGTTCTTGTACTCACTCAATCTGTAAAGTAAAGGTCAAAAAAACTTCCTAACACATTAAAAATCTACCATGATTTTTCCTATGATTTTAGGAGTAATTTATGGTGTCCAAATAAGGCATGCAAGATGATACTTTCCACAGCCCAGTCTGACAGATTTTCATACATCAATAAAACATCCATTTTTTTCATCATGAAAACAAGGTAATAATGGAAAACACTTAACATTAAAGTTGTTCCAAACATCTCAAAGTTTAGATATGGAAAGTTTCAAAGCCATCAAGCAAGTTTAAGTCACCCAAAACACTTCTGACATTTTGATGTCAAAACAGGAAACAGGCTATTCTGAGAACAGAGAGTTGAAACAAAAAATGGAAGGAGCCTCTTCCACTCATGATAAAAATATTATGTTTACATTTTAATCTTCCTATGTTTGTTTAGAACAAAATCTTTTTTGTGTCCTAAGACCAAAAGCCAAGTTTTATATGCATAAACAAAGCAACAAGGCAGAAAGGTACAATATGAGCAGATTATTGGACATCCACACATGTCATGAAAACACTTATCAAAACTCACTCAAATGAAAAGATATGAACATGAAACTTTGGGTGAACATAGATATACATGTTATGTACATGAAATAGCAACCCTTAAAGCATTTAGACATGATTTCATGAGGTTCTATACTAAGATGAGACAAAAGGTGGCAGATTCAAGGTTTATGAGGGAAAACAAGTTTATTCTTTGAAAAACCTCTTGAATCCACCACAAACTTAGACTTGATACTCATATATGAATGATATATACACACAAGATCAATAGAATAGCATGCTCAAGAGCTCAAAATACTATTATATATCATCATTTAAAGAGAAGAACAACAAGAGTACCAATATTGCTTGATTTTTAAACATCAAATGGAGATCTAGCCTAACAAGGTGGCTAGATCTCTCAAGAAATTACATAAACCACTACATCTTACACTTAAGAGGATTACAAGATGAGAATATTACCTAGGTTGTGCTCCCTTTGCTTCCAAGGGAATGCTTTTTTGGTGTTTTTCTTAAGGCTTTTGCCTAGTGTTTGAAAGAGTTTGGTTTTGGTTTTGTTTAGTGTTTGTGTTGTGGTGGTGCTATGGTGGTGGTGTGGTGGTGGTCTTATGAGCGAGATTGAGGGTGTTTAGGGTTGCTAGAGAGAGCAAGAAGAGAGGGAGGGCTGAATATATGGTGAGGGTGTGTGTGTATATTGTGTGAATTGTGTATCCCCCTTTTTTTGGATAATGGATGAGGGAGGTGGTTTTTTTTTTTTCATTAAATATCCTTGAGTCACTAAGGCTTCAAGTCATCTTCCTTATCCCCGTTCCGGCATTAGCTCCGCAACTGCTCCGTCGTGCGCGCCTCGGTGTCCCGGTTGTCCGCGGGTCCAACATGAAAGTTACTCGGAATATTTTTCTGGTCAGGCCGGTATATCTGAAATATTTTCATAAGCTAGGAACGACAATAATATATTTTTTTTGCCCTTCTTGACCACTTTCTGAGATATTTTGAGATATTTTGCAATGTGGATAACCATCTTTCCCGTTCCGGCATTAGCTCCGCAACTGCTTCGTCGTGCGCGCTTCGGTGTCCCGGTTGTCCTCGAGTCCAACATGAAAGTTGTTTGACATAATTTTGTGGTCGTGCCCGTCTATCTGAAATATTTTTATGATCAAAGGATGACAAATATATATTTTTAAATGCATAGAATGGATGATAACGAGCAGTTCTAAGGGTGCGGGCCCCATCTCGGGTCCCGCACCTCAAAAATTTGAAGTACATGCCTGTTCACTCATTTTTTCGCTTTGATCATGAATTTAAAGTCCGTTCATCCATTCGATACACCGATAAGGTTCACGGCACTCCCGCATAGCGAAATCGAGGGGTTAGGTCAATTTTAGGGTTTAGGCCGATAAAAAGGGTTTGATGAGAGGTACGAGATCAGGGTATCTACAGAGCCCCTCGTCGAATCTCCTTGTAAAGTAAAGGGGATTCTACGATTCACTAAGAGACAAACGATCTCGTCTAGGGTGTAACGGCTGGGTCCAAAGTAGGAATTTCTACGTATCTCTTTCAAGAATCAAGCCTCCGTAGTTCTAACTCAAACAAGCAATCAAACACAGACAAACAATGGTCGGTACCGGATTTCCAGTTTACCTACGTATCTCTTTCAAGAATCAGACCAATCGTAGTTCAGGTTTATTAAAATTTAAAGTGCAGGGGGTCGCATTGAGATGCGTTTTCTCTTTGCTGGGGAGCAAATTGACATGGAAATGACTGGGCTCTCTAGCAGCCTACGTATCCCTTTAGGGGGAATCAAGTCAAAACGTAGTTCGGGGGAGGTTAATATGAGGAAAATTTTTATGAGAATGGGCAACTGAGCTCAACGGTATCAACTGTGAACTGCCTACGTATCCCTCCATGGGAATCAAGTCATAGCGTAGTTCTGGGGAGGTACAACTCAGACGCCCGAGATGACCAAGGTGGAGCAACATAGTTTTGGCAGCGAGATCTAAATTTCCTCGAGCCGAAATTGATTTTTGATGGCGAGATCTAAATTTTCTCGAGCCGAAATTGATTTTTGATGGCGAGATCTAAATTTTCTCGAGCCGAAATTGATTTTTGATGGCGAGATCTAAATTTTCTAGAGCCGAAATTGATTTTTGATGGCGAGATCTAAATTTTATCAAGCCGAAATTGATTTTTGATGGCGAGATCTAAATTTTCTCAAGCCGAAGTTGATTTTTGATGGCGAGATCTAAATTTTCTCAAGCCGAAATTGATTTGATGGTGAGATCTAAATTTTCTCAAGCCGAAGGGGATTTGTCTATAATTGATGGCGAGATCTACATTTTCTCAAACCGAAATTGCTTTGTCTATAATTGGAGGTGAGATCTAAATTTTCTCAGACCGAAATTGATTTGGGGTGAGTGCATTAGGAAGGTATAATTGCCCAATAACAAAGGTCACACATTATAATGGGTCGCCAAGAGATAGCATTTCTCGAGGCAAGCGGTATAGTTGCGAGTAAAAAATAGCAAAGACAGGTAACACGCGTATATTTCAAGGATACGCTGCATTCTGAGCCATGCCCAAATTCTTCGGCTTTTGAGTTGCTGTGTGATGAGATTTTTGTGCTTTATCAAGCAATGAACAATCGCTTCGCGTGATCCATCGGTACTGTTTTAAGTGCTGCAACCTCATTTTGGATTCCCGTTCACCCTAAAAAGGGTTTTTGATTTTTTTTCACAATCAAGCTTCTCCGCTTCTGGAGTCGGTGCGGCTCTTGGCAATTGATACCGGGTTGGAATTATTCAGTTTTGACCGCAGTCTCACGTATATCAGGAGAAATGACACGATCAATATTGTATGTTGTGACCTGCAAGTTAGCTCTTTGGTTTTTCCATTGTTATGGGATTTTGATCGCTTGCAATGAGCAACCTCTTTGTGAAACCAAGATGTGATTCGTTGTGTGGTTCCAACTTCGTACCTGCATAAGATTTTTTGCAAGTATATGGTCGTGCCTGAAAATTCAAGCTGCCTACGTATCTCTTTCGAGAATCAGACCAACGTAGTTCGAATTTGGCAACTCAAACTGATTTTGCAGAAAGGGCATTAGGAAATTTCATTCCCTACGCAGAAACATGAGCGTCGACTTTGTCGAGGATCCTTCTTGTGAGGACCATGATGTGGTAGAATGGATGATGTGTACCTGCAAACGGTTTTCAAGAGCAAGCAACATATATCTTGACATTGATGTGCTCGAATGTTTCATTCATGTGCAACAAAAGTTTTAGAACACATACAGGGATTGAAATCTTTAAGATCGAGAGATTCAGAGAAAGATGAAACAAGGATTCCCATTCTTTTCATTTTGCAACCATTTCCCTTTTGATGGATGAAAGCCAAATTTCACTTTTTAGGCATGATGATTTTTTTGCATTTGATTTTTCTTTTATTTGACACATGTGCATTGCTCGCATCTCAAACTTTGCTTATTATGAATGAATGAGTGAAAGTTTATGAATTAATAGAGGGAGAATCATGAATGAAATGGGTTGCACTTTATTGTTACTTTTGCATTTTTGCGAAAATGAGGAATATGGATATGTGTATGGTGAAGCAGAGCCGAAAGCCTAGCGCGAACACTCAAAAGATCAATTCCGAACACCCATTTGATCAAGACTACTCAACGGTATATCTCCGGATGCTATGGTTGGGTTAGCCCCAGCCGTCGGCTGAAAAAACCCCATTTGTTCTTTCTGACATCGACCCCCAACATTCTGGCTGTTGAAGCCCCAGCATCTCTTAAAGATAAACCTCAGATGTTGGCTACAGAAGCCCCAGTCATGTAATAGGACAAGCCCCCAAATCTGGTGTATGAAGCTCTTGTTGCACTTGAAGAGTGAATTTTATGTTGATTCAAATTGTCGTTTCGAGACAACTTCATGTTTTGGTGTTTCAACCTCTGGGGGCCTTAACTGTCATTGAGAGTTATTCAAATGTTCGATGCTTCTTTGTCTGAGGCAATTCACAATTCTTGACATGCGATACCCAATCGGTAGGGAGTCAAATGTCTTTGAGAGTTGTTCGGCGGGACACAATCCCGATGTTGCTGAAGAAAGAGCTTTGAGCTTCACGGGCCCTACTGACAATCCGAGATGGCACTTTGTTTCTATTGATTCCCACATTATGGGACCGACTGTCTATGAGAGTCATCCCACATTCGATGCTTTGCTGCTGATCATAATTCACGTTTTCTGATATTCAATACTCCTTTTTGAGGAATCAACTGTCTTTGAGAGTTGTTCGGCGGGACACAATCCTGATGTTGCCGAAGAAACGAGCTTTGAGCTTTGCGGGCCATACTATCAATCCGAGATGGCGCTGTGTTCTGATGATCCACCCACAAGGGACCTAACTGTCTATAAGAGTTGTCCCACATCCTTGATATCCTCGATCTCGAGAGTTACTGAAACTGATGATGATTCTCAAAAGTTAATCTTTGCATTTCTGAGTCCTTTCAAAGGATCAACTATCAATGAGAGTTGCTTTGTACTCTAGCATTTTGCCATCTGAATTTCCATGTTACCCGGAGCAACCATTCTCAACAAATCATATTGTCATGCAACCACATCATTGCTCTTGAAACAAAACCCAAAACTCTGACATGCAGCCCCAGTTTGGTGTTCATTCATTTGACATCACTTGCCGGCATTTGAGGTTCTGAGATCTAAAGAATAGCATTCCTTTTTCTCTTTTGCTGTGACAACTTGCAGGAGTTGGAAGGGGAAGGCACGAGGCCAGTGTTTTGTGAAAGCAAAGGGAAATCCCAGTGGGATCTCTGACATCGTGTTTGCACAAAAATGAGATGACGGAAAAACGAGAGTAGGGGGAAGCCCCTAGACTCGAGAAAAGTATGCTCACACATTGAAATCAAAGACTCAAGACTTGAACAAGCGTTAATGGTCAAGTGCCTCAAAATCAAATGGACCCTTCTACAATTGGATTATCATTTTAATTTTGATTAAATAAGCTTGACAAATCATTTGAACACAAGTTAGACCGTGACAAATCGACATGAGAACATCGTTGGGCAAGTGATATGATTCGCGCCGCAGGTTGACCTCGTTTGATGAGAGGCCTTCGTCATTGTCTCGATTTCCAAGATTGGATACGTCGTTAGAGGCCGTCTGGATTTTGGTTCTTGGGCTCCCTCAGTGTTAGTGGTTGGTAGAGCACGTTGGTATCCAACAAAAGCCACTAGTTGTTGTCGTTGATGGTGCTTTGCCCAAAGTTGAAAGATCGAGATCTTCTTTAGTGCAGATTGGCCTCGCATGCGCGGTGGTCCTTGGAACTGTGTCACATGAGATTGTATGACCCTCGGTCTATGTCTCGCCTTTGTGATACGAGCGATGAAGTCTTCGGTATTAATTGCCAACTGCCGTCGTTGAAGGCACACACATAAACTTGAAGTGTCGGGATATCCTTTCGAAACAATTGAATTAAACAATAAAGCAAATGGAATATGTACCAAAATAAATGAATAATGCTTCTACTTCTTTTTTTTTTTTTTTTTTGACCTCCCTTTTTTTGCTCTCTTTCGATTTTTTTTTTTTTTTTTTTTTTTTTTTTTTTGCACTCATGAAGAAACATCATAGTGTGCGGAATACAACAAATTTACAAAAACATAAGCATACAATATGCGAGAATTTACAATGCATCATAAATTAAAGGGAAATCGCCGACACTTGCACTTGCATCAGTGTGATAGTCTTCTGCCTTTGCAATTTTATTGGCCTCTCTGATCATGCCCTCGATTGCACCCTGAAATCTTCGTTCGTCGGATGACTTTGTCGATCGCCTTCGTGAACTTCGTTGATTGCATTCGGCCCTAGTGTAAGGAATCCACCCCGCGCAGAAACTCGATGAGTATGGGGCGAAACGCCAAACACGGGAACCGGCCAAATTTAACGGAGTCGCCACATTTGTTAACTTTTAACCCAACAAATGAAAATGGTTAAAGATTTATGAGTTCGGAGGTCAGGTTACGACTTGGGAAGAGTTTCACGTCACCCAAGTCAGCTCGAACAAAGCCGAGTCTCCCTAAGTTTGTTAACCAAAATGTGCAAGTGTGTGTGTGTGTGTGTGTTTGAAAATGGGAGAAACTGACCTGTTGACAAAACCAGTTAAAAACTTAACAAAGGGGTTACTTTGCAAATAGTTTAACAGAAAATGGGCAAAACTGGAAAAAAGTGTTCCCTGTCCAAACTAGCCGTATGGATGGTTTAAACCATCCGTACGGCTCGTTTGGCCGTCCCGGGGTTTTTTACAGATTCATCAGAAAACTGTCCAGTTTCAGGCAAAACAGAGTGTTCTTGCTGAAACTGGACTGAAATGATTATTTTTCAGTTATTTTCTTTAACAAAATCATGGATTAAATCATCCCTATGTCATTGATCACTAGTTGGACATCAAAAACAAAGGTTTTGGGTGTGATCAAGACAATCATTGGGGAAATTTTGAGAAAAGTTGATGAACATGCCCTTTGGGCAAAATGGCCATTTGATGAGTAAAGATTGAAACTTTACCATCAAAATGGACTTATTGTGCAAGATTACACCTTTAGGGACAAAAATATAACATAAAGATTGGATCTTTATGTCTCATAATTGGTGATTTTATGGCTAAGTCATGTTTGAGATGATAAAGATTGAAACTTTATCACCCAATCATGCCTCTCATGGCCAAACAAGAACAAAATCAACATGAAATTTAACAAACCATGATCATCCTTTGGTTTTATCCCATAATCACACACTAGGCATGAAGGGAACCTTGAATCACCTCATAATTTGGTTCCAATATACATATATAATCATAATATATATCTTGAGAAGACAAGACTTGTATAATACATATATATATAGTGCTTGAAATGGACAAGTCTTGCAAGAATATAAATTTGCTTGAGAGGACAAGTCTTACAAGAATATAAACAAGAACAAGTAATATGATTAACAAAGATAAATAGAGTTGAGATGAAGATGAAGATGACAATAGGATAAAGATTCAACCTTTAAGAAAGATTGGGGTAAATCATTAATTGATTGACCCAAGTTTGCTTTTTTTTTCACTTAGAGATCATAGACTCCAAGATTTTCACTTAAACATGGATAGATCATTGTGTATTTTTGATTAAATGGGACTAAAGATGAGAGGGATGCTACTCTTGGTAGTTCTTCACCATCATCTAAAGTAAGCCACAATCTTTCACAAAGACCAACACTTAATTTTGTAGAGAGAGAACAATTTTAGGGAGTAACTTTACTTGAGAATTCTTGTCCAAATGGATGACCTCTCTATTTATAGGGGGAATTGGGTCTTGATTTGCTTATTGGATCATTTTTGTGCACAATAATGGGCTAGAAATTGGGTCATCTTGCTGGGCTTTGGCTAGGCAAGGGAATTGGTTGGGCTAGGCACAAGGTGAGGGAGTAATGGGCTTCGGCCCAAGGGACAAGATAGGGGGTGGGTGAGTGACACAAGTGGACTGATGACACCCAAACCATCCGTACGGATTGGGCGTTCCCGTGCCTAAACCATCCGTACGGCACACACTAGCGAGTTTTCGGATTTTTCCATTTTTATTCCAAATTGGTCCTAAAGTTTTTTGTTTATTCCCAAATTACCCCTTAGCTTTATAATTTGATAATTTTAAGGATAGTGATCCGGATCAGGGTACTTACAGATCCCCTCGTCAACGGCGCTTTCGAAGGAAGCGGGGTTGTCGATAAAAGAAGAATCCAGATCTGGTGAACTATCACGATGGGAGAGAAGGTGACCGAAGTGGTCAAGTGGCTGGACCCTTATTTGTAAAGGATTCCTACGTATCCCTATCCGAGGGAATCAAGCCGGTTGTAGTTCTGAAGGTGAGAAACTTTAAGGCTACTCAAACCTAAAAGTGACCATTAAGGTCGGGTGAGGAACTTGGCGTCTCAAACCTAAGGGTGACTATTCAAAGTCGAGTGAGGAACTTAGCGTCTCAAGCCTAAGGGTGACTATTCAAAGTCGGGTGAGGAACTTAGAGTCTCAAACCTAAGGGTGACTATTCAAAGTCGGGTGAGGAACTTAGCGCCTCAAGCCTAAGGTTGTAGGGGAATATCTGTCATTCTCTCCTAGAGGAATAGGCATGACTCTTGGCAAGTTCAGAGGCGGGACAGGGTCAACTTGGGACATGTTCAACTTAGCTCTATTGGAGTGGGTCGACTTACATGGGACATGGTCAACTTGGCTCTTTGGAGAAGGTTGACTTACATGGGGCATGGTCAATATGGCCCTATTGGAGAGGGTTGACTCACACGAGACATGGTCAACTTGACTCTATGGAGAGGGTTGACTTACAAGGGACATGGTCAACTTGACTCTATGGAGAGGGTCGACTTGCACGGGACATGGTCAACTTGGCTCTATTGGAGAGGGTCGACTTACACAGGACATGGTCAACTTGGCTCTATTGGAGAGGGTCGACTTACACGGGACATGGTCAACTTATCTCATGGCGGAGGGTCGAATATGTAAACTGGTCAACTAAATGGTTGGACTTACGAAGTACGGCCGGGGTATGGTCAACTTGGCTCTATGGGAGAGGGTTGACTAAATGGTTGGTCTTACGAAGAACTGCCGGGGTATGGGTTTCAACCTATGATGACTATTCTGAGTCAAGGTTTAATCAACTCCATTTTTGGGGAGTTTGATGGGGAAAACTGGTCTTACATCCCACTAAGGACTGCCGGGGACAAAGACTTGAACCTAAAATGACTATTCTGAGTCAAGGTTTGGGTCAACTCCATTTTTGGGGAGTTTGACAGGAAAACTGGTCTTACGTTCCTCTAAGGACGGCCGGTTATTTTCACACAAGTTTGGACTTACGAAGGACTGTCGGGGTATGGTCAACTTGGCTCTATGGGAGAGAGTTGACTAAATGGTTCGTCTTACGAAGAACTGCCGGTAAAAATGGTTTTCGTATCCTAAACTGACCACTCTGGGGGCGAAGGTTTTTTTTTAACCTAAATGGTCACTCGGGGGACTAAGGTTTCAATCTAAAGGGGTCACTCTGGGGATGAAGGTTTTTAACTTGAAGGGTCACTCGGGGGACTACGGTTTTAACCTAAAGGGTCACTCGGGGGACGAAGGTTTTAACCTAAAGGGTCACTCGTGGGACGAAGGTTTTAACTTAAAGGGTCACTCAGGGGACGAAGGTGTCAACCTATAATGACTATTCTAAGTCAAGGTTTGGTTTGGGTCAACACTACTCTACGGGACGGTTGACACATTTTCTTGACACCGGGGAAGAGCCTAGGGGCGACCTTTAAGGCGCAAGACTTTGGAAAAATCATTTTAAGAAGAGGTCAAAAGCATTTTGCTTGAAACATTGTTTTTGATAAATGATGCCAAATGGCCAAATTTGAAAATGCTTACTTCTAAAGGAAAATCTTTTAACGAAGCACTTTTTTTCTTTGAGAAAGGGGTATTTTCATGGGTTAGTCAAATTTTTGATTTTAGCTTAACCGCGAGGTTTGTTATGCATAAAGTCCTTTGGATTTGGTCCATTCGTTGAGAATTAACCGTTAGTAAGAAATCTGCTTGTCACTGTTTATGGGGATAGCCCCAATGTCATCTTTGTCGCTGATGACGGGGTAGCCCCATGTCTTTGTCGGTGTTGGGGTAGCCCCATGTCTTGCCGTCGTTGATGCGGAGGTAGCCCCATGTCCTTTGTCCTTTGAAGTGAGGTTAGGAACCCATCCCTTTTTCACGACGCACCCTTTCTTTTGCCTAGGCCGCCCTTTTGGGTTTTCAACCTAGCGGGCATCTCTTTTGCGTCTTTTATGGCACACCCTGTTTTTTTCCTAGGCCGCCCTTATGGGTTTTCAACCTAGCGGGCTACTTTTTTTGTGCCTTTTTCTTTCTTTTCCTTCTTTTTTATGAGTGAACCAGCCGACTCAATATAACGGGTATCAAAAGTATTTTCTTGGAGGAAACATGCAAGGGCATTTTATTTGGGAGAGAGTCCCTTTTTGTTGGTGAGCTCTTTGAGTAATGTATCACGAAATGGGAGGAAGCCCTTGCTTGACAGAATACAAGTGTTTAGCTCTTTCCTAAGATCTAGAGAAGAAAACTTGTCGAGACATTTGAAATTTGCCTTGGTCAATATCATCGAATGATTGCTTGAATGGACCGTGTTCATTATTAGGTCAAGTTTATAACAAGCAATCATCCTTAACATGTATAAATGTTGTGATCAATTAAGATTAAGATTCGATCAATGGCAAGATCAAAAGGTGTTTACGGGGAGATTGGTCATTATCTGGGAAATTGGTCATTGATGGGACCAAGGGAAGAGAACCGAGTCATTTTGGGAGGACCGAGGTTTGATGGATTCATTTCATGCTGTGACCGGACCCGAAGGTTGCCTACGTTCCCCTCATTTTGAGGAGCTCAGGTCGCCGTAGTTCGGCCCTTTTGCCGTCTTTTGCTGGGGTTGGCTTTCTTTGATGTTGTCTCGGAGGATGTTGTTGCTCTTTTGATGTAGATCACTTTGCTCTGTGGTGAACTCCTTTTGAGGTGAGTCCCTTTTTTGTCATCGTTTGAGATAGACTTCCTTCCTTGCGGACCCTCGGGGGCGGACTTTGCGACGAGCTTTTAAGGCGAACTTCCTCTTCACATATATTCATTTCCTTTTCTTCTTTCCATACATTCATTTTTTCCTCTTTTTTTTTTTTTTTTTTTTTTTTTTTAGGGAGAGGGGAAACATTAGCCCCAACTTCCTATCTTGGGCATTGGCTCATTTGTGGCCCCTTGGTGGCATGTCCGTCATTTTTGGCTTTGACTTTGAAGATCCGGGAAGCCCTTTGCTTGGTTGAGCGCACGCGATCCCGGTTGAATCTTGGTGGTTGAGCAACAACATCCTTGCCTTTTCATTGTCTCGGGATGCCTTTGATGCGCATCAAGGATTTGTATAGGAAAGGTGTATCGGGTTGTGTATCGGGGAAGGCTTGCCATTAATGGTTTCTTCATGCCAATTGATCACAACATTTATTCACATCAAGATTAATTGTTTTCATTTAGCATTTTTCATTTGTGTTAGGTCCATTCGTCCTTAATGAGTCGTCATTGACTAATACGCTTAGAAGTCAATTCATCATTTTAGGTACGTAGCAATCAATTGATAATAACAAGCAAGGCAATTTCAAGAGTAAATGTATATTGCAAATAATGTCCCAAGTCTAGAGAGAAGAGAAGAAAAATGACTCTTTTATTTAGATAACTTTGTACATACATGTCCAAGTACGGACCTCTGCAAAAATAAAAGGACACAGCCCGGGACGGACTTTTGATGAAAATATAGATCCAACGAGGTTGGAAGACTCATCTCTTTTTTTTTTTTTTTTTTTTTTTTTAGGGATGGGTTCCCATGAAGCACGATGATCCATTTTCTTCCTCAATTGTTGGAGAGGTTGTCGGCGGTATATTCCACGTCTTCCACGGGGAACTCGGGTTCCATGTCATCGGGAAAGATTTCGCGAGGTCTCCATTTGGCTTGGCGTTGTAATTGCCGGATTTGTCTACTCATGAGTTGGGGGTTTGCTTTGGCCATCTCCTTTTGGTGATTTCCTTTCAAGGTGCGTAATCTCCGTGCATTGCATTCGGCGAGAGTACGGATTTCCCTTTGATGTAACCGCTTTGGGCCTTCTGAAGCTCGGGCTTTTTCTTGTTGTTCACATGGATGGTTGTCTCGGACGCTAATTCAGATGTGGGCTCCTTGGTCGATGTTTCCAATGGACAAGGCCGCAAAGGACTTTAGCATATTAAACCTCAAGGTGAAATTATAACCGGGATTTGAAAAGAATGCTTCTTTAGCGGATTGACCTTTTAGGAAAACATGATCTTTTATTTTGAGAAAACTTGATCTCCATCTTTTTTTTAAGACACGTTTTCATTTCGAGTGAAAGACTCACACACACTTTACACGAACTTTCGACAAGGAAGTAATAATAATAATCTTATTAAGAAAACTGACAATGTATTCAGAATGGTCATCACATGGCATCAACCGGGGAGTCAAGACTCTAACTAAACCTAACAGGCATCTTTTCTTTTCTTAAGGGCTTATCACACATCCTAACAATGGACTTTGACTCTTCCTAAGGGGAAGTTGATGGAAGGGGTTTTGAAACTTCATCCTCTGTTATGCCAACAACGGCACCATTCATTTCCCAATCCGAGGTATTTAGCCTTTCAGACATTTTCTGTGCCACTGATCCTTTCCAAACGCCTTCCGTCATTTTGGCTTTGCTGATTTTAGGAACCACCACCTTGGACATTGATTTTTTCAACTTTCCCAAAACAAGCTCTCCCACTTCATCAATCATGAGTTCATTTTTCTTGGGGCAGACACCGCTCCATTTTTCCTTCACATCAATCACCGGAGTTCTGAACTCGGGGAAGGTCACGGGATTAGATTCCATGACTTCAAGCATGTTGACACTCGGGTCATTGGCTGTATCGGGGGCGTGGGGGCGTTCAATCTTTCCATCCTCAATCAGACCTAAAATGATACGTTTCACAACACAGCACTCGTCGATATCGTGCCCATGGAAATTGTGGAAGGCACACCTTTTGTTTACATCGAGGTACCTCTCAGGTTTTTTGGGTTGGAAGTTGACAAGAGGCTTTGCGAGCCCTAGCTTAACCAGTCCCTCAAATACCTTGCTTATGGGCATTCCGAAATCCTCAAACCTTATGGAGTGGGGTTTGGGTTGGCGTTTGGATTTTCCTTTATCTTTGACCGAAGTGTGGTGGTGATGAGAATTACCGTCGCTCGAGACAAGGGTCTTCTCATATTCCATTTGCTTTCTCTTTCCCAATAACCCACCTGACTGAGGTGCAACATGAGGAATCTGTGGAGGCGCGGGGGCATAGGCGTACTCATAACCTTGGTTGCTCACAGGAATATACATTGGAGGCATGCAAGGAGCTTGTGGTCCGAAAGGTCTTGGATTGTAGAGCTGATAGGGGTCATCATGGAATCCAATGGTTGGTCGAGTACCCATGTATGGTGACTGAGTTCTTGGGATGCGGTTGGCGATCTCAAAACAGGAAGGGGTGTAATTAGGGAGATATCGTGGGAGTGATGGTTGAGGCATGGCCGGTGTGAATGGTGAGACATGGGTATTTTGAGTGTATTGTATTCGGGGATTTATGGGAGGTAACCAATAGGGAATGTTGGATCCGGGGTGAGGCGGAGTGCGGGGAGCTTGAGTAGGAGGTAAGCTTGGAGTGGGAGGTGAGATTTGAGTGGGAGGTAAGCTTTGAGTGATGGTATGTTGAGATAGATAATGGGGGGATTTGGTGTTTTCGCAAGGTTGAGGGGGCGGGGTTTGGTTGCGATTTGGAGGCTGGGTGATTTCGACCTCTTCCTCATGGTCAGCAACCTCAATGAAGTACCCATCGGTTTGAAACAAAATCTTAACACTTTTCTATCCCATTGACTCGACAAACTGATCCCGTGCCTTTTCGTGGAGTTTCCTGGTAATCTCTTCCCGAGCCCTGGAGGCTTCTAATGCTTGGAGAAACTCTTCTTTGGTTGGACTGTTCTGGTTATCTGCGGAATCACTCTCCCAACTACTTTCCTCTGAACTGGTCATTCCAAGGTACCGAAGTGGAGAAGTTGTAGCGACTGGGGAACTATTAGACTCCGTGCTGACACGGTGCTCTTTTCCACTTCATTCTTGCTGCGGTGGGAAAAAAGGGTAGTTTAGACTCGGGTAAACATTGGGTGAATGCTTGGGCCAGAGGCTATTTTGAGATATTTGACCGGGCCGAAGTTGCCTACGCTCCCCTCAATATGAGAGAGGGGGTCCCACGCAATGAGAGACTCAGGTCACCGTAGTTCGAATGGGTTTAGAATCTTAAAAGGGAAAGACGATCATGACTGACTTCTTAGAGGGTAACCGGAACCCATCCAAGGAATTGACTGGCTTTCTAGGGGACTATTCCTATAATTTAATGGGGATCTTTGCGGGGAACCTAGGGAACAACTGCCTAGGGTTTCAACATGAATTTTAACGGGGGACCTAGGGGACAACTCCCTAGGGTTTCAACTGGAATCTCAACGGGGACCTAGGGGACGACTGCCTAGGGTTTCAACTCGAATCTCAACGGGGACCTAGGGGACGACTGCCTAGGGTTTCAACGAGAATCTCAACGGGGACCTAGGGGACGACTGCCTAGGCTTTCAACGGGAATCTCAACGGGGACCTAGGGGACGACGCCTAGGGGTTTCAACGGGAATCTCAACGGGGACCTAGGGGACGACGCCTAGGGGTTTAACGGAGGTCTTGAAGGATAACATGGATCCTTCCAAAGGCTTAATGGGACTTAACGGAGGTCTTGGAGGATAACATGGATCCTTCCAAAGACTTAACGGGACTTAACGGAGGTCTTGGAGGATAACATGGATCCTTCGAAAGACTTAACGGGACTTAACGAAGATCTTGAAGACAAGAACAAAAACGGGGTCAAAATTATGCAATGTGCAATTATTTATTCATTCATGTTTACTTAAAACACATTTTTATTCCTAAATCGTTGGAAAAGATTTCTCTTCTTTTTCGCAACTATTCTCGATCCTGGATCAGTGAAGGCCATCACTACGCCTATAGACCCCTCATTTTTTACCTGTATTGCACACTCCCAAGGACGGACTATCCCGGGCGAGGGTCCTATAGGGCAAGCGGCTTCCACCGACCAAAAGAAACGAACCTAGGGTCTAGTGCGTCGTAAGGTTCCCAATACACAGGTCATCCTAATCATGATTAAGCCCCAGTCGGGAACGAGACTTTTTTCCGAAGGCTGCACTGATATTCCGACATGACCCCACTTTAAATGGGGTGTCTCAATCCTTGACCATGGGCTTAAGGATGATTAAAATGACTAGCACATTAGCGCTTAACGACACGGTGTTACCCTATCCTTAGCACATGACCTTCACTAATTATGGTCATCATTAACACACGATTTAAAGGCTGGTTAGGCCACGCTTGCATTACGTCAAGGAGTCACAACTCGAGCGTTAACTTGGCCACAATTAACTTTGGACACGTATTAGGGACGTGGTAACGTGAACTAGACCAAAAACCAACCATAGTCACGGTATTTGTGTGTCACGGACATGTGTGGTTGACTCGGCTCGGAAGGGGAGGTGTAATGGACCCGTGCGCGCATCGAAAGGAACAAGAGCGCCCAACGAGCTGCATCGTGGCATCCATCCCGGGTTTAAAGGGAATTTGGAACGTGCAAGGTCAAGTGCGCGTCGTGTGAAGCCATTCTATGTTCCCTTTTGAGTCAATAATAGAGATTTTTGGTCCGTCTTAATACCATGAGAAATATATGAGCAAGTATGAACAAGTATAATAAACAAGTAAATAAACAAGTGTATTAACAAACAAGAATCAAAGCTTTGTACATGGAGAAAGCTATGCACAACCAAAGGTTTTTGAAACTGAAATCTTTACCACAAGAACAACAACCTTTTGGAAAACATTTGTACAAAAAAGGTTGTGCACAACAAGAAAGTTTGAAGACCAAACATTTTTTGAAAACGGGTTATGCACAAGGAGGTCTTAAAAACCCAATTTTGTGTCCAAAAAAATTGCACATAACCAAACTTTGAAAATCCATTTTTTGGCTAAAAGAAAGAAGGTAAATGTGCACAAGCAAAGCTGTAAATCGGAACCTGGACCAGAAGAGGCAAGGGGACCATCAAAATGTTTCTGCCCTGCACAAAATTGTTAACTTGAAACATTCTGTGGGCCCGGACAAACTAGCCGTACGGCTAGATCAAGAGATTCATCATTTTTTGCAAATTCCCAGCTTCTGATCATCAAGCCCCGGTTTATTGCATTTCCAGAACAGTCTTATTCACAGAAGTTAAAACAGAAACATAAAATACACACAAAACATGCACAAAGTCAACTAATGGGGACGGGAGTTTGACCCACACAAAAGTGCCTCCAAATCCTCTAAAAAGAGGTATGCAAGCACCTTATTCCCCAGCGGAGTCGCCACTGTAAGGAATCCGCCCCGCGCGGAAACGCGATGAGTATGGGGCAAAACGCCAAACACGGGAACCAGCCAAATTTAACGGAGTCGCCACATTTGTTAACTTTTAACCCAACAAATGTAAATGGTTAGAGATTTATGAGTTCGGAGGTCAGGTTACGACTTGGGAAGAGTTTCACGTCATCCAAGTCACCTCGGACAAAGCCGAGTCTCCCTAAGTTTGTTAACCAAAATGTGCAAGTGTGTGTGTGTGTGTGTGTTTGAAAATGGGAGAAACTGACCTGTTGACAAAACCAGTTAAAAACTTAACAAAAGGGGTTACTTTGCAAATAGTTTAACAGAAAATGGGCAAAACTGGAAAAAAGTGCTCCCTGTCCAAACTAGCCGTATGGATGGTTTAAACCATCCGTACGGCTCGTTTGGCCGTCCCGGGGTTTTTTACAGATTCATCAGAAAACTGTCCAGTTTCAGGCAAAACAGAGTGTTCTTGCTGAAACTGGACTGAAATGATTATTTTTCAGTTATTTTCTTTAACAAAAACATGGATTAAATCATCCCTATGTCATTGATCACTAGTTGGACATCAAAAACAAAGGTTTTGGGTGTGATCAAGACAATCATTGGGGAAATTTTGAGAAAAGTTGATGAACATGCCATTTGGGCAAAATGGCCATTTGATGAGTAAAGATTGAAACTTTACCATCAAAATGGACTTATTGTGCAAGATTACAACTTTAGGGACAAAAACATAACATAAAGATTGGATCTTTATGTCTCATAATTTGTGATTTTATGGCTAAGTCATGTTTGAGATGTTAAAGATTGAAACTTTATCACCCAATCATGCCTCTCATGGCCAAACAAGAACAAAATCAACATGAAATTTAACAAACCATGATCATCCTTAGGTTTTATCCCATAATCACACACTAGGCATGAAGGGAACCTTGAATCACCTCATAATTTGGTTCCAATATACATATATAATCATAATATATAGCTTGAGAAGACAAGACTTGTATAATACATATATATATATATATATATATATATAGTGCTTGAAATGGACAAGTCTTGCAAGAATATAAATTTGCTTGAGAGGACAAGTCTTACAAGAATATAAACAAAACAAGTAATATGATTAACAAAGATAAATAGAGTTGAGATGAAGATGAAGATGACAATAGGATAAACATTCAACCTTTTAGAAAGATTGGGGTAAATCATTAATTGATTGACCCAAGTTTGCTTCTTTTTTCACTTAGAGATCATAGACTCCAAGATTTTCACTTAAACATGGATGGATCATTGTGTATTTTTGATTAAATGGGACTAAAGATGAGAGGGATGCTACTCTTGGTAGTTCTTCACCATCATCTAAAGTAAGCCACAATCTTTCACAAAGACCAACACTTAATTTTGTAGAGAGAGAACAATTTTAGGGAGTAACTTTACTTGAGAATTCTTGTCCAAATGAGAGAGGATGACCTCTCTATTTATAGGGGGAATTGGGTCTTGATTTGCTTATTGGATCATTTTTGTGCACAATAATGGGCTAGAAATTGGGTCATTTTGCTGGGCTTTGGCTAGGCAAGGGAATTGGTTGGGCTAGGCACAAGGTGAGGGAGTAATGGGCTTCGGCCCAAGGGACAAGGAAGGGGGTGGGTGAGTGACACAAGTGGACTGATGACACCCAAACCATCCGTACGGATTGGGCTTTCCCGTGCCTAAACCATCCGTACGGCACACACTGGCGAGTTTTCGGATTTTTCCATTTTTATTCCAAATTGGTCCTAAAGTTTTTTGTTTATTCCCAAATTACCCCTTATCTTTATAATTTGATAATTTTAAGGATAGTGATCCGGATCAGGCTACTTACACCTAGTTCCCATCTCAATTAATCACAGTCTAAAATTTGTTCAGATTTCATTGATTGCTTTTATTAGGTGAGATTAATTGTTTGCGGGTCCAGATTAAGAAGGCACTTGGTTATAAGGCAAGTTCATTGAATAAAAACAAATATTACATGACATGTAAGAAAATAAAACCATGAAGACAAAGACACACTCTAGACTTAGAAGACAAGGAAGATGTGTGAGCACATTACTAAGTGGTACGCAAAAAGGGACAGGAATAGGAGTTGGGGCGGTGAGCCCAGTCACAAGCAAAAAGAGATCCATGCACTAGAGGCAAGATCTTACAGGTTAACATACTTCTAACATTTAACAAAAGTAACCGCACCTCGGTCATAACAAAGTTCGGCCACCAAACAAAAGGTAAGACCTTCCTTGGGATTCGGTGAGCCCCTAGGATACCTTGCAGGAGTCAAACATTCAGTAGGGGTCGGCCACAACATTCAGCTGGAGCGGCTTCTGGATCGTCCCATCCTCGATCATATCGTGCAAAGTATGCCTCAAATTCCAGCAATCATCTATCGCATGACCAAGTGATACGTGGTATGCACAATATTTGTTGGCATCCCAATTATTTGGAGGCATATTAGGCAGGCGGTATCCTTCTATCGGCTTCAATACCCCTTGGGCAACCAATCCCTGGAAAATAGTAGATAACAGAGCGTTGAATTTATCAATCTGCCTCTCTCTTCGGTTTCTACCATTCCTTTGCTGATTGTTGATAGAATTAGATGACCCATCTCGATTGTGGCATGGGGAAGCTCTGTTGTAGTATCTCTGATTAAGGCCAACTGTGTGGACCCAGGACGGTGCAGGATTGGTAGAAACATGATTCACATTCGGTGTGGGGGCTTCAGCAGATGTTTGGTAATTGTAGGATCCAGGAGAAGGATATGGCTTGAGCATTCTAGTTCGAATATCCTTATCAATGCGAGAATCCACACCTAGGAGGGAAGCGAAGTCAGGGGAAGGAAGGTACTTTATCTTTTCAGCATAAACCGGTTGGAGGTGCTTGAGAAAAATACGAGTCTGCTCGGCGATGTCGGGCCTTTCCAAAGTCTGAACGATCTTCTTTTGTGAACCGCTTGGTGACCAGATTTCTGTGGGTTTCACTGGAGTTTCATGTATCTTTAGCGAAGCAGTAGGGTTCAAATTGTTTGATGTCTCCATTCGGCTAGCTTCCCCACAAATATCATTACGAGTCACAAATCCCATATCTAGGGTAGAGTGAAAGTTCGGGTTGGGGTTGACATTCTGGGACTGGAGTGGTTGGAGATCTTTGAGCTCCAATTTTTTCAAAAGGGTGGCCACAAGGTCCAACATTTATTCCCGATGCCCCTGGAATAGGCTAATCATGCGATTGGTGTGATCATTCAAGCGCCTTTCCAACCGCTGTTCCATTGCATACCATAGCTCGAAGTCCGGCAAACCCTTAGTCGAGTTTGATGATGTCTGTCCTTTGTTGGCCATGATTGATGATGAAGACTGGAGTAGAGCTTTGATCAACGTGGTGCTTGAAACGGACCTCGAGTGTCGCGCTAGAGAACAAGAAGAAATTCCCCCTCTACAAGATGGATGAAAAAAGGAAACCTATTTTAGATTCCCGGGAAATGAAGCTTTATGTACAAAAGAAGCTAAAAAAAAATTGTTTTGTGGATTTCTTTTTTTTTTTCAAAATTTGAAGCGCAAGCAACGCACAAACCTATGAAAGCCGGACAAGCACCTTGCTTTGTTTTGACACGTTTTAGCATGAGATCTTGGAATAGTAGATACCGTCTCCAAAGTATAGGACCTACGTTTTGCACCTGTACTATTGGCCGTCCAAGCCCCTACTGTCACGACCCGAAAACCCGTCTCTATTTTATTGATAAATAATTAATTATTTATTTATTTATTTGGTTTAATTATTTATGTGCGCATTTTATATCTCATAATAATTAGTGCCTAGCATTTTAATTGGTCTTTTGTGCTAGTGTAGAGTTTTGGGTCTTAGTAGTTAGTGGGGAAATTGGGTTGTGTTAGTAGATGAGGAGGGGCCTAAATGTAAGTTTTTGAAAAAGATTTTAACTACTCCCTCCCTACTCCTTCTCTTCTCCCTCACCTCTCCTACTCCCTCATCTCTCCCAGCTCATTTCTCTCTCTCTCCAAAGAAGAAAAAGGGTAAGTTTCTCTCTCTTCCTTCTCTCTTCAATCTAACCATCTTCCTCTCATTATTTCTCATTTCTTAAAACATAAAACTTGTTTAGATCGTCGTTAGGATCGTAGAGGGCTAAAAATATTCGAGTTCCGGCAACTTTGAGAAAATTCAAGTAAGTTGCTTTTCCCCCATTTTTATGCTAAAATGTTCATATCATACTTATATAATGCTTGGGTTGTTATAATTGAAGTTTGGATGAGGTTGCAATTTATTTGGAATTTATTTGGGAATTATTTGGGTTTTTGGGTTAAAAAATGGTGAATATGTGAATGTTGGGTTTAAATCTTGTTTTGGGTTATGAGATGGTGTTGTTTAGGTTCCCTTGATGTTTAGATGTTGTTTTAGTACCTTGGAAACTAGTTTGAAAGCTTTGATTTTGAGCATTTAGTGAAGGTTTGTGTTTTGGTTCGAAAATGGTGAACCCAGCTCTGTTCTCCGACCCAGAATTCATCCGGGCGCCCGCCCATACGCCCATGAGCGCCCGCTTACATGCGATGTTAATGACCCGTAGTTTCTGCCCCTCGGGAGCGCCCGCCTGTTCCTTTCTGAGCGCCCGCCCGTACCCTTTCGGGCGACCGCCCGCCTCCGCCTAGGCGCCCGCCCGCCTCCATTTCCTGGCACCTATTCTTTAATTGTTTTTGAAGTAGATTATAACTTCAACCCCTATTTTGAGTAGTGTCCATCTAGGCTTAAATGACCATTATGGAGTAATCTAATAATGATTTTGGTTCCTTTGTGAATGTATGTGATATGGGATTTGATTAAATTATTATTTGGAAATATGAAGCACTTTTATGATGCGCGTTTATTCACTTCATCTTTTTGGTGATTAATTGGAATGATTCCCTACTTTGGAATCAATGATTGTTTATCGTGCTAGTATTTATTACTTAGCCTTTACTTAAAAGTCCAGCTGGTATTTTGTGTGTGTTTGGGCGATGCGAAACATTATGATGGCACAGCCAAGTCCATTGTGATGTTGACCATTGTTTTGCCCCATTATTTCCCTCCTCCAGATTGGCCTTGGATGTGAGATGAGCTAGCCCCTTTGTGAGCACTTTAGCTATTGGTTTTCGGGCTTTGACTGTG
This sequence comes from Campanula takesimana, assembly GCA_026119855.1. Lineage (NCBI taxonomy): Eukaryota > Viridiplantae > Streptophyta > Magnoliopsida > Asterales > Campanulaceae > Campanula > Campanula takesimana. Next base: position 81,362 of record JAOWBW010000301.1, read on the forward strand.
TGTCACTGTCCCTTTGTTATTGGTTCCGGTACCGGGGATTTCTCTTCAGCTTTCATGCTATTATGAAGATGATGATTTGTTGATTATTGAAGCTGCGCAGCGACCTTTATTTGGTTTTATCATTTGGGAAACCTTGGCTAATATCCTTTGTTAATTTTTTATTTCCGCTGCTATCTGATATATGAAAATTGCTATGTGTTATGTGATTTATTATTGATTATTGCACCATAGCATGTCATGTAGTTGCATTAGTAACTTATTGAGATTTATCTCACCCCCTTTTCTTTTGTCTTTGTTTTTCCTTAACCCCCCCCCCAGGTGGAAAGGATTAGACTCGCTGATCACGAGACAGGACGTCGCGAGGGTTGAGCTTTTGGGGCATGTGTATATTGGTGGGTTTACATTATATAAATGTGTAACTCTTTTGGGGATAGTTGTACCAAACTTTGACGTCACTAAGATTTGTATATTTTATTACTTTGTAGTGTGATCTTATGGGGCTTACACTAGTACATCGTTGTTGTTAAATTGTTTTCCAAAACCTTGTGTTATCATCTTTTGATACGAAATGAAATTTTTATCTCCGATATTTTGGTATTTTGATTAGTAAGTCGACGTCCAGCTCGCGATCTCGGGCCCGTGGGGTTCGGGGTCGCGACACCTAGCGAAGGGCCTATACTCTTTCGGGGTTCCACCATTTGGTTACGGTCTATGTGAGGGTCTTTACAATTTCAAGTCAATCCAAGAATTCCACGTGATATCCACAATTGAGGTCGTTTATAACCATTTTGGGAACTCATATGATTGAGGTGAAATTGCTAGACAAAAACCGGCATGAAGTCTGGGACGTGTCATTTTTTGAAAATATGGACATCGTGGCTTGGTAACGGGGAAGATTGGCTTACACCCATCGCAGCGACTAATAGGCGTTCTTTGGGGTGAGAATGTACACTGCGGGCCCTAGAGGGAAGTCCAATGAGCTCCCTTATACCCTCGGGTTACCTTCTCGGGTTTGTACGGTTCTACGAGACGTTATTTTCAAAAACGTGCATGTGTGTAAGGTATCTATGAGTTCAAAAATGATTTTGAAAGCAAGTAAAGAAAACAAGAAAATCATTTTCTTTTCCTTTTTTTTATTTTATCCATTTTCTCTTTCTTTTTTAAGGGAATCACCCACCACGCATGCATATAAATATACAAATAAGAGGGTGAAGGAAAAAGAATGTCCCTTAAAAACAAGGGTTAGGGCATAAATATATACAACCCAAGCAAGGCAAGAGCATGGCACACACAAAGATTAGAGTCTATCCCACTTTTAAAAAACATTCCCCAGCGGAGTCGCCACTGTGAGAGCCCGCGCTTGAAAGCCGCACACGCCGAACATATACGAAATGATATGTGATCGCTCAATGAAAGCGGTTCGGGTGAGTGCTTCGTGCAAATGTGCATTTGGAAATGCGTTCGGTTCCCACACAATGGTTTCCTCTTGAATTGGCTACTGATTTAATTTTGAATTCATTACCTAAAAGCTATAATCAGTTCGTCATGAACTTTAATATGCATTGTATGGATAAGTCTCTGTCTGAGTTGCATGTGATGCTAAAGACAGCAGAAAAGAAAATCATTAAGGAAGCCTCTCCTGTGCTCATGGTTAATAAAGGAAAGGGATTCAAAAATAAAGGTAAAGGTAAGGCAATTGTTGCCAAACCTAAAGCAAGCAAGTCAAAAGTTGCCACTGCTGCTGAAGTTGCTAAAGTAGACACTCAAAAGGATGCAATTTGTTTCCATTGCGGTGAGACCGGTCATTGGAAGAGAAATTGCAAAGCTTATATGGAAGAGAATAAGAAGAAGAAGGGCGGTGGGATTGCTTCTACTTCAGGTATCTATGTTATAGATATTCTCTTTTCTACTTCTAGTTCCTGGGTATTAGATACCAGATGTGGATCTCACATTTGTTTAAATGTGCAGGCACTAAAGAATAGGAGACTACTCAAACAAGGTGAAGTAGACCTACGTGTGGGGAATGGAGCAAGAGTTGCTGCATTAGCCGTAGGGACTTATGGAGTCATTTTACATAGCAGATTAATACTTGTTTTGAAAAATTGTTATTATGTTCTGGATTTGAGTAGAAATGTTATTTCAATTTGTTGTTTGGATAATGAAGGTTTTAAGTTTCTTATTGATAATAAGAAATTTTTTATTTATTTAAATGATATGCTTTATTGTACTGCATGTTCATTTAATGGTCTTTATGTCCTTGATGTTGAGAATAGAAATAATGATGATATCTATAATGTAAATAAGAAATCCAAACCTAATGATGTAATACTTATTTGTGGCATTGCCGTCTTGGTCATATAAATGAGAAGCGTATCTCAAAACTCCATGGGAACGGACTTTTAAATTCACATGATTTTGAATCATATGAAACTTGTGAGTTTTGCTTACTTGGAAAAATGACTAAGGTACCTTTTACTAAGAGTAGTGAAAGGGCAAGTAACTTATTGGGACTCATACATACTGATGTGTGTGGACCATTGAGTAGAAATGCTAGGGGGGATATCAATACTTCGTAACATTCACTGATGATTTTAGTAGATATGGCTATGTCTACTTGATGAAAAACAAAAGTGAATCTTTGAGATATTTAGAATATTTCAAAATGAAGTACAAAATCAACTTGGTAAAACTATTAAAGAACTTCGATCAGATCGTGATGGAGAATATTTAAGCCAATAATTTGACAATCATCTTAAAGATTGTGGAATTGTTTCACAATTAACTCCACCTAGAACACCACAATGAAATGGTGTGTCTGAGCGGAGAAATAGGACTTTATTGGATATAGTCCGTTCGATGATGAGTCAAGTTGATCTTCCTTTATCCTTTTGGGGACATGCACTAGAAACTGCTGCTCTTACACTAAATAGAGTTCCAACTAAATCGGTTCCAAAGACACCATATGAGATGTGGACTGGAAGAAAACCTAGTTTATCTTTCATAAAGATTTGGGGATGTGAAGTTTTTGTTAAGAGACTTGTCTCTGACAAACTTACACCAAAATCTGACAAATGTATTTTCGTAGGTTACCCTAAGGAAACTAAGGGATATTACTTTTACAACTGCACGAAAAACAAAGTGTTTGTTTCCCGTCATGGTACCTTTCTAGAGAAAGAGTTTCTCTCCAAAGGAATCAGTAGGAGTAAAATTAATCTCGAAGAGGTTTGAGAACCCGAAAATAACATTGGACCGATGGTGGAACCTGAACAAGTTTCACAAGGAGTTGTGGAACTCGTTCAAGATACACAGGCTCATCGCGAATCTAGTAGGTTACGATCTGAACCCAAGAGATATGGATTTCTCGTGACGGATAGTGTAGACACCCCGCCTTGGACCGCTCACCCCGATTGCACATTTGGTTTTGTGTTTCTCCCTATTTCAAGTGTTTCTCGTTAGTTTTTGTTACTTCCATTAAGTTCCTGACTGACTTCCTTAAGTCCAGGGACCAAACTGAATAACAGTGCTGATTTTCTAGTCCATTCTGTCATTTTTTCCATCTCCAAGGCGCGCGCTTCCATCCTTTGAGGCCAGAGGCGCGCGCATCCCGCCACCAAGGCAGGAGGCGCGCGCACCTGGGCGTCAGTTATAGATTTCTGTCCAAGAATCCCTCCCTTGCTCCTTTTAACAGGATTTTCCCGTGAAACTGATGTTGTTGACTTGGTTTTGGAACCAAAAACTCACCTTCTTCACCTATATAAACACCTCTAATTCACCTTTGAATAGAGGAAGATTTTTGATCACTAACAAAACTATACACAAAATATACTTGCAAGGCATTTCTCAAGAGTCACTCTTTGAAGTTCTTGAAAATATAGGTAAAGACTATTCTTTCCTCTCATCTCTTCTACTTCACCTCTCCTCTATTTCTTTTATTTTTAATCAAAGTGCAATCACCCAAATATTTTGGGACATGACACCAAAGGCTACTTCACTTCATTGAAGCTAGTCAAGGAGTTATCTCCCTACATTCCAAAACACCTTTCAAAACCCCATTTTTCATCAAAGAATAAGAAGAACATTTTATCATTCATGTAGATTTTGATCAACCAAGACCAACTTTAGTTGGGCGAGATGGGTGTTTAAGTACTTCCCATCTCGTAACCTAACCCCCGAACCTCATAAACAAGAATCTCTATTTTTGTAATCAAACATAGGCTATAAACATTAGGTTTTTCTTATGTTCCTCTAAAACATAGGTAGCGACTCTACACAAATTAAAACACAAATAGACATCCTAGGATCTTTCCACCGCTCTAGCCAAGTTGTGGTTTTCCCGGGGTATCTACAGTAGCGACTCTGCTAGGGAATGTTTGAGGGTTAAGCTTGCGTTCTTGATCAAAGTCTACATTTTATGGGCATTCTGGTTCCTGATGGGGGAAGTGTGCGCCTCTGGCCTTCTTGCCCTAAGGCGCGTACGGCCCACATCAAGGACCAGAGTCACCCGCTTCCCGTTCTTGTTCTTTTTTCTACACTAATTATTTCTGCAGGGGTTACAATGCATATTCAGGACCAGGGCAATCCCCTGAGTCCAAAGTCTGACAGTCTAAAAAGTTTTCCCAGAAGCGGGCGCCTCCCATAGACTCTGCGCCAGGCGCGCGCTTCCCACAACACAGGCCAGAGGCGCACGCTTCTGGGTAGTTTTCCAGAACAGGGACAGTTTCAGAACAGAGCAGAGTGATTGGGGTGTGGGCACAGTTGCCTGCATCATGGACTGTTTTGGACCTCTTAACTGTTTTCTTTTGTGTTTGGATTTATCGGTCACACCGGTGATTCAAGATTTGTAATTATGTGCTTATTTGCTTTTCTTTCATAAAAAAAAGTGAAAAAAAAATATGCTTTGTCACATGTTGGACCTCACACTACGTGCACAATCTCCTATAAATTGCTCACTATCGAGTCGCACAAGTTTATAACCCCAAACCCGTCGAGGCCCGTCATAGGAAGTTTCAAGCTCCACCCGACCTTGACTCTTTCGAAGCGGTAAACCTCAACCCATGGCGTAGTTCATGACTACATGCCGGGGGTGACCTTAAGCCTCTCATTAGCCGAGCACAAGCCAACACAACTCTAGTTAAGGTCTAACACTCCGTGACTGAAGTCGGTTTTCATGTTTCGAGATTTCCCTAAACTAATTTCTTCAAAACATACATGCCAAGTGGTTATCATGGACGAAATAAAACTCCGTCCCCAAGTGGTTATTATGGACGAAAATAAAAACCCGTCCCCGCATGTATGCTTTACTACGTTAATTTAGTTTAATCCCGACATGTGTAGGATTCACAAGCGTGATGGAATCCGATGAGTATATGGGAGCGCGAGATGGTCTATATACTAGTGTAACGATTCCATTATTTTCTTAGAAAACTCAAAAAGGGACCCCGTCCCTCCAATTTATAAAAAAAAAGTCTTTTCTTATATGGTTTTGAGTCGTGTGCCCAATGTGTGCTCTAAGCCTCTTCATGGACTGAAAGTGTTACTCAAGACTGACAAGGGCCTCTTCTGCAATATAGGTTCAATTGGTACTTACAGAGTTTACCGGGATTCAGCGAATCGGTTAGTCCGTGAAGTGATTACTCCAACAGCTCCAATAGCAACCATGACTAGCAGTAACAACACCATGTCTCTCAAACAACTTTCAGCTATGGTTCAAGTGCTCCAAGACCAAGTCTCCACTCTTAATAAGGAGGCTCAAAATAAGGATGATCTTTGGCAATCCAACCTCGACAATCAAAGGGAGGCCCACGAGCCGAGATGGAGCAAATGAAAGAGAAGCTCACAAAGCTTTCGAGTGGTAAAGACAAAGAGAACAACGAGGAGTCCGAGTGGACTAAGGGTCTGTTCTAAAGCCCTTATGTTAGTACCCGTACCAATAAAGTGGGGGAACCGAGCACCGGGAACAATGAGCACAAGATGGTTGATTCAATTATGGCTTACATAGATCAACGCTTCAACGGCCTCAACGTGGGGAAAAGTCCCGATACGAGCCTTTATCAGTCCTCCATTCTCATGAGCACAATGGCCGCTCTCCCCGACAAGTTCAAAATGCCTGACATCAGCAAGTTCAAGGGAAACTCTTGTCCCATGGCGCACATCGAGACTTACATTTGGGCTATGGTACCGAAGAAGGTCTCTCCCAAGGTTATGGCACAATGCTTCCCCCTTACTCTCGAAGGGGCGGCAAAGGATTGGTATACTACTCTCCCGCTCACAGTCCGTCTTGATTGGGACGCCGCCATGCTTACCTTCAAGAGTCTATACCAAGGAAACACCACCAACGGCCAACCAACAAAGAGCTTGAAAACACCACTCAAAGGGACAATGATTCCTTTATTGACTTCATTAGAAGGTGGAATGACAAGCTTGCTGAAATTGTCGAGAGGCCTAACACCAAGGAGAAAATGGACATCTTTCTTAAGTGTCTAAAGATTGATCTCCGCACCCACCTAAGTGGGGATTTCTATGCCGATTTCTCTCAAATGTATGAGGCGGGGATCCGAATGGATGAGTTGCTTAGGGAAATCAAGGAAAGTGCTCCTACCCTCCGTTACAAGGCCGCCTCTAGCTCCACAAAAGAGGCTTCAGTTAATGCCGTTACTACCGATAAGGGGAATTACAAAAGGGTTCCTCCACCACAAGGCAAAAAGTTTCAAGATGATCGTGTCTACACTCCTCTCCATGGCATGACTATCACCGAGGCCTTTGAAGCTCTCAAAGCCAAAGGGAAAGTTACTCCTCTCCAAAGGTACAAACCCAAGGCATTGCGTCCCAACCATGCTCACTACAAGCATTATGACTACCACCAACATAGCGGCCACACCACCGAGGAATGCTTCGTCCTTCGTAATGTCATCCAAGATCTCATAGACAAAAAGGAATTTATAGTTCCTAATGAGGGTGATGTTAATGTAATAGATGTAGGAGAGTTTGAGGAGACCACTCATTCAATCCCAATTGTGAATGAGGGCTCCAATATTATGAATAAGATTGATAATTCTTGCTATGCTGTGACGTACGATGAGGTAACGAGGGAAGTACTAGAGAATAGGAAAAAGAAGAAAGATGGGAACATCAACATGCTAACTCGATCCGGACGAGTCATAGCAAACAACCCCGCTACTTCTGCACCAAGCTCCTCTTCTCAAAGACCGCAAGCTCGCGACACTCCCGAAGACCCTTTATTGGCTCAACTCAAGAAAACTCAAGCCAACATCTCCATTTGGGGACCTCATTGCATCCTCAAAGAAACACTGAGATCTTGTCATCAGTAATCTCGACGACACGTCGATCTCCCCCGATACAACTCCCGAAGACCTTACGGCAATGATAGGTCACATTCATTTTCGCAATGTCATCACTTTTGCCGACATGGACCTTCCACCATTTGGTTCCGACCACAATGAGGCCATTTATCTCAAAGTGAGAGCAAGGGGGAGACCTATTTCAAGAGTCTTGGTTGACGGTGGTTCCGCACTCAATTTGATGCCCGGCCGAATCATGGGCATACTGGGGCTTAAGAATTAAGATTTGAAGACTTCTACCCAAGTGATCCGAGGTAACGACAGCACTGCCCGCACAGTCATGGGTATGGTGGAAATGGACATTTAGTTTGGGAGCATGGTCATGTCCGTCCCGTTTCAAGTGCTCGATGTGCCTTCCTCGTTCAACTTATTGTTGGGCCACCCATGGATTCACAGTTCTAACACCGTCCCTTCGACTCTCCATCAGTGTGTGAAGTTCAGAAATGGGGATGAAATAGTGACCGTTATGGCAGAAAACGTCACTATCCACAGAAAGGGGGAACCTATTCACCAAATTCAGCATGGTTTAGCAGACTCTACCCTCTCCGGCGTCTCAATCAACGCCATTGACAAAGAAGGGGGAAGCGGGTCATGGACCCTTGGCAATCGCAAAGTCCTCCGCATGATGAGGAACATGAACTACTTCCCTGGTTTAGGCCTAGGGAAATATCAACAAGGGAGAATGCAACCGATTGAGGTTCCTTTTGTTAAGAACAAGTTCAGTTTGGGATATGAGTCCTCCAAAGACGACTTAAAACACGAGCAAGCTGTCAAGAATAAAAAGGCCCGAGCTCGTAGGGAAGGCCGTCATTATGAGATTCCCAATCTAAGACCTTACCGCAAGACGTTGAATAGCTATTTTGTTCGCCAAGGGGAAGCTGTTCCGTACATGATCTTCCCGAGCCATGGGTTAACAACAAGGGCATCAGAAAGCCCGATCTTGAGATCTTTGCCGACTGTGAGATCCAGAAGTCCGAAAAGGAACCAACTCTCATGTCACCCCATGAATGGTGGGGGAAGAAAGTGACCATAGAGTCTGAGATAGAGATCACTGTGGAGGAAGAATTGATAGATTTAGCCTCCATGTTCGAGGAACTTGCCCTCATGGATGAGTGCCAAGTCAATGCCATCTACGACACCGACATGAGAAGGGAGACTATCAGCGAGATCCAGCCAAGCTCCGAGCCGATCAACAACTGGTATTCTACGAAGGGACCCGTGGTATCCGAAGAATTCTTGGTCAAGAAGATGGGTTGCATTCCGCGCAAGGTCACAAAGGAAGACGTGTTCACATTCATTTTCGAGTCTGAGAGTGTTTCCGATAACCTCACCCAAGAGGATATGGAGGCCATAGCTGAGCGTGTGTTCCCTTTCTTTGTTAATGAAAAATTTGACCTTTCCGAGTACCCTGAGATTGCAAACATCATGAATGATGAATTAACTAATAATGAATCTAATGAACTAGTTAATAACGATTCAAATAATGATGAAATAGACCACAAAAACACAACATACTTAAATGAACTTGCTCAACAGGTCCGTAGTCGTGGTGAAAATGGTCCAGAGGCTGACGAAGAATTGCATGTTGTTAATCTGGGTACCGACGAAGAACCGAAAGAAACCAAGATCGGAAGCTTCTTCAAGGGGGAAGAGAAAGACAGATTGACTGCACTGCTCAGAGAGTTCGTGGATGTATTTGCATGGTCGTACAAATACATGCCAAATGGTACTTCATGCTCGCCAGTTATGACATCACTTACGTCACACTCAAATCCATTAGGGGGAAAGTGTTCAGTGATCAGCTTGCTGAATTTTTGTGTGACGAAGTGAAGGGGGAGGACTTACAGTTTCACGACGAGCACTTGGTTTTCACTACAACCGAGGAAAATAAGTAGCAACTCTTTTTCGATGGCGCCGCCAATAAACACGATTATGGGATAGGAATGTTGCTTGTCGATCCAAAGGACATCTACACTCCAATTGCTATCCGTCTTGAATTCGAAGATACCAACAACATTGCTGAGTATGAGGCATGCATAGCGGGGCTAGAAGCAGCTCTAGAAAGAAATGTCACAGAACTAGAAGTATTCGGTGACTCCCTACTCCTTATCAATCAAACATCGGATAAATGGCGAATCCATGACCCGACCCTTCAACAGTATGGTCAGCACCTCGAGGAATTGGTCGAACAGTTCCAAGACATCACGTTCACTTATTTGCCAAGGGACAAGAACAGCTTTGCCGATGCTTTGGATACTATAGCCTCACTGGTTGAGATGCCCAAAGGAAAAATGGTGAAACCCTTCAAAATTTCAAGGAGAACCAGTCCGGCATACTGCATGAACATCGAGACCAATGAAGTCCAAGATAACCCCCCGTGGTACACTGACATCATGAAATTTCTCAACAACGGCACCTTTCCCGAGAACAGCAATGGGAAAACCCAAATAGCACTACAAAAGCTAGCCGCCAGATATGTGTTGATTGGAAACTGAGTCTATAAGAGACATCATCAGGGGATCAATCTTTTATGTGCAAATGAGTCCAAAGCTCAAGAAATCATGCACGAAGTCCATGAAGGCGAGTATGGACCCCACATGAATGGGATTATGTTAGCCAAGAAGATACTCCGTATTGGCTACTATTGGACTACAATGGAAAGAGACTGCATCAAGAAAGTCAAGAAATGCGCCAAGTGCCAGCTCCATACTAATCTACAACATGCTCCACCTTCACAACTGTACAACATGACCACACCTTATCCATTCTCTTGTTGGGGCATAGATATCATTGGCAAAGTCCATCCTACGGGGAGCAACAGACAGTCATTCATCCTTGTGGCTGTAGACTATTTCACAAAATGGGTTGAAGCACAAGCTTACCGAGTTTTCAATGCCAAGAAAGTGGCTGAATTCGTGAAAAACAACATCATGTGCCGATATGGTATCCCCCATGAAATCATCTCCAACAATGGCTCTCACTTCGAGAAAGAAATGGATGCACTTTTGATTAACTACAAAATTACCAAGCACAAGTCATCCCCGTACCGCCCCCAAGCCAACGGAACGGTTGAAGCAGCAAATAAGACAATCGAAGTCATCATACGAAAAATGGCTTCAACGGGAAGGGATTGGCCCGAGAAATTACTACTAGCATTATGGAGCTACCGCACATCAATACGGTCAGCAACGGGAGAAACTCCTTACTCATTGGTTTATGGTGCTGAAGCCGTACTCCCGGTCGAACTCGAGGTTCCTTCTCTACGGGTCTTACTCAAGAACCAAGTCAACGAGGTTTATTGGATGCAAAGCCGATATGAGCAACTATCCCTACTCGACGAAAAGAGGTTAAGAGCGTTTGAACGCACAAGGGCTTATCAACAAAGAATGGAAAGAGCTTTCAACAAAAAGGTGAAGCCTCGAAATATCAAGGTGGGAGATCTAATCCTAAGATAACATCCTCCCAATGCCATGAATCCCCTTGGGAAGTGGGGATCTCGATGGATCGGTCCTTACGTGGTCAAGAAAATACTAAGCGGCGGTGCAGTCCGACTCGTAGACTTGGACGGTGATCAATTGCCAAAGGAGGTCAACCTCGACAAGCTCAAGAAGTTCTACGCTTAACAAATAAAGACCATATAAAAAAATGCTCGCTAGGTTGAAAACCCTCAAGGGCGACCTAGGAAAAAATTAGAGCACGTGCAAAAAAGAAGCCTGCTAGATTGAAAACCCGAAAGAGCGGTCTAGGCAAAAAACAGGGTGCACAAAAAAAAAAATGGTCTTCATTTGTTTGAACTACAGATACCTGAGCCTCTCTACAAGAGGATAGTAGGCAACCTTCGGGTGCGGTCTAAAACATAATTTTTTACCCAATCGTGTCATAACAAAATGCAAGTTTTATTCATCTCTTGAATTATTTTAACCACTACAATGGATCTTGTTGAGCAATAAAAGACAATAAAACATTAAATCCTAAACAAGTGGTCTATTAATTGCAATCTTGGGGTACTAGAAAAAATCTAATTTTCTCTTAGCTTTCGAAGGCCCACCCGAACGGCTCTCAATCCTACTCTTCTTGGGAGGTCTAGGAACATTAAGGTGGATTGAAACCTTCTGAGCAGCGACACGCCTCCGAGCATAGAAGTTATCCAGATGACTACCGAAGGGGTCAGCTAGAATATTGTGCGAGTCAGCCGCAGCCTCCCTATATCTCAAAGCACTGCTGGGCTCAAAATCCTTTCCTAGAAACTCAGCACGAAGCACGTCAACCCAAGCAATTCCTCGGTAAAGGGTGCCAAATAGATAATCTAGATAACTCTCAGGAAGAAAGATACTACCCCGGTAAATAGGGGCAGAAGCCCATCGATGGCGGTCATCTCCCCAAGCTGACTGAAGCTCCGCTGAAAAGTCCGGACCCATATATGAGACTGGACAAAACACCCCACTCCTAGAGAAAGGAATAATCTGTTGGCAACCGAACTGCCTCAAAACCCGCTCTGGATGGTAAAATGAAGAGTCTCTCAAGCTGGGTAAGACCACATGCTCAAAACCCGAGGTCCATTCCACAAAAGGATGAAGACCCCAAGAGAGAGGGCACCACTTAATGTCGGCCGATGCCCGAGAAGCAAAAAACTTTTTCCAACTATCCTCGGTTAAGTCTCGGATCAGAAATTTTCTCCTATGAACAGCAAAAGGAGACAGATCGCCATCCGGAGAACAAATCCTAAAATGCTCTCGAAGCCATATAGTCAATAGCAAGGAGCTTCCCCGACGCATCTCACCCGTTCGATGCAGCTCATCCAAGCCATGTAGAGTTTCCCCCACTATAAAAGGAATTATGCTAAACTGTTGCTCCTTTGCCTGCAAGATTACCTCATCCAACTGTGCATCCGCTGTCCCGAAGGGTGTAACAAAAAGAGCCTCGCTGAAAAGGAAAACTGCCATGGCATTCCTCTTGAAGGACTGAACCGTCGGGTCCTCCGAATGCAAGCTGAAGAACATTGGCAACTCGGTTATATCTACCACGGTACCATGCAACATCTTCCTCACATCTCCGATGGGGAGGTTCAACAAGTCAGACCAAGAATCAATGACGCCACGATGGTATTTAGGGACGGCAATGTGACCCACCAATGGCATCATGAGAAGGGAACTAAAATCATCAACAGTCAGTACCATTTCATTCGCCGAAAAGTTGAAAGTGTGACTGTCACAATCCCAAAAGACTGCAGCAGCCTTCAAAAGGTCCCAATCTAGCTTTAAGATCCGAAGCGTGAAGAGTATTCGGAACCCAAAATCCTTCACAAAAGCCTTCTTGGGGTGGGTCTTGAAAGAGTAAACAAAGGTTGACAGGTCCTTCTCGTACTCACCAACAACCTTGGCATCAAGAACAAAAGAATTGGAAGCCATGGAAAATGTTGATTACAAGCAAAATTGAGCAAAGAAAGAATGTTCAAGAATGGTAGAAAATAGTTGTTGGGAGAATAGCCTCGAACAGAGGCTGATATTATAGCTGTTGGGTATCTTTTGGCCAGCAAATGTCAAGCCTCGGATTTTGCTTCCCAGAAGCGCGCGCCCCCTGATACTCCCATGACCGGCGCGCGCGTCCCACGCCCAGCAGCCGAAGCGCCCGCTTCCCGTCTCAGAAATGCTTCAACTGGCCCTTGTCAAAAGAGGAAATCATGCAGGAACAAAAGTCCTGACACTCCCCAAAGTCAACAAGACCAAAGTTCTTCATCAAAGCCACAACAATCTTTGCCCTCCGAGACACATTTGGTCATACAATAATTTGGTCCGCCCTTAAGGCATGTCTAAATTAAAGTAAGATAGAAACTTCCACTAAAAAAGCAGGTTTGTCTCTCTCTCTTACAAAAGTCAAGGTCAATCTCGACATTTTCCTCCCTGAAGGGAAAAAATTCTTTCGGTCCACGGTCAACTGTGCCCGCGCCCCGCAAAAGTCAAACTGCAACTCCAAGCAGAATACAGCTTCAAAACATCAATTTGGTCTACGGTGAACCACCGGAATCACCACCTCTTTATCAGTAAAGTCTAAAAATTCACTTTCATCTCAAGTCCCCTATACGGACTCTAAATCAGTAGACGGATTCTCGGATCCCGCTAGTCCCCTATACGGACTCTAAATCAGCAGACGGATTCTCGGATCCCGCTAGTCCCCTATACGGACTCTACATCAGCAGACGGATTCTCAGATCCCGCTAGTCCTCTATACGGACTCTAAATCAGCAGACGGATTCTCGAATCCCGCTAGTCCCCTATACGGACTCTACATTAGCAGATGGATTCTCAGATCTCACTAGTCCCTTATACGGACTCTAAATCAGCAGACGGATTCTCGAATCCCGCTAGTCCCCTATACGGACTCTACATCAGCAGACGGATTCTCAGATCCCGCTAGTCCCCTATACGGACTCTAAATCAGCAGACGGATTCTTAGATCCCGCTAGTCCCCTATACGGACTCTAAATCAGCAGATGGATTCTCAGATCCCGCTAGTCCCCTATACGGACTCTAAATCAGCAGACGGATTCTCGGATCTCGCTAGTCCCCTATATGGACTCTAAACATTGGCCATGGTGGGCCGATTTCTATCACCGCACCCCTTCTATTAGCAAAAGTCGCACACATAGGGAGCGCACCTCTATCTCTTGTAATTTCAAGATTCTTGTTTTCAACGAGTCTTTGCTTTTCTCTTGGTGATGTCCTCGGTGGATGTTTTGTTCTTTCGTTGACGCGTTTTGCTTCGCAATCCACGTCGCCGAGGGGCTCTGTAGACACCTCGCCTTGGACCGCTCACCCCGATTGCACATTTGGTTTTGTGTTTCTCCCTATTTCAAGTGTTTCTCGTTAGTTTTTGTTACTTCCGTTAAGTTCCTGACTGACTTCGTTAAGTCCAGGGATCAAACTGAATAACAGTGCTGACTTTCTAGTCCATTCTATCATTTTTGCCATCTCCAAGGCGCGCGCTTCCATCCTTTGGGGCCAGAGGCGCGCGCACCTGGGCGTCAGTTACAGATTTATGTCCAAGAATCCCTCCCTTGCTCCTTTTAACAGGATTTGCCCGAGAAACTGATGTTGTTGACTTGGTTTTGGCACCAAAAACTCACCTTCTTCACCTATATAAACACCTCTAATTCACCTTTGAATAGAGGAAGATTTTTGATCACTAACAAAACTATACACAAAATATACTTGCAAGGCATTTCTCAAGAGTCACTCTTTGAAGTTCTTGGAAGTATAGGTAAAGACTATTCTTTCCTCTCATCTCTTCTACTTCACCTCTCCTCTCTTTCTTTTATTTTTAATAAAAGTGCAATCACCCAAATATTTTGGGACATGACACCAAAGGCTACTTCACTTCATTGAAGCGAGTCAAGGAGTTATCTCCCTACATTCCAAAACACCTTTCAAAACCCCCTTTTTCATCAAAAAATAAGAAGAACATTTTATCATTCATGTAGATTTTGATCAAGCAAGACCAACTTTAGTTGGGCGAGATGGGTGTTTAAGTACTTCCCATCTCTTAACCTAACCCCCGAACCTCATAAAAAAGAATCTCTGTTTTCGTAATCAAACATAGGCTATAAACATTAGGTTTTTCTTATGTTCCTCTAAAACATAGGTGGCGACTCTACACAAATTAAAACACAAATAGACATCCTAGGATCCTTCCACCGCTCTAGCCAAGTTGTGGTTTTCCCGGGGTATCTACAGATAGTAATGAATTAGAAATCATTGAGAATGATGAACCTACTTCCTACCAAGAAGCGATGACTTCTCCTGACTCGGATAAATGGCTTGGAGCTATGAAATCCGAAATCCAATCCATGTATGATAATAAAGTTTGGAACTTGAAAGATGCATCTGAAGGTGTAAAAACCATAGGGTTCAAATGGGTTTTAAAAAAGAAAACTGACATGGATGGAAAGGTGCATACTTATAAAGCTAGACTTGTAGCGAAAGGTTATAGGAAGATTCATGGTATTGATTATGATGAAACCTTTTTACCCGTAGCAATGATCAAGTCTATAAGAATTTTAATTGCGATAGCCGCATATTATGACTATGAGATATGGAAAATGGATGTCAAAAAAGCGTTCCTTAATGGGAACTTACTTGAGGATGTGTATATGACACAACCTGAAGGTTTTGTAAATCCAGAAAATTCTAATAAGGTTGCAAGTTGCAAAAATACATTTATGGATTGAAGCAAGCCTCAAGAAGTTGGAATCTTCGATTTGATGAATCGGTCAAAGAGTTTGGCTTCATCAAGAACGAAGATGAACTTTGTGTATACAAGAAAATTAGTGGGGGCATAGTACTATTTCTAGTGCTATATGTTGATGACATATTGATCATTGAAAACAATGTTCCTGTACTTCAGTCTGTAAAAACTTGGTTAGGAAAATGTTTCTCAATGAAAGATATGGGTGAAGCCGCGTATATCCTTGGAATTAAGATCTATCGTGATAGATATAAAAGACTGATTGGTTTAAGTCAAAGTATATACATTGATAAGGTTCTTAAAAGATTCTGTATGGAGAACTCTAAGAGAGGTAACCTGCCAGTGTTACAAGGTAAAAGTTTCAGCAAGACTCAGTGTCCTAAGACAACCGATGAGCGAGAACGCATGAATGGAATTCCTTATGCCTCGGCAATTGGATCCATTATGTATGCCATGATATGTACTAGATCGAATGTCTCTTATGCTTTAAGCATGACGAGCAGATACCAGTCAGATCCTGGTGAGAGTCAATGGATAGCAGTCAAGACGATTCTAAAGTACTTGAGAAGGACTAAAGAATCGTTCTTGATATATGGAGGGTTGGAAGATGATCTTGTTGTAAAGGGTTACACAGATGCAAGCTTCCAAACTAACAAGGATGACTATAGATCGCAATCTGGTTTTGTGTTAAACGGTGATGCTGTAAGTTGGAAGAGTTCCAAGCAGAGTACCGTAGCTGATTCTACAACGGAAGCTGAGTATTTAGCTGCATCGGATGCTGCTAAAGAGGCTGTTTGGATCAAGAAATTCATAACTGAATTAGAGGTGGTTCTTAGTATTTCTAATCTAATAGACCTTTATTGCGACAATAATGGTGCTATTTCTCAAGCAAAGGAGCCAAGAGCACATCAAAGATCCAAACACATAATTAGGCGTTTTCATCGCATTCGAGAAATCTTAGAGAGGGAGGACGTAAAGATATGCAGAGTACCAACAGATGATAACATAGCTGATCCGCTAACAAAGGGACTTCCTCAAGCTAAACATGATGGTCATGTTAGGTCCATGGGTATTAGATACATTAGTGATTGAGCCTAGTGCAAGTGGGAGATTGTTGGTGTATATGCCCTAGGCATGTTATTTGGCACGTTGTTTGACAGTGTTTGTTACCACTTTTCATTTATATAAAAAGATGTTTTGGATTATTATTTGTTGTTTCATGTTTTGTTATAATAATCTCTGTCCCTAGTACTTATGAAGAACTAGTATAAGTTTAATTCAATGATCATATGATGATTATGTGTATGGGATACAAGTTAAACTTATGGGTATGTGTTGGGGAACATATACTGGACATGAACCAAAGATGAGGTTTATGTCATGGTCAGAATGTCATAATGAAACCTCTAATAGTAATATCATTAGAATCCTACGACCTGAGATTATTGCGATCTTCCACATAATGGAAATCATGTTTGACATATTCAAATGTCACTCTTAACCAAGTGATTATAAAGGATATGATTGGCATGATCGAAGCTATGTAGGGAAGTGTAATAAGTTAAGATGAGATTTGTCCCTCTTTATGAGACATGTCAGGCTTGGGCCCCTCGATGAATAGTATTGATGAAATGTATGGCCGTTCTCAAATGAATTAATAAGATCGATGTCATTTGTGTTATCAAACTATTTGGGATCGAGAAAAGTATTGGGCACTGTAAGTTGACCATTGACCATAGCTTACGCTTAATGACATCGTGGACAAAAGGATTGTGATATGTTCTATGAAGGATAAGCGAACTTTGACAAAGTTGTATCATTTGGGTAGTCATGATGGCCTGCTAGGGTCTGCTCATGATTTATGAAGACAAATGTGCTTGGACTCATTACCTACTTGATATAATCCTATGGGGTTACACACAATGGAACGAATTGTTAAAAAGGCAAAAAGGCTGAATTTTGCTCTGGCACAATCGTGTCAGATAAAGAGCACAACCGTGCCAATCGGCACGGCCTTGCCGATTATAAAGCAAGACCGTGCCAATCGGCACGGCCTTGCCGATTATAAAGCAAGACCGTGCCAATAATCGACCAAAGGCAAAGCACTGGCGGATTGATTGGCACGACCGTGCCAGTTTTAGGGCACGACCGTGCCAATGCTGTCTGGGCAGATTTCTTGCGGCTTAATTAAGTGACGAGATTTAGGTTTCTTAGGTCCTTAGGGGTTAAGGATGAGGACATATATAAACATATTTTCACCAGCCATTAAGCATATGAAACCTAGTTGTTTGGAGAAACAATATTCTTGATCAAAGATTGAAAATCAAAGATCAAGAACACAAAATTCATATAGCCTATTTTGGATCTAGCAGTCCAGATCAAGAAGGAGTTCTTGATATTCGTTCACGTGTGGATATCCATAGAGGGTGATTGCTTAATCATCTTCTTGTTCGTGTTCCTGCGATCGTGATTCAAAGAAGCGCGAAGAACGTAGATTGAAGATCAGAAAAATTTTAAAGCTCCATCACGGTTAGTATTCTAAATTAAACCTTGTATTAATTTAATCATCTTGAACGGATCTAGACTTTTGGGTTTATTCCGCTGCGCATGTTTGCTCAAAACCCAACAAGTAATCACTCTTATGTTCATTGTAGCTTTCACCTTTAACACAAATGCCACTATTCATTGTAGCTCTATTTGAACCATGATGAATAGTGTGGACCCTATATCCATTCACTATATAACCAGGATATGTATCCACATATCTAAACGGGCCATTAGAAAGTTCCTTGATCCACACATTGGTAAAGTTATTTGTTGGATCACTTGCCTATACAGAAAAAAGAAGTTTATTTCAAACATATAGAAATTAAAATGTCTTAAATTGAAAATGAAATAGATGAATGGTTGAAAAATCTGACATATTGTTGAAACCACTTCGGAAATTCGTTTTCCAATTTGTCACTAAGTCGAGCATCCGTAATGGCTGGTTAATTTCTCTTTACATGCTCATTGTATGTCCTTTAACCAATTACAATTACGGGATTTTTAGATGGCTAATAAAGATATACTCCCTCCGTCCCACCTTACTTGAGACCTAAGAGGCACAACAACTAAGGAAAAGTAATAAAATAAGACAATGTGTGGTAGAAAATGAAGAGAGAGAATGAGTGGGCTTAATAGTAGGTTGGTTGAATAAATTGTGTGGTGGAAAATGAAGAGAGATAATGAGTGGGTGAGGTATGTTGAATATAAAATGATAAAAAGATTACCATTTCAAGTGAAGTAGGACGGAGGGAGTATATATATATATATATATATATATATATATATATATATATATATATATATATATATATACATATGTATATATGTATGTATATATATCTAATAATTTAATTTTGTTGTGTTGAACTATGATTATACTAAATAATATGCCTAATGTTCCTAGGCTCTGATACCAAATACTATCCGGACCTTTCTAAGGTATTAGGATTAAAAATATCTATGATTAAATATCATAGGTATTTTTACAGACTAGCTTAAATCTTCAAGATTACTAACTCTAGGAAATTTTACAAATAACAAGACCGTTAAGGATTCCAACTCTTACAAACCCAAAAACACCCTAACGCCATTATCCTAGGCTAAGTGGGCTAAGCAGGGCGTAACTGAGTAAATAATCTGCCGGTCTAATTACTTAACCTAATTGAGTTAATAACTGCCAGTTTAAATGTCCAACCTATTTATTTAATTCTATATTTTAATCCTAATATCCTAAATTAGTCTATATTATTTAGCCCAGACCCATCATTAGACAATTATTTAATATAAGCATAATTCAACACAAATTAATTTAGCCCATTAGGCTCATATAAAAGTACACAAATATAATACACAAATAAGAAGAAGAAAAGAAAATCTTACAGTGGGGTTTTTCTGTACAAACTGCAACTCAAGATTTTATTATAAGAAATATTTTACACAGAGGGTTTGCTCAGCACATGAGCTTTCGGGAAAGAAAGAGAGAATACAAAGGAAGGTTGTGCCTTCCTCCCTATCTACGTTCGGGTTTTATAACATCCGGATTTCAAAATTTTTCAAAACTTACTTTATGAACAGTAGTGAACAGTAAAGTGAATAGTGAACAATAAAAGTGCACAGCAAAAGTGAACAGTGTTCGCAATTATTCCTTCCATTTTCGTCATTGCCTGCGTCATTTGCCTGCTTCCATCATTGCTTCCGTCATTCTTTTGTTCTTGTCCAAATATTTTTGTTCTCAGTCTTTCAATTTTTCTTTGAGTGCGTCTTTTATTGCTCCGAATAAGTCTTCTATGTCCAGATCATTTGGATCTTGTGAGTCTTGCATTAACTCATCTTGGGAATTAGAAGTTTCACTTCTCTTGGTATCACCATCCATTTGCTCCAGCAAAGCTTGTTTCATGTTCTCCACATGCTCTTCAATAATTTGTTGCTTTGATTTTTGTACAGAGGAAGATTTTTCCAATGATTTTTCATATTCTTTTTTGGCTTTATAAATACTTATTTTTTTCTCTATTAGAGTAACTGTATCTTCAGAATATGATTTTTCTGTCTCTGGATTTATTTTTGACATTTTGTCCCAAAATTTTGAAAGAGATATTCTCTTTAAGCAAGGGAAATTGTTATCGGTATTACCGACTCTTGGGATCCATTTCCATATCCATGGTATTGAAAATTCCATAAAGAAATGTCCACATATCATTTTTTTTCTTGGACATTGTCATCATATTGTTTGCATTTAATCACTGCATGAGTCACCTCTTTCCATTCATTATATAAAGTTAATTTTATTGGATCTGGAATCATTTTGTCTATTGGACCATGATATAGATACCATCTCCAAAACCAATTTGGTGTATAATTTTTATATACATGGCCACAAATTTTTATGAACCATGAATTTTTCATATTTTCATTTTCATATAATAAAACTTTATCAAAAGCCTGGATATAATCCCAATAATTATATTTTACCAAAATTTCTGAATTGGGATAAGAGAAATTTTTCTCTTTGAATGGTGAAATTCCCCATTCTTCAATAGATATAATATTTTTGATTATAACTTTAGAAAAATTATAACTATCTCTTTTGGTTCCATTAGTAAAATGAGTAATTTCACATGAGCCACTATGCATTAGTAGGTGCTCATAATATTGCTGATATTTATAAGTCTCACACTTATCATTTTTTTCTTGGAAATATCTTTCCATTAATCTATAGGGATCATTTTCCCACTTTAAATCTTTTTCTTCTAAAATCATTATAAGCCTTTCTATATCATTCTCAGTAAATTCAGCGATTTGGTTTTCTTTATTTTCATTGCC
Source organism: Campanula takesimana (assembly GCA_026119855.1). NCBI lineage: Eukaryota > Viridiplantae > Streptophyta > Magnoliopsida > Asterales > Campanulaceae > Campanula > Campanula takesimana. The sequence goes on from JAOWBW010000301.1 coordinate 102,328, forward strand.
AACTATTTTGGCATAATTATTGTCTGATTGTGCCCTTTGTTGCTTATAGGCTAAAAATTATTCATATAATGAATCTTTTGACATATTAGCTGAGGTTAATGATGAAGCTATTAGCTGGGGAAATTGGACATTGGCCAAGTATCTTTTACCTTTGCCATAATTAGTAGTAGTACCCCATCCCCAATAAGGAACGGTTGTTCCCCTGCCACGAGGGTACATTCCTGTAACAGAGAATTTAGATAATTAATCATTAATATATTCTCTAGTAAGAAAATCTGGAAGACTATTTTCTTCTCCTTTTTTATAAATTATTTCATAATCAAATGGGGCTAAGTGTGCCTGCCATCTAGCAAACATTTGTTTAGAAACATCATGTTTAAAATCTTTATTAAACATAAATTTAGCTGATTTACAGTCAGTTTTTATTATAAAATTTTTATTATATAAATCATCCTGAAATTTTATAACACATTTAACTATTGCTAAAATTTCTTTTGCTATAGTAGCATAATTCTTTTGACTTTCTCTCCATTTTCCTGAATAAAATCTGACTAAATGTTCATTCTTAGATTCAGGGTTTATTTGTTTTAAAATTCCTCCAAATCCTATGTCAGAAGCATCTGTTTCTACTATTTATTCCCAATTAGGATTTGCTAACATTAAACAAGATAAAAGTTTTACCTTTTCTCTTATTTTTCTTACTGCCTCTGTGTGCTGATTTGTCCAAGGTTTAGGTGATTTTTTATGCCTATCATATAAGATTGCTGTATCTTCTGCTAAATTTTTATAATAAAGTAAGATATAATTTAAGCTTCCCAAAAATCTTTGTAATTAAGTTTTATCAGTTATTATATCATGGAATTTTGATCCAAATTCAATACTTCTATTAATAGAAATTATTTTCCCTTTTTCAATATTGTGTCCTAAAAATCTAATTTTTGTTTGAAATATACTCATCTTTGGTTTAGAAATTACTAAACCATTTTGTTTAACAATTTTCTTAAATATATTTAAATGTTTAAAATGATTCTCTATGTCTTTTGAAAATACAAGAATATCATCTATATAAACGATTATAAAATCACTTTAAGGATAAAAAAGTAACATTCAAGATTTTTTGAAATTCAGAGGGAGCATTCTTTAGTCCAAATGGCATAACATTCCTTTCATATTGACCAAAAGGGACATTAAAAGCAGTCTTATATCTATCTGATTTATCTATTTGAATCTGCTAATATCCTGATTTTAAATCAAATTTAGAAAATATAATTGCATTACACAATCTATCCAATAAGTCTTTTTTATTAGGTATAGGATATCTAATCCATTTTAAGAGTTTATTAAGAGGTTTATAATTGATAACTAATCTAGGAACACCTCTTTCTTGTTCTGCATTTTTATTAACATAAAAAGCTGTACATGACCATGGAGATTTAGACGGAGTTATTAACTTTTTTTGGAGTAAAGTATCAATTTCTTTTTTACATAATTCTAAATATTCAGAATTCATTTGGCAAGGTCTAGCTTTAGTAGGTATTTTCTTTCATCAAAATTTTCTTCATATGGAAGATAAACTATATGTTTTTTCCTATCCCAAAATGCATTAGGATGATCACTACATATTTCAAGACTGAATTGGTCAATGATTTCTTTAATTTTATTTTATAATTTGGGGTTATTGAGTTTTTCTTCAACAGTTAAACTGCTTATTTCCTGTTTAAGAAAGTTCAATTGATTCTCTTTAGCTATTACTATATTATATATATTATGCAGCATTTTTGTAATTGGTAATTCCATAAATTTTAATTCAATTGCTTTATTATTATAGGTACCTATTATACCTTTTTCATCCACTTTCTGAAAAGGATATATTTTATTTATAAATGGAGATCCTAATATTACTTGATTTGACATATTTTTTACTAATAAAAAACTAGTTGAAATACATTGTCCATTTATACAAACATATACCTTTGGTAATTTATAATTAATATCTAATTTTTCTCTACCAGCATGTGATAAACTATTAGTGGTTTTTTTCAAAATATTTTGTTGGTATTAATCCTTCATTTATTACATTTAAATCTGCTCAACTATCTATTAATGCTAAAAATTCTTTTGAAAATTAATCGTCAATATATAAAGTAATTTTACCAACCATTGTTGTATAGTAACTGTTTTTAATATATTAATAAAATATGTATTAGGATATACATTACTAGTACTTGGATTATTTTCAGAAACTTTTATATCAAGTTGTTTATTTTTCTCAAGATTAGAAACTCTTATATCAAGTTTTCTATTTTCATCCTTAAGATTTGTAATTCCAGATATTAAATTATTAATTTCAATCATCATATCCTGGATTGATGTAGGAGTGTTAATTATTTGTCGTTATTGTAATTGTCTACACATTTTTGCCATTGAATATGATTCTGGACCATTAATTTTTTCTAATACATTTTCTTCTTTCTGTTCATAGGTATCAATAACTTTAGATCTCAATTCTGGGTCTTTTATCATTTTGAGAAATTCAAAGAAATTTTCATTGGTTAAAAAATTTATTTCCATATTTTTGAATTGTGCCATCTGTAACGACCCCAAAACCCGTTCCTATTTATTTTATATTTTTGGGAATTTTAATTTGAACTTATGTGTGCATTTTATGTGTTAGAAAATATTTTCATGACTTTCATATATTATTTGAGTATATATGTTAGTTAAAGTGTTAGTAGAAATTTTGTTAAAATGAATAAATGAGTTAGTTGAAACTTTAGGGTCCAAAGTGTGACTTTAAAGTTTAGGGGCTTATTTGCTCAAAATGAAAGTAGAGGGACCAAAATGAAAATTCTATAAAAATCTTCATATACTTATCTCCTCACCTCTTCTCTCTCTGCGTGCAACATTTCATTTTGTCATTTCACTCTCTCTGGTTCACGAAGGAAATAGGTAAGTTCAACCCATTTCGATTTAATTCTTTTTATTTACTTACCCGTTTTAAAAACTAATTATATAAAAATGATCAGGGCGTTGAGTAAGTCATTTCTACCCGAACAAAACATATTTCTGCGATACTTTTTCCGGAAATAGGTAAGTTACTAATTCCCCTTAAATAGTAAAATGGTCATATATTTGCTATATGTGTGATATGTGGTGAAATTATTGTGAAAGGAATTTATTTGTGATACTTGTTTATTTGGGACAAAGGAAGTATAATTATACTGGGTAAGTGACTTGGTTTGTATGCAAGTATGTATATGGAGTATATTTATATTGTGAAAATGTTAGTATAAGTGTGTGAAAGTATACTCCTATTTGTGGGACGGTAAAATATTAACTTGAATTAAATGTTAAATAAGTATATTATAAAATTATACTATTATTCTTGGGACGGGGAAATGAATGAAAGTAGCCCTAAATGAGTATATTGGTATATTAGAAAAATTATATTTATATTTGATACTTTTATTTGTTAATTTTGTGATTTGGGTAATATTTGTTGTACTTGTATTTTTGGGACAAAGGGAGTATATTGAATTGGTTTTAGCAGGATGTTGGAATGGGTTAGAAACTCAATTTGTATCCTTAAAGAAAGTTACTAAAGTTGTATTGTTTGTGTGTTATACTTGTGGGACCGAATGAGTAAAAATGAACTAAGGAAGAAATCTGGGATTTGGCCCAAAATGGGAGGGGGCGCGCGCACCCTAAATAAGGAGGCGCACGCACCCCATTGTTATCAACTAGGCAAAGTGTCTGATCAAGGGAAGCGAGCGCACTCTTTTGGGTAGGGCGCGCGCACCCTTAAGTGACCAAAAATTGTGAGGCTTCTGCTGGAAGGGAGCACGCGCACCCTATTGGGTGGGGCGTGCGCACCCTCCCTGTTTTCCAGGTTTGATAGTTTGCTTAATTTGGGTATAAGAGAGCAATTGTTTGTGTAGTCCTTGGGGTTGTTTAGGACCCGAACGTGAATGTGTATGACTTTTATGTCGTTGATGAAAAGATTGGGTTGTGACTAAATGTCTTTGTTATGGACTCTTTATGAGAAATCTTTTGTGTGCATCTTGTGATGTATTTGGCTTAGTTCCTTCTTGGATTAAATGCCCCGGGTTTTATTTAGCAAGTATTCATTACTGTGCTTCTTGTGAAAAGTCCAGCTGGTCTTGTTCTAGAGTCAGCCAATGGAAGAATTATGGTGGTACAGGTAAGTCCACTATAAGGCTTTCCATTGGAGCTTCTGAGTCAGCCAATGGAAGAATTATAGTGGTACAGGTAAGTCCACTATAAGGCTTTCCATTGGAGCTTCTGAGTCAGCCAATGGAAGAATTATAGTGGTACAGGTAAGTCCACTATAAGGTTTTCCATTGGAGCTTCTGAGTCAGGCGGTGGGAGAATTATAGTGGCACACAAGCCAAGTTCACTATAAGGTGTCCACTGCGCCTTCTTTGTTTCCCCAGTCCAGATTGGCCTTGGATGGGATGAATTGCTTCCTTTGGTGAGCACTTGGGTTATGACTTTGTGTCATATTTCCCTCTCTAGTTACTTTGGTTCTATTGGTTATGGTTTGGTTTTCGGGATCCCGGTTTCAGCTATTTATGCTGCTCAGATGGTTTTCTCAGTTGGTTTTCTCAGATGGTATTCTCAGACAGTTATGTTATGGGGTAAACCTTGGCTTGGTATCCACTGGAGTGTGGGATATGTGGTAATTGTGATATATGAGTTGATGTTATCTCTCATGTTATATATTATATGCTATGTGATTGCTTGTTGATATTGTTTCTTTATGATTATCATATCAGCATGTAACGTAGTTGCATTTTAGTAGCTTACTGAGATTCATTCTCACCCCTTATTTGTTTACTGTTTTAGATAAAGGCAAGTCCAGGGAATAGGACACTGGCACGGGAGGACGTTGCAGTGGTAAGAGTTGGGATTTGTTTTGTAAAGGCTGCATTACTTAGATGTAGTACTTTTGGGTAGAGTTTCCTTGACTTTATCATCTTCCTATATTTTGGATAATGTCGGTGTATGTACATTTGTTTAAAAGTTTGTAAGCCTTCGGGCTAAGTACTTTCGTTGTGAAAGTTGGTTGTAAAGTTTGTTTAAAAGTTAAGTGAAGTCTTTGAACTTCAAGTGTGTTTTTGTTAAACTTTATAAAAGTACATTTCGAAAAAAAATTTAAAAAGAATTTTATAACGTCTTCCACTCGGGTCCCGAGAGTGGGGCCAAGTAGGACCACGGGTCAGTGGCGCGACACCATCACTCTATATAATTCATTATTTTCTTTTTCTTCTTTTTCTGGCTTATTACAAGATTGTCCTAGTATACAAGGAACACATTCTTCTTCTGATTCACTGATTAGTGAGTCATTTTCATATAATTCATTATTTTCTAATTCTTCTGAATTTTCATTTTCAAAATAATCAGAGCATGATTCTAATTCTGAATTTTCAGATTCTAATAATATCTTTTCTAGTTTATGTTTTATTTCTTCATCAATTTCTAGATTAGAAATATTTTTTTTAACCCAACAATTATTACCATAATTACCTATTTTTCCGCACTTATGACAAATCATAGGTTTTTCAGATTTCTTTTTAAATTTATTATCTTTTCTTTTTTGTTTCTTCTTTTCATATCTTTCATTCTTTCTTTGTTGTTTATATTCAACCCTATTTTTGGATAGTCTTTTCCTTTTCCTAAAAGGTTCTATGTAAGATCTATTTTTCTGATTTTCTCTATTAATTTTAGGAATATCCATACCAAATTGATCACAAAATTTTCCTAATGGTTTTCTTTCTATTAAATTATGTCTTTTTAATTGTTGATTTAATTTAATTTCATTGCAAATATTCAATCCTTCTTGTACACATGTTCCAATTAATTTCCCATAGGTATATGTTTCATACGGGATTGCTATATTAGATCCTCTTAGAACTTTCCTAACTCTTTCTGCAAATAAATTAGGAAGACCATCTATAAATTTAGATTTCCAGTAAATATTATTACATTCTAGAAGTTCCATTACTCTACTTAAAAATGTATCTTTATACCATCTAAAATCAGTTAATGTTTTGCATTTTAAATTTTGTAATAATGTTCTAATTGTTTCACTATTGTCTGAATATCTTCGTGTAAAATGTTCTACAATAGTCACTATTAAAGTATAAACTGCATTTTCCGATTCTTGATTATTTTCTCTTTTTATTGTATTTAATATTTCATCTCTTTGTTCTATTTTAAGATAATTGTCCCACCAGCCTTTAAGTTGACCAGTAAATCCAGCAACTATCATCCTAAAAATATTTTTATCTGTATTACCACTATTTTTACAAATGGTAGAGTACATTAACATTCTATGCACCATATTATAAATTTGTTTTTCTGCAAAACCATCTATATTCCATTCATAAATATTTCTGCCACTATAACTATTATTAATTAATAGATATTTTTCTTCATGTAAAACATCTATTGGAGAAGGTCTAGAATAATAATATATACTTGACGTTGGTCTATCAGCCCATCTATTATCTAATTTATTAATTTGAGATTCTTCTATGTCTTTATGATTAGCTTTATTTTCCATTTCATTAACAAAATCTTGATCAAGAGTATTTATACTTAATTTTTTAAAAATTTCATCTATCAATTTTTCCAATTCTATCATACGTTTTAATTTAAAATCTTTTATTTCAGGAGGAGGTTGTATATTAGGTCTTAGGTGTGTTATTATATTTTTAATATTTTCTGTATCTATATCTATAGATTTATTATTTTCTATGTTTACTTCCATTTGTTTATTTGTGGAGTTAAGAATGTTGTTATTAATTAAATTGGTTACATCATCAATTCTTTTACTTAATAAATTTATTTGCTCTCCCAAAATATTACAGAATAAATTTGTATAATTTTGTTGTTCTAATAATACATTAATATGCTTACAAGTAACTGTCAAGGTATCATTTTCAAATAATTTTGAGAATGCCATAAAGTTACATATTTCAGATTTATTTTCAAGTTGAAATGGTTGATTAGGTGGATAAATATTTTTTATGGTTTGACCATTTAATAATTTATAAGTTCTTTCTAACATACCTATATGTGGTTCACAGTAAGTAACTATAAACCATGGTACAAATAATATTTTTGTATTATATGTTTTGCAAGTATCATAAAATTGTTTTTGTATTATATCTTGTTCTGTATAATTGATATTATCAAAAAACCAATTTCTAAATAATTCCCATTTAGGTAATAAAAACTCTTGCTTAATTTCTTTTCTGGTTAAAGAACCAGGACTAAAATCTATAACTTGTATTTCCATCTAAAAATGTGAAAAACTCATTTCAGACATTGTCTCTGCATTTTTAATATTACTACCTTTTACTATATTAATTTTATTAATATATAATTCTTCCACTTGTTCATTTTCTACAGGATCATTTTCTTTCAATTGAGAGGTTGAAGCCCTTGAAGTATTAGGGATTTCTATTGTATAATGTATTGGTGATATGTATGATCTAATGGATGATAAAGATCTTCTTAAACTGTTATCCGCCTTATTCTTCATATTTTCAAATTGTATTGCTACAGTTCCTTCGGGACTTTGTATTACATCTATTAAATTAGACTCAATCTTAGCCTGAGGTGGTATTGCTTTTTCTATTTACCAATGTTCTGGAAATTCTATTTCTTCCCATTTTATTGCTCTTCTAGTTGTAATTTTAGACTTAGCAAAATTAGTTTCTATTAATATAGTTTCATTTGATGGTTTATCCATTATTATACAATTAGGATTTAGAGTATATAAAGGCTTGAAATATATCCGGTAACATATACATATTACTTCTATTCTGGTAAATAATTGTAATTATGTGTTTTCACATTTAAAGTCAAAGCATCTAATATATTTTTATCAGTTAATGATAACGATAGATTTGGATATACATCAAAATAAACTGGACCATGAGCTAGACTGTATTGTATTATTCCCATTAAAGATTGTTTCCAATTTAAATTTCTTCCATCCCTTAGCACTGCTAAGAAACTTTCTGGTAATCCCTCTAATGTTAAAGGTTTAAATGCTATTTGTACTAAACCTATATGTAAAAATTTATGAGTCTTCTTATATAAGCTAATATCATTTTTATTTAATAATTTAATTATCATTTCTTCATTATTTAACTCAACTGATTCTTCTGTAGTTTTCACAATTTGTGTAAGTCCTAGTTTTTCAAATGTTCCTAACTGGTATATTACCCTAGGTTTAATTTTAGGAATTGTCAATTTATTTAATAAATTCTATTTCCATAGGAAATTCATATTCATTACTTATTGTATTCTTAATATTTGAACTATAATGAGTCATCTAATAATTTAATTTTATTGTGTTGAACTATGATTATACTAAATAATATGCCTTTCTAAGGTATTAGGATTAAAAATATCTATGATTAAATATCATAGGTATTTTTACAGACTAGCTTAAACCGTCAAGATTACTAACTCTAGGCAATTTTACAAATAACAAGACCGTCAAGGATTCCAACTCTTACAAACCCAAAAAACACCCTATCGCCATTATCCTAGGCTAAGTGGGCTAAGCAGGGCGTAATTGAGTAAATAATCTGCCAGTCTAATTACTTAACCTAATTGAGTTAATAACCACCAGTTTAAATGTCCAACCTATTTATTTAATTCTATATTTTAATCCTAATATCCTAAATTAGTCTGTATTATTTAGCCCAGGCCCATCATTAGAAAATTATTTAATATAAGCATAATTCAACACAAATTATTTAGTCTATTAGGCTTATATAAAAGTACACAAATATAATACACAAATAAGAAGAAGAAAAGAAAATTTTACAGTGGGGTTTTTCTGTACAAACTGCAACTCAAAATTTTATTATAAGAAATATTTTACACAGAGGGTTTGCTCAGCACATGAGCTTTAGGGAAAGAAAGAGAGAATACAAAGGAAGGTTATGCCTTCCTCCCTATCTACGTCCGGGTTTTATAACATTCGGATTTCAAAATTTTTCAAAACTTACTTTATGAACAGTAGTGAACAGTAAAAGTGAACAGTAAAAGTGCACAGAAAAAGTGAACAGTGTTCGCAATTATTCTTTCCATTTTCGTCATTGCGTGCGTCATTTGCCTGCTTCCATCATTCTTTTGTTCTTGTCCAAAAATTTTTGTTCTCAGTCTTTCAATTTTTCTTTGAGTACGTCTTTTATTGCTCCGAATAAGTCTTCTATGTCCAAATCATTTAGATCTTATTAGTCTTGCATTAACTCATCTTAGGAATTAGAAGTTTCACTTCTCTTGGTATCACCATCCATTTGCTCTAGCAAAGCTTGTGTCATTTTCTCCACATGCTCTTCAATAATTTGTTGCTTTGATTTTTGTACAGAGGAAGATTTTTCCAATGATTTTTTATATTCTTTTTTGGCTTTATAAATACTTTTTTTTTCTCTATTAGAGTAACTGTATCTTCAGAATATGATTTTCCTGTCTCTAGATTTATTTTTGTCGTTTTGTCCCAAAATTTTGAAAGAGATATTCTCTTTAAGCAAGGGAAATTGTCATCGGTATTACCGACTCTTGGGATCTATATACATATCCATGGTATTGAAAATTCCATAAAGAAATATCCACATATCATTTTTTCTTGGACATTGTCATCATATTGTTTGCATTTAATCACTGCAGGAGTCACCTCTTTCCATTCATTATATAAAGTTAATTTTATTGGATCTGGAATTATTTTGTCTATTGGACCATGATATAGATACCATCTTCAAAACCAATTTGGTGTATAATTTTCATATACATGGCCACAAATTTTTATGAACAATGAATGTTTCATATTTTCATTTTCATATAATAAAACTTTATCAAAAGGCTGGATATAATCCCAATAATTATATTTTACCGAAATTTCTGAATTGGGATAAGAGAAATTTTTCTCTCTGAATGGTGAAATTCCCCATTCTTCAATAGATATAATATTTTTGATTATAATTTTAGAAAAATTATAACTATCTCTTTTGATTCCATTAGTAAAATGAGTAATTTCACATGAGCCACTATGCATTAGTAGGTGCTCATAATATTGCTGATATTTATAAGTCTCACATTTATCACTTTTTTCTTGGAAATATCTTTCCATTGATCTATAGTGATCATTTTCCCACATTAAATCTTTTTCTTCTAAAATCATTATAAGCCTTTCTATATCATTCTCAGTAAATTCAGCGATTGGGTTTTCTTTATTTTCATTGCCAACTATTTTGGCATAATTATTGTCTGAATGTGCCTTTTGTTACTTATAGGCTAAAAATTCTTCATATAATGAATCTTTTGACATATTGGCTGAGGTTGATGATGAAGCTATTAGCTGGAGAAATTGGACATTGTCCAAGTATCTTTTACCTATGCCATAATTAGTAGTAGTACCCCGTCCCCAATAAGGAACGGTTGTTCCCCTGCCACAAGGGTACATTCCTGTAACAGAGAATTTAGACAATTAATCATTAATATATTCTCTAGTAAAAAAATCTGAAAGACTATTTTCTTCTCCTTTTTTATAAATTATTTCATAATCAAATGGGGCTAAGTGTGCCTGCCATCTTGCAAACATTTGTTTAAAAACATCATGTTTAAAATATTTATTAAACATAAATTTAGCTGATTTACAATCAGTTTTTATTATAAACTTTTTATTATATAAATCATCCTGAAATTTTATAACACATTTAACTATTGCTAAAATTTCTATTGCTATAGTAGCATAATTCTTTTGACTTTCTCTAAATTCAACCTTGTATTAATTTAATCATCTTGAACGGATCTAGGCTTTTGGGTTTATTCCGCTGGGCATGTTTGCTCAAAACCCAACAAGTAATCACTCTTATGTTCATTGTAGCTTTCACCTTTAACACAAATGCCACTATTCATTGTAGCTCTATTTGAACCATGATGAATAGTGTGGAACCTATATCCAAGATCTAAACGGGCCATTAGAAAGTTCCTTGATCCACACATTGGTAAAGTTATTTGTTGGCTCACTTGCCTATACAGAAAAAAGAAGTTTATTTCAAACATATAGAAATTAAAATGTCTTAAATTGAAATTGAAATAGATGAATGGTTGAAAAATCTGACATATTGTTGAAACCACTCCGAAAATTCATTTTCCAATTTATCACTAAGTCGAGCATCCGTAATGGCTGGTTAATTTCTCTTTACATGCTCAGTGTATGTCCTTTAACCAATTACAATTACGGGAATTTTAGATGGCTAATAAAGATATACTCCCTCCGTGCCACCTCACTTGAGACCTAAGAGGTGGGCACAATAACTAAGGAAAAGTAATAAAATAAGGAAAATGTGTGGTAGAAAATGAAGAGAGAGAATGAGTGGGGTTAATAGTAGGTTGGTTGAATAAATTGTGTGGTGGAAAATGAAGAGAGATAATGAGTGGGTGAGGTATATTGAATATAAAATGATAAAAAGATTACCATTTCAAGTGAAGTGGGACAGAGGGAGTATATATATATATATATATATATATATATATATATATATATATATGTATATATAGATATGTATATATATATATATATCTAATAATTTAATTTTATTGTGTTGAACTATGATTATACTAAATAATATGCCTAATGTTCCTAGGCTCTGATACCAAATACTATCCGGACCTTTCTAAGGTATTAGGGTTAAAAATATCTATAATTAAATATCATAGGTATTTTTACAGACTAGCTTAAACTGTCAAGATTACTAACTCTAGGAAATTTTACAAATAACAAGACCGTCAAGGATTCCAACTCTTACAAACCCAAAAACACCCTAACACCATTATCCTAGGCTAAGTGGGCTAAGCAGGGCGTAACTGAGTAAATAAGTAACTGAGTAAATAATCTGCCAGTCTAATTACTTAACCTAATTGAGTTAATAACCGCCAGTTTAAATGTCCAACCTATTTATTTAATTCTATATTTTAATCCTAATATCCTAAATTAGTCTGTATTATTTAGCCCAGACCCATCATTAGACAATTATTTAATATAAGCATAATTCAACACAAATTAATTTAGCCCATTAGGCTCATATAAAAGTACACAAATATAATACACAAATAAGAAGAAGAAAAGAAAATCTTACAGTGGGGTTTTTCTGTACAAACTGTAACTCAAGATTTTATTATAAGAAATATTTTACATAGAGGGTTTGCTCAGCACATGAGCTTTCGGGAAAGAAAGAGAGAATACAAAGGAAGGTTCTGTTGTCCTCCCTATCTACGTCCGGGTTTTATAACATCCGGATTTCAAAATTTTTCAAAACTTACTTTATGAACAGTAGTGAACAGTAAAGTGAACAGTGAAAGTGAACAGTAAAAGTGTACAGTAAAAGTGAACAGTGTTCGCAATTATTCCTTCCATTTTCGTCATTGCATGCGTCATTTGCCTGCTTCCATCATTGCTTCCGTCATTCTTTTGTTCTTGTCCAAATATTTTTGTTCTCAGTCTTTCAATTTTTCTTTGAGTGCGTCTTTTATTGCTGTGAATAAGTCTTCTATGTCCAAATCATGGATCTTGTTAGTCTTGCATTAACTCATCTTGGGAATTAGAAGTTTCACTCCTCTTGGTATCACCATCCATTTGCTCCAACAAAGCTTGTTTCATTTTCTCCACATGCTCTTCAATAATTTGTTGCTTTTATTTTTGTACAGAGGAAGATTTTTCCAGTGATTTTTCATATTCTTTTTTGGCTTTATAAATACTTATTTTTTTTCTCTATTAGAGTAACTGTATCTTCAGAATATGATTTTCCTGTCTCTGGATTTATTTTTGTCATTTTGTCCCAAAATTTTGAAAGAGATATTCTCTTTAAGCAAGGGAAATTGTCATCGGTATTACCGACTCTTGGGATCCATTTGCATATCCATGGTATTGAAAATTCCATAAAGAAATGTCCACATATCATTTTTTCTTGGACATTGTCATCATATTGTTTGCATTTAATCACTGCATGAGTCACCTCTTTCCATTCATTATATAAAGTTAATTTTATTGGATCTGGAATTATTTTGTCTATTGGACCATTATATAGATACCATCTCCAAAACCAATTTGGTGTATAATTTTCATATACATGGCCACAAATTTTTATGAACCATGAATGTTTCATATTTTCATTTTCATATAATAAACCTTTATCAAAACCATGGATATAATCCCAATAATTATATTTTACAGAAATTTCTGAATTGGGATAAGAGAAATTTTTCTCTCTGAATGGTGAAATTCCCCATTCTTCAATAGATATAATATTTTTGATAATAATTTTAGAAAACTTATAACTATCTCTTTTGGTTCCATTAGTATAATGAGTAATTTCACATGAGCCACTATGCATTAGTAGGTGCTCATAATATTGCTGATATTTATAAGTCTCACACGTATCATTTTTTTCTTGGAAATATCTTTCCATTAATCTATAGGGATCATTTTCCCACTTTAAATCTTTTTCTTCTAAAATCATTATAAGCCTTTCTATATCATTCTCAGTAAATTCAGCGATTTAGTTTTCTTTATTTTCATTGCCAACTATTTTGGCATAATTATTGTCTGATTGTGCCCTTTGTTGCTTATAGGCTAAAAATTCTTCATATAATGAATCTTTTGACATATTGGCTGAGGTTGATGATGAAGCTATTAGCTGGGGAAATTGGACATTGTCCAAGTATCTTTTACCTCTGCCATAATTAGTAGTAGTACCCCGTCCTCAATAAGGAACGGTTGTTCCCCTGCCAAGAGGGTACATTCCTGTAACAGAGAATTTAGATAATTAATCATTAATATATTCTCTAGTAAGAAAATCTGGAAGACTATTTTCTTCTCCTTTTTCATAAATTATTTCATAATCAAATGGGGCTAAGTGTGCCTGCCTTCTTGCAAACATTTGTTTAGAAACATCATGTTTAAAATCTTTATTAAACATAAATTTAGCTGATTTACATTCAGTTTTTTTTTATTATAAACTTTTTATTATATAAATCATCCTGAAATTTTATAACACATTTAACTATTGCTAAAATTTCTTTTGCTATAGTAGCATAATTCTTTTGACTTTCTCTCCATTTTCCTGAATAAAATCTGACTAAATGTTCATTCTTAGATTCAGGGTCTATTTGTTTTAAAATTCCTCCAAATCCTATGTCAGAAGTATCTGTTTCTACTATTTTTTCCCAATTAGGATTTGCTAACATTAAATAAGGTAAGAGTTTTACTTTTTCTTTTATTTTTCTTACTGCCTTTGTGTGCTGATTTGTCCAAGGTTTAGGTAATTTTTTAAGCATATCATGTAAGATTGCTGTATCTTCTGCTAAATTTTTATAATAAGGTAAGATATAATTTAAGCTTCCCAAAAATCTTTGTAATTGAGTTTTATCAGTTATTATATCAGGGAATTTTGATCCAAATTCAATACTTCTATTGATAGGAATTATTTTCCCTTTTTCAATATTGTGTCCTAAAAATCTAATTTTTGTTTGAAATATACTCATCTTTGGTTTAGAAATTACTAAACCAAAACCATTTTGTATAACAATTTTATTAAATATATTTAAATGTTTAAAATGATTCTCTATGTCTTTTCAAAATACAAAAATATCATCTATATAAACGAATATAAAATCACTATAAGGATAAAAAATATCATTCAAGATTTTTTAAAATTCAGAGGGAGCATTCTTTAGTCCAAATGGCATAGCATTCAATTCATATTGACCAAAAGGGACATTAAAATCAGTCTTATATCTATCTGATTTATCTATTGAATCTGCCAATATCCTGATTTTAAATCAAATTTAGAAAATATAATTGCATTACACAATCTATCCAATAAGTCTTTTTTATTTGGTATAGGATATCTAATCCATTTAAGAGTTTATTAAGAGGTTTATAATTGATAACTAATCTAGGAACACCTCTTTCTTGTTCTGCATTTTTATTAACATAAAAAGCTGTACATGACCATGGAGATTTAGACGGAGGTATTAACTTTTTTTGGAGTAAAGTATCAATTTATTTTTTACATAATTCTAAATATTCAGAATTCATTTGGCAAGGTCTAGCTTTAGTAGGTATTTTTCTTTCATCAAAATTTTCTTCATATGGAAGAGAAACTATATGTTTTTTCCTATCCCAAAATGCATTAGGATGATCACTACATATTTCAAGACTGAATAGGTCAATGATTTCTTTAATTTTATTTTGTAATTTGGGGTTATTGAGTTTTTCATCAACAGTTAAACTGCTTATTTCCTGTTTAAGAAAGTTCAATTGATTCTCTTTAGCTGTTACTATATCATATATATTATGCAACATTTTTGTAATTGGTAATTCCACAAATTTTAATTCAATTGCCTTATTATTATAGGTACCTATTATACAATTTTCATCCACTTTCTGAAAAGGATATATTTTATTTATAAATGGAGATCCTAATATTACTTGATTTGACATATTTTTTACTAATAAAAAACTAGTTGAAATACATTGTCCATTTATACAAACATATGCCTTTGGTAATTTATAATTAATATCTAATTTTTCTCCACTAGCATGTGATAAACTATTAGTGGTTTTTTCAAAATATTTTGTTGGTATTAATCCTTCATTTATTACATTTAAATCTGCTCCACTATCTATTAATGCTAAAAATTCTTTTGAAAAATAATCGTCAAAATATAAAGTAATTTTTACCAACCATTTTTGTATAGTAACTGTTTTTAATATATTATTAAAATCTGTATTAGGATATACATTACTAGTACTTGGATTATTTTCAGAAACTTTTATATCAAGTTGTTTATTTTTCTCAAGATTAGAAACTCTTATATCATGTTTTCTATTTTCATCTTTAAGATTTTTAATTTCATCTTTTAAATTATTAATTTCAATCATCATATCCTGGATTGATGTAGGAGTGTTAATTATTTGTCGTTCTTGTAATTGTCTACACATTTTTGCCATTGAATATGATTCTGGACCATTAATTTTTTCTAATACATTTTCTTCTTTCTGTTCATAGGTATCAATAACTTTAGATCTCAATTCTGGGTCTTTTACCATTTTGAGAAATTCAAAGAAATTTTCATTGGTTAAAACATTTATTTCCATATTTTTGAATTGTGCTATCACTCTATATAATTCATTATTTTCTTTTTCTTCTTTTTCTGGCTTATTACAAGATTGTCCTAGTATACAAGGAACACATTTTTCTTCTGATTCACTGATTAGTGAGTCATTTTCATATTATTCATTATTTTCTAATTCTTCTGAATTTTCATTTTCAGAATAATCAGAGCATGATTCTATTCTGAATTTTCAGATTCTAACAATATCTTTTCTAGTTTATGTTTTATTTCTTCATCAATTTCTAGATTAGAAATCTTTTTCTTAACCCAATAATTATTAGCATAATGACCTATTTTTCCGCACTTATGATAAATTATAGGTTTTTCAGATTTCTTTTTAAATTTATTATTGTTAAGTTTAATGCCTTTGAATTTTGGGACGTAAATTTAAATGGATTAAATTAACAAAGTTCGTAATTCTGAGACAGAAGGAGTATAACCTTTATGCGCGCACATAAGGAGGGCGCATACATTCTCTGGAATCCGCAAAGTAATAGCCGAAGTGGGTTTCTAGTTTGTTTGGATTTTTGTTGGAAGTCTTAACAGCCTTAGTCAAACAAGGATTAAGGAGTTCTAATTGAATTGAAGTTAGAATTGGCCTGGGAGTTTTCATTGGCAGCAAAGTCTCCTCATGGAATTAGTTTAAGTAATTAGGCCGGCTATATACATGCGTGTATATATACACTCCTTCCGTCCCAAATTAATTCAGTACCTTATTTTATTCAGAAAGTGAGAGAGATCAATAATTCTAGATCTAGGGTTTTGCATAGCTAGGAACTTTGTGATCAAAGTTCATGCAAACATAGATTAGTGTGATCATAATATTCTTGTAATTGTTTCTCCACCATAATAATATCTGTTTCCCTTTGTCCGTGGAGGTAGCCAATAGAGATTGGTGAACCACGTAAATTTTGTCTTGTTATTTCTTGTGTTAATTATTATTTTCTATCTCTTGGGTCTGATTTACTAACAAGTGGCACCAGAGCCTGGTTAGTCAAGGAAGATCAGGGCATTCCACTGCGATAGAAAGAGATGGATTCCGGGATGGACCAAAAATCGACAAGTTTGATGGGAAGAACAGTTTCAGTTTATGGCAGATCAAGATGGGAGCTATGTTGCGAAGACAAAGTTTGTGGGCTCCAGTGGCTACTGCAATCAGGGATCACAAGGATCCAAAAGGTAAGGGAGAGGTCGTTCCCACAGCAGAGGATTCGAAGAAGGCTGCAGACATGGTAGTATTGGATGATAAAGCTCATTCAATGATTATCATGAGTCTTGATGATGAGATCTTAGCGGAAGTAGCGGATCAAAAAACAGCGGGAGGCTTGTGGCTAACGTTAGAGAAGATGTATTTGACGAAATCTCTAACCAACAAGCTCTATATGAAGAAGAAGCTATTCACTTTCCATATGTCTGAAGGTACGCCTATTAAGGATCATCTAGATCGATTTTCTACTTTATTACTTGAATTGCGTAATATAGAGGTGAAAATTGATGATGAGGATGCTGCTCTAATTCTGTTGATATCTCTACCGTTGTCATATGAATCATATGTTGATTCATGCTTGAACAAAGAGACAATTACTCTAGAGCAAGTAAAGTCTGGTCTGAAGACTAGAGAACTGCGCCGAAAGGCGAGTGGGACTAGTACAGAATCTCAGTCATCAGGTTTGACTGCGGAAGGCAGCAAAGGGCATGGTCGAAGGAGCGGAGGTTCTAGACGGGGTCCGAGACCTGGAGATATCTGTAGTTATTGCAAGGAGAGGGGGCATTGGAAGACCGACTGTCCCAAGAAGAAGAGAGAGCAGCAGAAATCTGAGTCGACTGCTGCGGCGGCAAGCAGTGACAATTTTGATGAGGATTGTGATTATGCCCTGGTGACCGAAGAAGAAACAAGCAAAGAAGTTGCATGGGTTCTAGATTCGGGAGCATCTTATCACATGTGTTCGCGCAAGGAGCGGTTTACAACATACGAGCAAAAAGATGGAGACCGTATTTATATGGCTAATGGATCGGACTGCGAGGTAGTTGGCATGGGCTCTGTAAGGGTGAGAACTTCTGGTGATAAAACTCTCACATTGAACAAGGTAAGACACGTTCCACAAGTAGCAAAGAATCTGATATCACTTAGTCGTTTGGACAAGAAGGGGTACAGTTTCAAGGGTGAAGGTGGAGTTCTGAATGTCTACAAAGGTTCAGATGTGATTCTGAAGGGTGAAAGAAAAGGTTCCTTGTTCATCCTCCAAGGTTCTGAGATTGATGAGGGTGTTGACAAGCAGGTGGAGCATCATTTTACTCTAGGCCGGAGTAAACTGGGCAAGCCACAACTAGAAGATCAACACACACCGGTGTTGTCAGTCATGGTTGGCAAGATCCAATGTCGACTGGATGGGCCACAATTAAATGACTGTTAGTTGCCCGTTGTGGTGATTCTGGGTGTCCGTAGGATACATTGCATGCAGAAAATCTGATTGTCCAGAGGACAAAGTTGTTTGTCTGGTGAGGCAAATTCTGGCTGTCTTGAAGATACATGGTGCACAAAATCTAGTGTCTTTGACGAAAGACAGACTGAGGCAAAGGTTGAAAAAAATCTGGTACGAGGGATGTGGCTCAAGATGGAGGCTATGTCGGAAAGCTCGTGCATTTGAATTATTTGGGGAGATTCAAAGTCAAGGTGGAGATTGTTAAGTTTAATGCCTTTGAATTTTGGGACGTAAATTTAAATGGATTAAATTAACAAAGTTCGTAATTCTGAGACATAAGGAGTATAACCTTTATGCGCGCACATAAGGAGGGCGCATACATTCTCTGGAATCCGCAAAGTAATAGCCGAAGTGGGTTTCTAGTTTGTTTGGATTTTTGTTGGAAGTCTTAACAGCCTTAGTCAAACAAGGATTAAGGAGTTCTAATTGAATTGAAGTTAGAATTGGCCTGGGAGTTTTCATTGGCAGCAAAGTCTCCTCATGGAATTAGTTTAAGTAATTAGGCCGGCTATATACATGCGTGTATATATACACTCCTTCCGTCCCAAATTAATTCAGTACCTTATTTTATTCAGAAAGTGAGAGAGATCAATAATTCTAGATCTAGGGTTTTGCATAGCTAGGAACTTTGTGATCAAAGTTCATGCAAACATAGATTAATGTGATCATAATATTCTTGTAATTGTTTCTCCACCATAATAATATCTGTTTCCCTTTGTCCGTGGAGGTAGCCAATAGAGATTGGTGAATCACGTAAATCCTGTCTTGTTATTTCTTGTGTTAATTATTATTTTCTATCTTTTGGGTCTGATTTACTAACAATTATGTTTTCTTTTTTGTTTCTTCTTTTCATATCTTTCATTCTTTCTTTGTTGTTTATATTCAACCCTATTTTTGGATAGTCTTTCCCTTTTCCTAAAAGGTTCTATGTAAGATCTATTTTTCTGATTTTCTCTATTAATTTTAGGAATATCCATACCAAATTGATCACAAAATTTTCCTAATTATTTTCTTTCTATTAAATTCTGTGTTTTTAATTGTTGATTTAATTTAATTTCATTGCAAATATTCAATCCTTCTTGTTCACATGTTCCAATTAATTTCCCATAGGTATATGTTTCATACGGGATTGCTATATTAGATCCTCTTAGGACTTTCCTAACTCTTTCTGCAAATAAATTAGGAAGACCATCTATAAATTTAGATTTCCAGTAATTATTATTACATTCTGGAAGTTCCATTAATCTACTTAAAAATGTATCTTTATACCATCTAAAATCAGTTAATGTTTTGCATTTTAAATTTTGTAATAATGTTCTAATTGTTTCACTATTGTCTGAATATCTTCCTATAAAATGTTCTACAATAGTCACTATTAAAATATAAACTGTATTTTCCGATTCTTGATTATTTTCTCTTTTTATTGTATTTAATATTTCATCTCTTTATTCTATTTTAAGATAATTGACCCACCAGCCTTTAAGTTGACCAGTAAATCCAGCAACTATCATCCTAGCAATATTTTTATTTGTATTACCACTATTTTTACAAATGGTAGAGTACATTAACATTCTATGCACCATATTATAAATTTGTTTTTCTGCAAAACCATCTATATTCCATTCATAAATATTTCTGCCACTATACATATTATTAATTAATAGATCTTTTTCTTCATGTAAAACATCTATTGGAGAAGGTCTAGAATAATAATATATACTTGACGTTGGTCTATCAGGCCATCTATTATCTAATTTATTAATTGAGATTCTACTATGTTTTTATGATTAGCTTTATTTTGCATTTCATTAACAAAATCTTGATCTAGAGTATTTATACTTAATTTTAAAAAAATTTCATCTATCAATTTTTCTAATTCTATCATAGGTTGTAATTTAAAATCCTTTATTTCAGGAGGAGATTGTATATTAGGTCTTAGATGTGTTATTGTATTTTTAATATTTTCTGTATCTATATCTATAGATTTATTATTTTCTATGTTTACTGCCATTTGTTTGTTTGTGGAGTTAAGAATGTTGTTATTAATTAAATTGGTTAAATCATCAATTCTTTTACTTAATAAATTTATTTGCTCGCCCAAAATATTACAAAATAAATTTGTATAATTTTGTTGTTCTAATAATACATTAATATGCTTACAAATAACTGTCAAGGTATCATTTTCAAATAATTTTGAGAATGCCATAAAGTTACATATTTCAGATTTATTTTCAAGTTGAAATGGTTGATTAGGTGGATAAATATTTTTTATGGTTTGACCATTTAATAATTTATAAGTTCTTTCTAACATACCTATATGTGGTTCACAGTAAGTAACTATAAACCATGGTACAAATAATATTTTTGTATTATATGTTTTGCAAGTATCATAAAATTGTTTTTTTTATTATATCTTGTTCTGTATAATTGATATTATCAAAAAACCAATTTCTAAATAATTCCCATTTAAGTAATAAAAACTCTTGTTTAATTTCTTTTCTGGCTAAAGAACCAGGACTAAAATCTATAACTTGTATTTCCATCTAAAAATGTGAAAAACTCATTTCAGACATTGTCTCTGCATTTTTAATATTACTACCTTTTACTATATTATTTTTATTAATATATAATTCTTCCACTTGTTCATTTTCTACAGGATCATTTTTCTTTCAATTGAGAGGTTGAAGCCCTTGAAGTATTAGGGATTTCTATTGTATAATCTATTGGTGATATGTATGATCTTATAGATGATAAGATCTTCTTAAACTGTTATCCGCCTTATTCTTCATATTTTCAAATTGTATTGCTACAGTTCTTTCGGGACTTTGTATTACATCTATTAAATTAGACTCAATCTTAGCCTGAGGTGGTATTGCTTTTTCTATTTGCCAATGTTCTGGAAATTCTATTTCTTCCCATTTTATTGCTCTTCTAGTTGTAATTTTAGACTTAGCAAAATTAGTTTCTATTAATATAGTTTCGTTTGATGGTTTATCCATTATTTTACAATTAGGATTTAAAGTATATAAAGTCTTGAAATATATCCGGTAACATATACATATTACTTCTGTTCCTGGTAAATAATTGTAATTATGTGTTTTCACATTTAAAGTCAAAGCATCTAATATATTTTTATCAGTTAATGATAACGATAGATTTGGATATACATCAAAATAAACTGGACCATGAGCTAGACTGGATTGTATTATTCCCATTAAAGATTGTTTCCAATTTAAATTTCTTCCTTCCCTTAGCACTGCTAAGAAACTTTCTGGTAATCCCTCTAATGTTAAAGGTTTAAATGCCATTTGTACTAAACCTATATGTAAAAATTTACGAGTCTTCTTATATAAGCTAATATCCCTTTTATGTAATAATTTAATTATCATTTCTTCATTATTTAACTCAACTGATTCTTCTGTAGTTTTCACAATTTGTGTAAGTCCTAGTTTTTCAAATGCTCCTAACTGGTATATTACCCTAGGTTTAATTTTAAGAATTGTCCATTTATTTAATAATTCTATTTCCATAGGAAATTCATATTCATTACTTATTGTATTCTTAATATTTAAACTATAATGAGTCATATAATAATTTAATTTTGTTGTGTTGAACTATGATTATACTAAATAATATGCCTAATGTTCCTAGGCTCTGATACCAAATACTATTCGGACCTTTCTAAGGTATTAAGATTAAAAATATCTATGATTAAATATCATAGGTATTTTTACAGACTAGCTTAAACCGTCAAGATTACTAACTCTAGGCAATTTTACAAATAACAAGACCGTCAAGGATTCCAACTATATATATATATATATATATATATATATATATATATATATATATATATATATGTATGTATATACTCCCTCCGCCCCAGCACAAGTAGGACTAGAGGGGTTTGCACACTAATTAAGGCAAATTAGTAAATGTGTTGTAGAAAATGAAGAGAGAGAATGAGTTGAGTAAATAGTAGTGTTAGTTGGATAAATTGAGTGGTGGAAAATGAAGAGAGAGAATGAGTGGGATAAATTGTAGTGTTGGTTGAATAAATTGAGTGGTGGAAAATAACGAGAGAGAATGATTGGGGTTGAAACATTTCCATTTTGGGCAGTCTCACTTTTAGTGGGACGGCCTAAAAGGGAAAGAAGTCTCACTTGTGCTTGGACGGAGGGAGTAAATATATATATATATATGATGGGTTTATTAAAAGAGAGTAAATACATACTCAATGTATTGAGAAACCTCATCACAGGTCAATAAAACATATGCTCTTGCTGCTTTGTATTCCTTATCAGTGAGAAATCGGTTTTTTCCTTCGCAAAAGCTCGACCCGAGTTTTTAAATATTGAAATTACATATTCTTGCTCATCTTCATCAAAGCATTCATCGACATTACGAGGCACATTTCTGCTTTTTGTTCTAACATGATCATCGAAATAATATGATCAAAACATTGATGCCTCTTCCATCAAATATGCATTTGCAATGGATCCCTCTACTCTCGCTTTGTTTTTCATATTAAGTTTCAACTTGCGAAGATACCTACAAAGGATTTTCTAGAAGTATAAACAACTTTTATTTGGATATAGTCTTATAATAGCACAAGTAGTTAATACCTTTCAAATGGATACATCCATCTGTATTGCACTGGACTGGCGATTCTTTCTTCGTAAGGCAAGTGAACCGGTAAATGCTCCATCGAGTCAAAAAAACTTGACGGGAATATGCGCTCAAATTTACATAGGATAACAACTACGCGTCAGATTTGACGCATAGACCCTTTCCTGCAAGAGACTGCTTCATGCCCTAACAAACCACACTTGTCACAGAAAAATACATTACCCTTATATTCAATCTCTTGATAAAAACCATTATCCCGAGTAGTTCCCAAAAAAAATTGGTCCGGCTTAGTTTGGGATACATCCATTTCAACACAAATTCGTGCAAAACCATGATGAGTGAACCCAACTGATTTCTCATCTGCACGTAAAAAGGTTCCCAACAGATTGCCTACATTCTCCAAAAAAGCATACAATGTAAAGGCAAATTAGGCAATCATAGACACACCGTAATACAAGGATTATCAATTGTGTAATCAAATTCTGGAGTCCATCTAAAACAGCGAAACATAGAATTCATGATTACATTTGTCTCCAAAGCTAAAGCCTTTGTTAAATTCTCATGTGTAGTAATATACACTAGAACATGACGAGGATCAAGCAATCCTACATTAAAAACACCCTTCAACCCCCAATGCTGTTTAATGTGGTCATGAATTACCTTGAGTTATGGATGGCCAGCAGTAAATTTTAAGACTGTCCCTCCATACTTAAGATGGTCCAAAGTGGAAAAGTTTTAATAATTTTTTATTCAATAAGACTCACTTGTAATATTCACAAAAACAATCCACTTACTATATCTAGTGTTGGGTTAATGCCTTTGAATTTGGGACGCCGAGTTAAAGGATTAGACAACAGACGAATTTCGTAATTTCGGGACGAGCACAGAACAGGGGTCCGGCCGGACCAGAGGAAGGACCCGACCGGACCAGGAAGACGTCGGAAATAAGGCTTCTGGAAAAGAGGAAGATCCGACTGGGTATAGCATGAGGTGAGGCCGGACCAAGCATGGATACGGGCGGACCATGCCTATGACCCGGGTGGACCATGAGCCAGAAAGTCCAGATTTGCGGCAGACTTCCAGTTTCGTGGAAAGAAAGGTTTTGAGTCCATTTTGGACTTGTATTCCAAGTTCTTACCAGGTTTTGATCTAGGCTTTGAGTAGTATAAATACAAGCTATTATCCTAGGCTTAAAATCAGCCTCACACCTCAAATTGTCATAGACAAATTATTAGAGTGCTCAGAGAGATTTATAATTCTAGAGTTGCACAGTTAGAAATTTTGTGATCAAAATTCGTGCAACAGTAATAGTATGATATTTGCAATTGTTTCTCCAGATTGATAATAATATTCTCTCCCCTCCCCATGGACGTAGCCAAGTTGGTGAACCATGTAAATCTGTGTTCTTGTGATTGCTTGCTTTTCTTATCAAGTCTTGTTTATTGCTCTAACAAGTGGTATCAGAGCTCTGGTAACAGACCAGAGCTTTGGTTCGTGTTTAGAGATTCAGGGATTCCGCTGCGGAGAACGACAAGATGGGTCAAGGAGAAGATTCGATCGATAAGTTCAATGAGAAGAATAGTTTTTCTCTTTGGCAAATCAAGATGAAGGCTTTGTTGATAGACAGAGAATCATGGGAACTGTTGGAGATTGCAATCAGGGATCGTAAGGATCCCAAGGGTAAGGCAGTCGACACAGAATCTACCCCTGCGGTAGAATTATCAGAGAAGGACAAACAAACAGCAACAAAGGAGGCAGCAGCGTTAAAGAAGTTAGATCAGAAGGCTCATGCCAAGATCATCAGACAGTTGGATGATGAGATTCTAACAAATGTTGCAGGAACGGACTCCGGAAGCGATCTTTGGCTAAAGTTGGAAGATATGTACATGACACGTTCATTGACCAACCAGTTATACCTGAAGAAGAATTTGTCTGATTGTCGCATGACAGAAGGTACTCCCATTAATGATCATCTTGATCGATTTACTTCTGCATTACTTGAACTGCGTAATATAGGAGTTACTGTGGATGATGAGGATGCAACCTTGTAGCTTCTAGTATCTTTACCTATGTCTTATGAACATTATGTCAATTCGTGCATAAATCGTAAAGATGGTATCACTCTAGAGGAAGTGAAAAATTCCTTCAAGATGAGGGAATTACGTCGAAAGGTGAGTGGGAATGGGGCAGATACCCAGTCATTATGTTTGGTTACTAGCAGTAGCAATAAGGGCTCTAGGGGGAAGAAGAACAATACATGTAATTATTCACACAAAAGGGGTCCAAAACCTGGGGATGTCTGTAATTTCTAAAAGGAGAAGGGCATTAGAAATTAGATTGTTCCAAAAAGAAGCGAGGCGAGGCACCGGTCAGAGCAGAGGCCATGGTGACCAGAGATAGCAGTTCAGATGAGGATTATGCTCTAGTTACATCAGAATCAGAACGCGCATCTGATGCGTAGATTCTTGATTCAGGAGCTTCTTACATATTAGTCCTAGGAGAGAATGGTTTATTGATTACAGGCAGATAGATGGCGGTGATATAAGTATGGCCAACAGTGCAGTCTGTAAGGTTTTCGGTATTGGTTTGATCAAGGTCAGGAATCATGATGGTAGGTTTGTCACTTTGAACGAGGTTTGACACATTCCACTTATGACGAAGAATCTGATTTCTCTTAGTCAACTAGACAACAAAGGGTTCAGTTTCAAAGGTAAAGGTGGAGGAGTTAGTGTGTGTAACGGTTCAGAAGTGGTGCTGAGAGGCCTTAAGCGGGGCTCCTTAAATTTCCTCTAAGGAAGGACGCTTGTAGGGTCAGCTATGGTTGCATCATCAGAAGTGAATGAGGGAGATATGTCTAAGCTGTGGCACATAAGCATTCGAGGGATGCAAGAGTTGGATAAAAGGGATCTTCTATGTGGCCATAAGATCAATGATCTTAAATTTTGTGAGCATTGTGTTCTAGGGAAGATGAAGCATAATAGTTTTCCCAACGGCATACATAACACAAAAGGCATTCTGGATTACATCCACTTAGATTATTGGGGACCTTCACGTTAGGAATCACTAAGGGGGAACATATATTTCTCGTCTATGGTTGATGATTATTCGAGGAAGACTTGGGTGATTATCAGGAAGCACAAGAATGAGGCTCTAAGGAATTTAATGTTGGGTTTCGTAGTAACATGCGCAGCGGAATTAAGCATTTAAAATTTATGAAACCCAAAGCCCATAGATCCATTCATATGATTAAGTCAAATATAACATAATGAATACTAGAATACTAACCCTTGATTCCTTTGATTTTGCAACCTAGAAGTCAATGGAGGCTTGAAATCTTGATCACGAACAAAGCAAGAATCACGAACTATGAAGATGATAAGTTTCACACTCTAGCGGTATCCACACCACGAACGAATATCAAGAACACTTGATTTTGGTTGCTAGACCAAATTATGAAACACGCTTTCACAATTGTAAGAACTATATGGAATTATGAATATTCTTGTTCTTCACTTTTGGGATCTTAGAACAAGAAAATAACCCTTCAAAACCCTTTGGAGGCACTCATAATAATGTGCTTAATGACTGCTGAAAGGATCCTTAAATAGGTCCTAATCCTTAACCCTTAAGGACTTAGGAAACCTAAATCCCGTCACAAAATTAAGCTGCAGAGTTTCTGACCCGACTGCACTGGAACGGTCGTGCCCTTTAAGGCGCACGGTCGTGCCAATAGGTGCGCATGTTGCCACCAGCCGCCCAATATTAGCACGGTCGTGCTTTGCTTTTGGCACGGTCGTGCCAGTCACCCCGCAAGACTTTGCCTTTGTTCGATTTATGGCACGGTCGTGCCCTTTAAGGCGCACGGCCGTGCCAGTTCAACTTTTAGGCATTTTTCCATAATTCCAATTCAGTCCTTCATGATTCGTTCTATTCGTGTGTGACCCTCTAAGATTACACTAAGTTGGCAATGAGCCCAAACATGAACCCATAAGATATGATTAGGCTCTAGCAAACCGTCATACCTACCCAAATAGTGTAACTAGATACAAGTTCACATTCCTTTTAGAACATGTCATAATCCCTTTGCCCACGATTTCTTTGAACACAAGTCATGGTCAACAAGTCAACTTGTTTTGTTCAATACTTTTCTCGATCCCGAATATGTTGATAATCCAAATTACATTGATCCAATCAATCCATTTGAGTTTGGCCAAACATTTCATCAACATCATTCCTTCGAGGGGCCCAAGCTTGACATCTCTCCGAAGAGGGAAAAATCCAATTAGCTTATTATTCTTCCCTACGTGAATCCGATTATGCCAATCATACCCTTTATAGCTACCATGTTAAGGCAGTGTTTGAATATGTCAAACATAATCTTCATTAAGTGGAAGACTATAATAACTTCATGTCTAAGGATTCAAACGACATAACTAATATGAGATTTATATATAACATCGACCATGACATAAATCTCATACCGCGGGTCATGTCCAGTACCTTGTTCCAAACAAGTACCCATAAATCTAACATGATCATCCCATGATCATTTAGCCTTTATACTACTGCTTAACAAGCTCTAGGAACAGAGATTATTATAAGCAAACATGAGCCATAATAATAATCTTATTATCTCTTTATTATTATGAATAAAATGATAACTTATACAACGTTTAAAAACGTGCCTAGGGCACCAACACCAACAATCTCCCACTTGCCCTAGGCCCAATTCCCTAGGTATCCAATACCTATGGACCTAATATGACCATCATGTCTTAGCTTGTTGAAGTCCCATTGTTTAGTGTGTCCGTAACGTTATCATTAGTAGGTACTTTGCATATATGTACGTCTCCCTTATCAACGATTTCTCGAACGATAAGAGAACACCTAAGTATGTGTTTGGATTTGGGATGTGCTCTTGGTTCCTTTGCTTGATCAATAGCACCACTATTATCACTAATATGGTCTATTGGATTAGCAATACTAGGAACCATATTAAGTTCACCAATGAACTTCTTAATCAAAACAACTTCCTTTGAAGCATCCTATGCAGCGATATACTTAGTTTTAGTCGTAGAATTAGTAACTGTACTCTGCTTGGAACCATTCCAACTTACAGCTTCACCATTAGTTATAAAACTCGATTGTGATTTTTCTATTATCTTTGTTGGTTTGGAAGCATGCATCCGAGATCATCTTCCATACCTTCATAGATCATAAACGAATCTTTAGTTCTTCTAAAGTACTTTAAGAATCGCTCTCATAGCCATCCAGTGAATCTCACCGGTGTCGGATTGATATCTACTCGTCATGCTCCAAGCATTAGATATATCCGGCTTAGTACTTATCATGGCATCATGGATCCAATTGCCGAAGCAAATGGCATCTCATTCATTTTCTTATGCTCATCTTTTGTCTTTAGGACATTGAGTCTTGCTTAGAGAAACTCCATGTAACACTGACAAATGTCCTCTCTTAGAATTTTCCTTGCGGAATCTTCTTATGACTTTGTCAATGTATGTACATTGGCTTTAAACCATTTAGCTTCCTTGATCTATCTCTATAGATCTTAATGCCAATGACTTATGTGGCTTCATCCATATTCTTCATTGCAAAACACTTTCTCAACCAAATCTTTACAGATTAAAGTATAGGAATGTCGTTTCCAATGAGCAATATGTCATCCACATATAAAATAAGGAATAACACTATTCTCCCACTAATCTTCTTGTGTATACAAGGTTCTTATTCGTTCTTGATGAAACCAAACTATTTGAATCTTCAAAACGGAGATTCCAACTCCCATAAACTTGCTTCAATCCATCCAATGGATTTCCGCAACTTACATACCTTTTAGAATTTTCTTGACTATCAAAACCTTTAGGTTGTATCCAATACATCCTTAAGTGAGTTCCCATTGAGGAACGCTTGTTTTGGCATCATTTTGTCAAATTTTCATATTCCAAATATGAACATGTGACTATGAAAATTCTAATAAGTTTCTTTCTACCCATGTAAGTTTTTTTTTCTCCAAGAAAAGTCATTCATCTCCTTTGGTTTTTACACCTTAGGTTAGAATGATCAAGTTCCAAACTTGATTATTATACATGAATTGCCTTTTAGATTTTATGACTCCAAGCCATTAATCTAAATGTGGAGTTGATATTGCATCTTTGATAGGTGGTAAATACTTCATTCTAAATTAACTTTACCTCAATACTTTCTATTTCGAAATATCCAATATTTCTTCTAATAGATTGTATTTTATCATGTGTGCAAGTACTTGTATATCTTGAACGGATTTTCACAACCCCTTGTGAAAACTTGTTCAACTTCCATCATAGGTTAAGTACTATTTTCTGGGTCTCGAACCATTCGAGATATGTTTTACTCTCACTGATTCTTTTAGAGATAAATGACTTATCAAGAAAAGCACCCTCATAAGTAACAAACCATTTGTTTCTTATGAGTAAAACATTATCCTCAAGTTTCCTTAGGATATCTCATGAAAATATATTTGATAGATTTAAATGTGAGTGTGTCCCAGACAGCTCCTTTCCAAAAGGTCTCATCATCTTAAATCTTTATGAAAGACAAACCGAGTTTTCTTTCACCATTTAACCTCTTTTGATGGAACTCAAATTAGTGTAGTTATAGCGGTTTGTAATACATAACCCCAAAATTAATAATGGAAGATCAATTTGACTTTATCATCTAATGAACCATATCCAATAAGGTTTTTTGTACTTCCACGTAGACATATCATTTAGAATGGTGTTCTTAGTGAAGTTAATTGTGAAACTATTTCACAATTTTGACGATGACTGTCAAATTCTTGGTTTAATTGTTCATCATCTTGATAGAATCAGAATCTTTGAATAATTTTACCAAGTCCAACCAAAATTCTCTTTTAGCATTGCTACTTAATGCACCATATACATTGACATGTATTAGGTCAGGTAAGATATTAGCCTTTCACTATCCATAGTAAAAGATGTCATGGTCCAAGTAAATAAGATTTGCATAGATCATATGATTCCAAATCATATGACTTAAAACTCCGTCCTATGAAATTTTAGATATGCATTTCTTATTTATTTGATCAAAACAATGATGCATAAAGAATTTGATTATTTATGTCATAACCTCAGTTATTATTTCGTTCTTCAAGATTTAGGATATAAGATTTATTTATATGATAGCACAATTAAGTAAATCATAATAAATAAAACACTTTTCTTATTCCAAATAAGAAATAAATATCCTTCATTATCTTATGACAAAATAATAATTTCTGCTTCATAAGTAAAGTCACTTTACAAGTGTTCCACGAACAATGTTGCAACCATTGCATCATTACCATTCATAGATCAAACTTTAATATAAGCAGTCTTTCAATTTACTAATTATTGCGATATCCAATACCCAATAATTAAATTTAGAAAGATTAATTTATAACATAAATATTTCCAAGCGGTAGTCCCACTACCATTTCTTTTATTGATCATCCAGAATTTTGACTACAATCCTAAATGGTCAATCCAATTGCCATTTTACCAAATTGCATCAATTAGAGTTATTATTTTAACCATAATTATTTCCTTTAGGTTTGACAAATCTGTCTTACATTTCCTTTGGCATTTGGCCTCCTTTTCCATCATGAACCATGAGCATTGGAGAATCCATTCTCCACCATCTTCATCTCCACAGTTTTTTTAGCATATCATGCAACTCGGAGAGATTCTTATTCATTCCAAGCATGTTATAGTTCATCACAAAGTGATTATAACTTTTGGACAATGAATCAAGAATGAGATCCGTGGCTTGCTCCAATCCAATTGGACAACCAAGTTTCTCAAGATGCTCTACGTAGCCTTTATCTTAAGCATGTGAGGTTCCACTTATTGCCCTTTACTCCTTTTGCAAGAAGTGAATGCAATAATGGTTTTATACCTCTCTTGCCTAGATTTCTCTTTGAACCATGTAACTCAACTCCACGCCTATCTAATAGGCTTCTACAAGTTCCAAACTTTGTTGGAGTTTTGAGAACATAATCGCGAGCATAAGACAACTCACATTCCTAGAATCATAATCATGATTCTTGTGATTGTCTACTCCGGCATTAGGTTCTTTAGGAATTGGCCTATCAAGAATGTACAACCCATCTTCTTGCCTTAGAACCATTCTTAGGCTCAGGATCCAATCCATGAAGTTTGTACCATTCTCTTTGAAGCTCATCCTTCTAAAGGATTGATCGCAACGAAGTTAGTTGTCATTATCTACAACTCATCCAAAATTTCCAAAATTTTACAAGTACCAATCTCATTAAAGAGATAAATACTGTATTTTCCAAAAATACTCCCACTAAATTATATAACCTTCTTATACATCCAATGTATAATATAATTTAAATGGCCTAAGATCCAACTTTAATTTAATTTTGAGTCCACGGAGGCGGACCGCTCAAAACTAAATTAATTAGGTAGACAACCCTGTCAATCATATCTCATATGACTCTTAGATCCTTTCATGAGACTCTTTTGATATTGGGCTAAGATCCAACTTTAATTTAATTTTGAGTCCACGGAGGCGGACCTCTCAAAATCAAATTAATTAGGTAGACAATTTCTTGTCAATCATATCTCATATGATTCTTAGGGATCCAATTTCGAAAGCATGTTTAATCTCATCTTTGCCTAGGCCCAAAACCGTTTTGACGCCTAATTAAGTCCAACCATTTTAAACGTATAGGAACCATTCAATTTAATGCACCTCGCGGAGGCAAACCCACATTAAATTAATGAACCTCATCTTGCTCATACATGAATAAAATTAATGCACCTAGCGGAGGCGAACCCACATTAAAGTCACCCATGTACTAACAAGTGTTTTAATCATGGCATGGCAAGAGGACTTAAAACTTTCTTGAAGGTTCATTACCATATAGCATACAACATATTTATGAGCACACAAGATAAACATGTTACGCATCAAGTTTAGCCACTAAATTAATAATCATTAATTTAAGCATAATATTTATGTGTCATTAGTTTCTCTATAATTATGAGGATGAGACTCTTTGAATCTTGGTTATCATCTCCAAATCAAGACAACAAGAAGTGCGGCTGAACTAAGCCATTAGGCAACCACAATTCCGCACTAATTCAAGAAACCAAGAAAGTAGTCCATGTGGCCGAAACTAAGCAATAGATGGTCTCGATGAACGTAGGCCAATTGCATCCACAATTCCACATGGATCTCCAATCTTTGAATCAAGAACTTTGTTTCTCAATTTTAGCAATTATGAACTCTTCATAATTCTAACTTCGTTTTATCTTTGAATCTTTGATTGCGATCAAGTTTGGGAAACACAATCTCGATGAACGTAGATTAGCCATCCAAACCTTTATCCAATCTTAGAATCACAAGACTAAAACAAATAGGAAAATTAAACCCTAAAGTCCAACCCAAATTCTAGCACGAGCCCCCGCGCCTAAACGCTAGGTCTGGACGGGTCTCTGCATGGGTCCGGTCGAACCCCGTCGAAAATTCCAAATTTTAAAGTTCCAAAATTTATCTCAAAATTGTTTTCCCGATTCAATTTGGATTTGGTGTTCTTGGTGATCCAATCACCATGATCATCAAAACCTTGAATAAACCATTTATTCTTGAATCCCTAGAATATCAAAACTTTGATCCAATCAAAATTGATAATCTAAACAATTTCAAATCCACCATAATTTTAATTGCGATTGAACAGTGCGATTAAAGTTTATCAAACAATAAACCACATAAAACGCATAGACCACATAAACATCATAATCCTAATATTAAAATCATGCTAGGCACATAAACAAACAATTTATATACACACAACATGATTATGTATTGAAATAATCAACATGAACGGGGCTCTGATACCACTGTTGGGTTTCGTAGTAACATGCGCAGCGGAATTAAGCATTTAAAATTTATGAAACCCAAAGCCCATAGATCCATTCATATGATTAAGTCAAATACAACATAATGAATACTAGAATACTAACCCTTGATGCCTTTGATTTTGCAACCTTGAATTCGATGGAGGCTTGAAATCTTGATCACGAACAAAGCAAGAATCACGAACTATGAAGATGATAAGTTTCACCCTCTAGCGGTATCCACACCACGAACGAATATCAAGAACACTTGATCTTGGTTGCTAGACCAAATTATGAAACAGGCTTTCACAATTGTAAGAACTATATGGAATTATGAATATTCTTGTTCTTCACTTTTGGGATCTTAGAACAAGAAAATAACCCTTCAAAACCCTTTGGAGACACTCATAATAATGTGCTTAATGACTGCTGAAAGGATCCTTAAATAGGTCCTAATCCTTAACCCTTAAAGACTTAGGAAAACTAAATCCCGTCACAAAATTAAGCTGCAGAGTTTCTGGCCCGACTGCACTGGCATGGTCGTGCCCTTTAAGGCGCACGGTCGTGCCAATAGGTGCGCATGTTGCCACCAGCCGCCCAATATTGGCACGGTCATGCCAGTCACCCCGCAAGACTTTGCCTTTGTTCGATTTATGGCACGGTCGTGCCCTTTAAGGCGCACGGCCGTGCCAGTTCAACTTTTAGGCATTTTTCCATAATTCCAATTCAGTCCTTCATGATTCGTTCTATTCGTGTGTGACCCTCTAGGATTACAATTAGTTGGCAATGAGCCCAAACATGAACCCATAAGATATGATTAGGTTCTAGCAAACCGTCATACCTACCCAAATAGTGTAACTAGATACAAGTTCACATTCCTTTTAGAACATGTCATAATCCCTTTGTCCACGATGTCTTTGAACACAAGTCATGGTCAACAAGTCAACTTGTTTTGTTCAATACTTTTCTCGATCCCGAATATGTTGATAATCCAAATTACATTGATCCAATCAATCCATTTGAGTTTGGCCAAACATTTCATCAACATCATTACTTCGAGGGGGCCAATCTTGACATCTCTCCGAAGAGGGACAAATCCAATAACTTATTATTCTTCCCTACGTGAATCCGATTATGCCAATCATACCCTTTATAGCTACAGTGTTAAGGCAGTGTTTGAATATGTCAAACATAATCTTCATCAAGTGGAAGACTATAATAACTTCATGTCTAAGGATTCAAATGACATAACTAATATGAGATTTATATATGACATCGACCATGACATAAATCTCATACCGCGGGTTATGTACTGTACCTTGTTCCAAACAAGTACGCATAAATCTAACATGAACATCCCATAATCATTTAGCCTTTATACTAGTGCTTAACAAGCTCTAGGGACGGAGATTATTATAAGCAAACACGAGCCATAATAATAATCTTATTATATCTTTATTATTATGAATAAAATGATAACTTATACAACGTTTAACAAACGTGCCTAGGGCAGCAACACCAACAATTAAAGGATTGGATGACGTTAGTAGAGAACTATAGAGGGAAGAAGATCAAGAAGCTCCAGACAGATAATGGTTTGGAGTTCTGCAGTACTGAGTTTGATACTTTTCCATAGAGGTGGGGATTTCTAGACATCTCAACATTATGTTAGGTTTCAATGGATCATGCACAGCGGAAGACTTTATATGAACAAAACCCAAAGCCAGGATCCGCTATGATCAAATAATTTATAATAAAGACAAAAAGAATTCTAACCTTGTTTGCTCGGAATGAAACTTTAAGATCTTAGGTATTAAGAAAAATACCCTCTCTTGGTATCCACACTTCGAACGGATTCAAGAACTCCTTCTTGACACGATTGCTAGATCCTTTAGGCTTGAAAACTTTGGCTTTGAAGAACCCTTCTTCAATCTCCCTTGAATGAATATTATTGTTTGATAATTGAGAATAATCAAACCCTAATAACCCTTGAATAATGTGTATTTTTCTCTCACAAAAAAAAAAAAAAACTCTCTTTGATTTCTCAAATCAATGTGGAAGCAAATGTTTTCGGCTGCTGAAAACCGTCCATTATATCCAAGGAAGAAACCTAATCTCATTAGGAAATAGGTTTTCTTGATCAGTAAGAAGTTACCTAAAACTTTTCCTGCTGAACAAACCATCCGCACAGATCAGTTTGGTGGCTCCCAAACCATCCGTACAGATCCTCCAGTAAGATCCAATTTTTCTCGTTTTCCGTGTCTTATTCGATCCATTATGCGTGTGTGACCCAATAGGACTATACTAAGTTGGAAACAAACCCGAACCGTTCAGATCTCATAAATCATAAGCGGACTCTAGCAAGCCATTATGATTACCCAATTAGTATAACTTTGAAGATCCAAAGTTTCCTATATTATAGAACATATTACAATATCTTTGTCTCACGATGTCAATTGAACGTATGCCATTGTCAATGGTCAACTTACCTTGTTCAATGCTTCCTCGATTCCAAATATATTAACAATACAAATGACATTGATCTCATCAATTCATTTAAGCACGGCCATGTATTTTATTAATACTATTCATCGAGGGGCCCAAGCTTGACATCTCTCCGAAGAGGGACAAATCCCATCGTGGCTTATTACTCCTTCCTACATGATTCAGATTATGCCAATCATACCCTTTATAACTATCTGGTTAAAGATAGCGTTTGAATATATCAAACATAATGTTCATCAAGTGAAAGACTGTAATAATCTCAGGTCTAAAGATTCAAGTAATATAACTATATGATATTTAATTATGACATTTGACCATGACATAAATCATATAGTGGTCTATTCCAGTATTTGTTCTCCAACAAATACCCATAAGTATAATTGTATCATATACACATAATCATCTTATGATTATCATTAAACTTATACTAGTGATTAAACATAATTGCCAGGGACGGAGATTATTATAATAAACATGCAAAAGATATAATAATCAAACATTCAATATCTCTATTAAAGCATAAAGCAAATGATAACATTAATGGTTCTAATAACATGCCTAGGGCATACACACCAACAATCTCCCACTTGCACTAAGCCTCATTAATGTATCTAATACCCATAGACCTAACATGACCATCATGCTTAACTTGTGGAAGACCCTTTATCAATGGGCCAACAATGTTATCTTCAGTCGGTACTCTACATATATTTACTTCCTTCCTCTCTTGGGTGATTTGCCTAATAAGGTGAAAGCGCCTAAGTATGTGTTTGGATCTCTGATGTGACCTTGGTTCCTTTGTTTGAGCAATAGCACCATTATTATCGCAATAAAGGTCTATTGGATCAGCAATGCTAGGAACTACCTCCAGTTCTTCAACGAACCTCTTGATACAAACAACCTCTTTAGTAGCATCGCATGCAGCTATATACTCAGCTTCAATTGTAGAATCAGCTACGGTACTTTGCTTAGAACTCTTCCAACTTACAGCACCACCATTAAGCACAAACACAAAACCTGATTGGGATTTAGAATCATCCTTGTCAGTTTGGAAGCTTGCATCTGTGTAACCACTTACAATAAGATCACCTTCCATACCCCCCATATACCAAGAACGAATCTTTAGTCCTTCTCAAGTACTTAAGAATCGCCTTGACAACAATCCAGTGACCTCACCAGGATCTGATTGGTATCTACTCGTCATGCTCAAAGCAAAAGAGACATCGGGTCTAGTACATATCATGGTATACATGATGGATCCAATTACAGAAGCATATGGAATCCCATTCATTTTCTCACACTCATCAGTTGTCTGAGGACACTGTTTCTTGTTAAGTGTTATGCCATGTAAAACTGGAAAATGTCCTCTCTTAGAGTTTTCCATGCGGAATCTCTTTAGGACTTTGTCAATATATGTATTTTGACTTAAACCAATCAACTTCTTAGATCTATCTCTATAGATATTTATGCCAAGGATGTATGCAGCCTCTCCCGTATCTTTCATTGAAAAACATTTTCCTAACCAAGTCTTCACATACTGAAGTGCAGGAATATCGTTTCCAATGAGTAATATGTCATCAACGTACAACACTATAAATAATACTACACTCCCACTAATTTTCTTGTATACACATGGTTCATATTCGTTCTTGATAAAGCCAAACTCTTTGACTGATTCATCAAATCGTAGATTCCAACTCCTAGAGGCTTGCTTCAATCCATAAATGGATTTCTGCAACTTGCATACTTTGTTTGAATTTTCTGGATTAACAAAAACCTTAGGTTGTGTCATGTACACATCCTCGAGTAAGTTCCCGTTAAGGAATGTAGTTTTGACATCCATTTTCCATATCTCATAGTCGTACTATGCGGCTATGACAAGTAAAATTCTTATAGACTTGATCATTGCTACAGGCGAAAAGGTTTCATCATAGTCCACACCATGAATCTACCTATAGCCTTTCACTACAAGTT
Source organism: Campanula takesimana (assembly GCA_026119855.1). Taxonomy (NCBI): domain Eukaryota; kingdom Viridiplantae; phylum Streptophyta; class Magnoliopsida; order Asterales; family Campanulaceae; genus Campanula; species Campanula takesimana. The sequence goes on from JAOWBW010000301.1 coordinate 140,063, forward strand.
TAGTTTTATAAGTATACACCTTTCCATCCATGTCAGTTTTCCTTTTGAAAACCCATTTGCATCCTATGGTTTTAACACCTTCGGGTGAATCGATCAAGTTCCAAACTTGATTATCATGCATGGATTGGATCTCGGATTCCATGGATCCAAGCCATTTATTAGATTCAGGAGTGGCCATCGCTTCTTGGTAGGAAGTAGGTTCTTCATTCTCAATGATTTCTACTTCATTATTATCCGTTACGAGAAAATCCATATCTCTCGGGTTCGGATATTATCCTACCAGTTCTGCGAGGAACTTGTGTATTCTGAATAGGTTCCCCAACTCCTTGTGAAACTTGTTCAGATTCCACCATCGGTTCAATGTTATTTTTGGGTTCTCGAACCTCTTCGAGATTAACTTTACTCCCACTAGTTCTTTTGGAGAGAAACTCTTTCTCTAGAAAAGTACCATGTCGGGCAACAAACACCTTGTTGTCCGTCCGGTTGTAAAAGTAATATCCTTTAGTTTCCTTAGGATAACCAACAAAAATACATTTATCTGATTTTGGTGCGAGTTTGTAAGAGACAAGTCTCTTGACATAAGCCTCACAACCCCAAATTCTCATGAAAGAAAGACTAGGCTTCTTTCCAGTCCATATCTCATATGGAGTCTTTTGAACCGATTTAGTTGGAACTCTATTTAGTGTGAGTGCGATAGTTTCTAGTGCATGTACTCAAAAGGATAATGGAAGATTAACTTGACTCATCATTGAGCGGACCATATCTAATAAAGTCCTATTTCTTCGCTCGGACACACCATTCCATTGTGGTGTTCCAGGTGGAGTTAATTGTAAAACAATTCCACAATTCTTTAGATGATCATCAAATTCTTGGCTTAAATATTCACCACCACGATCCGATCGAAGTGCTTTAATAGTTTTGCCAAGTTGATTTTGTACTTCATTTTGAAATATTCTAAATATCTCAAATGATTCACTTTTATTTTTTATTAAGTAAACATAGCCATATCTACTAAAATCATCGGTGAATGTAATGAAGTATTGATATCCTCCCCTTGCATTGATACTGAATGGTCCACATACATCTGTATGTATAAGTCCCAATAAGTCACTAGCCCTCTCACTATTCTTTGTAAAAGGTGTCTTAGTCGTTTTCCAAGTAAACATGACTCACAAGTTTCATATAATTCAAAATCATGTGAATCTAAAAGTCTGTCCCCATGGAGTTTTGAGATACGCTTCTCATTAATATGACCAAGACGGAAATGCCACAAATAAGTTTGATTTACATCATTAGGTTTGGATTTCTTATTTATATTATAGATATCATCATTATTTGCATTCTCAACATCAAGAACATGAAGGGCATTAAATGAATTTGCAATACAATAAAGCATATCATTTAAATAAATAGAAAACTTCTTATTCTGAATAAGAAAACTATAACCTTCATTATCCAAATACGAAATTGAAATAATATTCCTACTTAAATCTGGAATGTAGTAACAATTGTTCAAAACAAGAATTAAACCACTAGGTAAAATAACATCGTAAGTTCCTACGGCTAATGCAGCAACTCTTGCTTCATTTCCCAAGCGTAGGTCTACCTCTCCGTCTTTATGATCCCTTCTATTCTATAGTCCCTGCACATTTAAACAAATGTGAGATCCACATCCAGTATCTAATACCCAGGAGCTAGAAGTAAAAAGTAATACATCTATAACATAGATACCTGAAGTAGAAGCAATCTCATTGCTTTTCTTCTTCTTCTTTGCTTCTTCCATGTAAGCCTTGCAATTGCGCTTCCAATGTCCAATATCATTGCAGTGGAAACAGATTGCATTTTGAGCGTTGGGTTTTGCCACCTCAGTCTTAGCAACCTTTGCCTTACTGATCTTGGGTTTGACAACCTTTGCCTTTCCTTTTCCTTTGGCATTTTCCCCCTTTCATTTGTTCACTATAAGCACAGGAGTAGATTTCTCTATGATTTTCTGTTCAACAGTTTTAAGCATCTGATGTAACTCTGATAAAGTCTTAGTCATTCCATGCATGTTAAAGTTCATTACGAACTGATTATAACATTTAGGCAATGAGTTCAGAATCATGTCGGTAGCCAACTCAAGAGGGATGGCATACCCTAATCTTTCCAAGTGCTCAAAATGGCCCTTCATTTTCAAAACATGAGGACCCACTTGCTGCCCTTCTGTCATCTTGCATGACATTAAAGCAGTTATGATGTCATACCTCTCCTGCCTAGCTTGCTCTTGAAACATATCTTTCACTGATTGCCTATCTCATAGGCACTCAAGTGTTCAAGAGTCTCTTGAAGCTTAGAACACATAGTAGCAAGCATAAGACAAGTCATATAATGAGAACCATAAGAATATTTCTTGTGAGCTTCCTTGTCTTCCCTATGGGCATTAGCAGCGGGTTCATCAGGAACAGGTGCATCGAGAATGTACAACTTTTCTTCAGACCTTAGAACAATTCTAAGGCTTCGGATCCAATCCATGAAGTTAGAGCCATTCTCTTGAAGTTTCTCCTTCTCAAGGAGATATCGTAATGATAGAGTTTGTGTGTTCTGTGCCATTATCTACAATTTATGCAAACATATATAACATATATAAGTACCAACCAAAATAAAGATATTATTAATTATATTTCATAAATACGCCCACTAAATTATATAACCTTCATATACAAAATGCATAATATAATTAAAGTGTGCTAAGACCCATATTTCACTTAACTTTGAGTCGGCTTTGGCACGACTGCTCAAAATTAATTATTTAGGTAGACAACTCTTGTCAATCATATCGTATAGGATTCTTAGATCCTTCATGAGATTTTAGACATCTTATGTCTTGCATGTTTTAATCTCATCTGTGCCTTAGGCCCAAAACTGTTTTGATAGCCTAATTAAATCAAACCATTTTAAACATATATGAATCACTGTTTCCTCATCTTGCTTGTACAAAGATAGAATTAATGTACCTCGCTTTGGCGTATCTTACATAAAACTATCCGTGTATTCACAAGTGTTTTAATCATGGATTCGCACAAGACATAAATTTTACAAGAAGGTTCAATTAACACATAAATTCAAGCAATTAGCCTAAGTTACTTTATGTGATTTAATTCCGCTAGTTATAGGGTTAATTCTGAAAAACTTTGATATTACGCCAACCTTAAACTCCTTTAAGATTCTGATCTCAGTAACTGTCTGGACTTCTGAACTGAAATCTGTTTCAGGAAACACTGTTTCCAAAACCTACCGTCTGAAACAGATCAGAATCAGTACTGCCCAAACCATCCGTACGGATGTTTCTGGCAACTTCCAGATTCACCCGCACAGCTCTGTCAAGCAGGTCACAGAAACCCTGAACTCTTCAGAATTTTGGAACTGTATATTTCTGGATTTCAAGATTGAGATTTTTCAGGAAACACGGTTTCAAAAACCATCCGTCTGAAATAGACTCAATCTTCAGATTCAAATTCTGCAACCAGTTTACAGAACAATCTGATTTACTAGAAAACAGAGTCAAATATGGGATTTACCAAACCATCCGTATGGATCATTTTAGTATCTTCCAAACGATCCGTATGGATCCTTCAGTAGGATCCCAGATTTCCAGATTTTTTAGAAAGCAACAAATTCAACTAATCCCAGATTAATGTTCAAGCATAATCAGTATTAAAAGACATGAATTACAGATTACGAACCGGAAGATTGCGCGATAATCAGCGAAACACCAAGCGCCCGCCTGGTCCATAGCGAGCGCCCACTCGCTTCTTGGGCAGAAAATACAGTGATTCTGACCATAGTAGGCGCCCGCTTGGTGCCTACTAAGCGCCCACTCGCTCAGGGACCTTAGAGGAATTTTCTAGGGACTTTTTGGGAATTTCCAAAATATGTTGGGCTTTTCTGTAATTTCCAAAATTCTAGGGACTTTTCTAGAATTTTTGGAGGTGCTTTGGGGAATTTTCGAAGGGTTTTTCTGGAAACCCAAAAATACCAAGGGCTCCTGGGGAATTCCGGCCACCAGCACTTTATTTCTCCTTTTTCAACAAAGAATCCTAGGGTTTTCCTATTTTTGCACCTCCTTAGCCCTAGTATAAATATAACACTTCATCCAATTTATTTTATTCAAACTTTATACGTACTTTTAGTAAATATTCAAGGTTGGGATTATTCAAGAACAAGCATCAAAGATTTATTCCAGGTTTTCTTATTTTCTTGTAATTTTTTTGATTAATATTATGAGTAGCTAAATTTATTATTCATAGATTGGAAGTAACTTTACTAGATTTCTATGTTTTTGTTATAATTCTTCCAATTATTATTCGTTCTAGTTCAAAAAGTATTCTTAACTCCATGTTTTAGGGATTCAATTGTATGTTAAGATACAAATTGGCCGTTGCTTGATACGTTGACCGTTGCTTGATTGAATAGATTAAATTGATGACCTTGCGGAATTCAGATTAATTTAGGTTTTATTATTCTTAGGAGCTTCAAGATTTTTTAATTGAATATATTGACCTTGCGGAATATATAAACAATAAGGAAATATTAGAGATGCAATCCGGCGACCGAACTGTCCCAATTCTTATAAAAGTGAATGAACTCTAGAAAGGAATTGATGTTTGTCATTAACGAAAAGAACATAGAATGATGGTAAAGTGAAATACAATCTGTGAATACTTCTCATAATCTGATCAAATCCTTAGTTTATTTATTTCTGTTATTTATTTATGCAATTAGTTTAATCAACAGTTAATACAAACCCCCTTTGGTTACGTTCACACTAATTAAATCAACTTGTGTTTCACTCAAGTCTCTGTGGTTCGACCCTTACTTTTGTACATTGCTACTTCGGTGACTTGTACACTTGGAAGGTTATTTTATTACTGAGGATTATATCCATCAAGTTTTTGGCGCCGTTGCCGGGGACTTATTGTGAATTACAAGTTAATTTAATCGGTGTATGTTTGGTAGGTGTTGCTTGGATCCCGAGTTGGTCCCCGATAAGCTTGAGAGGGGCATTCCCCTATTCAGGAATCAGATATCGAATCTGAGGCTTCTGTCACCGAGTCAGAAGTTCATCTAAGTGAACCAGAAGCTTCATCCACCGAGGAAGAAGAGTTAGTTGAAGAGATGGCAAATCCATTAATGAAAGAGTATGCTAGGCCCAAGGTCGACACATCGGTGTCGTGCATTATCTTGACTGATGCAGCTAAGACCTATGAGGCGAAGGGGCATTACTTTAGTCAGCTGCCTAAGTTCCAGGGTCTTCCCGCTGAAGATTCTTTGAACTTTTTGAGAGATTATATGATGATTGTGTCGAGATTTCCAGTTAAGGAGGGGGTTACTGACGAACAATTACGGCTTAAATATTTTCCTTTTGCTCTTCAAGGGGCAGCCAAAACCTGGCTAATGTTACTTTCTGCTAGGAGCATTACTACATGGGATGGGTTTCATGGTTCTTTTCTTAAAAAAATCTTCCCACATGCCACTTTGGCCACCTTTAGACAGAAAATCATAGGGTTTACTCAAGAACAAGGTGATCCATTTCATGAGGCATGGGATAGGTTTAAAATGTTGCAAGTGCAGTGTCCCCATCATGCTTTTCCCAATGCCCTTTTACATCAAACATTTTATGGTGGGATGAGTGCAGTTGACCAAGCTATGGTTGACAATGCAGCAGGTGGCTTTCTAGGAGCTAAAACTGTTGCCGAAACTCAGGAATTATTTGAGATGTTAGGGGCCAATTCTCAAGAAAAAATCTCTAGAAGAAAACCTAGGGGAGTACATGAGTTGAGTGGTGTGGATGAATTCACTAGACAGGTGTCCTTGTTGAACCAAAATTTTACGAAATTTAACACTAATATGGCTTCATCAAGTGCTAATGTTGTATCTGATTTCTGTGCTAATTGTGGTTCTAACACTCATGCTACTAATGTTTGCCAAGTTGTTGCGCAGTGTGATTCGTAACAGGTAAATGCAATGCAAGGTTATCCCCCAAGAAAGAATCAAGGTGGTATTTATTCTAACACATATAATCCAGATTGGAAGTATCATCTGAATCTGTCATGGAGGGGTAACCAAGGGAACCAGTTTCAACAACAAAAACCTCTTTATCCTCCTCCCCCACAAGGGAATCCAGAACAGCAGCCCAAGCAATCCATGGAGGAAATGATGAGGTCAATGCTGCAAGAACAACAACAAATGAGGTGGATGATGGAGCAATGAGAGAAGCAGCAGGATGCTGTCAACAAAAAGCTGGAGACTCAAATTGGTCAACTAGCGGAAGGGCAGCAAGGGCATAAACAGGGAAATTTTCAAAACCCACCAGACCAAGCCAAGTCAATCATGACGATATGGGATAACAGCGAGGAAATCGAGGAGGTATTTCTTTCTTCTCTTTGTTCTTATGAATCTAATGATGATGAGTATACATGTGCGAATGAGAGAAGTGTGGAGTTGAACAATAATGTATTAGAGTCCCCTCCTCTTGATGTTGGAAAAACCACACCTTCTGGTGGTGTGGATGTTATGAAAACTAAAAGTGCAATGAAAGACCCCGGATGTTTTACTATTCAAATCACTCTAAGGGGTCAAAGTTTCAAATGTTTAATGGATTTAGGAGCTAGCGTCAAAGTGATGCCTTACCAAGTTTTTATGGAATTGGGGATAACTGAGTTAAAACCTCCTACACGTGACATACAACTAGCGGATCATTTCAGTCAAACGACCATTAGGAGTTGCAGAAGGAGTGTTGGTCCAAATAAATGATTTAATAACTCCAGTTGATTTCTTGGTATTGTGCATGAAAGGCTCACAGGATGATCAACTAAAAGCTCCCATACTACTTGGGAGGGCTTTTATGTTTGACACTAATGCTATGATTGATGTGTGTAAGGGTAGTATTTGCATGAAAGTGATGGGGGGTAGAGATTAAATTTTTAATGTCTGAAAACTCTAGAGATAAGGAAGAATTTTTTGGGTACATAAGTGATTTTGCAATGTTTAAACAAGGTGTGAATGGCGGTGAGAAATTTAGGGATAAAGCGAACGTTTGTCCCTTGGATAGCAACATTAAGTCCGACCAACACTCAAGGAGTTACGGGTCTTATCACCCCCTAAACAAATCTCAAAAAGAGTTGGTGCCATCACACATACCACTTGTGCCATCAAATTTTGAATGTGTTGATTCTTGTTTGCAAGTAGAGGAATGTTTGACTATTAGTTTATGTGATAATATGTTTTCTGATACTTGTAATCAAGATAACCATTTTGATAGTTTTGTTGAGAAACCTCAAGTAAAATTGGGGTCACCGTCGGGCTAACGACGTTAAACAAATGTGCTTGTTGGGAGGCAACCCAACTAGGTAACATTTATTTTGCTTTCATTTTATTCTTTTGTTGTGTCATGCCATCCTTTGAACCCAAAGCATGTTTTCATTCCTTATGCTATGAGGACATAGCATTTTTTGAGTTTGGGGGTAGGCATCTCTCCGAGTTTGTGGGTTTATAGGGGAGTGTATATAGTTGTCACCCTCCAAAAAAAAATAGAAAAATTTTAAAAATTTTGTTCTCTTTATATTTTGGGATGTTGGCCATGGTCGGTGATGATCTGAGGGTTTGTTTTTATTAGCCATTGTGGGTGCTATTGGTTAACCTAGATTTGGGACTGCATTAACACTACTAAAGGCATGATTGCACCACCTCTCACTTACATTATTTTCACGATCATATTACCAACTTAGGAATAATTTATGGGATCACTTGGTGTATGCTCAGGGACCCTAGAACATCGTTGCATGGTTGTTGTTAGGATTCATTGTTAGTACACCCACTTAATTTGATTGATCCATGCCACGTGTCTTTTTATGGACTTTAGGACCGTATGTAATGAAGTTATACTTCAATTTTTAGATAAGTCCATTTCTAGATTTTTGTTTGTGTAGGCTGAGTATATAGTTCAGTTTACCCTTGGCGGTTTAGTGATTCAAACCGCATTCGTGCTATCTTCAGACCGCCAGCATGGAGCTGCAAGTATTTCATCAAACCGCATTCTATGGCTTTGATGAAACCGTTCTTCAAATGTTATTTGGAACCTCAGATCCAAACATGATGGAATCGCAATCATGAAACCACACATCAAGTTCATTCTTGGAACCGCTCCTATGCCTGATGGAACCGCTGATCAGTTATTGAAAAATTCAAGAGAAGTTATTTATTCCTTAGACAAACATTCCATTTTCAACTATAAAGGAATGCGTTATGTCTTGTCAAAATAACTCTAAGTTAACTTGGAGTTTCTACAAGGAATGTCGGTTTGTCTAGCAGTTCAAATTCTTTACCGTTAGTCCTTTCTCTGCAACAAAGGACAGTTGTCAGGTAGTGGTGCTACAACTACCTAGGACTACAAGACAAAACCAAGGACGACAATGACAGCTCAACCAATGAGATATCGACAATAGTTGTACCATCAGATATATTTCAAATCTTTACCCAACGGTCACAAGGGTGCACTGCCTATAAGTAGGCTTCATTTCTCAACAATGAAGGTTGCTGAGCTTCAAGAGAAATACTCCCAAGTGTTCAAGTTTGCTTTGAAGATTGAAACCTAGATATTCTTACCTTCAAACATCTCCTTAGCAAACCCAGAATTCCTTCATCAAGCTTCAAGCCTAACAACCATTCCATACTCATCCTTTACACAGAAAGTTCTTCATTTGCTCAAACCATCATTTAGATACTTAGAACATTTGATTTCTTTCCACACACACACCTGATGTATATGATCACATAGATTATATACTTCGAATACACCGGTTGTTATAATAGTTTTATAGGTTTGATTGTTTAGTTAGAGTTTAGATTCATCTTGTAAAACCTCCTCTAATTAATACAAGTCTAGTAGCTATTAGAAAATCCTAGACTAACCATCTAGGTAGAGGATGTAGTTCATACAAGAACGAACCTATTCAAATTGTGTGTTTGATCTTTTATTTCTGTCTTTTTATTTACTTTTCTTTTTGTGGTCTTTAACTTACTACTCATACGAAATGACTTGAAAAGTGAATTGTGTTTTTCTTTGATCTTTAAGTTGAAGTTATCGGTTGCTGTAAGTACCCCAATCTGAAAATGACCTATCTTAGAGGTAGCCTTAGCACCGTTTCAGGGATAAGCTAATATGCCAGGACCTCCCTAGGATAAACTATAAATTCCAGGACTACTCTGGTATAAAATTGGAAAAAATCCAGAAGCTCGCCAAGCTGAGCCGTACGGATGCTTTGGGTACTATAGGGGCCTAGCCGTACGGCTGGTTTGGGCACCCTCAGTCCCTATAAATAGAACCCCTTGCTGATCATTTCAAAGAGGGGGAGAAACATTAGAACTAAGGTTACTCTGTCGAATTCACCTCAGAATAGTGTGAGTAAGAGTGAACAAAGAGTGAAAGAGAGAAAGGAATATTGGCCTAAACCAAGATAGGTAAAGCCACCTTCTCCCCCTCCCTTCTCTTCATCTAAGAACTCTATTTATCTTTGATCTTGTCATTTATTGTTGATCTTTACATTCTTCCAAGTCTTGTCCATTCAAGAATATATCTATTATTATTTATATTTCCTAGTCCAAGCCATGAGATGATCAAAGGTACCCTCCATACTTTGTGTGGAAGAGGTTCAAACCTATTTTGATCATGGCTTGTTGATTGTTCATTTACATTCTTGTCATGTATGATGCTCTTGTTGTTCATTTTGCTCATTTTAAGCTATGATGATCATGTTGAGGATAAAGTCTCAATCTTTATCCTCATCACCTTGATCTAGCCCAAAATTCCCAAGTTCGGGTAATAAAGATCCAATCTTTATGGTTTGTTCTTGTCCCTAAAGGATTAATCTTGCCTAGAAAAACCATTTTGATGGTAAAGTTTCAATCTTTACTCATCAAATGGTCACTATGGCTCAAAAGGGCATATTGGCCACCTTTTTCATGTTTCTCCCATGATTGCCTTTGATCATGCCCAAACTCTTGTTTTGGGAGGTTCTTTGATGATCAAATGGCATAGGAATGAGTTGTTAATGTTGTTTTGTGTTGGAATAACAAACTGGAATCAGAACAGTTTGGTCCAGTTCAAGCAGAATGCTCTGTTTCTGCCTAGAACTGGACTGTTGCTTGAACAAACTGTAAAATCCCAGGAGTGATCTCCCCATCCGTACGGCTACTTTGGCCGTATGGGGAGATTGACCATTTTGCCCTTCTGTCTTCTGTTTTCTTGTCAAACAAACCCTTTTTCGGTTGAAAAGATGAATAAAAAGTTAAAACAAAGATTTTCCGTTAAAACACACACACACACATGCACTTTTGTTAACTAACAAGGGAGACTCGGCTTTGTCCGAGGCAACTTGGGAGGACGTAAAAACTCTTCCCAAGTTGTAACCTGATCTCCAAACCTTTGAACTCAAACCTTTGTCATTTTGTTGGGTTTAAAATTAACAAAATCTGGTGACTCCGTTAAATTGGTCCGGTTCCCGCGTTTGGTATTTCGCCCTTGAAACGTGCTCGTGTTTTTTGGGGCGGGATCCTTACAGTGGCGACTCCGCTGGGGATTTAAATGTTTCCAAACTTCTTTTTAGAAACTTTGGGGGCATTTATGTGTGGGTCAAACTCCCGTTCCCGTTAGTTGACTTTTTGCAAATTTGTGTGTGTTTGATGTTTCTGTTTGGACTGTTTTGAGTACATACGTTCTGGAAATACAATAAACTGGAGCATGATGATCAGAATTTGGAGAAATTGAGAAAAATCTCCACCCCCTTGCTTTAGCCGTACGGCTACTTTGGGTAGGGGATCAGAATGTTGCAAATTAACAATTTTATGTAGGGCTGCAACATTCTGGATGCCCCTCTACTTCTTCTTGTCCAGCTTCCAAATTTACAGTCTTACTTGTGCACATTACCTTCATTCTTTTGGCCAAGACTTGATTTAAAAAAAAAACTTGGTTATGCATAATCTTTTGTCAATAAAAATGGTTTCCAAAGCCTCATTGTGCATAACCCTTTTGTAAAGATTTCTTGAGTCTTCTTGTTGTGCACAACTTACTTGGTACAAATGGTTTCAATGTAAAAATTGTTCTTTCGCAAAATGTTTGATTCAAAATTCTTTGTTGTGCACAATTTGGTACATGTACAAATTTTGGTCTTTGTTTGTTCATACTCCTTGATTTGTTGTGTGTATAAATTTTTTAATCCATGCTTGTTCATACTTTTTCATATCTTGCCTATGCCATGCTCATCATATCGAAAAACGGATTGAAAAACTCTATTTTGACTCAAAAGGGAACATAGAATGGCTTCACACTACGCGCACTTGACCTTGCACGTTCCAAATGCCCTTTTAACCCGGGATGGATGCCACGATGCAGCTCATTGGGCGCTCTTGTTCCCTTCGATGCGCGCACGGGTTCATTCCACCTTCCCTTCCGAGCCAAGTCAACCACACTTGTCCGTGACACACAAATACCGTGACCTTGGTTGGTTTTTGGTCTAGCTTACCTTGCCACGTCCATAACGCGTGTCCAAAGTTAATTGTGGCCAAGTTAACGCCCGAGTTGTGACTCCTTGATGGAATGCAAGTGTGGCCTAACCAGCCTTTAACTCGTGCGTTAATGATGACCGCAATTAGCGAAGGTCATGTGCTAAGGATAGGGTGACACCGTGTCGTTAAGCCCTAATGTACGAGTTATTTTAATCATCCTTAAGGCCATGGTCAAGGACTGAGACGCCTCATTCAAAATGAGGTCATGTCGGAATATCGGTGCAGCCTTCGGAAAAAGTCTCGATTCCGACGGGGGCTTAATCATGATTAGGATGACCCGTGCATTGGGAACCTTGCGACACACTAGACCCTAGGTTCGTTTCTTTTGGTCGGTGGAAGCCGCTTGCCCTATAGGACCCTCGCTCGGGATAGTCCGTCTATGGGAGCGTGCAAGACATGTGAAAAACGAGGGGTCTATAGGCGTAGTGATGGCCTCCACTGATCCAGGGTTTAGATTAGTTGCGAAAAAGAAGAGAAATCTTTTCCAACCATTTAGAACTAAAAATGTGTTTTAAGTAAACTTGAATGATTTATTAATTGCGCGTTGCATGAGCTTGCTCCGTTTTTGCTTCCTGTCTTTGATACATTGTATTGTTTCGCTAACCAGTGTTACCCCCGTTAAGTCTTTGGAAGGATCCATGTTATCCTTCAAGACATCCGTCAAGTCCCGTTAAGTCTTTGGATGGATCCATGTTATCCTCCAAGACTTTTGATTAGTCCCGTTTAGTCTTTGGACGGATCCATGTTATCCTCCAAGACTTTTGATTAGTCCCGTTTAGTCTTTGGACGGATCCATGTTATCCTCCAAGACTTTTGATTTGTCCCGTTTAATCTTTGGACGGATCCATGTTATCCTCCAAGACTTTTGAATAGTCCCGTTTAGCCTTTGGACGGATCTATGTTATCCTCCAAGACTTTTTATTAGTCCCGTTTAGTCTTTGGAAGGATCCATGTTATCCTTCAAGACCTCCGTCAAGTCCCGTTAAGTCTTTGGAAGGATCCATGTTATCCTTCAAGACCCTCATTAAGATCCCCGTTGAGACCATAGGCAAAGTCCCCTAGGTCCCCGCAAAGATCCCCATTAAATTCTAAGAATAGTCCCCTAGGAAGCCAGTCAAGTCCTTGGATGGATTCTCGTTAAGACATTAGTCGTGTTCGTCCTTCCCTCTTAAGATTCTAAACCCGTTCGAACTACGGTGACCTGAGCCTCTCATCACGTGGGACCCCCTCCCTCGTAGTGAGGGGAACGTAGGCAACTTCGGCCCGGTCAAATATCCCAAATAGAGACACGTGTGTCTTTAACCCAAGTGTTCACCCAATGTTTACCCGAGCCTAAACTACCTTTTTTTTCGTGGCTTAGATGAAGTGGAAGAGAGCATCATGTCGCCGACTGGTGCGTGTGGAGTCAGAAAGTTCCCCGGTCACTACAACCTCTCCGATCCGGTACCTCAGAAAGATCACTTCAGTGGACAGTAGCTTGAGAAATGACGCCGCGGATAATTCGGATGGCCTAACGAACGAAGAGTTGTTCCAAGCTTCAGAAACCCCCGGGGCTGAGAAAGAAGTCATCACAGATAGCCACAGAGAAACGCAAACTCCGTCTGATGAGTCGACGAGGCAAAGAGGTGTTACAGCTCTGTTTCAAATTGATGGGCCATTCACCAAGGTGACCAACCATAATGAAAGGGTGGAAGCTACCCGACCCCCGGATTGTAACCAAAGATTTCCCCCTCCATCTCATCAAAATACCGAGACCTCCATTTCTTCGCCCCAACACGCCGTCGTCCACAACGAGCCTCTCACTCAAATCTTCCTCACTCCGCCTCATCCCAAATCCAACATCTCCCATAAGACACCTCCTATAAAACCCCAAACACAACCCACTCAAAAGGCCCGCAAACCACTGTTCACACCAGTTACGCCTCAAGCATCATACTCACAACACCTTCCCAATTGTGTCCCTTCTCGATTCAATGCCATCAACCAAGTCACCAGAGATCAGTCACTGTTTAAACCATATATGGATACCCGACCAGGCATCACTAACTTGCCTCCACCAGATTTTCCGATGAGATTCTGGGGTGGCCCGTATCATTTCTATAATCCAATACCTTTTGGACCACAAGCTCCTTGCATGCCTCAAATGTATATTCCTGCAAGCAACCAAGGTTATGGGTATTTCTACACCCATGCACTTCCACAGAATCCTCATGTTGGACCTCAGTCGGGTAAGTTGTTGGGAAAAAGAAGGCAAATGGAAGCTAAGTTTGAAAGGACACTCGATGGGCACCCCTTTGCATTGAGTAGCGGTGATTCTCATCCCCACCACACTCCGGTCAACAATGAAAGAAAAGCCAAGGGCCGAGCCAAGATCCATTTCACAAAGTTTGAGGATTTCGGAATGCCCATAAACAAAGAATTTGAAGGATTGGTCAAACAAGGCCTCATGTGGCCCCTCGAAGACTTTCGGCCAAAGAATCTTGAAAAACGTCGAGACAAGACCCAAAGGTGTGCCTTTCACAACTACCAAGGCCATGATACCAATGATTGCACCGCCATAAGACGCATCATCTCGAAACTAATTGAGAAGGGGAAGCTTGGACGCCCCCACCCCCGACACAGCCAATGACCCGAGCGTCAACATGCTCAAATCTGTGACTTCCCCGATGATCGATAAATGGAGTGGTGTCCGCCCCAAGGAAAAAGAGCCCATGGTTGACAGAGTTGTCAATCCCAAAGTGGGAGAGCCTGTTTTGGAAAAATTGACAAAATCAGTGTCCCAAATGGTGGTTCCTAAAATCAGCAAAGCCGAAACGACGGAAGGCGTTTGGAAAAGATCAGTGGCACAGAAAATGTCTGAAGGGCCGAATGCTTCGGGTTGGGAAATGAATGGTGTTACGGTTGCCACAGAAAATGACGGAGTTCCGAAACCTCTCCTATCAACCTCCCCTTAGAAGGAGTCTGTTTTCATCCTTAGGAAGAGCCAGTTGCTTTTAGGGCGTATGATAAGTCTTTAGGAAAAGTCGGTTAAGATGTCTGTTAGGTTTGGTTAAAGTCTTGACTCCCCGGTTGATGCTATGTGGTGACCATTTTGGGTCCATTGTCAGTTTTCTTAATAAGATTATTATTGCCATTTTTTGCCTTGTCAGAAGCTTACAAAAAAAATAAAAAAATGTGTGTGAGTCTTTCACTCGAAACAAAGGTGTGTCTTCCAAAAAAAAAAAAAAAAAAAAAAAAAAAAAAAAAAATGGAGATCAAGTTTTCTTAAAATAAAAGATCAAGTTTTTCCTAAAAAGCTAATCCGATAATGAAGCATTTTTCTCAAATCATGGTTATAATTTCACCTTGAGGTTTAATATGCTAAAAGTCATTCGCAGTTCTGTCCACTGGAAGCATTGACCAAGGAGCCCACATCCGAATTGGCGTTCGAAGCAACCGTCCACATGAGCAATGAGATCAAACAATTGGGACACCGTCTACAAGAAGAAGCCCAAGCTTCGGAAGGCCAAATGCGGTTACATCACAGGGAAATCCATACTCTCGCCGAATGCAATGCACGGAGATTACGCACCTTGAAAGGGAATCACCAAAAGGCTTGGCCAACAGGCAAGCTCCCAACTCGCCCTCATGAGTAGACAACCCCGGCAATTGCAACGCCAAGCCAAGTGGAGGCCTCGCGACATCTTTCCCGACGACATGGAAACCGAGTTCCCCGTGGAAGACATGGAATATGCCGCCGACAACCCCTCCAACAACTGTGGAAGAAAATGGATTATCGTGCTTCATGGGAACCCATCCTTAAAAAAAAAAAAATGTGAGTCTTCCAGCCTCGTAGGTTCTAGATAGAAAAAAAAGGAGTCCATTCTGGATCGTGTCTTTTATTTTTACAGAGTTCCGCACTTGGACATGTATGTACAAAGTTATCTAAATAAAAGAGTCATTTTCCTTCTCTTCTCTCTAGACTTGAGACATTATTTGCAATATATGTTTACTCTTGAAATTGCCTTGCTTGTTATTATCAATTGATTGCTACGTCCCCAAAATGACGAATTGACTTCTAAGCATACTAGTCAATGACGACTCATTAAGGATGAATGGACCTAACACAAATGAAAAGTGCCAAATGCAAACAATTAATCTTGATATGAATAAATGTTGTGATCAATTGGCATGAAGAAACCATCAATGGCAAATCTTCCCTCGTACATTACCCCGATACACAACCCGATACACCTTTCCTATACAAATCCTTGATGCGCATCAAAGGCATCCCGAGACAATGAAAAGGCGAGGATGTTGTTGCTCAACCACCAAGATTCAACCACGATCGCGCGTGCGCAACCAAGCAAAGGACTTCCCAGATCTTCAAAAGTCAAAGTAAGAAGTGGCAGAATTCCACCAAGGGGCTACAAATGAGCCAATGTCCAAGATAGCAAGTTTGGGCTAATGTTTCCCCTCTCTCTAAAAAATGATAAGAGAGAAAGAAATGGATAATGGAAAAAAGGAAAGCAAATGAATATTGGCAAATAGGAAGTTTACCTCAAAAGCTCACCAAGTTCACTGCAAAAGTCCACCTCAAAGAACATCCCGAGGAGTTCACCGCAAAGAAAAGCGATCTACATCAGCAAAGCAACAACATCCTTCGAAAGGACACCAACCCCAGCAAAAGAAGGCCCCACGGCCGAACTACGGCGACCTGAGCTCCTCAAACTGAGGGGAACGTAGGCAACCTTCGGGTCCGGTCACAGTATGAAATGAATCCATCAAACCTCGATCCTCTCAAAATGACCCGGTTCTCTTCCCTTGGTCCCATCAATGACCAATTTCCCAGATAATGACCAATCTCCCCATAAACACCTTTTGATCTTGCCATTGATCGAATCTTAATCTTAATTGATCACAACATTTATACATGCTAAGGCTAATTGCTTGTTATAATCTTGACTTAATAATAAACATGGTCCATTCCAGCAATCATTTGATGATATTAACTAGGGCAAGTTTCAAATGTCTCAACAAGTCTTCTTCTCTCTACATCTTAGGAAAGAGCTAAACACTTGTATTCTGTCGAGCAAGGGCTTCCTCCCGTTCCATGATAATACATTGTTCACCAAAACAAAGGGACTCTCTCCCGAATAAAATCCCCTTGCATGTTTCCTCCATAAAAATACTTTAAAGTCCCCGTTCTATCGAGTCGGCTGGATCACTCATAAAAAAAAAAAAGGAAAAAGAGAAAGGCACAAAAAAAGTAGCCCGCTAGGTTGAAAACCCGTAAGGGCGGCCTAGGCAAAAAACAGGGTGTGCCATAAAAGACGCAAAAGAGATGTCCGCTAGGTTGAAAACCCGAAAGGGCGGCTGTGAGAGCCCGCGCCCGAGATGATCAGATCACCGCGAAATGACCGCCCGTGAAAGCGGTTCGCGTCCGTCTCGTGCTGATGCGCTTTTGGAAATGCGCTCGGTTCTCACACAATGGTTTTCTCTTGATGCTGTTTTTGATTGCAAGAGTCGCCACCTCATTTTATTTTAGGGAAAATGAAGATAAAACCTTTTTCAGAGAAAGTGGGTTCGGGGGCTAAATTACGAGAAGAGAAGGGGTTAGGCACTCTTCTCGCCCATGATGGTCTCTATATGCATGCCACGTAAGTTCTTTTTATGCCTTTTGCCTTGGTTTTATGCCCTAACAAAATGGTGATTTAATAAATGGGGAGTCTTCCTATTCTAGGAAGGTTTGTTTTAATTCACAAATGAGAGTCGGTTTGAGTGGACTCACACTTGGTTTTGAAAATGGTTTTAATCATTTATGTACATCAAATTAAACACATAAAGGGGTGGGGGATTAATATTTACATTTTGTACAAAAAAGGGAAACAATTCCCAAATGAATAAATGTCCAAAACTCCGTCCCCAAGCATTTTCAGGGACTGCTGCTCACTCTTCTTTGTGTACCTGTTCTTGTACTCATCCAATCTGGAAAGTAAAGGTCAAGAAAACTTCCTAACACATTAAACATCTACTCTGATGTTTCCCTTGATTTTAGGTGCATGTTATGGTGTCCAAACAAAGCATGCAAGGCAATTCTTTTCACAGCCCAGTCTGACAGAATTTCATACATCCCTAAAGTATCCACTTTTGTCATCATGAAAACAAAGGAATAAGGGAAAACAGAAAACATGAAAGTTGTTCCTAACATGTTAAATTTATGATCTGGAGAGTTTCAAGTCCATAAAAAAAGTTTAGCTCACCCAAATCACTTCTGACATTTTCATGTCCAAACAAGAACATGCTGATTCTGAGAACAGGGAGCTTAAACAAAAAATAGAAAGATCCTCTTCCACTGAGGCTAAAAATATGATATTTACATGTTATTATTACTTGTTCTGTTTAGAACAAGTTCTATTTTGTGGTCTAAGACCAAACCCCACGTTTTCTAGGAGTAAAAATAGAAACAAGGCAGTAAGGTACCATATGGACAGATTATTGGCATCTCACTCATGTCATGAAAACACCTATCAAAACTAACTCAAATGAAAAGCTATGAACATGAAACTTTGTACATGCATATATATACATGTTAACAACATGAAACAACAACCATCCAAGCATTTAGATATGGTTTCATGATGTTCTATGCTAAGATAAAACAAAGCATGGCAGATTCAAGGTTTATAAGATAAAACAAGTTTGTTCTTTGGAAAACTTCTTGAATCCACCACAAACAAGGATATGACACTCATACATACATGATATATATACACAAGATCAAAAGCTTAGCATGATCAAGAGCTCAAAACATCATTATATATCATCATTTAATAAGAAGAACAACAAGAGTAACAATATTGTATTATTGAATATAAAATGGAGGTTTAGCCTAACAAGGTGGCTAAACCCCTCAAGAAATTACATAAACATTACATCTTACCCTTTTAGATGATTACAAGGGGGAAATGATGCCTAGGTTGTGCTCCCTTTGCTTCCAAGGGAAGACTTTTTTGGGTTGATTTCTCAAGGTTTTGGCCTTGTGTTGAAAGAGTTTGGTGGTTTTATGGTGGTGTGGTGATGGTGTTCTTGTTGAGAGAGAATGAGAGTGGAGGATGGTAGGGTTTTTTTTTCTTTTTGTTTTTGTGTCTCTCTTTTTGAAATGGATGAGAGTGGTGTATATAGGAGGAGGGAGGTGGTAAATTGGTTGTAACTTGGAGGGGGGAGGTTGTAAATTGGTGGATTCATCATCTATCCTTCTTGGTTAAGGCTTAAAGTCATCTTCCTTATCTCTGTTCCGGCTTTCCGCTCCGCAACTGCTCTGTTGTGCGCGTCTCCGGTGTCCCGGTTGTCCGTGAGTCCAACATGAAAGTTGCTCGGAATATTTTTCTGGTCAGGCCGGTATATCTGAAATATTTTTATGAGCAAGGAACGACAATAATATATTTTTTCCTCTTCTTGACCAATTGATAAGATATTTTGAGATATTTTCCAATTTGGATAGCCATCTTTCCGGCTCCGGCTTTTCGCTCCGTAACTGCTCCGTTATGCGCGCCTCCGGTGTCCCGGTTGTCCGTGAGTCCAACATGAAAGTTGCTCGGAATATTTTTCTGGTCAGGTCGGTATATCTGAAATATTTTTATGAGCAAGGAACGACAATAATATATTTTTTCCTCTTCTTGACCAATTGATAAGATATTTTGAGATATTTTCCAATTTGGATAACCATCTTTCCGGCTCCGGCTTTTCGCTCCGTAACTGCTCCGTTGTACGCGCCTCCGGTGTCCCGGTTGTCCGCGAGTCCAACATGAAAGTTGCTCGGAATATTTTTCTGGTCAGGCCGGTATATCTGAAATATTTTTATGAGCAAGGAACGACAATAATATATTTTTTGCTCCGTTGTGCCCACCCGAACCTTTCGGTTTGACCTGACCAATAACATCTATCCCCCATGTGGAGAAAGGCCAAGGAGCAGTTGATTGATAAAGAACGTGTGGCGGCAGATGTTGTAGACTAGCGTACCACTGACACTGATCACAAGTTCGCACTTTCATCATACAATCCTTTTCCATCGTGGTCCAGTAGTACCCTTGCCTCACTATCTTCTTAGCGAGCATGTTCCCATTCATGTGGGGTCCACACAGTCCCCCATGGATTTCATCCATGATTCTATTCGCCTCAGTCTTATCTACACAGAGCAAATTTGGTCCGTGATGATACCTTTTGTACAACTGATCTCCGGAAATCACAAATTGGGAGGCCCATCTGCGCATTACAATCCTTGCCCTTTTGTCCCTTTCTGGAGGGTAGGTCCCATTCCTGAGCACATTCCATACGTCTGTATACCACGGCTCTTCATTCTCTTCGCTTTCTAGCTCAATATCCAGGCAGTAGGCTGGGATTGATCTCTTACTAACCACAAACGGCTTTACCATAACATCTACAGGGAATTCCATGATGGAGGCTAGGGTAGCCAATGCATCTGCGAATCTGTTTCGGTCCCTTGGGAGATAATGGAATGAGATATCTGAGAAGCGTTCTGTGAGCGCTACCAGTTGAATCTGATACTGCTGTAGTCTTGGATCCAGGATTTTCCATTTTCCCTCGACCTGATTGATGATCAAGGCGGAGTCCCCGAACACTTCAATTTCTTTGACCCCTCAATTTAATGCTTCTCCCAGGCCGGCGATGCAAGCCTCATACTCTGCTGTGTTATTCGAACAGTCGAAGTCTAACTGGATAGCAATGGGCGTGTGCGCATCACTTGGATCAATGAGCAAGATTCCAATTCCGAAACCTCTCTTATTGGCAGCCCCATCAAAGAAGAGTTGCCACTTATTCTCCGAACAATCAACAGTGTAGATCCCTTCATCGGGAAACTGAGCTTCTGGTCCGGGCTCAAGATCAAGAGCCAAATCTGTAAGTTGGTCTGCTATCACCCTTCCTTTAATGGACTTAGGCCTTGCGTAAGTCATATCAAACTCGCTTAAGAGAAAATCCCACTTGGCCACTCGATTGGACATGGTTGGCTTTCGAGGATGTACTTCACTGGATCCATTCGGGATATAATCTGGACAGGTAAGGATTGCAGATAAATTTTTAATCGCTGCGAGACCCAAACCAAACCGGTACATGCCTTTTCCAACGCTGAGTAGTTCAATTCACTCCCTTGTAGCTTTCTGCTAACAAAATAGATGGCACTTTCCACCCAGGAGTCCTCTTTTTCTTGTGCAAGCATTGCTCCTAGTGCAGTATCAGTAACTGTTAGGTACAGTCGTAAGGGTTTGTACGAATGAGGTGGCGCCAAGACCGGTGGGCTTGTCAAGTATTCTTTGACCTTTTCAAAAGCAATCTGGCATTCTTCATCCCATGATCGATCGGTGTCCTTTTTTAGGAGCTTAAAGAGCGGTTCACACATCATGGTTAACTGTCGTATGAATCTGCTAATGTATTGAATCCTTCCCAAGAAACCTTTCACCTCTTTTTGAGTTCGAGGTTGAGGCATTTCCGTGATGGCCTTTATTTTGTCGGGGTTGACTTCAATCCCTTTTTCAGTTAACAAGAAACCTAAGACTTTGCCTCGGACAGTACCGAATGTGCATTTAGCAGGATTCAATTTCATGTGGTACTTCCGCAACCTTTCGAAGAACTTTCTGAGGTCAATCAGATGCTGAACGCCTTCTTCAACTGAGTGCACAATCACGTCATCCACGTAGATTTCAAGCTCTTTGTGGATCATGTCATGAAAAAGGGTCGTAGCACCTCTTTGATAAGTGGTTCCGACATTTTTAAGACCGAAAGGCATCACAGTATAGCAGAACGTCCCCCACGGGGTGATGAAGGAAGTTTTCTCTTGATCTTCTACTGCCATCTTAATTTGGTTATAACCCGCCATTCCATCAAAGAACGACTTCACTTTGTGCATTGCAACCGAGTCCACCAAAATGTCAATATTTGGTAACGGGAAATCATCCTTCGGGCAAGCCTTGTTGAGGTCTCTGAAATCAACACATATCCGGACTTTGCCGTTCGCCTTTTCAACTGTGACCATATTGGACAACCATTGGGGATACTCCACAACTCGGATGAAGCCTACTTGTAGCAGCCTCTCGATCTCCTCTTTAACCTGAAGGGCCACTGCGGCTTGATTCTGCGTAGTTTCTGCTTGACCGGTTTGGCGTCAGGAAGGTAGGAATTCGGTGTTCCACGATCGTCGGATCTAACCCTGGCATGTCTTCATACGACCAGGCAAACACATCAACAAATTCTTTGAGTAAACTGATCAGCTGTTCCCTGTCAGCCCCTTGCATGAAGCTCCCGATCTTCATTTCTTTGACTTCTTCATTCAGCCCCAGATTGAAGGTAGACAGATTTTCCCCACAGGCTTCTAATTTTCGTTCCCCACGCTGTTTTGCTAACCTGTTTAACTCGATTAAATAGTCTTTTTCATCTTGACTTATGTTTTTTAAACATTCATGATTAACTTTAGTTGTTGTTAAATTTTCATTTGTTAAATCATTTTTTAAAATATTGGCAACCGAGGAGTAAGCAGAAATAGAGGAAACTTCATTCACAAAAGAGGGGAGTACAAGCTCGGCGACCGCATCGAGGTCCTTGACAGTGAGGTCCTCTTCGGGAGTCCTGGAAACAACATTAGATAGCACAAAGGGTTCAAAAGCGGGGCCATCAGGGCGAACATAACCAAACTGCTCCACCAGAGTGTCAGTAGTAGCGAGCGGGCCAGTGGTTCTGGACCAGTTATTAAGTGGTGCCACTGCCGGCTTGAGGTGCTTCACCGGGTCATAAGCTTCACCATTACCATTTTCGATCATAACCACATATCCGTCTTCAAGACCAATTCCTTCAAACAACCCGAAGACATCATCTTCTTCATCAATATTCCACGGAATAATCGGGTCCAGTTGCTTATAGGAACTGCCCACATCAAAGTTTTCATCGACCATCTTGATATTCTCAAATACTTCCCATCCAGCATGAGGCTTTTCATTAATGCCAATAACTGGCTCAAAAGGCATAACATACGCGACATCTTCAACTTTGCAAACAAAATATCCCTTCCAGGACTTTTCATAAGGACGGAGTGGGGGGAGCTTGTAGGTCCTTCCACTTTTGATAGCAGTCTGTCTCTCCCTTTTCTGACATATAGCTTCGGCGATTTCGGCAGGAGTCGGTTTGTAGCCAAGCCCAAAAGGAAGGAAGAAAAATGGAACATCATCCTTGATAGGTTCAATACACCCTTGTTGCTCTTTTCCAAGCCCCATCATAGGCAGGAACTTCATCTTCTTGACCATATTCAAGGCCATTGCGTCTCCATACCTGGTCCGCTTTCTACCAATTAGATCGGTCTCCTTGACATATTCAATAGCATGGATCCGAGCTTATGGGATCACTTCAAAACCACTCAAGAAGATGCCAGTATCTTTGTGCTAAATTCCTAAAATCGGGAGGTCATGAACTTGCGTATCATCTTGGGCATGAACTACCACTACATGATTGTCGTGGATGAACTTGATGCACTGATGGTAGGAGGAAGCTACCCCTCTTACTCCATGGATCCAAGGGCGTCCCAAGAGTAGACTGAATGAGGACTTGATATCAATCACTTGAAATTCAATCGGCATGACAAGAGGGCCAATGGTGAGATTGAGAAGGACAACACCCAGAACACAGCGACTGGTGCTATCGTAAGCATGAACCACTTGAGAAGATGGGGCCAAATCAGTTATCTTGATTCCCAAACCTGCGAGAACATGCACGGGGCATACATTTACTGAGGAGCCATTATCGATCAAAACACGAGCTAAGTGCTCACCTCCGACCCCAACTGTGATGTGCAAAGCCTCGACATGATTAAGACCAATTTTTGGTGCATCGAGATCGGTAAAAGTGATGATATTCCCAAAAGGAATGTTGCCGATCATGTGGACAAGGTCATTGGGAGAAGTCTCGATCGGGATGACAGCTTGAGAAAGAGCTTTAACCAACACGTCTCGGTGCTCCTGTGAAGACGAGAGCAAACCCCAAATGGATATATTAGCCTGGGTTTTCTTTAACTGGGTCAAGACCGGGTTCTCGGCGACCTTCTCTTTCTGATTGGGGACTTCTTCTTTTTTAATAGGGGCCTTTTGCTCATTAACAGCTTTAGCACTAGACAAAATCGAATCCCAAGAGATCATATGGCATTCAAAATCTTCGGAGATAACAGGAGTTACAGTGTAATTCAAAGCATTCTTCGGAACGATGAAACTAGTCCTTGAGTAGTTTCCTTCAAACTCGATCACATGGATCCCTGGCAAGGGATTAGTCACCACATTTGGTTGGGGAGGCTTCTGAATGAGTCCATCGTCTATCATGTCTTGCAGAGTGTGTCTCAAACTCCAACATTCATTTGTCGCATGACCAGGTGATACGTGGTATGCACAATATTTACTTGCATCCAAATTCTTAGGAGGCGGATTAGGCGGGTGGTATCCTTCTATCGGCTTTAGTACTCATTGGGCGACCAATCCTTGAAAGATAGTAGACAATGGAGCGCTGAATTTATCAAAATGGCGATCTCTCCGATTTCCACCATTCCTTCGCTGATCGGTGACAGAGTTCACAGACCCGTCTTGATTATAACACGGAGGTGCCCTATTGTAGCTGCTCCGGCTTGGTCCCACATTGCAGTTCCAAAAAGGAGCATGGGTCATGGCAACATTGTTCACAACTGGTGCCGGGGCTTTAGCCTGTAGGAGCTAGGAGAAAAATCTAGCTTGATCACCCCAGTTCGGACAACTTCGTCAATACGAGAACCCACATCAAGAATAGAAGAAAAATCTGGAAACGGGAGATATTTCATCTTATCTGCATACACCGGCTGAAGATTCTTAAGGAAAATATGAGTTTCCTCGGCACTGTCAGGCCTCTCCAGAGTTTGAGCAACTTTCTTCCTCCACCTACTTGCAAATTCAGAAAAGGATTCCTTCTCACGCTGAGCACACGAATCGAGGTCACGACGGCTCTTCTCCCAGTTGGAGTTATCTTTGTATCGCTTCTGGAATTCATCCACGAGCTTCCCCCAATTATCAACCAGATTGGCATCCACAGTCATAAACCACTGCTTAGCGGCTCCTACCAAAGTCAGATGGAAGTTGGAGGCCATCGCACCAACATTAGCCCCACGAGACTGTATTGCATGAGCGTAAGATTTCAGGTGGGCCATTGGGCAACTTGTACCGTCAAATTTCTCCACATCGGGCATTTTGAATTTAGGAGGCAGAACAGCAAATGGAGATAATTTCAAGGAATCTGCAGAAAACTCCCCTTTATTCATGACCTTTCTCAACATTTCTTTCATTTCAATCTCAGCTTTAGTAGGGGGTACATATGGGACACCCTTGTAGAACGCTTCCATTTGGCGGACTAGGTTAGGATCTTGCCCCTGGGAAGTTCCTTGATTAATCTGAGAGGCACCGCTAGCAAACGCACCATAAGCGTTGGGCTGCTGATTCGGATACAGAGTCTACATATACTGAGCAAAGGCATTATGATCAGGCGGATACTGAGACGGATGCACAGCAAAATTTGCTAGATTCGGGATGAAGGGCTGGTGAGTGCCACTGAAGTCTGGATGAGCCACATTACCCTGAGGAGGGATGTTCTGGTGATGACTCTGGCCGATGGTGTTGCTACCAATAGGATTCAAGTTGATGGTAGGGATGCCACTTCCATTGGGACCTGTATTGCCATTAGGATTAGGATTGGGAACCCCATTTCCGGTCTGATTAACGTTCGGATCGCCATTGGGATTTCTGTTGGGGTTGCCATTGGGAGCCCCATTACTATTCTGATTCTGCATCTGCACAAGTGTAGCCAGTAGCTCATCTTGCTGAATCCTCGTCTGACCCAACACATTCTGCTCCAACCATGCTTGAAGACCTGGTGGCGGCACATAGGCTTCCTCATTTCCTTCCTGGGCCATTGCAATAAATTCTTCGGTTACAGGCACTGTCTTGGCAACTCGGATTAACCTCCCCTTACTGTTTCTAACTCCCCCTTTCCAAGTAGATGCTAGTGTAGATACCCCGGGGAACCACGGCTTGGCTAGAGCGGTGAATTATCCTAGGATGTCTAACTTGTTTTAGATTGTTTAGAGTCGCCACCTATGTTTTTAAAGGAATATAAGAAAAACCTAGAAATAGCCTAATTTATGTACAAAACCAGAGATTCGGGAGAGAAGGGTTCGGGGGTTAGGTGACGGAGTGGGAAGTACTTAAACACCCACTCCGCCCCGCTTACGCGGGTCTTGCTACTATTGGTGTTCTAATATTTACATGTCCTTCAATTAATTAAATAGAAATGTGCTAACAATTGTGATGAGAAGAAAAGGGGAAATAAAGGGGAAATAAAATAGAATTGTTTTATTTATTTAATGATAAAGATTACATATAACAAGTAATGTTAAAGAATTACATTAAGAGATGAAGAGAAATTAACATGGTGAATTAAAGTTAAGATTAAAATATAGGGAGATAACCTTAACTAACTTCAATATGTGAAGTAGTCATGTTGGTCATGTCCCATTAATGGGGATTGCATACATCAAGAAGAAGAAAACAAAGGAAGAAAATGGAGTTGTACCTTGAGAAAGAGGACTTGGAACCTTGACTTGAAAGTGTTGTTGTTGTAATGAAATTATTGTAGAACAATTTGTGTAGAGTCGTGTTACTAAGAACTCTTGTTGGGAGAATTTGTGTATAATGTAGTTGGTGAATCAAGGTTGGAGTCCAAAAAGAAGTCCAAAAAGAAGTTCCTTTCCAAGGTAGAAGATGATGGTCTTTATAGGTAAAAAAGAGAGGGAAATGATGGAGGGAAATTGGTCATCCATGTGAAATGGGATGGGCCAATCACAAATAAGACAAATGAATAAAAGAAAAATAAAAGAAATAAAAGAACTCAAATAATAAATGAAAGAAATATTAGTTTTTAGGAAAAGGCTTAGAATTTGGGATTGGGAGTTAATGAGAAAAGGGGGGATGAATGTGGATGAGAAAAGAGGTCTTTTGTGATCAAGAAAGAGATGTTGCAAATAAGAAAAGGGAGGGAAATAAGGTGCAATCCGTTACTGCCAAAACGGGAAGCGCGCGAGTCCGGCTTTTGGGTCGGGACGCGCGCGCGGCTCACTGACAGTGCCGGAAGCGCTCGCGGGTGAAAATGACAGAATGACAGAAATGACTCTAAAATTAATTCTGTTATGCAGTTTAGTCCAAAACTAACGGAATCAGTTAGGAACTTAACCGAAGTAGCAGAAATTAATAAAAATAAGTTAAATAAAAATACTATGTATGCAATCGGGGTGAGAGGTCCAAGGCGGGGTGTCTACAGAGCCCCTCGGCGACGTGGGTTGCGAGGCAAAACGCGTCGACGAAAGAAAGACAACCGCCGAGGACATCGACAAGAGAAAACAAAGACTCGATAAAGCAGGAATTTGAAATTACAAAGGATAGAAATGCGCTCCCTGTGTGAGCGACTTTTGCTGATGGAAGAGGTATGGTGATTTTAGTGGTTCACCATGGACCAAAATTGGTGCGCGGTGCGGCATATTCTGATGCGCTGTGCGGCTTTTGTTGATTCTGGTGCGCGGTGCGGCATATTCTGATGCGCTGTGCGGCTTTTGTTGATTCTGGTGCGCGGTGCGGCATATTCTGATGTGCTGTGCGGCACTTGTTGAATCTGGTGCGCGGTGCGGCATATTCTGATGCGCTGTGCGGCTTTTGTTGATTCTGGTGCACGGTGCGGCATATTCTGATGCGCTGTGCGGCTTTTGTTGATTCTGGTGCGCGGTGCGGCATATTCTGATGTGCTGTGCGGCTTTTGTTGATTCTGGTGCGCGGTGCGGCATATTCTGATGCGCTGTGCGGCACTTGTTGAATCTGGTGCGCGGTGCGGCATATTCTGATGCGCCGTGCGGATTTTGTTGATTCTGGTGCGCGGTGCGGCATATTCTGATGCGCTGTGCGGCACTTTGTTGAATCTGGTGCGCGGTGCGGCATATTCTGATGTGCTGTGCGGCACTTGTTGATTCTGGTACTCTGTGCGGTACCTGGTGCTCTGTGCGGCACCTGTTGATTCTGGTACTCTGTGCGGCACCTGCTGATTCTGGTGCTCTGTGCGGCACCTGGTGCTCTGTGCGGCACCTGTTATGTGTATGCTTTGCAGATATATGTGCTTGTGCAAGAAGATGCATGAAGAGAGAAATTGTGCTCGTGGTGTGATGAGATTTTGGAACACCCTTGCAATGAGAGAGAAGTAAGAATGTAAAGAGTGATCTTGTGTGCGGTGTGATTTTGAGGAAAACGTCGGATGTATTCATACCTTCACTTACCATTGCCGCTTGAGTGGAGATGGATTCCTGATGTCCGCGGAGGATGCTTTGATGGAGAATGTCCATTCTTTAGATGTTGATGAGAGAATGCCCTTGATGTTGGGTTGGCGAGATGGTACTCTGGATGATGGGTTGGTCGTGCCAAAAGGCTGCCTACGTATCCCTTTAAGAGAATCAGACCAGTGTAGTTCAAGGATGATGGAGAACGCTGGAGGAGAGGCTAGGAGCAAAGCAAAGTAAATCACATAATTTTGCACATAGAAGGAGAAAAAGAAAGATTTTTTTTTTTTTTTTTTTTTAAAGATTAGAAAGGAAAGAATATGCACACATGTGAGGAAAAGAGATTTTTTTTTTTTTTTTTTTTTTTTTTTTAAGTTCGTGGGTGAACCATTTTAGCCATTGTGTGTTTGTGAAGCCAACCCAAGATCAAGTCATGTTCAGTCGAAGTCCGGATTGCCTCGCTTGAATTCTGTTGTCGCTGGTGTGCCCAACGAAGATTGATGTCTAGCCCCAAGAGATTTGTCGATTATGGGGCTTCAAAAGGCTTTTGATGCCGAGATGAGGGGTTGCTGATTGTAAAGCCCCTAGAATGCCTTTGATGCCAAATTTTGAGGGACTTGCATAGCTCCAAGATAAATCAGCTCTTGGACCATTCGAGTAAATCGCCCTTTGTTGTTGTAGTGAGCAAGCCCCAAGAGGAGATCGTTGATGCCGAGCTTCGAGAGATTGCAAAGCCCCAAGTGTCGTGGGCTTGTAGATGGCGAGATGTGAAGACCTTTCATTGTAAAGCCCCAAATTATCTCGTGATTGGCTCAGCATTGAGAGCGGATGTACCGTTTGGTAGAATTCTTGATAGAGATCTCCTTCTTGCTCTTACTGGGGAGATGAATGGCCTCATTGTGGTCGACACCCAACTGGCTGAGGGCTTATGTCAAAGGATGCAGTAATGTCTTGCGGTGCCGTCGAGGTCGCGGAGGATAAGGTCTTGGCGTGATAAAGTCTCAAATGAGTAGTCTTGCTTGACTCTTCTTGAGTTGAACTAATGACGGATCTTCGGATGCAACTAGTGCTGTGGCCCAACTTTATCTGAGCTGCACCTTGTGCTTTTGATCTTGGAGAAGGGGGTGCTGAATTGCAGAAACATTGGGATTGGCCGTGGCATTTCCCACTATAACCCTGTTTTGATTAGAGTTTAGCATATTGAATCTTTTTCCTTTTCTCTAAGACTTTCTTCATGATCTCGTTGAAAGTTCTAACAAAAATCATCAACTTCATTCATAACATCGGAGTCTTCATTTAAAACCAAGAGGTCTTTGACTTGAAGTGTTGAGAGACCTTTGAAGCTTGATCTCTTTCATGGAGCCATAAGACTACTCCACATTGCATTGCTTGAGCATTGTTGCCCAAAAGACTGTTGGTCGCGAAGCCCCAATATTGCCCTTTGCTCGGATTACTGTAATGCCGTAGCCCAAAAGATTGTAGATTGCGGAGCCCTCGGAGACCTTCGGTGCCGAATTGAGGAAGCTTCCAATGTTGCACATGACTTGGCTGGGGATACTGCTGGGGAGTTAATTGCTCTTTGCCGAGGGAGCCTTTAAGACTTGACCGTAGCCCCTAGAGTGCCATCATTGATTGCGAGAAAGGTCCATCCTTGATTGGGGGAACGAGCACGGGCACACATGACAAGAGGGCTTTTTGACATCCCTTTTGAGAGACTTTGAGGATAGTCTCACACATCTTTTTTTCGAGCATAGCCCCTAGGGCTTGTTGATTGTCAAAAGAAGCCCTTGTTCTCGGGTCATATAGTCCCTAGGGCGTCACCATTTGTGGAGCAAAGCAAGAGTGACTCATCCTCGTGTGAGAGAATAAACATGAGAGGATATGGCAAGAGCTACTCCATTTCTCGGGAGCCTTTCGGCGTACTTTAGAAGCACATACTTGAAGAAGCCTTGAAAACTGAGACACATGTTGTTGCTATTTGCTGCCCAAGCCAATTGACTAGCTAGGGATTATTTGTGCAACCTCGTGCCCTTTTATGATGGGCTTGTTCTCGGATGGATCTTGGTAACCACGGGCCTTCTTTTCATGAACCCAAAAATGCACACTGCTGGAGAATGATGCCGATAACCCAAGACAACCTTTGATGGTGCTATATCTTGTCGAGCCTTTTGCAATCCCAAAGTTGACTCGGTGGGGAATTGACTTGCTGAGGAGATTCAATGTAGAACTTATCTTCTTTAGAGGCCGGGGATCTCCATTTCTCTTTCCCTTCTCTCTCTCACTCTCTCATTTTTTTTTATGACGCACCCTGTTTTTTGCCTAGACCGCCCTTTCGGGTTTTCAATCTAGCGGGCATCGCTTTTGCGTCTTCATTTTTGACTCGATTAATGAGGAAGTGGGTTCGGGGGCTAAATGAAGAAAAAACCTTTTTCAGAGAAAGTGGGTTCGGGGGCTAAATTACGAGAAGAGAAGGGGTTAGGCACTCTTCTCGCCCATGATGGTCTCTATATGCATGCCACGTAAGTTCTTTTAATGCCTTTTGCCTTGGTTTTATGCCCTAACAAAATGGTGATTTAATAAATGGGGAGTCTTCCTATTCTAGGAAGGTTTGTTTTAATTCACAAATGAGAGTCGGTTTGAGTGGACTCACACTTGGTTTTGAAAATGGTTTTAATCATTTATGTACATCAAATTAAATACAAAAAGGGGTGGGGGATTAATATTTACATTTTGTACAAAAAAGGGAAACAATTCCCAAATGAATAAATGTCCAAAACTCCGTCCCCAAGCATTTTCAGGGACTGCTGCTCACTCTTCTTTGTGTACCTGTTCTTTTACTCATCCAATCAGGAAAGTAAAGGTCAATAAAACTTCCTAACACATTAAACATCTACTATGATTTTTCCCTTGATTTTAGGGGCATGTTATGGTGTCCAAACAAAGCATACAAGGCAATTCTTTTCACAGCCCAGTCTGACAGAATTTCATACATCCCTAAAGTATCCACTTTTTTCATCATGAAAACAAAGGAATCAGGGAAAACAAGTTAAATTTATGATCTGGAGACTTTCAAGTCCAGAAAACAAGTTTAGCTCACCCAACTAACTTCTGACATTTTCATGTCTAAACAAGAACATGCTGATTCTGAGAACAGGGAGCTTAAACAAAAAATAGAAAGAGCCTCTTCCACTGAGGCTAAAAATATTATATTTACATGTTATTATTCCTTGTTCTGTTTAGAACAAGTTCTATTTTGTGGTCTAAGACCAAAACCCACGTTTTCTAGGAGTAAAAATAGAAACAAGGCAGTAAGGTACCATATGGACAGATTATTGGCATCTCACTCATGTCATGAAAACACCTATCAAAACTAACTCAAATGAAAAGATATGAACATGAAACTTTGTACATGCATATATATACATGTTAACAACATGAAACAACAACCATCCAAGCATTTAGATATGGTTTCATGATGTTCTATGCTAAGATAAAACAAAGCATGGCAGATTCAAGGTTTATAAGATAAAACAAGTTTGTTCTTTGGAAAACTTCTTGAATCCACCACAAACAAAGATATGACACTCATACATACATGATATATATACACAAGATCAAAAGCTTAGCATGATCAAGAGCTCAAAACATCATTATATATCATCATTTAATAAGAAGAACAACAAGAGTAACAATATTGTATTATTGAATATAAAATGGAGGTTTAGCCTAACAAGGTGGCTAAACCCCTCAAGAAATTACATAAACACTACATCTTACCCTTTTAGATGATTACAAGGGGGAAATGATGCCTAGGTTGTGCTCCCTTTGCTTTCAAGGGAAGACTTTTTTGGGTTTTTTTCTCAAGGTTTTGGCCTTGTGTTGAAAGAGTTTGAGTTTGTGTTTAGTGTTTGTGTGGTGGTTTTATGGTGGTGTGGTGATGGTGTTCTTGTTGAGAGAGAATGAGAGTGGAGGATGGTAGGGTTTTTTTTTTCTTTTTGTTTTTGTCTCTCCTTTTTTGAAATGGATGAGAGTGGAGGATGGTAGGGTTTTTTTTCTTTTTGTTTTTGTGTCTCTTTTTGAAATGGATGAGAGTGGTGTATATAGGAGGAGGGAGGTGGTAAATTGGTTGTAACTTGGAGGGGGGAGGTTGTAAATTGGTGGATTCATCATCTATCCTTCTTGACTAAGGCTTAAAGTCATCTTCCTTATCTCTGTTCCGGCTTTCCGCTCCGCAACTGCTCCGTTGTGCGCATCTCCGGTGTCCCGGTTGTCCGCGAGTCCAACATGAAAGTTGCTCGGAATATTTTTCTGGTCAGGCCGGTATATCTGAAATATTTTTATGAGCAAGGAACGACAATAATATATTTTTTCCTCTTCTTGACCAATTGATAAGATATTTTGAGATATTTTCCAATTTGGATAACCATCTTTCCGGCTCCGGCTTTTCGCTTTGTAACTGCTCCGTTGTGCGCGCCTCCGGTGTCCCGGTTGTCCGCGAGTCCAACATGAAAGTTGCTCGGAATATTTTTCTGGTCAGGCCGGTATATCTGAAATATTTTTATGAGCAAGGAACGACAATAATATATTTTTTGCTCTTCTTGACCAGTTGATAAGATATTTTGAGATATTTTCCAATTTGGATAACCATCTTTCCGGCTCCGGCTTTCCGCTCCGTCGTGCGCGCTCCGGTGTCTCGGTTGTCCGCGGGCCCAACATAAAAGTTGCTTGGAATAATTTTGTGGTCACGCCGGTATATCTGAAATATGTCAATTAGCAAAGAAAGGTAATAATATATTTTTAATGCACAGAATGGATAACAGCGAGCAGTTCGGGGAGTTGCGGGCCCCGTTTCCAGTCCCGCACAGCCAAATTGAGGGTTTTAGGTCAATTTTCGGGTTTAGACCGATTCAAGGTGGGTTTTTAGGGGTGCGAGATCAGGGTATCTACAGCGGCCTAGACAAAAGAAAGGGTGTGTCATGAAAAAGGGATGAGTTCCTTCGAAGGTCAAAAGATGACATTAGAGCTACGCCGCCATCGACGCTGACAAAGACATTGGGATACCCCGACATCAATGGTAACAAGGACATGGAGCTATGCCGCCTTTGACGCCAACAAGGACATGGGGCTACCCCCAACATCAACGATGAGAAGGACATGGGGCTACCCCAACAACGACGACAAGAGGGTTCTCTACCCCCGATCACTCCTAAGAAATGGACAGAACTCCAAACGACTTTATGCATAATAAACCTCGTGGTTAAGTTAAAATCGGGATTTGACTAAAATGTTTCGTTAAAAGATTTGCCTCTAAAAATGAGCATTTTCCAAGTTTGACCAAAACAATGTTTCAAGCCAATGGCTTTTTGATCAAAGAGTGTTTTACCTGTCCCCTTCCAAATGGCATTGGGCATTTGAGGGTGTGTTTACAAAAGAATGATTTTTCTGTCCCCTTCCAAATTGCATTGGGCATTTGAGGGTGTGTTTTTAAAAGAATGTTTTTTCCGTCCCCTTCCAAATCGTATTTGGGCATTTGAGGGTGTGTTTATAAAAGGTTGTTTTTTCCGTCCCCTTCCAAATCGCATTGGGCATTTGAGGGTGTGTTTATAAAAGGATGTTTTTTCCGTCCCCTTCCAAATCGCATTGGGAATTTGAGGGTGTGTTTATAAAAGAATGTTTTTTCCGTCCCCTTCCAAATCGCATTGGGCATTTAAGGGTGTGTTTATGAGAAGAATGTTTTTTCCGTCCCATTCCAAATCGCATTGGGCGTTTGAGGGAGTGTTTGTAAAAATAATGTTTTGTGGAAATGTTGTGAAAGGATAGGCGGTCTTTTGACGTAAGTTCATTGGAACCTAGTTTTGTCCCGGAAATCCATAGGCGGACGTAAGACCGGTTTGTCTTGTCAATCTCCCCAAAGACGGAGTTGACCAGAACCTTAGTCCCCCAAGTGACCTTTTGGCCGTCCCCGACGTAAGCCCATTAGCTATGACTTAGAATAGTCGTTATAGGCTAGAGCCTTTGTCGCGGCAGTCCTTAGAGGGACGTAAGACCAGTTTTCCCGTCAATCTCCCCAAAGATGGAGTTGACCCCGGTCAAGCTTAGACTTAGAATAGTCGTTATAGGCTAGAGCCTTTGTCCCGGTAGTCCTTAGAGGGACGTAAGACCAGTTTTCCCGTCAATCTCCCCAAAGATGGAGTTGACCCCGGTCAAGCTTAGACTTAGAATAGTCGTTATAGGCTAGAGCCTTTGTCCCGGCAGTCCTTAGAGGGACGTAAGACCAGTTTTCCCGTCAATCTACCCAAAGATGGAGTTGACCCCAGTCAAGCTATGACTTAGAATAGTCGTTATAGGCTAGAGCCTTTGTCCCGGCAGTCCTTAGAGGGACGTAAGACCAGTTTTCCCGTCAATCTCCCCAAAGATGGAGTTGACCCCGGTCAAGCTATGACTTAGAATAGTCGTTATAGGCTAGAGCCTTTGTCCCGGCAGTCCTTAGAGGGACGTAAGACCAGTTTTCCCGTCAATCTCCCCAAAGATGGAGTTGACCCCGGTCAAGCTTAGACTTAGAATAGTCGTTATAGGCTAGAGCCTTTGTCCCGGCAGTCCTTAGAGGGACGTAAGACCAGTTTTCCCGTCCATTTCCCCAAAGATGGAGTTGACCCCGGTCAAGCTATGACTTAGAGTAGTCGTTATTGGCTAGAGCCTTTATCCCGGCAGTCCTTAGAGGGACGTAAGATCAATTTTCCCGTCAATCTCTCCAAAGATGGAGTTGACCCCGGTCAAGCTTAGACTTAGAATAGTCGTTATAGGCTAGAGCCTTTGTCCCGGCAGTCCTTAGAGGGACGTAAGACCAGTTTTCCCGTCAATCTCCCCAAAGATAGAGTTGACCCCGGTCAAGCTATGACTTAGAATTGTCGTTATAGGCTAGAGCCTTTGTCCCGGCAGTCCTTAGAGGGACGTAAGACCAGTTTTCCCGTCAATCTCCCCAAAGATGGAGTTGACCCCGGTCAAGCTTAGACTTAGAATAGTTGTTATAGGTTAGTGCCTTTGTCCCGGCAGTCCTTAGAGGGACGTAAGACCAGTTTTCCCGTCCATTTCCCCAAAGATGGAGTTGACCCCGGTCAAGCTATGACTTAGAATAGTCGTTATAGGCTAGAGCCTTTGTCCCGGCAGTCCTTAGAGGGACGTAAGATCAGTTTTCCCGTCAATCTCTCCAAAGATGGAGTTGACCCCGGTCAAGCTTAGACTTAGAATAGTCGTTATAGGCTAGAGCCTTTGTCCCGGCAGTCCTTAGAGGGACGTAAGACCAGTTTTCCCGTCAATCTCCCCAAAGATGGAGTTGACCCCGGTCAAGCTATGACTTAGAATAGTCGTTATAGGCTAGAGCCTTTGTCCCGGCAGTCGTTAGAGGGACGTAAGACCAGTTTTCCCGTCAATCTCCCCAAAGATGGAGTTGACCCCGGTCAAGCTTAGACTTAGAATAGTCGTTATAGGTTAGAGCCTTTGTCCCGGCAGTCCTTAGAGGGACGTAAGACCAGTTTTCCCGTCCATTTCCCCAAAGATGGAGTTGACCCCGGTCAAGCTATGACTTAGAATAGTCGTTATAGTCTAGAGCCTTTGTCCCGGCAGTCCTTAGAGGGATGTAAGACCAGTTTTCCCGTCAATCTCCCCAAAGATGGAGTTGACCCCGGTCAAGCTTAGACTTAGAATAGTCGTTATAGGCTAGAGCCTTTGTCCCGGCAATCCTTAGAGGGACGTAAGACCAGTTTTCCCGTCAATCTCCCCAAAGATGGAGTTGACCCCGGTCAAGCTTAGACTTTGAATAGTCGTTATAGGCTAGAGCCTTTGTCTCGGCAGTCCTTAGAGGGACGTAAGACCAGTTTTCCCGTAAATCTCCCCAAAGATGGAGTTGACCCCGGTCAAGCTTAGACTTAGAATAGTCGTTATAGGCTAGAGCCTTTGTCCCGGCAGTCCTTAGAGGGACGTAAGACCAGTTTTCCCGTCAATCTCCCCAAAGACGGAGTTGCCCCGGTCAAGCTTAGACTTAGAATATTCGTTATAGGCTAGAGCCTTTGTCCCGGCAGTCCTTAGAGGGACGTAAGACCAGTTTTCCCGTCAATCTCCCCGAAGATGGAGTTGACCCCGGTCAAGCTTGGACTTAGAATAGTCACCATAGGCCGTCCCCGACGTAAGAATCTGTCCCGTGTAAGTCAACCCTCTCCTATAGAGCCAAGTCGACCATATCCCCAGCAAGTCAACCCTCTCCCATAGAGCCAAGTTGACCATGTCTCGCCTCTGACCCCTAGAGTCATGCCTCCTTGCGGATCTAAGTAACCCCGCGTACCTCCGAACTACGTTAGGCTTGATTCCCCGCGAACGGGATACGTAGGAATCCTATACCACTAGGTCCAGCCATGCAACCAAAATCGGTTAAAGCCGTCGTCCCGTCAGATTGGGATGCTTATTTCTATCGACAACCCCGCTCCTTCGAAGCGACGTTGTCGAGGGGCTCTGTAAGTACCCCAATCTGAAACCGACCTATCTTAGAGGTAGCCTTAGCACCGTTTCAGGGATAAGCTAATAGGCCAGGACCTCCCTAGGATAAACTATAAATTCCAGGACTACTCTAGTATAAAATTGGAAAAATCCAGAAGCTCGCCAAGCTGAGCCGTACGGATGCTTTGGGTACTAGAGGGGCCTAGCCGTACGGCTGGTTTGGGCACCCTCAGTCCCTATAAATAGAACCCCTTGCTGATCATTTCAAAGAGGGGGAGAAACATTAGAACTAAGGTTACTCTGTCGAATTCACCTCAGAATAGTGTGAGTAAGAGTGAACAAAGAGTGAAAGAGAGAAAGGAAGATTGGCCTAAACCAAGATAAGTAAAGCCACCTTCTCCCCCTCCCTTCTCTTCATCTAAGAACTCTATTTATCTTTGATCTTGTCATTTATTGTTGATCTTTACATTCTTGCAAGTCTTGTCCATTCAAGCATATATCTATTATTATTTATATTTCCTAGTCCTAGCCATGAGATGATCAAAGGTGCCCTCCATACTTTGTGTGGAAGAGGTTCAAACCTAGTTTGATCATGGCTTGTTGATTGTTCATTTACATTCTTGTCATGTATGATGCTCTTGTTGTTCATTTTGCTCATTTTAAGCTATGATGATCATGTTGAGGATAAAGTCTCAATCTTTATCCTCATCACCTTGATCTAGCCCAAAATTCCCAAGTTCGGGTAATAAAGATCCAATCTTTATGGTTTGTTCTTGTCCCTAAAGGATTAATCTTGCCAAGAAGAGCCATTTTGATGGTAAAGTTTCAATCTTTACTCATCAAATGGTCACTATGGCTCAAAAGGGCATATTGGCCACCTTTTTCATGTTTCTCCCATGATTGCCTTTGATCATTCCCAAACTCTTGTTTTGGGAGGTTCTTTGATGATCAAATGGCATAGGAATGAGTTGTTAATGTTGTTTTGTGTTGGAATAACAAACTGGAATCAGAACAGTTTGGTCCAGTTCAAGCAGAATGCTCTGTTTCTGCCTAGAACTGGACTGTTGCTTGAACAAACTGTAAAATCCCAGGAGTGATCTCCCCATCCGTACGGCTACTTTGGCCGTATGGGGAGATTGACCATTTTGCCCTTCTGTCTTCTGTTTTCTTGTCAAACAAACCCTTTTTTGGTTGAAAGGATGAATAAAAAGTTAAAACAAAGATTTTCCGTTAAAACACACACACACACATGCACTTTTGTTAACTAACAAGGGAGACTCGGCTTTGTCCGAGGCAACTTACGAGGACGTAAAAACTCTTCCCAAGTTGTAACCTGATCTCCGAACCTTTGAACTCAAACCTTTGTCATTTTGTTGGGTTTAAAATTAACAAAATGTGGCGACTCCGTTAAATTGGTCCGGTTCCCGCGTTTGGTATTTCGCCCTTGAAACGTGCTCGTGTTTTTTGGGGCGGGATCCTTACAGTTGCATCATAGTGTTTTCAACCCGAGTCAAACCGTCCAACTCTTTAACTATCTTTTGGCCAAACCGCTAAAACTCCGCTGTGCATTTTATCAGTTCGGTTTAAGTGCTTTAAACCGCAGTCGACCAAACTGATAAGTACTCGGTTGATTTTTAAGGGTACTTTCTAAAACGTTTGGACCGCTATTCACCCCCCTCTAGCGGTTCTATACCCTTGTTGCCCTTTGGAACCAACAAGTGGTATCAGAGCATATCCACCAAAACTTGTTTTTACAAGCTTAACCGCTTGGGTGCTGATCCAATGGCAAACTCAAACACCCATATGATGCAAACATCCAACTCGAATCATTTACCGATTCTGGATGAAGATAGTTTTATCATTTGGAAAGATAGGATGATGAAACACATGATTTCATGTAATCGTAGACTATGGACCGCGGTTAAGGATGGACCATATACTCCTATGAAAGCTAATCCACATGCAGGAACTGCTAGAGAACCGGCTGAAATAAGAAAGATGGAAAGTGAGTGGACTGATGCTGACCGCAACAATGTGGAATTTGATGGAAAA
Source organism: Campanula takesimana (assembly GCA_026119855.1). NCBI lineage: Eukaryota > Viridiplantae > Streptophyta > Magnoliopsida > Asterales > Campanulaceae > Campanula > Campanula takesimana. The sequence continues at coordinate 178,572 of JAOWBW010000301.1, forward strand.
GAAATGTCTATGCTTGTCTCGCTATTGACGTAAGGACTCATTCAAAGGTGCTGCACTGCACAACTGCAAAGGCAACTTGGGATGCAATAGTTGACTTTCTGGAAGGAGATTCAGATACTAAGAAGAACCGCCTCTATTAAAAGAGAAGACTCTTTGACTATTTTGTTAAAGATCCTAAGGAATCTCTTCGTCAATGCTATGTTGTTAATGTTTGTTTTTCTCTTGGACATGTCCATTCTTACACATATTTAAACATGAGATTCATGCAAGCACTTGGTAGCAAATGGCTGATCAAAACTACGAATATTGAGGACAATAAAGACCTTGAATCCCTTGATCTTCGTCACTTATATGCCATGCTGAAGGTTTTTGAATTCAAGCTTGAAGAGGTCCATAAAACCGAGAACAGATTTAAGACCCTCTCTCTAGCCGCATTCAATAATACCTCGTCTCCAGTTTACAATCCAGACCATCATCAAACCGCACCTCATCTCTACTTGCAAACTGCACCTCCAGATCAGACCGCACCTAGATTCAATCCTCCAACCGCACCTTCTGATTATTATCAACAGTCTCATCAACCCTATCCTCAATCTCATCAATCTTATCAACAGTCTCATCATTCCTACACTCCTCCTCAAAGTTCTTATTCTCAGAGTGTAGCAACTCAATCTTCATGCTCTAGTCAAGTTGATTTTAATGATATGGGTGATGAAGAATTTGATTTATATGTGAAGAAATACACCAAGTTAAGGAAGAATAACATATCTCAATTTCCATCCCCCAAAGGACCTGCAAAGTTTGTCCCTCCAACCAGATTCAACAAAACTGCAGATCCTAAGAAAAGGGATGACCTAGTTTGTTATAACTGCAGACAACCAGGTCACTTTGTTCAAGTTGTCCCAAACCGCGATATGAAGCTGCACCAGCAAAGAAACCATTCAACAAGAAGTTTGTCAAGAGAAGAGGAATGGTAGCTGACCAAGGGGATCAACCGCTGACATGGATGGGATCTGATTCAGATGAAAGCGATGATGAAGATGAAATTACAAATCTCTGCCCCATGGGATTTGAAGAAAAGCTTCAAATTGACGAAAGCCTTACACTGCTAAATCAACAAATGAAGTCAGTTTCACCAAGGACTTCTGAGGCAAGATCAAGCAAAGCTCCTACAACACCAAACTGCTATCCTGAGGTTCAAGCAGACCAAAGCCATGATGACCAGGTATTAGAACGTGCTAATATTATTTGTCAACAACATACTGTGCTTAAAAAGGCATATAAACTAATGGTTGCGGAACTTGAAGATTCCCAAAGAGAATGCAAGTCCCACAAGGAGGAAATTGAGAAACTCAAGTTCCAAATTGCTGGGATATCATTAATTGAGGAAGAAAACCGCTATCTGAAGGATAGAGCTGAGGCACTTCTCACCCAAATCCATGATCTTACTGTACAAAGGGATGACCTTCAAAAGGTAACCGATGTATGAACTAAGTCTAATGTCACCGTGGAACAAATCCTAAATTCACAAATTCCTACTTTGGATAAAAGTGGATTGGGGTTTAAAACCGATGATGGGTGCAAGTGTCCTTGTCTTTGTGCCGAAGGTGGTGTGTTACCAAATGAACAAACCAAAGAAACTCCTAAGGTGAATCATGCTAGTAAAAAGGGCTCAAAACAAGAAATTAAGAAGCAAAACTATTTCTTTGAGTATCCTAAAAACCAGACTGGGAGAGATTCAAAGTGGAAAGAGAAATCCACAGCGGCTGAGGCAACCAAGGAAGTATTGAGTGATGAAACCGCTCCTAGTCGGTTTAAGGAAATTCCTATCATATTTCCTAAAGCCGCACCTAAGAGGAAGGTTGAGCTCAAGAAGGTAATCTTTGTCAAAGCCAAAACCACTGACCCAGTAAAGCATGAGAAACCGAAGGTCAGTAAAGGATTTGTAAAACCGCAACCTAAACCGGGATTTATTCATTGTGCTATTTGTGCCGAGTATGGTCATAGTGCTGGTCATTGTCATTTAAGGTTCACACCCAATGCCAAGGGACGTAAAAATCCTAAGGTCAAACAGGTGTGGGTCCCAAAAAGCTGCTAACCCTAGGACCCAAGGAATAAGGGGGACCAAAATCTTTAATGTTTATTTTTTAGATTTTATGCTTCATGGCTGGTAGTTCAAAGAAGAAGAAGGATCTTTGGTACTTGGACAGTGGTTGCTCACGACACATGACCGGAGATAATGAACTTCTTTGTGATACCATTTCAATGAAAGGCCCCCCAGTAGTGTTTGGTAACAACAAGAAAGGAGAAACAGTAGGATATGGAGCAATCAAATGAGGAAAGGTGACTATTGAAAATGTGTCACTAGTAGAAGGACTCAAACACAACCTTCTCTCCATATCTCATTTTTGTGATAAAGGAATGAACTGCAACTTCACCTCAACGAATTGTTTCATTAAAGATGCAACTTCCGGAGTTACACTACTGACTGGCAACAGAACAGGTGATGTATATATGATAGATTTGAGTAATATTGTTTCTATTGCTGACCTCTGTTTTGTAGCCAAAAATATTAGTGAAAGCAGCTGGTTATGGCATAAGCGGCTCAGCCACTTGAACTTCAAATATATAGCAAAACTGTAAAGGGACGGTCTTGTCAAAGGACTACCCAAAGTGGCTGACCATCATGATAAGAAATGTAAAGCATGCCAGCTTGGTAAGCAGCCCAAACAGTCATTTCCCAGCAAAACCGCGCCTTCAACGAACCGCTGCTTACAACTGCTTCACATTTTGATCTATTTGGACGTGTCCCGACCGCCAGTATATGAGGAAACCGCTATACCTTGGTGGTTGTTGATGATTATTCAAGATATACATGGGTGGAAATGATGGCCTCAAAAGATGATACTTATGGCATCGTAATCGCTCTCTTTAGACAGCTCCAAACTCAGAAATTGGATGACATCGTTGCTGTACATTCAGATAATGGAACCGATTTTACAAATAATGGTGTTGCCTAATATTATGATGATTATGGAATTGATCACAACTTATCTGCCGCCGGGGTCCCACAACAAAATGGAGTAGTGGAACGAAAGAATAGGACTTTGATTGAAGCCGGGAAGACCATGATTGCAGAAGCCAAGCTTCCAAAGTACTTCTGGGTTGAAGCAGTCAATACAGCTTGTTTCACCCAGAACCGCTCCCTCATCATCAATGTCCACAACAAAACTCTGTATGAATTGTGGAGAGGCAGATCACCCAATATTGCCTTCCAAACAAGTCTTTTTTACAAAAGTCTCACCATCTTAAATCTTTATGAAAGACAAATCAAGTTATCTTTCATTCCATATCACATATGGAACACTTGAACCTATTTAGATGGAACTCAATTAGTGTAATCATAGCGGTTTCCAATGTATAACCCCAAAATGAATAATGGAAGATCAATTTGACTTTATCATCTAATGAACCATATCAAATAAGGTTCAATTCCTCTATTCAGACACATCATTCAAAATGGTGTTCTCGGTCGAGTTAATTGTGAAATAATTTCACAATCTTAAAGATGATTGTTAAATACTTGGTTCAATTATTCATCATCACGATCGAATCGGAATCTTTGAATAGTTTTGTCAAGTAGTACCAAAATACTCTTTTAGCATTGCTTACTTAATGGATCATATATATCAACATGTATTAGGTCTAATAAGATATTAGCCTTTTACTACTCCTAGTAAAAGATGTCTTGGTCCAAGTAAATAAGATTTGCGTAACTCACATGATTCAAAATCATATAACTTTAAACTCCGTCCCATGGAATTTTAGATATGCGTTTCTCATTTATTTGATCAAAACAATAATGCCTTAAGAATTTAAATATTTATGTTATAACCTTATTTACTATTTTGTACATTATACAATACAATAAAGTAAATCATAATAAATAAAGCATTTTTCTTATTCTCAATACGAAATGAATATCCTTCATTATCTTATAACAAAATAATACTTTCTACTTAATAAATAAAGCCACTTCATAAGTGTTCTACGAAAAATGTTGCAACTCTTGCATCATTACCACTCGTAGATTAACTTTACTTTAAGTAGTCTTTCAATTTACTAACTCTTGCACATTATACAAATGTGGGATCAAATCCGGTATCCAATACCCAATAATTAAAATTAGAAAGATTAATCTTATAACATAAATGTCCGAAGTGGTAGTCTCACTACCATTCACTTTCTTTGATCATCCAGAATTTTGATTGCAATTTTAAATGGTCAATCCAATTGCCATGTTATCAAATTGCATTATTTAGAGTTATTATTTTTGCCACAATTATTTCCTTTAGGTTTGACAACATTTGTCTTACCTTTATCTTTTTAATCCTCTTTCCTTTTAGAAATTCATTAAGTAAAAAAAACAAATTTTCGATTTAAATCATCATCTTTTCGCACTTTAGTTCAGATATTGAGAGCACAAACTGTACGGCCGAAACTAAGCCAAAAGGCATCCACAATTCTGTACATCATTCAGAGATTTAGAGAACAGTTCATATGGCCGAAACTAAGCCAAAAGACATCCACATTTCCGTATAAATCTGTAGACTTGTTTCTAAATTCCATGTCTCATCAATTTTGTTGGGTATGCTTATTATAAACCACTCCTATTACCTTAATTTGATTGATCCCATAACCTTATTTTACTCTTTGTGGACTTTAGGATATATTGTAAGAAGTACTTGTACTTCATTTAGAATAGTCCACTTTATAGTTGAATAGGCTTAGCAGATTAGGACTCAATTTTTCTAAGTCTGGAAAAATGAGGTAGGTCCATTGCCTACCACATGAAGACGCCTACCGCGGAACCAATGCTTGCCGCATATCCCAAGGTTACCTCATGCAATCCATCTTGCCGCATGGTTCCATCCTACCGCAAGTTAACTCTACCGCATGGAACCATGGTTGAAGAAACTCAAGTTTGTTCAAACTTAACCATGGTCACACGTGTGTCCTTACCTTGGTTAGTTTAGAACGTTGCAAAATTCAAATTTCAAATTTGAATACAACTGTCATTTTAGTACAGTTGGACTACCATGTCTCTGCAACAAAAGGACAACTCAGACTGAGCTCCAATTAGAAATCAACAGCTCATTGTCCTCCAAACTTGCCCTCCAAGAATTCAAACGGCTAGTTTCTCCATCAAGGCTATACATAGACCTTGAATTCTTCATTGAAGATAAGCTGAGATTCCAAGAGAGAAATTGTTGTTGAAATTCTTGGTGATTGAAGATCATACTCAAGATTTCCAGAATCCTTTGAATCTTCAAGCACTCAACCTTCAAGTCTTCAACAAATCTCCAGCAACCTTCAAGATCAAATCTCAAGCCTCTCAACACAAAATTCATTAGGCTCTAAAATCATATAGATTTCAAAGAGCTCTTGATTCTTACACACACTCACCCCGATTGATCAATCACATAGATTGAATCATTAGGGATACACTGGTCTAAGTCTAGGATTGTTCTTCATAGAAAATAGGAGTTAATTCAGTTCTTCATCTTTGTAATCTGTACTCAAGAGAATTAATGCATCCTCCATTCAAAATCCAAGACTGACCATCTTGGTAAAGGACGTAGATCTTTTAACAGATCAAACCTTTCCAAATCATTGTGTCATTTACTTACTGCACTTTACCTTTCTGCAAATTTACTTTAAGTCTTGTTTATCTTGTTCATATTGTTCTTCACTTGTTCATATTAATCTTGTTTGTCTTTTAGTGTTTGATCTCGGATTTAAGAACAATTGTGAATTGTGTTTGTTTGTCTACCTCATTGCCTTAGCTAAATTCTGACTAACTTATCATTTGCCAAAAACCTCTAAGACACAAGTTTTCAATCTCTCAACCTACCTCACCCCTATCTACCGCAGATTTGCCTACCGCAAACTCACCTACCGCATTCTCTGCCTACCGCATTATACTTATCAAAAACAACTCTTAACTTGTTTCAACGAAAACTTCCGCTGTGCATTTTATACTTGACCGCGTGGCATTTATCTACCGCAAAACTCAAGTGTAAGCATAAAGGTTGAATTTTGAAAAAGGGTTGAAATTTTAAATAGGCTATTCACCCCCCCTCTAGCCTCTTTTCATACCCTTGTTGTGTCTCTGGGACCAACAAGTGGTATCAGAGCAAACACCTTTATAAAACTTCTGTTTTTCAAGCTTAACAGCTTGGGTGCCGATTCAAAATGGCAAGTCAGAAAACTATGGCAACGGTTAACTTTACTCACGTTCCAGCGTTCGACGAAGATAATTTTGACGTATGGAAGCACAGCATTCTAACTCAGTTCTACTCCATGGACGAGCAACTTGGTGATTGTCTTACCATTGGACCATACTTCCCAATGAAAGCTAATCCGGATCCAGAAACCAATGGTGCAAATCCGACTATCAAGAAACCAAAGGCTGAATGGACCGATGAAGAGAAAAGACTGGTTGGAATGGATGTGAAAGCAAAAAGCATACTTCTAAGTACCTTGAGTACGTCACAGCGTCGACAGATCATGGAATGTTCTATTGCAAAAGAACTTTGGGATGCAATTGAAGATTACATCGAAGGAGATCAAGCTTGTAAGGAAAGCAAAAAGTTTGCAATTCAAAGAAGATTCAACAACTTTGCTAAGATCCCCGGTGAATCACTAAGAGCCACTTATGATCGTTATTGTGAGATCATGAGTACTTATACAGCACTCGGAAAGAAGCTTACCAAGAAAGAAATCAATGTTAATTTTCTTGCCGCTCTTGGTTCGCAATATCTACACAAAGGAAACACTCTTGAAGATACCAAGCTACTAGATGACATGTCTCTCAGAAGCCTCTATGCCAACCTCAAAGTCTTTGATATCAAGCTTAACAACATTGCTGAAATGGAAGGAAAAACAAAGAGCTTATCGTTGGTTGCTCAAAAGGAAGAAGTGATCGAGGAAGAAGATCCAAAAATCTCCACATCAGATTTACTTGATATGGATGATGATGATTTTGCTATGTTCGTGAAAAGATTCCAAAAGTTCAGAAAGACAGCAAGACCCGGATCAACAAGCAAAGCTCCAACAAGGTTTTCAAGGAGCAGCCCTTCAAAGAAGAAAGAGAACTTCAACTTCTCCAAGAAGAAAGAAGATCTTGTTTGTTTTAATTGCAGGAAACCAGGTCACTTCGCATCAGAATGTCCAATTCCCAAATATGAGTATATGAAGAAGAAAAGTAACTTTACTCCAAGGTATTCAAAGCAAAAGGGAATGATGGCTGAAGAAGACTCTACCTCAAAAGAGTTAGCTACTTGGATAGAGTCAGACTCTGATGAAAGTGATGAGGATTCTGAAGAAGGTCACATTTGTTTGGTCGTTCAGTCCGATGATGAGGATGATAATAAAAGTCGTCGCTCACCAAATGCAAAACCTAAACGGATAAGTTATACGGCCGATGAACTTGCTGAAAAAGGATTCCTAACTCCGGTTCAAAAGAATGGTGATCTTCTATTTTCAAGATGTGATGTTAGTGCAGCAAAGAAGGCTCTACTAAACCCCAAAGTGAAGGAAGTTCTGTCTACCACACCTCAAGTCAAGTTTGACATTTCCCCCGATGAACAAGAAAAGATGTTTGCAAAAGCTGAACACGTAATTAGTAAGTTTTCTGGCATGAAGGAAGCTTTAGCACTTTCAACTGAAGAAATTTCCCAGCTTAAGACGGAGAAATCTCTACTAAGATCTGAACTCACCCTCCTTAAAGAGCAGATCAAGAGCATGACTCCTCTTACTGATCAAAACCGTTTCTTAGAAGAACAAAATGCTATATTTAAAGTTAAAAATGATGAATTGGTCGCTGAGATAAATGACTTGAAAAGGATCACTAATGAGTGGACCAATTCTCGTGTCACTATGGAACAAATCTTAGAATCCCAAAAGCCTAGTGGTGATAAGGAAGGCTTAGGATTTCAAACTAATGACAACTTTAAATGTGCATCTTGTTGTGAAAGAGATGAGAAATTTACCCAGCAAACTTTGGAAAGGTCGAAGGCTAAACATCATGTTTCAAAGGGTGTAGGACAAGAACCAAAGAAGAAACTAGAGTTCAACTATGTCTACCCTAAGAAACAAACTGGCAAGGCAAAGATGAAAGGTATGGCCATGGATGAACCTACTGCAGAGGCTTCCTCTAGCAAGGTAGATGGTGCTCCCTACCGCATTATCCTGCCGCGAGGTCAATCGACCGCACCAAGGAAGATGGCGACCGCAAGGAAGCCCTCGACCGCAAGTGGCGGCAAGGCAGCAAAGTTCAAAAGGATGAATTTTGTTAAGGAGACCTCATCCATACCAGTAAATGATGTTGTGCTCAAGACTTCAACGAAGTTTGTTAAAACTCAGTTGGGTAGCTTCCACCATTGTTCCGTGTGTGATGGTTATGGTCATAAGGCTGCTGAATGTCTTTTGAGATTCACACCCAATCCCAGAAAGAGTAATCCTCCTTCTGTGAGGCAGGTGTGGGTCGTCAAAAGTTGCTAACCCTTTGGACCCAAAAGAATAAAAAGGGGACCTTGTTCTTAAATATTTATTTTATAGGTTCTCTGCTTAATGGCTGGACTCTCCAAGGATAGATCAAGTTTATGGTATCTCGATAGTGGCTGTTCAACGCACATGACCGGAGATATCAACTTATTGGAAGATGTCCGTGAAGAAAAAGGGCCATCAGTAACCTTCGGAGATAATAACAAAGGAAAGACTGTAGGATATGGAGTCATTCGTAAAGGAAAAATCACCATCCAAGAAGTCTCTCTAGTTATTGGACTACAACACAATCTACTCTCAATATCTCAGTTCTGCGACAAAGGATTGCAATGCCACTTCACTTCAAATTTCTGTCTCATCAAAGATGGCATATCCGGCGTCACTTTGCTCAAAGGGATTCGTAAGAAAAATGTTTATGTTGTTGATTTTAATTCATCTTGCATTTCTTCTAATCTCTGTTTTGTAGCAAAGAATGTTAGTGAAAATAGTTGGCTGTGGCATAAAAGACTAAGTCACTTAAACTTCAAGTATCTCTCCAAGATTGGTAGAGAAAATCTAGTTCGTGGTCTACCCAAAGTAGCTGATCACCACGATGAGAAGTGCACAGCATGTTAACTAGGCAAACAACCAAAAGCGTCTTTCTCCAGCAAGACGACACCTTCAACTTCTAGATGTTTGCAACTACTTCATATGGACCTGTTTGGACCTGTTTCTACCGCAAGTATTGGAGGAAATAGATATTCCTTAGTTGTGGTAGATGACTACTCAAGATATACGTGGGTCGAGATGATGAGCTCCAAAGATGATTGTTATGACATTTTGACCGCACTCTTTAAACAGCTCCAAACACAAAAAGAAGATGACATCGTTAGTGTTCGATCTGACAACGGTACAGAATTCAAGAACAACGGTATTGCTCAATACTGTGATGATCATGGTATTGACCACAACTTCTCTGCTGCTGGAGTTCCACAACAAAACGGTGTAGTGGAAAGAAAGAATAGAACGTTGATAGAGGCCGGAAAGACAATGATTGCTGAAGCAAAGCTACCTCAATACTTTTGGGCTGAAGCCGTCAACACAGCATGCTTCACTCAAAATAGATCCCTCATCAACAAGACCCACAACAAAACTCCTTACGAACTTTGGAGAGGAAGAACCCCCAACATAGCATACTTCAAGATATTTGGATGCAAATGCTTTATACTCTACAACGGTAAAGAACATCGAGGTAAATTTGCTCCTAAGGCCGATGAAGGTATATTTATTGGGTATGCTAAACACTCAAAAGCTTTTCGCGTATTTAATAAAACCACTCTTAAGATAGTTGAATCTGTCCATGTTACTTTTGATGAACATTCTCTCCTTGAGCCACATATGGCTCCAAATGTTGCTGATGATTTTGTTGAGATAAATGAGACAGGTACAACTCAACCCCAAAATCAATCAACACAAGGAAACCCATCTACCTCAACTGCACCTCCATCTACCTCACATGAAGCACCAGAAGCTACCTCATCTGCTGCTACCTCAAATGGAGTTGAAGTTGAAACACCCATCAATATGGAAGAACCTATTCCTCAAATTACTTATGATTGGGATGGCACAAATGATGTACCTCTAGAAGATCTACAACCACCATCAACTCAACCAGATATACCTCAAGAAGTCCGTGAAGTCAGAGATCACCCAATTCAGAATATCATTGGTGATTTGCATTCTGGTGTTCGAACAAGAAGATCAAACTATGATGCACTTACCGCATTCATATCTCAAGTTGAACCTAAGAAAGTTGATGAAGCACTCCAGGACTCAAGTTGGGTTGTTGCCATGCAAGAAGAGCTCAACCAATTTGAAAGATGTAAAGTTTGGACCTTGGTTCCAAGGCCACAAGATCAAGGAGTGATTGGTACAAAGTGGGTGTTCCGAAACAAGATGGATGAGAATGGAAGCATCACAAGGAACAAAGCTAGGTTGGTTGCACAAGGATGTAGACAAGAAGAAGGCATTGATTACGATGAAACTTTTGCCCCCGTTGCAAGACTCGAAGCTATAAGGATATTCTTAGCTTATGCCTCTTACAAAAGATTCAAATTATATCAAATGGATGTGAAGAGTGCATTCCTCAACGGTGAACTTTAAGAAACAATCTTTGTTGCTCAACCACCCGGATTTGAAGATCCCAAATTTCCAAATCATGTCTATAAACTCCGTAAAGCTTTGTATGGACTCAAACAAGCTCCACGAGCATGGTATGATACTCTATCTAAGTTTCTCCTTGAAAAGGGATTCAAGCGTGGTAAGATCGACACAACTCTATTCATTGCTAAATATAATGATCATACTTTACTTGTTCAAATATATGTAGATGATATTATTTTCGGTTCTACTAATGAATTGTTGTGTAAACGTTTTGAGAAACTCATGAAAAGCAAATTTGAGATGAGCATGATGGGAGAATTGACATTCTTCCTTGGACTTCAAATTAAACAATGTGCTGAAGGCATCTTCCTCAACCAAGCTAAGTACACAAGAGATCTCATCAAGAAATTTGGACTTGAAAATGCAAAGGCATACGACACTCATATGGCTACTGGTAACAAGCTAGATAAAGACTTGAAAGGTAAGAAGGTTGATCAAACCTTATATCGAGGTATGATTGGTTCTCTCCTATACTTAACTGCTAGTAGGCCAGATATCATGTTTAGTGTTTGCGTTTGTGCTCGTTATCAAGCTGATCCTCGAGAAGCACATCTTATTGCTGTTAAACGTATTATTAAATATCTATCTGGGACTATTAACCTTGGACTTTGGTACTCCGAAGATTCAACTTTTGATCTTATAGGTTACTCAGATGCAGATTATGCAGCATGTACCATTGACAGGAAAAGCACGAGTGGAACTTGTCATTTCCTTGGAAATCGACTAGTTTCATGGGCAAGCAAGAAACAAGCCTCAGTCTCTGTATCTACCACAGAAGCTGAATATATAGCTGCTGGAAGCTGCTGCTGCCAAGTGCTGTGGATGAAGCAACAATTGGTTGACTACGGAATCAAAGAAGAAAATTGTCCAATCTTTTGCGATAACACATCTACCATTGCTGTCTCCAACAACCCTTTCATGCATTCCAAGACCAAACACATTGATATAAAATACCACTTTCTCAAGGATCATGTGGAAAAAGGTAATATCCATCTAGAGTATGTGAGTACTGATGATCAAATCGCAGATATTCTCACCAAGGCTCTTGATTCCAAGAGATTTAGGTATCTAAGGGGAGAAATGGGTATGCTTGAACTCTAACTCAAACTTGTCCATAAGATTTCTTGTACTAATGTTTGTCCAAGTTCAAAGGAAGGAACACGGCAGGCATATCACGGTCAAGCAAAGAATTGATCTCTCTCACTTGACCGCACATCAAACAAGGTAAGACCTCACCGACCGCACATGTCACGGTCGACCTCCCTAGTTACCGCATTCCTCAGGCCCAGGTAAGTCTTCTAACTTGGAGATATTTTAAGATATTTTGAAAATATCTACCTCAAGGGCATAAAGGTAACTTTCTATTTTCCCCCGCTTTTATTTAATTCAAATCATTTGAAGAGCATTTAATCTTTATTCCTTAAAAATTTCTGAGCCGTCATTAGCCAATCTGATTTGACCTTTTGCAACCTTGCATTTAATGAAAAGTGTAACCTAGGTCTTGTCAGTCGTTTTTCGCAGAGTAACCCTCCATATTCCCATCACTCTGACATCTGACCTCTGCATAACCCCTTCCACCTCAAACCGTTCCACTTCCTTTTTATACTCCACCACTCTCTGCATTTCACTTTTTTAGAAAATCTCTCTCTCTAACCTCTCTCTAAAATATCCTTCAAACTGCCTCTCTCTCTCTCTCTCTTTGAATTTTTCTCTATAAATGACTTCCAAACACCAATCTAAGAAGTCCTCGAAATCAGTTGAATCCAGCGTCGAACCACAGATTCAATCCATTCCTCCCGTCGTTGTTATGGTATGAATCTTCGTATTTTTTTTCGTGTTCTTGGTAAATATCTCGAAAACCCTCCATATTCCTAGATTTTCTTTCTTGAGTTATCAATATGAATGTCTTAATCTGGTTGTTTACTCTTGACTCTGGAAAGTGTATCTCTTGATTTCATGAGATTTTATCCTCGTATTGTTGGAATCTGTTCACCCATATGGGTTTATAAAGTTTTCGGGTTCTCTCATGGGTTCCCCTTTAAAATTCTGCGTTTAATGTTGTTTGTTTCTTGAAATTGATATGATTGTGTGCCTTTATTTGCATTTCCGATTCTATCTATGGCATTTTCGTTGAGTTTCAGTCAATTTCTGGGTATCTGGGTTTAGTTCGACCTATGGTGTTCTTGGTGTTCCTCTTAAGTGTTCTTCGTGTTCTTGACGAATTAACCTTTTTGATCCTTGTTAATTTACTTGCTTTTGAAATTTGTGTTTCTGCACTATTCACATTTTGATCTTGTATGGGTCAAACACTTCAATGTTTGCGGTAATGTTGTTAACATCTCTATCTACCGCAACCTTTTGTTACCGTGCCTCACTTGATCGCACCATCATTGATTTACACTCTTGTCAAGTGACCGCACGACCTACCTCGTTTTCTAAACTTTAAATTTTGCTTTGTTTCAGGACTTAAACCATTTCATTCCTGGGATAGTCATAGACCATGCAGATCTCAAGAAGGATGCCATTGGCCGCAACATTTTGGGACGATTACACAAGTCTGGGATTCTCCCTTTCTTTACATTGGATCAAGATTTTCACCTTCCGGCCCTTGTCGATGAGTTCTTTAATACGGCAGTTGAAATGGAAAGTGCTGATGAGCCCGAATCCAATCCTAAGTACATTCAAGCTTCTGTTATGGGGCTCAAGATGGCGTTTGATGCTAGTGATCTAGCCCATGCCGTGGGCATAAAGAAAAGCAAGAATGGTTTTGAAGAGATTTCACGGCAAGAATCTCTTAGTCTAGCTAAAAAGCTTGCCGGCACGGCAGATATTTTGAGGATTCAACGCAAAGATGTTGGTGAAATAATGTACCATATTGGCCATCTGGTGGATCATGCCCTATTATGCAAGACTGGCAATCATGCCAACTTTAATCACACTCAGTGGATGATCTCTGCAGCTATCTATCTTGGCAAACGGCTAGATTGGGGCCAGATTATGTACGACATTTTGCGAGCCAACATCCTTTCATACAAAGACGCGGCAGACCAAGGCGAAACCTAGTACCGCATGAACAGTAGGTTGATTTCCTACTTGATGAGTCACACGATCAGAATCAAGTCCTTGTATGAGGAGAACAAAACCTACAAGGTTCCGATCCCTACCTCAAAGGACTTCTGCCGCAAATCCATGAAAACCAATTACCGTGGTAACTTTGGGGATGAAATGTACCGTTCTTACCTTCTCCGAGATCCCATCGAAGAGTACATTCCCCCCAAATACTCTAAAAGAGGTCAAGCCAACCTTGGTGAAAGGATGGTGAGTGATGTGGAGGCTGCCGCATTTGAGCTCGACCGCAAGAATGCTGCCGAAATGAAGGCTCGTGAAAAGGGTAAGACTGTTGAACTCCCCTCTCCTCCAACTTCTGTTAAAGGCAAAGAGAAGGTTGGGGAACCGACAAGGAAGTCAAGACCAGTTTCCCAGGGCGTCAAGATTGCACCTACCGCACCTGTTCGTCCTGCCGCGCCAAAACCTCCAAAATCTAGGGTCATTCCTACTGCACCTCCAATGTCTCCTTCCCCATCCCCTGAACCTCAACCAAAATCCAAAGTCTCTAAATCCCTCTCTTCCAAACCTGCCGCACCAAAACAACCCTATGTTGTCCCTCAATCTACCGTGCCTTCCCTCAAATCCAAACCTTCTATATCCCTCAAAACAGCACCAAGTCAGGGGGAGTCGTTTGACAAGAAAAGATCTCATACCCCTAGCCCAGTCAAAGTCTCCAAAAAGGCTAAGGTGGCTAAGCAACCTTCACCTGAGGTAATCTCCCCAACCCTTTCATCTGACGAAGAAATAGTGGTTGCCCCTCCCAAAATTTCAAAGAATTTTGTTCTGGATGCCCAAGAGGCTGATATGGAAGAAGTGAGTGGCTCTGAGAATGAGGATGATGCTGCCGCAGAAGAGGATGAGCAGTCTGAAGATGACACTGAAAGTGAAACAGAGGAACAGGCTGTTGAGAAGCCTATTGATAAGGGATTGGTTGATGAGAGTTCTGAGGAAGAACATGGAGATTCTGCCGCAAGTGACAAGTCTGCCACAGAAAAAGATATGGATGTTGAGCATGTTGAAGACGACATTGTTCCTGAAAAGGTCGATACTTTTATTGATATTGAGGATGGTGATAATGATGCTACCATATCACCAAAGGCTAAGGTTTCCGAACAAAACATTGAGGTTCCTCCTACCGTGCCTCCTGTCCCTACCGCACCATCTCCATCGACCGCACCACCTGCTCTTGAGTCAAATCAATCTATTCCTGAACTGCTTGCCACAGTCAAGCTTCTTACTCAGATGCAGGCAGACACTCAATCCCAGGTTGAATCTTTAGTGTCTAGTATGGTGGCGCTTCGAGAGGAGGTTATTGAGCTGAAGACTGATCAAGCCGCATTGAAGCGAGATGTTTCCGCACTTCCCTCCGAAATGATTTCGACCATTAAGGGGGAGAGTGTTGTGATAACAAAGGCTGTTAAGGACATCATGCAAGGAACAACTAGCAGCTCTACCGCACCTCCTGCCGCAGATCCTGCTCTTACTTATGCCGCACTCAGAGAGGCCCTTCATAAGCAAACTAATTACATCAGTACCAGTGTTGTCAATGGTGTTGAAGGTGCGAGCAAAGAATTGTCAAAGGCTATAAATTCTGATAAACTTGAAGTCAAGGATAAGTTGGGAAAGGAGCTGAAGAAATTGAAATCCTCTCTAAAAGAGGAAATTATGGTTCAAACAAATACCGCACTTCTTACGGTTGCAGAAAAGTTTACTCCCAAGATTGCCGCAATGACCGAAGCCATGAAAGTTCAAACCAACCGCATTGAGGTCAACAACGTCAGAATTGAAGGACAATCTACCAAAATTGACCTCCTATCCAACCGCATCAATACGGTAATGAACAGGCTTAATCGACAAGGCGTGATTCAAGCCGCGCAGGAAGCTTTTCAAACTCCTGAAGAAGGTCACGGCAATGTTCAAGCTCACGGTGAAGAGGAAGAAGAAGATGGAATCACTGCTCCAGTCATGATTCCTGGATTGAATATCCCAGCTTACCGCTTTCCTCTTGCCGCAAAATTCATTGAAGACATCATCGATATTGACCGTATTTGATATGACCGTATGTGGTCATTTGAAACATTTTATGTTTAAAGTTTAAAACAATTTAATTTTTTATTTTGGATCTGTAACTTGACAAATATTTCTCTTTTGTGACCTTACTCCTTTGCCTCAATGATTATCATTTGGAGTATGTTTATTGTGTTTGATGCATCTCCATCCTTTGATTACTCATCTTGAAATGCTTCAAATAATATTTCTATCTTCTAGGATTAGTATTTTATTTTTTCTTTTTAAGATGATAGAAATCTATGACATTGGCTTAGAGTGTGCATTGACTTGGGACATGATATTTAATAAAATATTTATTCTTTAAAACATGTTTTTACCAAGTACAATGAATTAGCTTTTGTTATAGTAGGTAATGGTCTCAATCAAATAGGGGGAGATTGTTGGGTACGCTTATTATAAACCACTCCTATTACCTTAATTTGATTGATCCCATAACCTTATTTTACTCTTTGTGGACTTTAGGATATATTGTAGAAGTACTTGTACTTCATTTAGAATAGTCCACTTTATAGTTGAATAGGCTTAGCAGATTAGGACTCAATTTTTCTAAGTCTGGAAAAATGAGGTAGGTCCATTGCCTACCGCATGAAGACGCCTACCGCGGAAACAATGCTTGCCGCATATCCCAAGGTTACCTCATGCAATCCATCTTGCCGCATGGTTCCATCCTACCGCAAGTTAACTCTACCGCATGGAACCATGGTTAAAGAAACTCAAGTTTGTTCAAACTTAACCATGGTCACACGTGTGTCCTTAACTTGGTTAGTTTAGAACGTTGCAAAATTCAAATTTCAAATTTGAATACAACTGTCATTTTAGTACAGTTGGACTACCATGACTCTGCAACAAAAGGACAACTCAGACTGAGCTCCAATTAGAAATCAACAGCTCATTGTCCTCCAAACTTGCCCTCCAAGAATTCAAACGGCTAGTTTCTCCATCAAGGCTATAAATAGACCTTGAATTCTTCATTGAAGATAAGCTGAGATTCCAAGAGAGAAATTGATGTTGAAATTCTTGGTGATTGAAGATCATACTCAACATTTCCAGAATCCTTTGAATCTTCAAGCACTCAACCTTCAAGTCTTCAACAAATCTCCAGCAACCTTCAAGATCAAATCTCAAGCCTCTCAACACAAAATTCATTAGCCTCTAAAATCATATAGATTTCAAAGAGCTCTTGATTCTTACACACACTCACCCCGATTGATCAATCACATAGATTGAATCATTAGGGATACACTGGTCTAAGTCTAGGATTGTTCTTCATAGAAAATAGGAGTTAATTCAGTTCTTCATCTTTGTAATCTGTACTCAAGAGAATTAATACATCCTCCATTCAAAATCCAAGACTTACCATCTTGGTAAAGGACGTAGATCTTTTAACAGATCGAACCTTTCCAAATCATTGTGTCATTTACTTACTGCACTTTACCTTTCTGCAAATTTACTTTAAGTCTTGTTCATCTTGTTCATATTGTTCTTCACTTGTTCATATTAATCTTGTTTGTCTTTTAGTGTTTGATCTCAGATTTAAGAACAATTGTGAATTGTGTTTGTTTGTCTACCTCATTGCCTTAGCTAAATTCTGACTAACTTATCATTTGCCAAAAACCTCTAAGACACAAGTTTTCAATCTCTCAACCTACCTCACCCCTATCTACCGCAGATTTGCCTACCGCAAACTCACCTACCGCATTCTCTGCCTACCGCATTATACTTATCAAAAACAACTCTTAACTTGTTTCAACGAAAACTTCCGCTGTGCATTTTATACTTGACCGCGTGGCATTTATCTACCGTAAAACTCAAGTGTAAGCATAAAGGTTGAATTTTGAAAAAGGGTTGAAATTTTAAATAGGCTATTCACCCCCCCCCCCTCTAGCCTCTTTTCATACCCTTGTTGTGTCTCTGGGACCAACAAATTTAATTGATTTCAGCAATCAAGAACAATTCAGGATTCTGATTTCAATTTTTTTTCTGAATTCTGAATTGACATCACTTTTCAGGAGACACGGTTTCGCAAACTTGCCATCTGAAATTAGATTCAACCCAAAATAGTTTTGACCTTGACATTTAATTTCAGGAAACACGGTTTCTAAAACCAGCCATCTGACAATCAAATTCAACTCAAAATATCTTTCATAAAAGCGGTAGATTTTAAATTTCCAAATTTACCTTAAAATTGCTTTCCTTGATTCAATTAGGATTTGGTGTTCATGGTGATCGAATCATCATGATTATCAAAACCAAGAATAAAAAATTTATTCATGAATCTAAGATCATCAACAAGTTAATCAAATTAAATTTTGATGATCCTATGGAACATATCAATCAAATTAATATTGTAATTTAGGTTACTCAGGATTATTAAGAATGCATAATTTCCGTTCTTGCTTTAGAACAATTCTTAAGCTCATGATCCAATCATAAGAAATTAATTTCACTCTCTTTTAACTTTGTCCTTTTAAAGAATAAATCGCAGTAACAAACATAATTAAAGTATAAGATAACATTCTACATAAATATGCAAATAAATATACACCTATATTTCATACCAATCATTTAAGAGATAAATTATTTGTATTTCATAAATACTCCCACTAAATTATGTAACCTTCAAATACAACATAATTAAAGTATAAGATAACATTCTACATAAATATGCAAATAATATAATTTATGTGGGCTAAGATCCAACTTTAATTTAATTTTAAGTCCGCTTTGGCGATACTGCTCAAAATTAAATTAATTAGGTAGATAACTCTTATCAATCACATCATATGTGACTCTTAGATCTTTTATGAGATTTTAATTAGACATCTTATGTCAAACATGTTTTAATCTCATCTTGTGGCTTAGGCCCAAAACTTTGTCTTTTGATAGCCTAATTAAGTCAACCATGATAGACACATAGGATACTCTCATTCACTCATCTTGGTCATACACTGATAGAATCAATACACCTCGCTTTGGTAGAGCCCACATGAAAATACCCAATGTACTTACAAGTGTCTATCATGGGTTAGCACATGACTTAAAATTTAAAGAAGGTTCTTTCATATAGCAACGTGCATAACAAAGTTAAAATTAATCAAATTAATTAATGAACATATACTATGTGAATATAATTATGAATTTTAGATTTTCATAGAGTCATACTCTTGGTATAATACATATTGAATAATGAATTCTATCATAGATTCCAACTCTATTTAGAATACATTACCTCATAGAATCCAATTCCATGATCAATACGTCTACAATGCATCTCCAAGTCTGAAAAACATGAATTCAGAAATCTGCACTGCACGCGAACTGCACGAAAAATCTGCACGAATTCGTGCATTGCACGCGAACTGCACGAAAATTCTGCACAAAATTCTGGACTGCACGTGCGATGCACGTATTCTGCACGAAAACGTGCACTGCACGCGAACCGCATGAACGCAATTTATCAAATCTTGATCCTTTAAGCATTCAACTATTTATGATAATCAAATTATCATAAACATCAAATCCTAAGAACAAACAATTTGTTCTTCAAGATCAAGAATCATCAATTCAATAATCCAATTAAAGAAATTGATGATCCGATAAATAGATTAATCATATTAATCATACAACTTGAAAACCTTGTTCATAATCATACTATATCATATATAATTGTTTCACCAAACAATTCACATAAATCCCTTATTCTAAATTCACATCATGCTAGATCTTATAATCAAATCATATATTTAACATGATAATATTAAAATAACCATACATGAACGGGGCTCTGATACCACTGTTGGGTTTTGAGGCAACATGTGCAGCGGAAGAAAGCAATATTAAATCAACAAAACCCTAAGCCCCAAGATCCATTCACGATGATTAAATTAATAGCAAGATGAATTTAGAATACTAACAGTTGTTGAGCGTTTAAATTTTCGGATCTTCAAATCAACAAGTCTTCAAGCTTTAGATTTGATCTCCTCGTTCTTCGCGTTCATCGGATCACGATCACAGGAACACGAACTTGAGATGCTAAAGCAAGCATCCTCGATGTGTATCCACACGTGAACAAATATCTAGAACCATTCTAGATCTGGATTGCTAGACCCATTAGAAAACACTTTTCTAATCTTTAAAGGCTATATGAATTTTATGCGTTCTTGATCTTTGATTCACAATCTTTGATCAAGAATTATGTTTCTCAAATATACTAGGTTGCATTATTTTAATGGCTGATGAAAAGATGTATTTATAGTCCCTAGTCATTAACCCTTAATGACCTAGAAGACCTAAATCCCATCACCCAATTAAACTGGCCAAAAACTGCCTCCAGGGATTCTGGCATGGTCGTGCTCACAAAGTGGCATGGCCGTGCCAATTATGCCGACTGAAATCTCCCTTGGTGCATTATGGCACGGTCGAGCTGGTTATCTGGCACGGTCGCGCCATTTGGCACGGTCGTGCGCACAGAACGGCACGGTCGTGCAATCTGGGCCGAATCTGCCAGATTTTCAGCTTTTTCCAATTTTAGCCTTTTGATCAATTCGTTCTTTTATGTGTGACCCCATAGGATTATATTAAGTTGGTAATGAGTCCGACCAAGGTCAAACCCATAAATCATGAGCGGACTCTAGCAAGCCATCATGACTACCCAATTAATATAACTTAAACGACGTTTTTTATCCTCGTAGAACATATCACAATCCTTTTGTCACACGATATCATATTGGACATTATTCATGGTCCACGTCAACTTATGTTGTCCAATGCTTTCTCGATCCCGAGTAGATTGATATGAGCAAATGACATTGAACAGTTCAATTCATTTGGGTATGGCCATACACTATCATCAATCTCACTCATCGAGAGGCCAAGCAGATATATCTCTTGAGGGAGGGACAAATCCCATCTTGACTTATCATTCTTCCCTACATGAATCCGATTATGCCAATCATAGCCTTTATAACCACTCGGTTAGGGGTAGCGTTTGAGTACGTCAAACATAATGTTCATCATGTGGAAGACTATGATAATCTCAGGTCTAAGGATAAATGATATAACTATTATGAGATTTAATTATGACATCTGACCATGACATAAATCTCATAGGTGGGTCAAGTCCAGTACTTGTTCTCCAACAAGTACCCATAAGTTAAATTTGTTTCACATACACATGATCATCAATTAAACTTATACTAGTCTTTCATAAGTACTAGGGACGGGGATTATTATAATAAACATGTAAACATATAATAGTCCAGGGTTGTTATCTCCATAACAAATGAAAACATGATGTAACATAAGGCCTTTCTCAAGGGCCTAGGGCATAATTTCCAACAATTATTATAATAAACATGCAAAAGATATAATAATCAAACATTCAATATCTCTATTAAAGCATAAAGCAAATGATAACATTAATGGTTCTAATAACATGCCAAGGGCATACACACCAACACATTAGAGGTACGCCACAACAGAATGGTGTAGCAGAACGCATGAATCAGACATTGCTTGCGAGGGTGAGGTACATGATCTCCAATGCAGGGTTGTCTAAGCGGTTTTAGGCAGAAGCGGTTAGTACAGCATGTTACTTGATCAATCGTGGACCTCATGCCAGTATTGGCCTCAAAGTTCCCCATGAGGTATGGACCGGTAAGCCTGGTGATTACTCTATTTTAAGAGCTTTTGGGTGTACTGTTAATTATCATGTGGATGATGGGAAGTTAGAACCTAGAGATAGAAAGGGAGTATTCATGGGGTATAAGGACGGTGTCAAGGGATACCGTATTTGGTCTCCATCAGAAAATAGGGTAATTATCAGTAGGAATGTCGTATTTGATGAGAATTCTATTATTAACCCTATTATGAGATCTACGATTGTTTCGAGTGTTGACGGTGTTGATAAACAGGTGAAGCAACAAGATATTGAAGAGTTAGTTGTCCTACAGTCAGATGTTGATCAGGATCCACCAACAGAGAAAGAGACTGAAGCACCAGAAAGTTCAAGTTCAGTTCCTGATGAATATGGGTTAGCACAAGGAAGGTCTAGAAGAGCTAACTTTGGGAAGCCTCCGGAGAGGTATGGATTTGAAGACATGGTGTTTTTGTTGGGTTTCCAAGTAACATGCGCAGCGGAATATAGCAATTAAAATTTTAAGAAACCCAAAGCCATGGATCTGCTCATGTGATTAAATCAAATACAACATAATGAATAAAGGAAAAAACTAACCCTTGATGACTATCAAAGTTTTCTTCGGTCTTGGTGGAGAAACTTGAAGACTTGATCACGATCACAAAGCTTGAACACGAACTTTGAAGATGATGATTTTCACCCTCTAGCGGTATCCACACTTCGAACGAATATCAAAGAAGCTTCTTTGATCTTGGTTGCTAGACCAATAATTGTAAAACACGCTTTCACAATTTAATAAAGAACTATATGGAATTTATTTTGTGAATTATTTTGTTCCTCAATCAATGATATCTTAGAACAAAATAAAATCTCTCTCAAACTCTTTGAGACTCACAAAAGCACTTGTTCATATGGTCTGGCCGAATTGGGGTTTTTATACACAATTAAGACCTATTCCAAATAGGAATCTTGTGCCAAAAACCATTCCTAATCAAATTAGGAATTTTCCAACCGGCATACTGGGCGCCCGCCTGGTCCTACCCAGGCGCCCGCCTGTTTGGACAGAAAGTCCAATTCCTTTCCGGCTTGAACAGGCGCCCGCCTGGTGCAACCCAAGCGCCCGCTTGGTTGACCAGGAGGCCCAGAAATTCCTTGGAGGTCCTCCGACCCTAAATGCCAATATAGTCCTCTTATTTAAGATTCGTTCTATTGTGTGTGACCCTCTAGGATTATACTAAGTTGGCAATGGGCTCAAACATGATCCCATAAGATATGATTAGGTTCTAGCAAACCGTCATACCTACCAAAATAGTATAACTAGATACAAGTTCGCATTCCTTTAGAATATGTCACAATCCCTTTGTCCACGATGTCATTGAACACAAGTCATGGTCAAACAATCAACTTGTTTTGTTCAATACTTTCTTGATTCCGAATATGTTGATAATTCAAATGCTATTGATCCAATCAATCCATTTGAGTCCGGCCGAACATTTCATCAACATCATTCCTTCGAGGGGCCCAAGCTTGACATCTCTCCGTGGAGGGACAAATCCATTTAGCTTATTATTCTTCCCAACGGGAATCCGATTATGCCAATCATACCCTTTATAACTACCGTGTTAAGGTAGCGTTTGAATATGTCAAACACAATGTTCATCAAGTGGAAGACTATAATAACTTCATGTCTAAAGATTCAACTGACATAACTAATATGAGATATATGTACGACATAGACCATGACATAAATCTCATACAGCGGGTCATGTCCAGTACCTTGTTCCAAACAAGTACCCATAAATCTAACATGATCATCCCATGATCATTTAGCTTTTATACTTGTGCTTAATAAGTACTAGGGACGGGGATTATTATAAGTAAACATGAACAACAATAATAATCAAAACATCTCTTTATTGATATGAAATAAATGATAACAATTACAACGTTTATTAAACGTGCCTAGGGCACCACTACCAACAATCTCCCACTTGCCCTAGGCCCAATTTCCCATGTATCTAATACCCATGGACCTAACATGACCATCATGTTTAGCTTGTGGAAGTCCCTTTGTTAGCGGGTCCGCAACATTGTCATCAGTAGGTACTCTGCATATATTTACGTCTCCCCTATCAACGATTTCTCGAATGATATGAAAACGCCTAAGTATGTGTTTGGATTTTTGATGTGCTCTTGGTTCCTTTGCTTGAGCAATAGCACCATTATTATCGCAATAAAGGTCTATTGGATTAGCAATACTAGGAACCACTTCAAGTTCAGTTATGAACTTCTTAATCCAAACAGCTTCCTTTGCAGCATCCGATGCAGCAATATACTCAGCTTCTGTTGTAGAATCAGCGGTTGTACTTTGCTTGGAACTCTTCCAGCTTACAGCTCCACCATTTAACATAAACACAAAACCCGATTGCGATCGACTATCATCTTTGTCAGTTTGGAAGCTTGCATCCGTGTAAGCATTTACAACGAGATCATCTTCCATTCCTCCATAGACCAAAAACGAGTCTTTAGTCCTTCTCAAGTACTTAAGAATCGCTTTTACAGCTATCCAGTGATTTTCGCCAGGCTCGGATTGATATCTACTTGTCATGCTCAAAGCATAAGACACATCCGGCCTAGTACAAATCATGGCATACATGATGGACCCAATTGCCGAAGCATATGGAACATCATTCATTTTCTCACGCTCATCGTTTGTCTTAGGACATTGAGTCTTGCTTAGAGAAACTCCATGTAACACGGGCAAGGTGCCTCTCTTAGAATTTTCCATACGGAATCTTCTAATGACCTTGTCAATGTATGTACTTTGGCTTAAACCAAGTAGCCTCCTTGATCTATCTCTATAGATCTTAATGCCAAGTATATATGCGGCTTCACCCATATCTTTCATTGCGAAGCACTTTCCTAACCAAGTCTTCACAGACTGAAGTGTAGGAATGTCGTTTCCAATGAGTAATATGTCATCCACGTATAAAATAAGGAATAGCACTATGCTCCCACTAATCTTCTTGTATACACAAGGCTCATCTTCGTTCTTGATGAAACCAAACTCTTTGACCGATTCATCAAAACGGAGATTCCAACTTCTAGAAGCTTGCTTCAATCCATAGATGGATCTCTGCAATTTGCATACCTTAGAATCTTGTTCAAAACCTTCTGGTTGTGTCATATACACATCCTCTTGAAGTTTTCCATTCAGGAAAGCGGTTTTGACGTCCATCTGCCATATTTCATAGTCATGATATGCGGCAATGGCAAGCAAAATTCTTATAGACTTGATCATTGCTACGGGTGAAAAGGTCTCATCATAGTCAATACCATGAACTTGCCTATAACCTTTCGCCACAAGCCTAGCTTTGTAAGTATGCACCTTCCCATCCATGTCAGTCTTCTTCTTGAAGACCCATTTGCATCCTATGGTTTTTACACCTTCGGGCGCATCAATCAAATTCCAAACTTGATTGTCTTGCATGGATTGCAATTCGGATTCCATGGCTCCAAGCCACTTGTCCGAATCAGGAGAAGACATCGCCTCTTGGTAGGTTGACGGTTCATCATTCTCAATGATTTCTACCTCATTACTATCCGTTACGAGAAATCCATATCTCTCGGGCTCGGATCGTAACCTACTAGATCTGCGAGTTACTTGTGTATTTTGAACAGGTTCCACAACTCCTTGTGGTTCTTGTTCTTGTTCCACTATTGGTTCAATGTTATTTTCTGGAAAGACACCAGTTCGGGCAACAAACACTTTGTTGTCCTCACGGTTGTAAAAGTAATATCCTCTAGTTTCCTTAGGATATCCCACGAAAATACATTTATCAGATTTGTGTGCAAGTTTGTCTGAGACAAGTCTTTTGACAAAAGCTTCGCAACCCCAAATCTTCATGAAAGATAGACAAGGCTTCTTTCCGCTCCACATCTCATATGGAGTCTTTTGAACCGATTTAATTGGAACACGATTTAGTGTGAAAGCAGCGGTTTCTAGGGCGTAACCCCAAAAGGATATTGGAAGATCAACTTGACTCATCATTGATCGAACCATGTCTAACAAAGTCCGATTTCTCCTCTCGGACACACCATTCCATTGTGGTGTTCCGGGTGGAGTCAATTGTGAAACTATTCCACAATTCTTTAGATGATCATCAAATTCTTGACTTAAGTATTCACCACCTCGATCTGATCGAAGTGCCTTAAGACTTTTGCCAAGTTGTTTTTCTACTTCATTTTGAAATATTCTAAATATCTCAAATGCTTCACTTTTATGTTTCATCAGGTAAACATACCCAAATCTACTATAATCATCAGTGAAGGTTATGAAGTATTGAAATCCTCCCCTAACATTGCTACTTAATGGTCCGCATACATCGGAATGTATCAACCCCAATAAGTCGCTTGCCCTTTCACCCAACTTGGTAAAAGGTGTCTTAGTCATTTTTCCAAGAAGACACGACTCACAAGTGTCATATGACTCAAGGTCACATGAACCTAAAAGTCCGTCCCCATGGAGTTTTGAGATACGCTTCTCATTAATATGACCAAGACGGCAATGCCACAAATAAGTATGATTTACATCATTAGGTTTAGATTTCTTATTTACATGATAGACATTGTCATTATTTTCATTCTTGACATCCAAGATATAAAGGCCATTAAATGAATTAGCAATACCATAAAGCACATCATTTAAGTAAATGGAAAATTTCTTATTCTCAATAAGAAACTTAAAACCTTCATTATCCAAACAAGAAATTGAAATAATATTTCTGCTTAAATCCGGAACATAATAACAATTGTTCAAAACAAGAATTAATCCGGAAGGTAAAGTGACTTCATAAGTCCCTACGGCTAATGCAGCAACTCTTGCTCCATTCCCCACGCGTAGATCTACTTCACCTTCTTTAAGCAGTCTCCTATTCTTTAGTCCCTGCACATTTAGACAAATGTGAGAACCACATCCGGTATCCAATACCCAAGAATCAGTGGTAGAAAGGAGAATATCTATCATATAGATACCTGAAGTCGACGCAGCCTTGCTGCCCTTCTTCTTCTTTTGCTCTTCCAAGAAAGCCTTGCAATTACGTTTCCAATGACCAATTTCTTGACAATGGAAACAGATTGCATCCTTTTGTGAATCGGGTTTTGCCTCAGAAGCCTTGGCAACCTTTGCCTTGCTTATCTTGGGTTTGACAACTTTTGCCTTACCCTTGCCTTTGGCACCAGGCTTCTTCCCATCATGAACCAAGAGCACGGGAGAACCTTTCTCCACAATTTTCATCTCTGCAGTTTTGAGCATCCCATGCAACTCAGAGAGGTTCTTATCCATTCCATGCATGTTATAATTCATCACAAACTGATTATAACTTTTAGGCAATGAATTAAGAATGAGATCCGTGGCTAGCTCCAATGGGATTGGATAGCCAAGTTTCTCAAGGTGCTCTACATAACCTTTCATTTTAAGAAAGTGAGGACTCACTTGTTGCCCTTCATTCATTTTACAAGTAGTGAATGCAACAATGGTCTTATACCTCTCTTGCCTAGCTTGCTCTTGAAACATGGTTCTCAACTCCACGCCTATCTCATAGGCTTCCAAATGTTCCAAACTTTGTTGGAGTTTCGAACACATAGCAGCAAGCATGAGACAACTTACATCTCTAGAATCATTACGATGTTTCTTGTAATTGTCTCTTTCTACCCTAGGGGCAGTAGGCGGTGGTTCAGCAGGAGAGGCCCATCGAGAATGTACAACTTATCTTCTTGCCTAAGAACGATTCTTATGCTTCGGATCCAATCCATAAAGTTAGTACCATTCTCTTCGAGCTTATCCTTCTCAAGGATTGATCGCAACGACATTGATTGAGTGTTATTAGTCATTATCTACAAATATGCAAAATTTCCAAAATTTAATAAGTACCGGTTTTCATTAAAGAGACAAATAATGTATTTTTCAAACAAAATACTCCCACTAAATTATATAACCTTCATATACATCCAATGTATAATATAATTTAATTGGGCTAAGATCCAACTTTAATTTAACTTTTGAGTCCACGGAGGCGGACCGCTCAAAAACTAAATTAATTAGGTAGACAATCATGTCAATCATATCCCATATGATTCTTAGATCCTTTTATGAGATTCTTCGAGAAATCCAATTTCAAAAAGCATGTTTAATCTCATCTTTTGCCTAGGCCCAAAACTGTTTTGACGCCTAATTAAGTCCAACCATTTTAAACGCATAGGAACCATTCAATTTAACGCACCTTGCGGAGGCAAGCCCACATTAAATTAATGAACCTCATCTTGCTCATACATGAATAAAATCAATGCACTTCGCGGAGGCGAACCCACATCAAAATCATCCATATATAAACAAGTGTTTTAATCATGGCATGGCAAATAATGACTTAAAACTTTCTTTGAAGGTTCATCACATATAGCATATAACACATTTATGAGCACATAATATAAACATGTTACACATCAAGTTTAGCCACTAAATTAATCTCCATTAATTTAAGCATGATATTTATGTGTCATTAGTTTCTCTATAATTATGAGGATGAGACTATTTCAACTTTGGTTATTATCTCCAAATCAAGACAACAAGAAGTGCGGTCGAACTAAGCCATTAGGCAACCACAATCCCGCAGTAATTCAAGAAACCAAGAAAGTAGTCCATGTGGCCGAAACTAAGCAATAGATGGTCTCGATGAACGTAGGCCAATTGCATTCACAATTCCACATGGATCTCCAATCATTGAATCAAGAACTTTGTTTCTCAATTTTAGCAATTATGAACTCTTCATAATTCTAACTTCGTTTTATCTTTGAAACTTTGATTGCGATCAATTTTGGGAAACACAATCTCGATGAACGCAGATTAGCCATCCAAAAACTTGAACCAATCTAGGAATCACAAGACTAAAACAAATAGGAAAATCAAACCCCAAAATCCACACACAAACCAACTACCCAAAACCCATTCCAGATCAACAAGTCTGGACTGGTTCTGTTACTGGTTTTGTCGAATTTATCGAAAATTCCATATTCAGACTTTAACCAAAATCAGAACAAATCTTGACCACCGAGCGCCCGCCTGCAAAGGACCAGGCGCCCGCTTGAATGGCCAGAATAGTATAGAATTTTAAAGTTCGAAAATTTTGTCTCAAAATTATTTTTCCCCGATTATTAAAACTTTGATCCAATCAAAAATCAATAATCGAAATAATTCAGAATCCACCATAATTTTTTATTGCGATTGAATCGTGCGATTAAAGTTGGAAAAACAATAAACCACATAGAATCACAAAACACATAAACATCATATAATCCAATATTCATATCATGCTTGGCACATAAACAATTTATATACACGCAACATGATCCAAGTATTGAATTAATCAACATGAACGGGGCTCTGATACCACTATTGGGTTTCCAAGTAACATGCGCAGCGGAATATAGCAATTAAAATTTTAAGAAACCCAAAGCCATGGATCTGCTCATGTGATTAAATCAAATACAACATAATGAATAAAGGAAAAAACTAACCCTTGATGACTATCAAAGTTTTCTTCGGTCTTGGTGGAGAAACTTGAAGACTTGATCACGATCACAAAGCTTGAACACGAACTTTGAAGATGATGATTTTCACCCTCTAGCGGTATCCACACTTCGAACGAATATCAAAGGAGCTTCTTTGATCTTGGTTGCTAGACCAATAATTGTAAAACACGCTTTCACAATTTAATAAAGAACTATATGGAATTTATTTTGTGAATTATTTTGTTCCTCAATCAATGATATCTTAGAACAAAATAAAATCTCTCTCAAACTCTTTGAGACTCACAAAAGCACTTGTTCATATGGTCTGGCCGAATTGGGGTTTTTTATACACAATTAAGACCTATTCCAAATAGGAATCTTGTGCCAAAAACCATTCCTAATCAAATTAGGAATTTTCCAACCGGCATACCGGGCGCCCGCCTGGTCCTACCCAGGCGCCCGCCTGTTTGGACAGAAAGTCCAATTCCTTTCCGGCTTGAACAGGCGCCCGCCTGGTGCAACCCAAGCGCCCGCTTGGTTGACCAGGAGGCCCAAAAATTCCTTGGAGGTCCTCCGACCCTAAATGCCAATATAGTCCTCTTATTTAAGATTCGTTCTATTGTGTGTGACCCTCTAGGATTATACTAAGTTGGCAATGGGCTCAAACATGATCCCATAAGATATGATTAGGTTCTAGCAAACCGTCATACCTACCCAAATAGTATAAATACATACAAGTTCGCATTCCTTTAGAATATGTCACAATCCCTTTGTCCACGATGTCATTGAACACAAGTCATGGTCAAACAGTCAACTTGTTTTGTTCAATACTTTCTCGATTCCGAATATGTTGATAATTCAAATGCTATTGATCCAATCAATCCATTTGAGTCCGGCCGAACATTTCATCAACATCATTCCTTCGAGGGGCCCAAGCTTGACATCTCTCCGTGGAGGGACAAATCCATTTAGCTTATTATTCTTCCCAACGGGAATCCGATTATGCCAATCATACCCTTTATAACTACCGTGTTAAGGTAGCGTTTGAATATGTCAAACACAATGTTCATCAAGTGGAAGACTATAATAACTTCATGTCTAAGGATTCAACTGACATAACTAATATGAGATATATGTACGACATAGACCATGACATAAATCTCATACAGCGGGTCATGTCCAGTACCTTGTTCCAAACAAGTACCCATAAATCTAACATGATCATCCCATGATCATTTAGCCTTTATACTAGTGCTTAATAAGTACTAGGGACGGGGATTATTATAAGTAAACATGAACAACAATAATAATCAAAACATCTCTTTATTGATATGAAATAAATGATAACAATTACAACGTTTATTAAACGTGCCTAGGGCACCACTACCAACAGTTTTATGCACTGCAGGTTGGTGAGGAAGTAGAACCCGATCTTAAGGAACCTCCTACTTTCAAGGAAGCAGTTACATATTCAAAGTCATCTCAGTGGTATGAGGCTATGGGTGATGATATGGATTCTCTTCACAAGAATCAGACTTGGGAGACCAAAAGGCCAGAAGTCAGAAAGATTGTGACTTGTAAGTGGATCTTCAAGAAAAAGGAAGGGATTTCACCGGCAGAAGGGGTTAAGTATAAAGCTCGCATTGTTGCAAAGGGTTTCACACAGAGAGAGGGGGTGGACTACAATGAGATCTTCTCGCTAGTGGTTAGATACACTTCGATCAGAATGTTGCTAACAATAGTAGCACAAAGGGATTTGGAGCTTGAGCAACTAGACGTCAAGACAGATTTCTTGCATGAAAAGTTGGAGGAAGAGATATACATGACACAACCGAAAGAATTCCAAGTTCCTGGTAAGGAAGATTATGTTTGCATGTTGAAGAAGTCCTTGTATGTACTTAAGCAGTTGCCTAGGCAGTGGTACAAGAGGTTTGACAGCTATATGACAGAGATCAGATACACGAGGAGCCCGTGTGATTGTTCTGTGTATCACAATAAGTTGGTAGATGGGTCGTACATCTATTTGGTGCTTTATGTAGATGATATGTTGATAGCAGCAGTCAAGAAGTCAGAGATTCAGAAGCTGAAAGGCTTATTGTCCGTAGAGTTTGAGATGAAGGATTTGTTGGGTTTCTACATAACATGCGCAGCGGAATAAAGCATTAAAATTTTCATGAAACCCAAAGCGCATAGATCCATTCATATGATTAAGTCACATACATGCATAATGAATACTAGAATACTAACCCTTGATGCCTTTGATTATGCAACCTTGAATCTTGGTAGAGACTTGAAACATTGATCACGAACAGAGCCGGAACACGAACTTTGAAGATGATAAGTTTCACCCTCTATTGGTATCCACACCACGAACGAATATCAAGTAGCTTCTTGATCTTGGTTGCTAGACCAAATAGTGAAACTGTTAGTACCCAACCTGAAAATGAGTTATTAGGCATTCTAGAACTCACGGGGACCTCCCAGGTATTTACAAGACGTGCAGGACTTATCCAGGATTTCCTGAAAAGCCCAGATAAGAAGATATTGATGACCTGATCGGATGAGCTGCAAAGATAGACGTTATCTAGGTTTTCTCCAGAGTCCAGATTGATCAGAGCCTCGGGAATTGAGCAAATCTCTGAGATCAGCCGGGCGGCCACATCTGCCGGCCGCGCGGCCACTTCTTCCAGGTCAAGATTTCCTATAAATAGGTGACCTCAGTTCATAATTAAAAACAACAACTCTCTCCCCGAGTTCCACAGCCAATACTGACGGCAGAACTCTCTCTCCAAGCCTTTCTAGCGATCCCGAAGGTCCGGTGGATCCGCGCAAGAGATTTGACTTCGTTCTTGTCAATATTGGTGAGGATTCTATATGTTTTATTAGTTTAGATCTGATTTATGCTAGTATCATTATGTTTATACACCTATATTCATGTGATTCATAACGTGTTCTTCATGTTCTTGCTAGAATTCCTATTTTTCTCTATGACTAGGGTAGCGATCTTCATGTTTATGTGTTATTTCATACATGTTTCATGATGTTCTTATTATTATGCTAGATCTGCTACTTACCACACATAACATGTTAGACCTAATGTTTTAATCCCTGTTCATATGCATAGCTGATGATGATCCATGAGATCTAGGAACTACTTCTAAACCCTTAACTTTAGGTAATATTCCCATAATTAATAACTCTCCCATGATGAAGGTGATGACTACACATTGATCTTATCAATGGTATAATCATTATTCTAGGATGTGATCATCTTGTATGATTCTTTCTTCTCCTCCTTCATTATGCATGATCCCTCTTCTTCTCTCTATTCCGATTATGTGCGAACTACGTCGAGCTGAGCTTCTCATCACGAGAGGAACGTAGGCAATATTCGGATCCGGTCTCAATCACTAACACACTACTAACACATTCATCATGATAGAAAGTCCGATTCATTGGGCGATAGGAGTGATAACTTGATATTCTTCTCTTGTCGTAACTTGTCCCCCGAACCCTCTCTATTAGCTTCCTCAATGTTTTAGCTCGATAAAAACAATGTGGCGACTCTTAATAAGTTAAATGCCAACTTGAATATCCTAATCCCATAGAAAAGATAAAAATAAAGATAAATAAAAAAAGACTTCCCGTGCGTCGCCCGCATTCGGAAAGGGGTATTCACAGTGGCGACTCTGCTGGGGACTAGCTTTAAACATCTTCAAACTTTAGAGGGTCAAACTTTCATCAATATCATGATTGTATACTTACTTGTTCCTTTTCCCCCCCCCCATGTACTTTATCTCTTGTGCATATCTGTCTCCCTTGTACTTTAGTGCGTCAATATCTTAACTATCTTCTATTGTACTTTCCTAACTGTCTTGCATTGCATACATGTAAATACAAAAAACTCTCTGTTTTCTCTCTAAAAAAGAACTAGTTGTTGTCCACATACTACCACTAGGTCCATGTCACACTGCACACCCTACTGGATACTCCGCTGAGTGCACAGATTTTGGTGATCATGCCGCCTCTATCTTCGTGGCACCCGGGCTATCTAACTCGTCATTTTCACTTGTGAAGCGGTCGAGGTTAATCCTTTGTTCATTTCTAAAACCATGCACTCACAGAGTCTAGGACACTCCAAAGTTGACCGGTTGGTTTGACTAGTTTTTCTTTATAGACAATTAACGTGTCGTTCATGCTGTCATCCGTTAAGTCTTTAATGAGTCGAGATCCTTTGAGAGAAAAAAAGCACAAAAAAATGAAATTCCCTACAAGGGTGTGCATATAGTAAGCCGAGTGATACTTTGTACAAGGATCTCAACTCGTTAAAAACTTAACGGAAGTAACATAAACGTTATGTTAAATGCCTTTAAACAAAAGGGTTAGTCTCTAGGATCCGTTAGGCCGGTGGAAGTCGCTTAACCTATAGGACCCTCGCCCAAATTGTCCGTTTGGGAGGTGCAATACAGGTGAAAAATGAGTGGTCTATAGACGTAGTGATGACCTCCACTGATCCAGGTTTTGTAGATAGTAACCCAAAAAGGGTACCCCTTCCAACCATTAGGACTAATAATACATCGTTTTTGTAAATAACAAAATATATTGCATGAGCCTTGTCCCGTCCTAAACCTCATATCTACTACCTCTACAAAGAAGCAAGTTTGGGTCCGTTCCGATGGTCGTCTTCAACGGTCAAGCCTGCCGCAAGCTCAGTCTTCAGTCTCTTCATCAACAATGTCTCCATCATCATCAGAGCCTACTACTCCTAATGTCTCCACTCCGCCAGTCTCCGCTTCTGCCGATCCAGAAATCGCCGCCAGCATCAAGCCCTTGAACATTCCGCCGCCTCTCCATGCTTTCTTTACCAACCTCATGCTGCAGATCTCCAAGCTTGAGGATCGAAGCAAGTCTTTAGAAAGGGTCAACCAAGAGCTCAAAGATCATCTTCATACTGAAATGAAGAAGAAAGGTGTGGCAGCTAGTTTCCACAATGGAGAGGCTATTTTGGTCGAAGATGAAACAGTGCCTATGACTTACCCCGCCAATGATGATGCTATCCCTCTCAAGGTGCCTAACTACCAAAGGGTCCCTCATCCTGATTTTGGTACTAGAGAAAGCTCCAGCAAGGGTCCATATGAGCCATCGCCAGAAATGATGGGTAGCTACTTGTCCTCTACCAAGTTGCCACCACCTTCAGTACCACTGAGCATCGGTGCCGCCGTACCCACCATCTCCACTGCTCATCCTACTACTCAAGCCTACGGTAGCTCTGATTTTTCCAACCACCCTCTAGTGGTTGCTATGCAAAAACAGATTCGCAAGCTCTCCGTCACGGTTTCCAAGCAAGCCGCTCCGATAGTTAAAACCATCAACTGAAGCAATGTGGGTGCTCTACCTAGAGACTTCAAGATGCCAAAGGTCTCTACATTCCATGGTATTACATGTCCCAAGACTCATCTCGACAGTTATGTGCTAGCCATGAGGGCCCGAGACTGCACCAACGAACAAATAGCCCGAGTCTTCCACACCACTTTGGACGGAATAGCTCTCCGTTGGTTCTTGAGTTTGGATCCCTCCGAACGAGAGACATGGGATCAAATCACCACAACTTTCTGCGAGAAGTATCAGTCGAACCTGGATTGGCACGTCAAT
The DNA here is from genome assembly GCA_026119855.1 of Campanula takesimana. NCBI lineage: Eukaryota > Viridiplantae > Streptophyta > Magnoliopsida > Asterales > Campanulaceae > Campanula > Campanula takesimana. The sequence goes on from JAOWBW010000301.1 coordinate 213,373, forward strand.
CGTACTGATTTAGAGAACACCATGTAGAGGCTCGGCGAGCCTATTTACGACTTCTATAAGAGGTGGAATCACAAGCTAGTAGAAGTACAATACCCCCCTAAGGCAAAGGAACAAAATAAAATCTTCTACGAGTGCTTGTTGCCATAGCTTAGAGTGGCGATTGGCAATGGATACTTTCCCGATCTGCGGGAAATGGTCGATGCTGGGGTCAGACACGAAGCTGGCATTACTGGTGTTGTTAAACAAACTGCTAAATGTGGAAAAACCTCTTTCCGTTACAAAGCTCTGACAAGTACCGCTCCTAAATCTAAAGAAGTCGCCGGTCAAGGGAGCATCGTTCAAGACAACTCCGCCTTTGATGTTCAAGCAGTTACTAGCAACTTTCCCCGAAATGAAGATCATTTCGATGACTTCGGCATGCCCATTAGCCGAGTGTTCAAGGTTTTGATGAAGAAAGGTGTGATCAAGCCGATTGAGAACTTTGAACCGATGAACAAAAAGGCTAATCTTGATGCAACCAAGTTCTGCTTGTACCACAAGTACATTGGCCACACCACCGATGACTGCATGCAACTCAAACGTGTCATCCAAAAGCTCATAGCCGATGGAAAGATCGAGAAGCCTAAAGGTCCGAACACAGTAGCAAACCCGCTCCCAAACAATGGAGGCGTAAATATGATCGATACTGACAAGATAAGTCTCTTAGAGATGGAGGATGCCTTCGCACAACTTCAGATCACTATGGATCTTATGTACAATGGTTTATTAGCAATGAAGATGATTCAGCCATTGGAAGGATATCGCCCCCACCTGGGCAACAATCCAGAAAAAGCATGTGACTACCACCAAGCTACCGGCCATGATATCGAAGATTGCCTCGCTTTGAAGTTAGTCATCCAAGAACTCATACATGATGGTCAAGTAGAGGACTCTAGAGTTTCTCTTGTTAGAACTAGAAATGAGGTAGACCTCGCCAATCTGACCGAAATGACTGTGGCAGATGGCGAGGCACCTGATGTTAACTCAGATTGTCCTTCAGAAATTATTAATGATAGTAATTCGTCTTATTACTCACTGTCATTAAATTTTCTCTCTCCGAATACGGCATGCTCCTTATCATCCGGCAACTTCGTATCCATTATCAAGGACCAGACAAATAATGTTGATCCAAGGACATTGGTCTCACCAATGGTTGGCAAATTAAAGAATTGGTGCACATATGGGGGACCCATAGCAACGACAGACTTCATGATCGAGGATCTTGGACTGACCGCTCCACCTTTAACCTCCCCTATCGAGTCTCCTATCAGTTCGCCAAAGTCATCTAGGTCGTCCGAGTCCGATGTCTTTACCTATGAATTCAAGTCTTCTTCCAAGTCTAACGACCTCACGTCAGAAGACTATGATTTGGTCGCTAACACAATCTTTCCTTTTGCACTAAACGAAAACCTCGACCTCTCCGAGTATCCCACCATAGCCGCTCTTATAAATGATAAATTAACTAATCAACCTAATGATATACAAATAGTTAATGCGATTCATTAAAAGATGCAGACACAGACAAATTAAATAACGAATATATCCGAGAAATATCATAGCAGGTTATTAATCAAAGGGAAAATCGAGCCCAAGCTGCCGATGAGGTGTTAACATGTGTCAATCTGGGGACGGACGACGAGCCAAAGGAAACACAGATTGGAAGCTTTTTTCAAGGCGAAGAGCGCGAAGCACTGATTGGGTTACTAAAGGAGTATGTTGACATATTTGCATGGTCTTATAAAGATATACCGGGGCTGGACAACTCCATCGTAGAGCATAGAATTCCGATAGCACCAGACGCCAAGCCGATAAAACAGAAACTTCGCCGCATCAAGCCAGAAGGCTAATGGCAAAGTCAGAGTCTGTGTGGATTTCCGTGATCTTAAGAAAGCAAGTCCTAAGGATGATTTTCCGCTTCCTAACATCGACATGTTAGTAGAGGCAACGGCTAACTACGAAGTCAAGTCATTTGTGGATGGTTTTGCTGGGTACAATCAGATCAAGATGGCCGAAGAAGATCAAGAAAAGATTGCTCTCACCACACCATGGGGGACGTACTGCTATACCGTAATTCCATTTGGACTTAGAAATGCTGGGGATACTTACCAGCGTGCTGTGACTGCCTTATTTCATGATATGATTCATAAGGAGATCAAGGTCTACGTAGATGACATGATTATACACTCCAAAGGTTCCGACGGTCAGCACCTAATTGACTTACGTAAGTTCTTCAACAGACTGAGGGAACACTCCATGCGCCTGAACCCTGCTAAGTGTACGTTCGGGGTTGTTCGAGGAAAAGTGCTGGGCTATATAGTCACAGAATACGGAATAGAAGTCGACCTAAGAAAGATTCAAGTAATTATGGATATGAAGCCGCCCCGTACATAAACTGAGGTAAAAGCATTCATGGGAAGACTACAATACATCAGCCGCTTCATCAACCAGTTGACTACAGTCTGTGAACCGATCTTCAAGCTAATGAAGAAAACCTCCAATGTTGAATGGAATCACGATTCCCAAGAGGCCTTTGAGAAGATTAAAAGGTATCTGGTGAATACCCCAATCCTACGTCCGCCATACAAGGAGAAGCCTCTACTGCTATACTTAACAGTAACAGACACCGTCGTTGAAGCCATGTTGGCACAAGAAGCCAAGGACTCTCGAATAGAAAACGCCATATACTTTATCAGTCGGAAGCTACAAGGCAGTGAGCTCAATTATTCAGCGTTAGAAAAGACATTCACTGGACTGGTATGGGTAGTCTCCAAGCTCAAGCATTACATGGTATCTCACCCCATATGGTTAGTATCAAAAATGGACCCGATCAAGTACTTGTTTGATAAACCCTCAATATCCATGAGACTCGCCAAGTGGTCAGTATTTCTAGGAGAATTCGACATCACGTATGTTCCAAGAAAGGAAGTTAAAGGGAGAGCTATGGCAGATCAATTAGCAGATTCTCCAAGCACCGAAGAACGAGGAGCGGACCCCGAATTTCTAGACGGTGGTATTTTCGCAATGGAGGCTACGGACAAGTGGCAGTTATTCTTCGACGGGGCCGCAAATAAAAGAGGCAATGGAGTGGGGCTTCTTCTAGTCGATCCTAAAGACGAACATACTCCCATAGCAATAAAGTTGAACTTTACAACCATCAACAATGCTGCTGAATACGAAGCATGCACAGCAGGTTTAGAAGCAACCATAGAGTGGTATGTAAAAGAGTTGGAAGTATACGGCGATTCGGCTCTGATTATAAACCAGACGGCAAAGAAATGGAAGACTGTGGACCCCTATCTGCAGTTATACAAAGTTTACATGGATGAACTAATCGAACAATTCCGAGAAGTCACATTTCATTATCTCCCACGAGATAGAAACAGATTCACTGATGCACTCGCCACCCTGGCATCTCTGGTAGAAATCCCTGAAGGGAGGTCAGTCAAGCCTTTCAGAGTTGTCCGAAGAGAGAATCATGCGTATTGTTGTGAGATCCAGACTCAGTCAGAAGTAGTAGAAGATCAGTGGTATGCGCAGATTTACACATTCCTTAAGCATGGGGAGACATCCTTCGAAGGAAACGTTAAAGCCAAAAGCCTACAAGCATTAAAGAGGCTAGCAGGACTGTTCGTACTGTTAGTTAATGCTCTATACAAGAGGCACTATGACGGGATCCTACTCTTATGCGTGGGAAGCAAGAAAGCCGAGACCATCATGGAGGAGGTACACAATGGGTTATGCGGTCCGCATATGAATGCGAGAATGCTACGATAGAAGATCACTCGCCTGGGTTACTACTGGATCACCATGGAGACAGATTGTATCCAATGGGTCAGAAAATGCCACAAGTGTCAAGTATGTTCCAACTTGAACCACATTCCGCCACACGACCTCTACAGTATGACTACTCTGTGGCCATTTGCAGCATGGGGCATTGATATCATCGGTAAAATTCATCCCGCAGGAAGCAACGATCATGAATTCGTACTAGTGGCTGTAGACTACTTCACCAAATAGGTCGAGGCCCAATCTTACAAAGTGTTGAATTCCAAGAAGGTAGCGCAGTTCATCAAAGAAAACATCATGTGCCGTTATGGTGTCCCGAATTTGATCATATCAGACAATGGTAGCCACTTCGAAGCAGAGACAGCCCGCTTACTCGCCGAATTCAGAATAGAAAGGAAGAATCCTCCCCGTATTATCCTCATACCAACGGGGCAGTCGAAGCAACTAACAAGACTGTCGAGCAGATCATCAGAAAAATGGCCATAAAAGGAAGGGATTGGCCCGACAAGTTACCCTTGGCACTCTGGGGCTACAGAACGTCGGTACACACCACCACCGGTGATACTCCTTACGCTCTTACATACGGCATGGAAGTAGTGCTCCCCATCGAGCTAGAAGTCCCGTCCCTAAAGGTATTACTCAAAAATCAAGTGAATGAAGTAGAATGGCTCCGCAGTCGCTACGACCAATTGGCTACTCTGGATGAAAGAAGACTCAAAGCCATGGAACACATCAGAGCTTATCAGAGAAGGACCACAGACGCCTTTAACAATAAAGTAAAGCCGATAGACATTAAAGAAGGAGACTTGGTGCTCAAGGTACGCCTCCCGAACAAGTTCAACCCCTTAGGTAAGTAGGCTCCCACATGGACTGGACCTTACGTCGTACAAAAGATCTTCTCCAGAGGTGCAGTTAGAATGGCAGATTTGGATGGCAATCAGTTCAAGGAACCAGTCAACATCAGTAAGCTCTGCCGCTACTACAACTGACCACTACGGTCCTTCTCCACAAGCGGTACTCTCCATCAAACGGTCTTCTACAACGACCATCCCCCCCTTGTAAATATATATATATATATATATATATATATATATATATATATATATATATATATATGTATATATTATTCTCTTTACTTCCCCCCTTATATCTTCCCTTTCTACAATCAGAAATGAACTACGGTGACCTGTGCCCCTTAGCCCTACTTGTAAAAGGGGAACGTAGGCAACCTTCAAAGGTACGGTCTTAAAAATAAATAAAAATCCAAATCTGGTTTGAGCAAATTCAATAAAGCAAACATTCTGTTTATAACTGAAGCAAAATCTCTATTTCCACAAGTCACTACACGTTAACATTTATTTGATGAGTCTAAGCTCGAAAGAACCTGCGAATAAATAACCTGCTATGAAATTTAAAGAAACTAAAACAAACTAAAATCTAAACTATGTGTCTGCAACAGCTATGGTTGGATACTCGGAGTCACTCCTCCTCCTCCTCTTCTTTCTTCGGTTTCTTGTCCCTTCGTCCGCGTCTAGCCTATCTAGTAGGGCCATCAAATAAATCCTTCCTAATCTGAGTCACCCCCGTCGGGCCTTCTCTCCTTCTTTTCCTCTCAGTAGGTGCTAGCTGAACCAACTCGGCCTTCACCTCACGTTGTAGAATCTCCTCCTCCCTTAAGCGTCTGCTCGAGACATAAGGGATTACCACCCTGCATCTCAATCGTCTCAAAGTCTGTCTCATATCCCCCAAGGTCATCTGGTAGCAGTCCAAGTATTCCCGAGACAGAAGTATGTCACGAGGTCGCTATATGTAAAGAGTGCTGGGCATGAGAGCATAAGACCAGCACCGCTCCAAGAGCACTGCAACCCCAGCTTTCATAGTAAGTATCTTGGCATTAACTCTGCTGCAAGTCTCATCCCATGAAGAAGGTATAATCTGAGGCATCCCGTACTGGCGGCACACCCGCACTGCATAGTAATAAGTGGTCTCATCAAAGGCAGGAACCCGAATCATGTAAAGATCGCTCTGAGTCTACCGTGCTCTGATAACCCCCCAACGAGGTACCATCCACTTAAGCTGAGTCGTACCCATCTGCGCCAGATAGGTCACCCATGCAGGCCGATTCATCCCACAAACGGCTGCCTCACGGGCCTACTCTGGCAAACCCAAGGTGACACTGGCCTAACAGGATCCGCCAAAACTTATAATCTCCCCTTCAACCACAAGGTTAGTAGTCGGGTACTCCCTCTGGTCATCTTATGAGCTCCTGAGGCCAACTCTCCAATACCATGCAAGGTTTCCCCAAGCAAATAAGGGATAATACTCCGATTAGCCCGAGCCTGGTCCACCATGTCAAGACAACCCATCGTAGCCACTCCTACATAAGGTGGAAATAGTACCGAGGCAAACAGACAGAGTGCTAGAGAATCCAAAGCAGTGTCAGACTCCACTGTACTATTAATGAACCTAATTGGAAGCCCACAAATGTTGACATCACCATCCAACAGCAAACCTCTAGCTTCTTCAATGGAAATCCTCAGCAGTTGGGAAACCCAAATTTCTGAAGGCACTTGGTACTGCAGCATGGATACTCTGTCCGTTACTCTCGCACCACAAAGAGCCACAAAGTCTTCATATGTTGGGGTGATCAGGGGCGGATGTAGTATATAACCAGGGTGCGCCAATGCACACCCTGGATTTCCTAAAAAAATTACCGAGTAGTTATAAATATATATATATATATATATATATATATATATAGGTGTAAATTGTGATTTTTAAAAGAAGAGGGGTGCAGAGTGTTAAAAATAAAACTATTCCTAAATACTAAACACTACTTAAACGGGAAACGCATAAGAGACCATCTAGTTTTTTTGTACGCCGCATTCTAATTATTTCGCTCTGCAAATCGCAAATCGCCAATCGACGTCGGAGAAGACGCCGGCAGCCCGGCACATTCGCACAGAAGACCACTAGCCACGGCGGTAAGTCGCCTATCTCCATGAATCCACATTCCATTTCTTTGCTCAATCGCTCTGCAAATCGCAAATCGACGGAGACGACGCGACGCCGGCACAGTCGCACAGAAGACCACCGGCCACGGCGGCAAGTCGCCTCTTCCGTGAGCTGCCCCTGTTTTCCTTCCTCCACAATGTCTCAATCTTAAAAAGGTATTTTTAAAAAAAAAATCATTTTTAGGGTTTTAAAATCTAAAATTGATGATTTGGGGATTTATTGAGCTAAAATCTGAAATTGATGATTTGGGGATTTATTGAGCAATTGTTGTTATCATTTTTGATAGGTAAGCAATCTAAGCTTGATGGATTCTTCTCCAAACGCCCTCGATGTGAGCCAACGGCTTCGGTTCCAGTTGAATCAACTGGAGTTGATCATATTCCTAATATTGTCAATGTTGAAAGGGTTGAACAAGAAATCGCACCAGGTACTTCTTCTCAACGACAATTAAATGATAACTCTTTTAGAATTGAGTCTGATCCGGGTTTGAGATTACCATTGTCATTTTTGCATGTCAGTTTTGAACCGGCCTTACCGGACCCCAAATTTTTTTTTTCGGGGCCTCCGCCCCCGAACCCCCAAAGAAAGTGCACACCCTCACCTAAAATCCTAGATACGCCACTGAGGGTGATTTCATTATAAGAGAAGTTGAAGACATGATTCTCATTATCCCAGAACTTGACAGCAGCGCAAATCAGGTTCTCGTCAGACTTAACCCTGAACAGGGACCAATGACACTTGATCCCGAATCTCCTGTCAAAAGATGCACGAGTTTTCCTCGAAAGCCTTTGGACCCATATCTTCAAACTCTTGATGAAGTAGCGTTGTCTCTCCTCAGAAATCCTAGGGTGTCCATCCATCAGAAGAATGTAGAAAGATCGAAATCTAGAGCAAAAGAAGAGAAAATTGATGTCTGCTTCGTCTGCCTGCGGACTGCTGATTAAATAGGATAGGGAGTTGAAGTCCTGATCGTACAAGGAAAAATCTGACGAAAAATGTGTCAGACCGAGGATTAGCCGCGCGGCCAGTCTTTCCCCATGGCTGGCCACACGGCCACATAAGCCAATCTAGACAGATTTGCGATTCCGTCCCCATCAAACGCCGAAATGGACCCATCTCAGACATTTTGAAGGTCCCAAGTCAGGTCCGATGAAAAAGGTGGAACTGCCTCATAGTGTGTATAATCCCCATTTTACCCCTAAGGCTCATGCATTGTACTAAATATAAAGACATGTAAATAAAATACTAATTAATTACATATATACAAAAGAAAATAAAATTATTGTACATAAATGTATCTGTTGGTTCTTCCTCTCTCTCTCTCTCGCTAACAAATGCAGGAATAAGGACTACATCTAGTCCGAGTCAGAATCCTCAATCTCTACCTCCTCCTCCTCGTCATCATCACTATCATCATCATCACCATGGCCCCACTGCCGTACATAGTGGGATCCACCGGCTCCCGAGCCCCTACCTCTGACAGACCTCCGGCGGGCACGGGATGAAGAAGCAGCCTCCGTAGGTGTTCTCTCTCTACGCAGCGGCACCACCACGTCCTCCTGACGACAAGTACAAGCGGCGGCCAAGCTCCTGAATAACCGCTCAAAGATATTGCCTCTATGGACAGAGCGGATATAGGCCTCCCTAGTTACCTAGGACAAATAAGCACAGTTCAGATATAAGTCTAAAGTGTGTGTGTGCAAGACAGAAATCAAAGTCAAAAAGGGTATCATACCGTAGCTCCAAGCAGAGGAAGCTGGGCCCCAGTAGCCTCGTCAGCCTCAGTGGGAGTCAGATCAAAGTCGACCTCAATGCCGCCCCGCTGCATCCTAATGCTATCAGGGAACCGTTGCATATCCATACCATATCTAGCCCCTCTACTCAAGCTAGCCGGATAGGCACCAGCCTGCCTCCTCACCAACACATGTGGGCTCACCAACACATGCTCTACAAACCACTCATAGTCAGCCCCACTCTGGTACAAATGGGCCAGAGTCCTCACCCGGTAGTCACCGCTCGTCCTCAACCTAGCCAGATACAGCATGTTCCTCGGTGGCTCAAGCGGGGCCCACACCACAGGATGTCTGCTATGCTGCCTACAGACTCTCTCGCGAAGGTACATGGCGTCCCCAGTCAACCCTACCAAGAAGCAGCGGGAAGCAGTAAACTCCTGAGCCAGACCGCCCCTTGCCAGCACTAGATCCGACCAAGGAAAGAACTGGAAGTCCTCATACAGCGGACCACTCAACCTCGAAGTAAATATCCCAAGATCCAGAGTCTTCCTGGCCTTGCCACGGCCCTCCAACCAGTTCCTCTTCGCCCATAACCTTATCACGGGCACCTCTTTAATCCCCTGCACGCCGAAGGGAGCAATGTGGAATAGCTTGTAGACCCACACCTGTGGAAAGAGACAGCATTTCAGTCCAAACAGTTCTAAATAAAGGACAGATATGGAATAAGGAAGCAATTCAGAGGCATACCTCAAAAACAAACTGAAAGGAGTCAAAGGACGAGGTACTGGACCTCGAGCAGACATCTTGGGCCCGGTGAATCTCCGCTAGCCCGGCTCCACCCCAAGAGACCTGAGTCACCCGCTCCAGATCAGCCAGAGCACCCAACAAAGAAAATCGGCAAAATGTCCCTGCACTCGGGAACAAGGTCTGTGACAAGATGTACCATAAGATGGATCGCACCAGACAATCAATATCGCTGATGCCCTCCACAAAATCTCGGATAGCCTCATCCACCAAGGTCCTCAGATGACCTGCCTCGAAGCCATTTCCCTTCACACCCCTGCCAAGCGGCATCCCAATCAACTCAACCTGACGGTGTGGGTCCGCAGACAGAGACTCATCAAAGGGTAGCTCCATATCCCTGAACATCAGCCTGGTAATAGCAGCAAAGTCAGTAGGAGTAATGGTCACCTCTCCCCAGCTGAAATGGAATGTGTGGGTAGTATCCCACCAATACTCCCTCATCGACTCAACTAAACCCATCACCTTTTGGGTTCCCCCACGGCATGCACCGTGTCAAAAAAGGGACTAAACCCAAGGGCCCTGGTCCTCTCCTTCACCGCACCAGCCGGCAGCAACCTCTGCCATATCTCTGCCACTGCCTTTGTGGACCCACGAGATTTCATCCTCTGCAGGTAAACACAGCAAAGGTACGTTACCCAACTGGCAATATAAATTATGTGCTATAATTAAAGTGTACATACATGCTTTATCTGTTTACTTGTGCTATATTTGCCGTCCCCAAAAATAATCAACAATCTCAGAAAATTAAATAATCACAAACAATTAATTTAATTTAAAGCAGTCTTAAAATAATACGACAAGTATGAAGTAAAAGACATCAAATACCCAAAAGCGAGATCGTTACCTCTTTCGTCTCCATCAGCCTCCTGCCAGACCAATGTTTGTCAGGGCCCACGTACAAATCAAAATGTTATCCCATCGTGAAATGCCACTCATCAGGACGGAAATTTCTAGAAGCCATCCTCGCCCGTTGTTGATGTTGCTCCTCTTGTTGAGGCGGTCCCGCACCTCCGCCTTATTCAAATTGTTGTCCTGCACCTTCACCTTGCTCATAAGGTTTCTCCGCGCCAAAAAGATACTGGAAATCCATCGCAACAATAGCAAAAATCTCTCAAAAATCCCTCTTTTTCTCTCCAAACTCGACAAAAATATGAAGAAAGTGAAGAAGAAAGCAACAGCCGGCGGCTGTTTGTAGGGTCTGTCCAGCGAAGGGACTAGCCGCGCGGCCTGTCTGTCCGAGAGACGTGGCGCAATCTCAGCCCTCCATCTCGCGCGCCCACCAGCGATCCTCGTCAACGATGTCCAGCCAATCAGAAGGACTGGCCACGCGGCCAGTTATTCCCCAAGCGATTTTTTTTTACAAATTAGCCCCTCCAGCTTGCTTTTTATCTAAAAATAGCATGCTTAACCAAATTTAACCAGAATTTGACCAACAATTAACCAAAATCAGCCCGGAAGACCTCCAAAATTCCAAACCCGGCCCGGAAGGCCTCCAAGATTCCAAACTTTCCAAAACCCGGCCCGGAAGGCCTCTAAAATTCCGAACCCGGCCCGGAAGGCCTCCAAAATTCCAAATCAATCTATAATGGAAGGTCGGAAACCTCCATAAACCCTAAGTGTCGCGCCCCAGACCCGTTGTCCTACTTGGACCCACGCTCGGGACACGATGGGAAGACGTCATAAAACACTTTTGAAAATTTTTCGAAATATACTTTCATAAAGTTTAACAAAATCAACACTTGAAGTTCAAAGACTTCCATTTAACTTTCAAACAAACTTTACAAACAACTTTCACAACGAAAGTACTTAGCCTAAAGGCTTACAAACTTTTATACAAATGTACATACACCAATATTATCCAAAATATAGGTGGTACAAGATAATGAAGTCACGGAAACTCTACCCAAAAGGTTATACATCTATGTAATGTAGCCTTTACAAAACAAATCCTAACTCTTACCACTTCAACGTCCTCCCGTGCCAAGTGTCCTATTCCCTGGACTCGCCTTTATCTAAGGAAAACAAATAAACAAGGAACGGAGTGAGAATAAATCTCAGTAAGCTACTAAGAATGCAACTACGTTTCATGCTAAAATGATAATCATAAAGAACAGTATCATAGCAATCACATAGCATATAATATGAGAGGGAAAGCCAACTCATTATACCACACCAAATGCGGAAATAAACACTCATAAGTGGATACCAAGCCAAGGTTTACCGAAAGAACATAACCGTCTGAGAATACCATCTGAGAAAACCAGTTGAGTAGCATAAATAGCTGAAGCCGGGATCCCAAAAACCACACCATAACCATAATAACCAAAGTAACAATGGGGGGAATATGACACAAAGTCATAACCCAAGGCTCACACAAGGGAGCTAATTCATCCCATCCAAGGCCAATATGGACTGGGGAAAAAAGGTACCAGTGGAAGACCTTATTGTGAACTTGGCTCATATGCCACGATAATCCCTTCCACTGCCTGACTCGATAACACAAAACCAGCTGCACTTTCAACCAAAGCACTGTAATGAATACTTGCTTAAACAACAACCGGGGGAAATGATTCCAAAGTAGGGAACCAATCCAAACACATCACAAGATGCACACGAAAGAAGCACTCATAAAGAGTTCACAACCATCATGAAATAAAGTCACAACACATTCTTGCACACACTTGAACACGATCCTCAACAACCATGACAACATCCCAAAACACTCATCCAATTTCCCTAGACCATCCTTAAGGGTTTGACAATTATCAACCTCTTATACTTAACTTGGAACAAACTATCAAACTCAGGGTAAAGTGTGCGGCCGCCCAAACTGGGTGTGCGGTTGTCCACTTTCTCTGCTTTCATGAACAAAACCAGTCTGATAGGATGTGCGGCCGCACGCCCTTAGTGGGCGGCCGCCCACCACACCTCGCAGGCCAAAACCAAAATAAATTATACTCCCTTCGTTACTACCCAACTTCTATCTTATCAAATATAACTCAATACAACTGAGTTACACAACACTAAACTGGCTTCTTTACAACATCAACATCAACTTTCACCAACTTTAATATCTTTTCAAGTTTCTTACAAATAATACAACAAAGAGTTCATACATCACATATATCACATATATGACTATTTTAACATTTAAAAGGGGGATTAGTAACTTACCTATTTCTGGAAAAGTATCGAGAAAATAATATTTGATCGGGTAGAAATACTCTACTCAACACCCTGAACATTTTGGTGTAATTAGATTTTAAAATGGAGTAGTAAATTAAAAGAAGGAAAATTAAATTAAGAAAACCCTTACCTTCTTCTTCTTGAACTAGAGAAAACAATGAGGAAAGGTGAAATTGTATTTGTGTGTGAGTTGTGCACGCAGAGGGAGAGAGATGGGAGGATTAGTATGTTTTTGATATTTTCCTTTTTCACCTAAGCCCCTCTACTTTAACTTTGAACACTTAAACCCCTCTAGTTATATTTTCACATATAACCCTATAGTTTCACTAACTCATTTATTCAACTTAACAAACTTTCTACTAACACTTTAACTATCACATATACTCAAATAATATATGTAAGTTAAAAAAATATTATCTAACACATAAAATGCACACATAATTTCCATTTTAATATTAGAAAATTAGGGTGGGTTTTGGGGTCGTTACAATCACTCCCTCTTAAAGAAAATTCAGCCCGAATTTTAGGGTTACTTACTTCGGCCCTCAAACAACCAAGGATATTTCCTCTCAATCTCCTCCCGAAGCTCCCAAGTCGACTCTTCCATATTGTGATTCCTCCATACAACTCGAACAAGAGGAATACTCTTATTTCTCAATTCTTGGACCTTCGAATCAATCACTTGGACTGGTTGCTCTTCATAAGACATACTCGGCTCAATATCCTCGGGAACCTCAGACAAAACATGAGAAGGATCATACACGTACTTCCGAAGCATAGAGACATGAAACACGTTATGGATCTTATCAAGAGAAGGAGATAACGCAAGACGATAGGCACGATCTCCAACTCTTCCAAGAATCTCAAATGGGCCAATATACCTCGGTGCTAGCTTGACTTTTTTCCCATATATTCGAATCCCCACTTTAGGTGAAACCTTTAGAAACACGAAGTCACCCTTTTAAAACTCGAGGTCTCGCCTTCTGTAGATACCCCGGGGGAAACCACGGCTTGGCTAGAGCGGTGAGTTATCCTAGGATGTCTAATTTTGTTTTAGAGTTGGCACCCACGTTTTTTAGGAACGTAAGAAAACCTAATGTTTATGAGCCTAAGTTTGATTTACGAAAACAGAGATTCTAAGGATTAGGGGTTCAGGGGTTAGGTTACGAAATGGGAAGTACTTAAACACCCATTTCGCCCGAGCAAAGTCGGTCTTGTTTGTTCATAATTCACTTTAAAGATAGATGTGTTCTTCCTATTTGAATACATGATAAAAGAGGGGGTTTTAAAAGGGGTTTTAATTGTTTAGAATGTAGGGAGATAACTCCTAGGCCAATTCAATGTAATGAAAGGGCCATTGGTGTCATGTCCCAAATGGTTTTGGGGTGATTGCACATTTGATTGAAGAAGAAGAAGAATTTAGAAGAAGAAGAAAAAGTAAAGAATAAAGTTAAGACATTTTACCTATAATATCCTTCAAAGAGAACCTCTTAAAAAATTCTTGAAGAAGAGGTTGAATACTTGGAGAGAATACCTTTTGTAAATTGCCTAGAGTTTTGTTTAGAGAAGAGTTTTCAAGGTTGAGACCCCTTTTCAATGATGGATTGGGGGGGGGTTTATAGTTGAAAATGTGTGCTTTTTTGGAGCCAAACGGAGTCTCCAATAAATATTTCCCGGGCAAAATCATGTATAATGAGCAAGGGAGAGATTCTTGGACAGAATCTGTAACTGACACACCCCAGAAGCGCGCGCATCCCACATAGGCGGTGGAAGGCACGTGCGTCTGGCCTTAAAGGGCGGAGGCGCGCGACTTTGAAAGGCAACTTTTGACAGAATGGACTAGAAAGTTAGAACTGTTATTCAGTTTAGTCCCTGGACTTAACGGAGCTGTCTGGAACTTAACCAAAGTAACAGAAACTAACAGAAAACACTTAAAAGAGGGAGAAACACAAAATCAAGTGTGCAATCGGGGTAAGCGGTCCAAGGCGGGGTATCAACAGAGCCCCTTAGCAGCGTGGACTGCAAAGCAAACGCGCCGATGAAAGAAAGACATCCGCCTAGGACATCACCAAGAAAAGGGAAAAGACTCGATAAAAGTAGGAATTTGAAATTGCAAGGGATAGAGGTGCGCTCCTTGTGTGAGCGGCTTGGTTGATAATAAAAGGTTCGGTGGCATGAAGTGGCCCACCGTGGCTGACAGCGGGACCTGGGGGTCAGTTTGCTGGAAGCGGGACCTGTTTGCTTGCGGCGAGATCCATTTGCTGGAATACGGGACCCAAAGGACCGTTTGCTGGAATGCGGGACCCGGAGGACCATTTACTTGAGTGAGGGACCCAGAGGACCGTCTTCTTGAATGCGGGACTCGGAGGACCGTTTGCTCGAATAGCGGGTACCGAGGGACTGTCTGCTTGAATGCGGGACACGGAGGACTGTTTGCTCGAATAGCGGGTACCAAGGGACCGTCTTCTTGAATTCGTGACCCAGGGACCGTCTGATTGAATGCGGGACCCAGAGGACCATTTTCTTGAATACTGTGTACCGAGGTATCGTCTGCTTGAATGCGGGACCCGGAGGACCGTTTGCTCGAATAGCGGGTACCGAGGGACTGTCTGCTTGAATGCGGGACCCAGGGACCGTCTGATTGATTGCGGGACCTGGAGGACCGTTTGCTCGAATAGCGGGTACCGAGGGACCGTCTACTTGAATGCGGAACCCAGAGGACCGTTTGCTTAAATGCGGGACCCAGAGGACCGTTTGCTCGAATAGCGGATACCGAGGGACCGTCTGCTTGAATGGATGCAGATTTTGCTTGATGAGGAGGTGGTGATTTTTGTGGCTCACCCAGGACCAAGTTGTTGCCATGAGTCGCTCTTTGATGTTGACTGTTTGACTTTGACTTTTGGTGAGGTGCGGGCACAGTTGACTGCGGAGTGCTTTCTGCTGGGGATGAATTCTCAAAACTGATCTTTTAGAATTAAAGAAGGACACCCTAACTTTTTTAGTGAGAATTCCTGTCCTACTTTCAATTTTAGACATGCCTTAAGGGCGGACCAAATTAACGTGTGCCCAACGGGGTGCTCAAGGATAGGAGTTGCATCTTGATTTAGGCGGAAATTTCTTGCATAGTTTTCATGATAAGGCTTTTCTGAAATGATCCTGGATTGGGGAGCGCGCGCCTCCCTTTGTAGGCGTGTAATGCGCGCGCTTTGCGCACCGGTGACAGGTGGAGCGCGCGTCTAGGGGGCGGAATTCTGGGCTTGACTTTTGCTGGCCAAAAGATCCCCCAACAGCTATAATATCAGCTTCTGGTCGACAATTTGATTTTAACAGCTCTCTTCTGCCATTTTTGAACACCATTTTATTACCCAATTTTGCTTGTGATCTTCTTTCCCATGGCCTCTAACCTTTTCAGTCTTGATGCCAAGGTTGTTAAGAGTTACGAGAAGGATTTGTCGACCTTCGTGTATTCTTTCAAGACTCATCCCAAAAATGCTTTTATCAAAGATTTCGGGTTTTGAATTCTTTTTACTTTGCGGACATTGAAGCCGTATTGGGATTTTTTGAAGGCCGCTGCAGCCTTTTGGGATTGTGCTAGCCATACTTTCAACTTTTCGGCTAATGAAATTGTGCCGACTATCGATGATTTTGGGGCCATTCTTGGTATGCCTTTGGCCGGTCGGATTGCCGTCCCTAAGTATCACCGCGGTGTTCTTGACTCTTGGGTTGACCTTCTGAATCTCCTTGTTGGAGAGGTGAAGAAGATGATGCACAGGACCGTTGTTGATATAACTGAGCTTCCAATGTTTTTCAGCTTGCATTCAGAAGATGTCGCGGTTTAGTCTTTTAAGAGAAATGCCATGGCTGTTTGTCTTTTCAGCGAGGTTCTGCTTGTCGCTCCTTGGGGTACTGTGGATGCGCAGTTGGCTGAGATTGTGTTGCAGGCGAAGGAGCAACAATTCAGTATAATCCCTCTCATAGTGGGGGAAACATTTCATGGTCTGGACGAATTGCATCGTACGGGCGGGATGCGACGAGGAAGCCCCTTGCTTTGACCATATGGATTCGAGAGCATTTCAGGCTTTATGCGTCGGATGGTGACCTCTCTCTTTTTGTTGTTCATAGGCGACGGTTGCTGATTAGAGATTTGACTGAAGAGAATTGGCAGAAGTTCTTCGCCTCCCGTGCTTCGGCCGATATTGAGTGGTGTCCCTCTTCTTGGGGTCTCCGTCCTTTTGTGGAATGGACTTTGGGTTTCAAGCATGTGGTCTTACCCGGATTGAGAGACTCTTCATTTTATCAACCAGAACGGGTTTTGAGATAGTTCGGTCGCCAGCAAATAATTCTTTTTCCGAGGA
Source organism: Campanula takesimana (assembly GCA_026119855.1). Taxonomy (NCBI): domain Eukaryota; kingdom Viridiplantae; phylum Streptophyta; class Magnoliopsida; order Asterales; family Campanulaceae; genus Campanula; species Campanula takesimana. Next base: position 230,291 of record JAOWBW010000301.1, read on the forward strand.
ATGGGATATTTCGTCCAGTTTCTTATATGGGTCCGGACTTCTCGAGTGAGCTTCAGTCGGCTTGGGGAGATGATCGCCATCGGTGGGCTTCTGTCCCTCTACATCGGGGTAGTATCTTTCTTCCCGAGAGTTACTTAGATCATTTGTTTGGTACTGTTTACCGCGGCATTACTTGGGTAGATGCTCTTCGGGCTGAATTGTTAGGGAAAGACTTTGAGCCTAGTTGTGCTTTGAGGTATAAGGAAGTTGCTGCTGATGTGAACAACATTCTAACTGACCCTTTTGGTACCCCTTTGGATGACTTTTATGCTCGGAGGCGTTCTGTTGCGTAGAAGGTTTCAGTCCGTATCAGTGTTCCTAGACCTCCCAAGAAGAGTAGGATTGATGGTCGTTCGGGTGGCTTTTCGAATGCCAAGAGGAAATTAGATTTTTCCTAGTACCCCAAGAGATTGCAAGTAAAATAGACCACTTGTTAGGTTTTTAATGTTTTATGTCTTTTAATAGCTCAACATTTCCATTGTAATGGCAAAAATGATTTAAGGATTTGAATAAAATTGCATCTCGTTAATTGAAATGATTTGGGTATTTGTTTATATTTTAGACCGCACCCGAAGGTTGCCTACGTTCCTCCAGTGTAGAGGCTCAGGTCTCCATAGTTCAAACAAACGAAGACCATTATTTTTTTATTTTTGTATGCACCATGTTTTTTACCTAGACCTCCCTTTCGGGTTTTCAATCTAGCGGGCTTTTTTTGCGCGTGCTCTAATTTTTGCCTAGGCCGCCCTTGCGGGCGAGCACTTTTTTTTAATGGTCTTCGTTTATTAAGCGTAGAATCTCTTCATCTTGTCGAGGTTGACTTCCTTTGGCAGCTGATCTCCATCTAAACCCACGAGTCGGACTGCACCGCCGCTTAGTATCTTCTTGATCATGTACGGACCGATCCATTGGGGTCCCCATTTTCTAAGGGGGTTCATGGCATTAGGAGGATGTTGTCTTAGGACCAAATCTCCCACATTGATGTTTCAAGGCTTCACCTTTTTGTTGAAAGCCCTTGCCATTCTTTGTTGATAGGCTCTCGTACGTTCGAGTTCCCTTAGCCTTTTCTTATCGAGTAGAGCTAGCTGTTCATATCGACTTTGCATCCAATCGATTTCATTGACTTGGTTCTCGAGGAGGACCCGTAGGGATGGGATTTTGAGCTCTATTGGGAGTACAGCTTCGGAACCATACACCAGTACATAAGGAGTTTCTCTAGTTGCTGTCCGTATTGACGTGCGGTAGCCCCACAATGATAGAGGTAGCTTTTCGGGCCAATCCCTTCCGGTGGAGGCCATTTTCTTCACGATGGTCTCGATTGTCTTATTAGCTGCTTCGACCGCGCCGTTTGCTTGAGGGCGGTATGGAGATGACTTGTGATTAGTAATCTTGTATTCTACTAGGAGTGCGTCCATCTCTTTCTCAAAGTGAGAACCGTTGTCTGAGATGATCTTATGAGGAAAGCCGTATCGGCACATGATGTGGGGCTTTACGAATTCGGCTACTTTCTTGGCGTTGAGAACCCAGTAAGCCTGTGCTTCGACCCGTTTTGTAAAATAGTCCACGGCTACTAGGACGAAAGATTGTCTGTTGCTGCCAGTAGGGTGAACTTTTCCGATGATGTATATGCCCCAACTAGAGAAAGGCCATGGCGTGGTCATGTTATAAAGTTGTGAGGGTGGAGCGTGCTGTAGGTTGGCATGGAATTGGCATTTGGCGCACCTTTTGACTTTCTCGATGCAGTCTCTTTCCATGGTACTCCAATAATAACCCATGCGGAGTATCTTCTTAGTCAACATAAACCCGTTCATGTGGGGCCCACATTCACCTTCATGGATCTCATGCATTATTTCTTGAGCTTCAGTCTCACTTGCGCATAGGAGATTTATCCCTTCGTGGTGCCTTTTGTAGACTCGGCCTCCAATTAGTACATATCGAGAGGCTAGCCTTTGTAACGCTATTTGAGACTTCTTATTGCTATTCTCGGGATAAGTGCCATTCTTGAGAAAATTCATGATATCTGAATACCACGAGGAGTTTGCCTGGACCTCGTTGATCTCGATACTCATGCAGTATGCCAGACTGTTTCTTCGGGAATTTTAAAGGGCTTCACCATTTTACCCTCGGGCATTTCGACCAGTGAAGCGATGGTGGCTAGTGCATTAGCAAAACGGTTCTTTTCCCTTGGCAGGTAGTTGAAGGTGATTTCTTGAAACTATTCAATCAACTCCTCGAGATGTTGACCATACCGTTGTAGAGTTGAGTCTTAAATCTTCTATTTTCCAGATGTCTGATTGATGATGAGTAAGGAATCACCAAATACCTCTAAGTTCGTGACATTTCTTTCGAGGGCCGCTTCGAGCCCTGCTATGCATGCTTCGTACTCGGCGGTGTTGTTGGTGGCCTCAAATTCGAGGCAGATAGCAATTGGAGTATAGATGTCCTTTGGATCGACAAGTAACATCCCTATGCCATATCCATGCTTATTGGCCGCGCCATCGAAAAAAAGTTGCCACTTATTTTCCTCTGTTGTAGCGCAAATTAAATGCTCGTCGGGGAACTGTACATCTTCCCCCCTTCACTTCGTCACACGGAAATTCAGCAAGCTGATCACTGAACACTTTCCCCCTGATGGATTTGAGTGTGACGTAAGTGATATCGTAGCCGGCGAGCATGAAGTACCATTTGGCTATTCTTGTTGACATGAAAGGCTTCTCGAAGATGTAGCAGAGCGGGTCCACTTTTTCTACCAACTTGATTGGGAAGGCCTCCATGTAATGCTTGAGCTTTTGAGTAACCCAAACCAATGCCGCACAAGACTTCTCTAAGACAGAGTAGTTCTTCTTAGCTCCTTGAAACCGGCGGCTGACAAAGTAGATAGCATTCTCTGTTGTGGAGTCTCGTTGTTCTTGTGCTAACATAGCCCCTAGGGCTTCATTATTGACAGTGAGATAGAGCAAGAGAGGCTTCTCCTTGTGCGGTGGAACCAAAACTGGAGGGCATGTCAAGTAATGCTTCACTTGGTTGAAGGCTTCTTGGCAAGCATCGGTCCATTCTAGAGCCACATTCTTCTTGAGTAGCTTGAAGATCGGCTCACACATGGAAGTGAGTTGGTGCACAAACCGACTGATGTATTGAAGTCTGCCCATGAAACCCTTGATTTCTTTCTGCGTCTTTGGAGGAGGCATGTCAATGATTGCCTTGATGTTGGAGGGATCGGCTTCAATTCCCCTCTCAATGACCATGTAACCGAGAACTTTTCCTCTGATGACCCCAAAAGTGCACTTTGCGGGATTGAGTCTCATGTTGTATTGTCGGAGTCGTTCAAAGAACTTGCGAAGATCGATCAAATGTTGACTGTTGGTTCCCTTTGAATGGATGATCATGTCGTCTACATAGACCTCGATCTCTTTATGAATCATGTTATGGAATAGATCCGTAACAGCCCTTTGGTAGGTAGCCCCAGCGTTCCTTAACCCGAACGGCATGACTGTGTAGTAGAAAGTGCCCCACGGTGTTGTGAAAGTTGTCTTGTGTTGGTCCTCCTTGGACATGAGAATCTGATTGTAACCGGCAAAACCGTCCACAAATGAGCAGACTTCATAGTTGGTAGTCGAATCAACGAGCATGTCGATGTTTGGTAGCGGAAAATCATCTTTCAGGGAAGCTTCGTTCAAATCCCGGAAGACCACACAAACTCGAACCTTGCCGTTTGCCTTTCTGACTGTCACAATGTTGGCTAGCCAAGTCGGATATTCAATGACTTTGATGAAACCCACACTGAGGCGCTTCTCAATCTCTTTTTTTTACTTGTAGGGACCATTCTGGTTTGATCTTTCTGAGCTTCTGCTTTACTGGCTTGGCGTCCTCTCTGATCGGGATTCTGTGCTCTACGACCTTTCTGTCCAAACCCGGCATGTCTTTGTACGACCATGCGAATACATCCACAAATTCCTTGAGCAGTGCATTCAATCTGTCTCTGTCTTCCCCCTTGAAGAAGCTGCCTATCTTTGTTTCTTTTGGCTCTTCGTCGTTACCCAGATTAACAACATACAATTCCTCATCACCCCCTGGGCCATTTTTACCACGACAACGAACCTGTTGAGCTAGTTCATTTAGGTATGTTATGTTTTCATGGTCTAATTCATCATACTTTGAATCGTTATTAACTTGTTCATTAAGTTCGTTATTAGTTAATTCATCATTTATGATGTTTGCAATCTCAGGGTACTCAGAAATATCGAATTTTTCATTAGCAAAGAAAGGAAACACACACTCGGCTATAGCCTCCATATCCTCTTGGGTGAGGGTATTAGAAACACTCTTGGACTCGAAATCAAGTGTGAGACGCTCTTCCTTTGTTGTTGTGCGGGGTATGCAACCCATTTCTCGGACCAAAAATTCCTCAGATACCATGGGCCCCTTCGTAGAGTACCAGTTGTTGATTGGCTCGGAGCTTGGCTGGATCTCGCTGATAGATGGACTCTCCATTTCTTTGTTGTCGGAGATGGCGTTGACTTGGCAATCGTCCAAGATGGCAAATTCTTCGAACATGGAGGCTAAATCGGACAGTCCTTCCCCCATGGTGATCTCTACCTCGGACTCTATAGTCACTTTCTTGCCCCACCACTCTCGGGGTGACATTGGAGTAGGCTCCCTTTCTTGTATTGTAATTTCACAATCAGTGAAGATCTCGAGACCGGGCTTTCTAACGCCCTTGTTGTTAACCCATGGTTCAAGAAAGATCATGAACGGAACATCTTCCCCTTGGCAAACAAAATAACCGTTCAGTTTGTTGCGGTAAGGCCTCAAGTTGGGGATTTCATATTGTCGACCTTCTTTGCGAGCTCAGGTCTTTTGATTCTTGACCACTTGCTCGTATTTTAAGTCATCTTCGGTAGGCTCGTATCCCAAACCAAACTTGTTTCTGACAAAAGGAACCTCTACGGGGTGCAATGTTCCTTGTTGATGCTTCCTTAGGCCTAGACCGGGAAAGTGATTCATGTTCCTCATCATGCGGAGGATCTTAGGATTACCGAGGGTCCATTGCCCACTTCCCCCTTCTTTGTTGATGGCGTTGATGGAGACACCGAAGAGAGTGGAAGGTACAGCATTGGAACTGTGGATCCATGGTCGGCCTAAAAGTAAGTTGAACGAAGACGGGACATCAAGTACTTTAAATAGGACGGACATGATCATGCTTCCAAATTCGATATCGACTTCTAGCATTCCCATGACTGTACGGGCAGTGTTGTCGTACCCTCTAATGACTTGGGTAGAAGGTTGTAAATCGGAGCTTTTGAGCCCCAATATGCCCATGACTCGGCTAGGCATTAAGTTGAGTGCGGAACCACCGTCTACTAATACTCTTGAAATGGGTCTCCCCCTTGCCTTTACTTTGAGGTAGATGGCTTCATTGTGATCGGACCCAAATGGTGGGAGGTCCATGTCGGCAAAAGTGATGACATTACCGAAGTGAATGTGACCTATCATTCCTGTGAGGTCCTCGGGAGTTGTGTCGGGAGAGACTGATGTGTCATCCAAGTTCTTGATGACGAGGTCTCGGTGTTTCTTTGATGATGCAATAAGGTCCCAGATGGATATGTTGGCTTGCATCTTCATGAGTTGTGTCAATAAAGGGTCTTCAAGTGCATCTTGTGCTTTTGATCTTTGAGAAGAGGTGTTGGTTGCTGTATTCGTGGGAACCGAGGTGCTCGCTATTACCCGGCCGCTGCGGGTGAGCACATTCATGGACCCTTGGATCTTCTTCTTCCTATTCTCTAAGACTTCCCTCATAACTTCATCGTAAGTCACAGCATAACAAGAATTGTCAAGTTTATTCATGCCATCGGAGCCCTCATTCACAAATGGGATCGAATGAGTGGTTCCTTCAAACTCTCCTACCTCTATTACATTGACACCACCCTCATTAGGGATTATGAATTCCTTCTTGTCTATAAGGTCTTGGATGGTGTTGAGGATGGAGAAGCATTCCTCAGTGAGGTGGCCGATGCATTGATGGTAGTCACACCACTTGTGGTGGGCATGGTTGGGATGGAGCGGTTATGGTTGCTTGTACCCTTGGAGAGGAGTGATTTGTCCCTTGGCCTTTAGAGATTTATTGGCCTCGGTGATGGTCATGCCATTGAGAGGAGTGTAGACGCGGTCGTTTTGGAACCGCTTGCCTTGTGGTGGAGGGACCTTTTTGTAATTCCCCTTTTTCGGTAGTAACGACATTGACAGAAGCCTCTTTGTTTGAACTAGAGGCGGCCTTGTAACGGAAAGTAGGAGTGGCTTTCTTTATCTCCTTGAGCAATTCATCCATGCGTACCCCTGCCTCATACATTTGGGAAAAGTCGGAGTAGCAAGCCCCACTTAGGTGGGTGCAGAGATCAATCTTGAGAAACTTGAGGAAGATGTCCATTTGCTCTTTCGTGTTTGGCCTCTCAACAATTTAGAGAGCTTGTCATTCCATCTCCTTGTGAAGTCAATGAAGGACTCGTTGTCTCTTTGAGTGGTGTTCTCGAGCTCTTTCCTTGTGGGCCGGTGAGTGGTGTTGCCTTGATATTGATTTTTGAAGGCAAGTATAGCGGCATCCCAATCAAGACGGACAGTGAGCGGGAGAGTTGCATACCAATCCTTTGCCGCCCCCTCGAGAGTGAGAGGAAAGCATTGAGCCATCACTTTTGGGGAGACCTTCTTCGGAACCATAGCCCAAATGTAAGTCTCAATATGAGCCATCGGGCATGAGTTGCCCTTAAACTTGCTGATGTCGGGCATTTTGAACTTGTCGGGGAGAGAGGCCATCGTGCTCATGAGAATGGAAGACTGATAAAGGCTTGTGTTGGAGCCTTTCCCCATGTAGAGGCCGTCAAATTTCTGATCAATGTAGGACATGATGGAATCGACCATTTTGTGGTTGTTTTTGTCGGTGCTTGGCTCCCCCACTTTTTTGGTACGGGCACTAACATATGGGCTTTCAAACAAACCTTGGGTCCATTCGGATTCCTCATTGTCATTCACCCCCTTATTCTTGGAGAGCTTGATGAGCTTGGCTTTCAATTGTTCGACCTCGACCTCGTGGGCCGCTTGTTGGCTGTCAACATGAGCTTGCCACAAGTTTTCCTTGGTTTGAGCCTCTTGGTTAAGGGTAGAGACTTGTTGTTGGAGTGCTTGAACCATGGCAGAAAGCTGCTCGAGAGTCATGGCGTTGTTGGTGCTGGAGTCGCCGGCCATTGATGATGCAGAAGCTGTTGGAGTGATCGGTTCACGGACAAGCCTGTTGGATGAATCCATGTAGACGCGGAGAGTACCAATCGGACCTATAATTGGAGAAGTAGCCCTTGTCAGTCTCGGTTCACACTTTCGGTCCATGAAGAGGTTGAGAACACACATTGGGCACACGACTCGAACCACATAAGAAAAAGACTCTTTTTTTTATAAGTCGGAGGGACGGGGTCCCTTTTGGGGTTTCTAAGAAGATAATGGAATCGTCACACTAGTATATAGACCATCTCGCGGTCCCATATACTCATCGGATTCCATCACGTTTGTGAATCCTACATGTATAGGGATTAAACTAAATCAATAAAGTAAAGCATACATGCGGGGACGGATTTTTTATTTTCGTCCAAAATAACCGCTTTTGGGGATGGATTTTTATTGCGTCCGTATCAACAAGTTGGCATGTATGATTTGAAAACATTAGTTTAGGGAAATCTCGGTACATGAAAACCGACTTGGTCACGGAGTATTAGACCCTAACTAGAATTGTGTGGTTTGTGCTCGGCTAAAGAGAGGCTTAAGGTCACCCCCGGCATGTAGTCTTGAACTACGCCACGGGCTGAGGTTGACCGCTTCGAAAGAGTCAAGGTCGGGTGGAGCATGAAACTTTCTAGGACGGGCCTCGACGGGTTTGGGGTTATGGACTTGTGCGACTCGATAGTGAGCAATTCATAGGAGTAATGTGCATGTAGTGTGAGGTCTATCACGTGACAAAAAAAAAAATTATTTTTATTTTTGAAAAGAAAAGATAAAAAAACACATAAGCACATAAATTACAACTCCCGAATCACCCGTGTGACCGGTAAATAAACACAAAATTAAGACAGTCCAAAGGTCCAATTCTGTTCTGATGCAGGCAACTGTGCCCACACCCCACTGTTCTATTCAGTCCCTGAAACCTGTTCTTGTCCTGGAAATTGGCCCAGAAGCGCGCGCCTCTGGCTGGTGTTGTGGGAAGCGCGCGCCTGGCGCATTGTACATGGGAGGCGCCCGCTTCTGTTCTGACCTGTCAAATTGTCAGAAACTTATGGACTCAGGGGATTGCCCTGGTCCTGATTGTGTAATGAAACCCCTGCAGTGTTTTTTAGCATGAAATAATAGCAAGAATAGGAAGAACACATGGAAGGCGGGCGGTTCTGGAAATTGATGTGGGACGCGCGCGCTTTGGACCATGAAGGTCTGAGGCGCGCACTTCCCATATCAATTTCTAGAATGCCCAGAAGAGTGAATTATGAACAGAAACACAAGTTTAACCCTCAAGCTGTCCCCAGCAGAGTCGCTACTATAGATACCCCGGGAGGAAACCACGGCTTGGCTAGAGCGGTGAGTTATCCTAGGATGTCTAATTGTGTTTTAGAGCCTAAGTTTGATTTACGAAAACATAGATTCTAAGGATTAGGGGTTCGGGGGTTAGGTTACGAAATGGGAAGTACTTAAATACCCATTTCGCCCGAGCAAAGTCGGTCTTGTTTGTTCATAATTCACTTTAAAGATAGATGTGTTCTTCCTATTTGAATAAATGATAAAAGAGGGGGTTTTAAAAGGGGTTTTGATTGTTTAGAATGTAGGGATATAACTCCTAGGCCAATTCAATGTAATGAAAGGGCCATTGGTGTCATGTCCCAAATAGTTTTGGGGTGATTGCATATTTGATTGAAGAAGAAGAAGAATTTAGAAGAAGAAGAAGAAGTAAAGAATAAAGTTAAGACATTTTACCTATAATATCCTTCAAAGAGAACCTCTTAAAAAAGTCTTGAAGAAGAGGTTGAATACTTGGAGAGAATAGCTTTTGTAAATTGCCTAGAGTTTTGTTTAGAGAAGACTTTTCAAGGTTGAGACCCATTTTCATTGATGGATTGGGGGGGTTTATAGTTGAAAATGTGTGCTTTTTTGGAGCCAAACGGAGTCTCCAAGAAATCTTTCCCGGGCAAAATCATGTATAATGAGCAAGGGGGAGATTCTTGGGCAGAATCTGTAACTGACACACCCCAGAAGCGCGCGCATCCCACCTAGGCGGTGGAAGGCGAGCGCGTCTGGCCTTAAGGGCCGGAGGCGCGCGACTCTGAAAGGCAACTTTTGATAGAATGGACTAGAAAGTTAGAACTGTTATTCAGTTTAGTCCCTGGACTTAACGGATCCTATCTGGAACTTAACCAAAGTAACATAAACTAACAGAAAACACTTAAAAGAGGGAGAAACACAAAATCAACTGTGCAATCAGGGTGAGCGGTCCAAGGCGGGGTGTCTACACCTTCGGTGATCGGCATAGCTTTTCTGTCTACTCTGAGCGGTATTCAATCGATCCCGAATAAGTTTAATCTTCTCAACTGACTCATTAACCATCTAAACACCCCAAATATTTGCATCTCCCACTTCATCCCAACAAATCAGAGACCGACATTTCCTCCCATACAAGGCTTCATATGGAGCCATCCCAATACTGGACTGAAAATTGTTATTATAAGCAAATTCCACTAGAGGTAAATTGTAGCGACCCCAAAACCCGTCCCTATTTATTCTATATTTTTGGGGATTTTTATTTGACTTATATGTGCATTTTATGTGTTGCATCATATTTTATGATTTGCATATCATACTTGATTATTTGTGTTATTTACTTAGTTAGTAATAATAAAGATTAAAGGAGTTAAATGATTAAGTTGAAACTTTAGGGTCCTAGTTGAAAATATAAGTTTAGGGGCTAAAGTGCTAAAAACAAACTTTGGGTGACCAAAATGTAAAAATTAGGTAAAGATATTTAGGGAAACTTTCCCTTCCCTCTTCCTTTTCTCTGTGTAACTTTCTTCTGCAACTTTCTACGTTTCCTTAGGTCAAGAGAAAAAAAGGTAAGTTCGACCCATTTCGATTTAATTCTTCTTATTTACTTACCCGTTTTAAAAACTAATTATATAAAAATGATCAGGGCATTGAGTAGGTCATTTCTATCCGAACAAAACTTATTTCAGCGATACTTTTTCCGGAACTAGGTAAGTTACTAATTCCCCTTTAAATGTTAAAATAGTCATATATGTTATATATGATACTTCTACTTGTTAATTTTGTGATTTGGGTAATATTTGCTATACTTGTAATTTTGGGACAAAGGGAGTATATGGAGTTGGCTTTAGCTGAGTATGTGAATGTTTAGAAACTCAAGTTGTAACTATAATGAAAGTTGCTAATGTTGTGAACTAATGTTGTGTAGTATCTTATGTTATATGTGTTATACTTGTGGGACGGAAGGAGTAAAAATTTAACTAAGGAAGAATCTGGGATTTGGCCCAAATTAGGAGGGGGCGCACGCACCCTAGATAAGGGGGCGCACGCACCCTATTGACCATTTTAGGCATAAAGTGTCTGATGAAGGGAGGCGTGCGCACTCTTTTGGGTGGGGCGCGCGCACCCTTAAGTGTCCAAAAATAGTGAGGTTCTGATGCTTGGGAGCGCGCGCACCCTATGGGGTGGGGCGTGCGCACCCCCCTGTTTTCCAGGTTTGATAGTTTGTGTTAATTGTGGTACAAGAGGATAATTGTTTGTGTCGTCCTTGGGGTTGTTTAGGACCTAAATGTGAATGTGTATGACTTGTATGTCGTTAATGAAAAAGATTGGGTTGTGACTAAATGTCCTTATTATGGACTCTTTATGAGAAATCTTTCGTGTGCATCTTGTGATGTATTTTGGCTTAGTTCCTTCTTGGATTAAATGCCCCGGGTTGTGTTTAGCAAGTATTTATTACTGTGCTTCTTGTTAAAAGTCCAGCTGGTCTTGTTGTGGAGTCAGCCAATGGAAGAATTATAGTGGTACAGGTAAGTCCACTATAAGGTTTTCCATTGGAGCTTGTGATTCAAGCGGTGGGAGAATTATAGTGGCACATAAGCCAAGTTCACTATAAGGTGTCCACTGTGCCTTCTAGTTTCCCCAGTCCAGATTGGCCTTGGATGGGATGAATTGCTCCCTTTGGTGAGTATTTGGGTTATGACTTTGTGTCATATTTCCCTCTCTGGTTACTTGGTTCTATTGGTTATGATTTGTTTTCGGGATCCCGGCTTCAGCTATTTATGCTGCTCAGATGGTTTTCTTTGATGGGTTTCTCAGATGGTATTCTCATCAGTTATGGTTATTGGGTAAACCTTGGCTTGGTATCCACCGGAGTGTGGGCTATGTGATAAAAGTGATATATGGGTTGATGTTATGTGTTGTATGCTACATGATTACTGTTGATATAGTTTCTTTATGATTATCATATCATCATGTAACGTAGTTGCATTTTAGTAGCTTACTGAGATTTATTCTCACCCTTTATTTGTTTACTGTTTTAGATAAAGGCGGGTCCAGGGGATAGGACACTTGGCACGGGAGGACGTTGGATTGGTAAGAGATGGGACTTGTTTTGTGAAGGTTACATTATGTAAATGTAAACCCGTTGGGTAGAGTACCCGTACTTCTTATGGTCACATCTATTTTGGTAAATGTTGATGTATGTACATTTGTTTAAAAGTTTGTAAGCCTTCGGGCTAAGTACTTTCGTTGTGAAAGTGTTTATAAAAGTTTGTTTCAAGTTAAGTGAAGTCTTTGAACTTCAAGTGTGTTTTTGTTCAACTTTCTAAAAGTACATTTCGAAAAAAATTTCTAAAGAGTTTTATAACGTCTTCCACTCGTGACCCGAGCGTGGGGCCAAGTAGGACCACGGGTACGGGGCGCAAACAGTTGGTATCAGAGCTAGGTTGTAGATTGTCTAGAATGACTAAATGACCTAGGAGGGTAGTAGAGTATAGAGTGAGTAACGTTGAGTGTTTGATGCAGGTATTCATTAAAAATGGGTGAAACTGAAGGAGATCAGGCCGGCTCTTCGGGGCAAGGGGATGCCAGAGAAGAGGCTCGAATTATGTTTCAAGGAATGTTCGAAGCAGCGATGAAAACTATAAATGATCAGAGGCAAGAAAGGGAACAGGTACCACCAAGATATGGCCTAGAACAGTTTTTGAAAATGAAGCCTATGGATTATGATGGAGAGCCCGATGTATCTAAAACTGAAAGGTGGATTGAATCAATGGAAAAGATCTTTGATGACTTGAGATGTTCTGAGGAAGATCAAGTCAGGTTTGCTACTTATAAGTTGAATGGAGCGGCTGAGCATTGGTGGAAAGCTTTGAAAACTAAATGGGATGAAACTCATGTACCTTACACTTGGGAGAATTTTCTGGGAAAGTTCAAAGAACACTTCATTCTTCGATTAGATCAAGACAGGAAGGAGATGGAATTTCTTAGCTTGGAGCAAGGTTCTATGTCAATTGATCAGTATTCAGCTAAATTTTCAGAGTTGTCCAGGTATTGTACTCACCTGGTGGCAACTGAGGAGAGGAAGGCTACGAGGTTTGTGAAAGGTTTGAAAACTGTGATTAGAACTCAGCTAGTATCCCATAAGTTGCATGATTTTCAAGATGCAGTTGATCGAGCCTACCAGGTGGAGCATGACATTGAGGAACATAAGAAGAAAATGGAATTGTTAGGCGTTGGGAAGCAAGTTAGGCAACAACAACAACGTAGTGATAATCGAGGAAATCAAGGTGGATCTTCACAATTTAAAGGGTCTTCTCAAAGACAGTCAGGTAACAGAAATCAAAGTAATACTTCAGGGAGTCAAAGCAGAGGAGTTTGTAACTATTGTCAGAAAGAAGGGCATTCAGAAGAGAGATGTTGGAAGAAGCAGGGCAAGTGTTTGAACTGTGGTCAGTTAGGACATTTTCAGAGGGATTGCCCTAAGTATAAGATGCAAGCATCGGGAAGTGTGGTTGGGTCCTCTCAGGGTCAGAAGAGGGATTCCTCGGGAAAGCCCAAAGTTCAGGGTCGTGTCTTTGCCATTTCTCAGCAACAGGCTTCAGAGTCCTCTAATGTGATAAGAGGTATTATTTATGTGTCTAGTTTGAGGGCACGTACACTTATAGACCCTGGCTCATCGCATTCTTATGTGTCTGTGCATTTTGCTTCTCGATTGCATATGTCTTCTGAATCTCTGCCTATGTGTTAGAGGTGTCAACTCCTATAGGGGAGTGTTTGGTGACCAATGAGGTGTTGCATTCTTGTGATGTGCATATACGTGAGCATGTTTTACCTGCTGATTTAGTTATCTTATCATTACAAGATTTTGATGTTATCTTGGGTATGGATTGGTTGGGTAAATATCATGTGTCTGTTGATTGTGCTAATAAGGTGGTCACATTTTCTATCCCTAATGTTCCTAAGTTTTCTTTTGAAACTGTTCCTTGGGGTAGAGAGATTCGTATTATTTCTTATATGAAGGCTAGAAAGTTGTTGAACCGTGGTTGTGCGGGGTATTTGGCTAGTGTTCTTGATACTACAAAAAGGGTTCCTGATATTGAGGATGTGCCTATTGTTAAAGAATTTTCAGATGTATTTTCTTCTGAGTATGCTATGCCTCCTGACCGGGAAATCGAGTTCTGTATTGACTTACTTCCAGGTACGGCTCCTATATCTGAGGCACCTTACAGAATGGCCCCAGCTGAATTGAAAGAGTTGAAGGTTCAGTTGCAAGAGTTACTTGATCGAGGATTCATTCGTCCTAATGTATCCCCGTGGGGAGCTCCAGTATTATTTGTTAAAAAGAAAGATGGGTCCTTGAGACTGTGTATTGACTACAGAAAGTTGAATCAGGTAACTATAAAGAATAAATATCCGCTTCCTTATATTGATGATTTATTTGATCAACTTCAAGGGTCGGTTGTCTTTTCAAAACTTGACTTGAGGAGTGGGTACCACCAGTTGAAAATCCGTTCTGAAGACATTTCTAAAACTGCTTTTCGTAGTAGATATGGTCATTATGAGTTTCTGGTTATGCCTTTCGGGTTGACTAATGCTCCGGCTGTTTTTATGGATATGATGAATAGGGTCTTTAAACCTTATCTTGATACCTCCGTGGTTGTATTTATTGATGATATTCTTGTTTATTCTAAGTCCCGGGAGGAGCATGAACAACATTTACGAATGGTTTTATCTATTCTTCGTGAGAAGCAGTTGTTTGCTAAATTCAGTAAGTGTGCTTTTTGGCTTAATGAAGTATCTTTTCTTGGGCACGTGATTTCCAATAAAGGTATATCAGTTGATCCATCCAAAGTTGAGGCTATTGTGAATTGGAGGAGGCCAGAATCAGTTACAAAAATTTGAAGCTTCTTGGGGTTAGCTGGGTACTACAGAAGGTTTATTGAGGGGTTTTCTAAGATTGCAACTCCCTTGACTCAGTTGACTTGAAAGAATGTTCCTTATGTGTGGGATGAAAAATGTCAAGCTAGTTTTGAAGAGTTGAAGAAGAGATTGACTACAGCTCCTATTCTTGCCCTACCTAATGGTAATGATGATTTGGTAATCTATAGTGATGCTTCTAAAGAAGGCCTCGGGTGTGTATTAATGCAAAATGGAAGGGTGATTGCGTATGCTTCGAGGAAGTTGACTCCGAGTGAGCAGAATTATCCTACCCATGACATGGAGCTTGCAGCTATTGTCTTTGCATTGCACAAATGGAAACATTATCTTTATGGGGCAAAGTTTGAGATTTTCACAGATCATCAGAGTTTGAAGTATCTTTTCTCCTAGAAAGAGTTGAATAATAGAAAACGAAGATGGATGGAGCTGTTGAAGGATTTTGATTGCACCATTTCTTATCATCCGGGCAAGGCAAATGTGGTAGCTGATGCTATTAGCCGGAAGTCTTATATAGCTTCATTGATGGTGCGGGAATGGAAGATGTTGGAGGATGCTCGAGATTGGAGTCCTTATGAATCAAAGCATGGAGCTATTTTTGCGAATATTCGAGTGTTTCCCACTTTAGTTCAACAAATAAAGGAAGCTCAGAAGGATGACCCGGAGTTGGTAAAGATTATGGATAAAATCAAAGAAGGCAATTTTGAGGATTTCTCCCTCAGTCCTGAAGGGGTATTGACTTTCAGAGGTCGATTGTGTGTGCCTAACGTTGATGGGATTAAACACCAAGTGCTTGATGAAGGCCATAAATCAAGGTATACTATTCATCCCGGAAGTACTAAAATGTATCAGAATTTGAAGCAACACTTTTGGTGGAATAATATGAAGAGGGAAATAGCGGATTATGTATCCAAGTGCTTAACATGTCAACAAGTTAAAGCTGAACATCAAAGGCCTGCAGGATTGCTTCAACCGTTAGAGATTCCGGAATGGAAGAAAGAAAATGTTACTATGGATTTTGTGACAGGGTTACCTCGTACTCGAAGAAGGTTTGATGCAGTTTGGGTGATTGTTGATAGATTGACAAAGTCTTCTCATTTTCTGCCTATTGAGATTGGTTATTCTATGGAAAAGCTTGAAACCTTGTACATTAATGAGATCGTGAGGTTACATGGAGTTCCAGTAAGTATTGTATCTGATCGTGACCCTAGATTCACATCTCGATTTTGGCAAGCATTCCAGAAAGCTTTGGGTTCAGAGTTGAGATTTAGTACAGCTTTTCATCCTCAAACAGATGGTCAGTCCGAGAGAATTATCCAGATTCTTGAGGATATGTTGAGGGCTTGCTCAGTTGATTTTTCAGAATCATGGGATATTCATTTGCCTCTTGTAGAGTTTGCTTATAATAACAGTTTTCAGTCCAGTATTGGGATGGCTCCTTATGAAGCCTTGTATGGGAGGAAATGTCGGTCTCCTATCTGTTGGGATGAAGTGGGAGAAGCCAAGATTTGGGGTGTTCAGATGGTTAATGATTCAGTTGAGAAAGTTAAACTTATTCGAGATCGTTTGAGTACTGCCCAGAGTAGACAGAAAAGCTATGCTGATCATCGGAGGCGAGACCTTGAGTTCAAAAAAAGTGACTTTGTGTTTCTGAAGGTTTCCCCTAAGGTTGGTATTCGAAGATATGGAAATAAAGGCAAGCTTGCTCCGAGGTATATTGGTCCATTTGAGATTCTTGGAAGAGTGGGGGATCGGGCTTATCGTCTTGCATTACCTCCTTCTCTTGATAAGATATGCTTCGGAAGTATGTGTATGATCCTTCTCGTGTTTTATCTGAGGTTCCCGAGGATATTGAGCCAAGTATGTCTTATGAGGAGCATTCGGTCCAAGTGATTGATTCGAAGGTGCAAGAATTGAGAAACAAAAGTATTCCTCTTGTTCAAGTTGTGTGGAGGAATCACAATGTGGAGGAATCGACTTGGGAGCTTCGGGAAGAGATCGAGATGAAGTACCCTTGGTTGTTTGAGGGCCTCGGTAAGTAACCCTAAAATTCGGGACGAATTTTCTTTAAGGGGGAGTGATTGTAGCGACCCCAAAACCCGTCCCTATCTATTCTATATTTTTGGGGATTTTTATTTGACTTATATGTGCATATTATGTGTTGCATCATATTTTATGATTTGCATATCATACTTGATTATTTATGTTATTTACTTAGTTAGTAATAATAAAGATTAAAGGAGTTAAATGATTAAGTTGAAACTTTAGGGTCCTAGTTGAAAATGTAAGTTTAGGGGCTAAAGTGCTAAAACAAACTTTGGGTGACCAAAATGTAAAAATTGGGTAAAGATATTTAGGGAAACTTTCCCTTCCCTCTTCATTTTCTCTGTGTAACTTTCTTCTGCAACTTTCTACGTTTCCTTAGGTCAAGAGAGAAAAAGGTAAGTTCGACCCATTTCGATTTAATTCTTCTTATTTACTTACCCGTTTTAAAAACTAATTATATAAAAATGATCAGGGCATTGAGTAGGTCATTTCTAGCCGAACAAAACTTATTTCAGCGATACTTTTTCCGGAACTAGGTAAGTTACTAATTCCCATTTAAATGTTAAAATAGTCATATATGCTATATATGATACTTCTACTTGTTAATTTTGTGATTTGGATAATATTTGTTATACTTGTAATTTTGGGACAAAGGGAGTATATGGAGTTGGCTTTAGCTGAGTATGTGAATGTTTAGAAACTCAAGTTGTAACTATAATGAAAGTTTCTAATGTTGTGAACTAATGTTGTGTAGTATCTTATGTTATATGTGTTATACTTGTGGGACGGAAGGAGTAAAAATTTAACTAAGGAAGAATCTGGGATTTGGCCCAAATTAGGAGGGGGCGCACGTACCCTAGATAAGGGGGCGCACGTACCCTATTGACCATTTTAGGCATAAAGTGTCTGATGAAGGGAGGCGTGCGCACTCTTTTGGGTGGGGCGCGCGCACCCTTAAGTGTCCAAAAATAGTGAGGTTCTGATGCTTGGGAGCGCGCGCACCCTATGGGGTGGGGCATGCGCACCCCCCTGTTTTCCAGGTTTGATAGTTTGTGTTAATTGTGGTACAAGAGGATAATTGTTTGTGTCGTCCTTGGGGTTGTTTAGGACCTAAATGTGAATGTGTATGACTTGTATGTCGTTAATGAAAAAGATTGGGTTGTGACTAAATGTCCTTATTATGGACTCTTTATGAGAAATCTTTCGTGTGCATCTTGTGATGTATTTTGGCTTAGTTCCTTCTTGGATTAAATGCCCCGGGTTGTGTTTAGCAAGTATTTATTACTGTGCTTCTTGTTAAAAGTCCAGCTGGTCTTGTTGTGGAGTCAGCCAATGGAAGAATTATAGTGGTACAGGTAAGTCCACTATAAGGTTTTCCATTGGAGCTTGTGAGTCAGGCGGCGGGAGAATTATAGTGGCACATAAGCCAAGTTCACTATAAGGTGTCCACTGTGCCTTCTAGTTTCCCCAGTCCAGATTGGCCTTGGATGGGATGAATTGCTCCCTTTGGTGAGTATTTGGGTTATGACTTTGTGTCATATTTCCCTCTCTGGTTACTTGGTTCTATTGGTTATGATTTGTTTTCGGGATCCCGGCTTCAGCTATTTATGCTGCTCAGATGGTTTTCTTTGATGGGTTTCTCAGATGGTATTCTCATCAGTTATGGTTATTGGGTAAACCTTGGCTTGGTATCCACCGGAGTGTGGGCTATGTGATAAAAGTGATATATGGGTTGATGTTATGTGTTGTATGCTACATGATTACTTTTGATATAGTTTCTTTATGATTATCATATCAGCATGTAATGTAGTTGCATTTTAGTAGCTTACTGAGATTTATTCTCACCCTTTATTTGTTTACTGTTTTAGATAAAGGCGGGTCCAGGGGATAGGACACTTAGCACGGGAGGACGTTGGATTGGTAAGAGATGGGACTTGTTTTGTGAAGGTTACATTATGTAAATGTAAACCCGTTGGGTAGAGTACCCGTACTTCTTATGGTCACATCTATTTTGGTAAATGTTGATGTATGTACATTTGTTTAAAAGTTTGTAAGCCTTCGGGCTAAGTACTTTCGTTGTGAAAGTGTTTGTAAAAGTTTGTTTCAAGTTAAGTGAAGTCTTTGAACTTCAAGTGTGTTTTTGTTCAACTTTCTAAAAGTACATTTCGAAAAATTTTCTAAAGAGTTTTATAACGTCTTCCACTCGTGACCCGAGCGTGGAGCCAAGTAGGGCCACGGGTACGGGGCGTGACATAAATGGGAATCCCAAGAATCTGAGAAGTGAACAGAACAAGCTCTCAACATATCCTCAAGAATCTGAATAGTTCTTTCTGACTTACCATCTGTCTGAGGATGAAAAGCTGTACTGGACCTCAATTCGGAATCCAAAGCCTTCTGAAACGCTTGCCAAAACTGAGATGTGAATCTAGGGTCACGATCAGATACAATGCTCACTGGAACACCATGAAATCTCACAATCTCATTAATATACAAAGTCGCAAGCTTCTCCATCGAATAGCCAATATCAATAGGTAAGAAATAAGCAAACTTTGTCAATCTATCCACGATTACCCAAACTGCATTAAATTTTCTACGAGTACGAGGCAATTCAGTTACAAAATCCATCGTAACATGCTCCCACTTCCATTTCGGTATCTCTAAAGGTTATCCACTAATTACTGATGTTCTACTTTCAAATGTTGTCAATCCACTAATTACTGATGTTCTACTTTCAAATGTTGTCAACTCAAGAATTCAATTATATACGCAAAATTTCACCGTTATCAGTTGTTCAATCAGATATGATTCTTCAAATTCATCTCAATACATTTTGTTTCTACTTGGATGGATAGTTTACTTGGTCTTGTGAATCTTTTTAAGTACTTGTAGTTAAATTCCACTATATGGGTTTAATTCCACTAAGTGTTGACTACATACTCTGCTACAAAAAGTTAAATTTTCATCACTAGTAAAGGAAAAATCCTGTTGTCTATCATCGTTCATTCCACTAGTAATTTTCTATAGTTGAAATCATTCAATTGAGCTTCCATCATATGCTGGAGTAGAAACTTAAAGATTTCACAATCGCAAAAATCACGATGCTTGATTCACAAGGGATCTAGTATTTCAAATCCTCTAAAATTCCCCATTCAGTCTATCAAAAATAAAATACAAGTCTTTAAGTTCAGTGATTCCACTAATACACTCGTCTTCCTCATTATGCAGTCTTGATCTTTGATTTCATCATCCCCTTACATTGTCTCGTGTTTAACTCTTGAGAAATAAAGGCTTCAAGCTTTGTGGTCAATGAAAACTTCAAACACGGTCCTAAAAAAATAGATTATCCACTAATGTAATGTAAATGTAATCAGAATTAACTCACAAATCGTGGATAGAAAATTCTACTCATAAGCAGTCAATCTCCTCGAAGCATTGGCAAATACCTTACCAATCTGAATCAATTCACCTCTCAATCTCTCTTTGGAGGCATCACTATGAATAATGAATTTATCATATCCACTAAAATGGTGAAACTTGACATATCCACGAGAAACAGTAACACTGGTCATATCTTCTAGATAACAGTAGTACTAGTCAAATCCCCTAAGCAATGTCAATACAAAACTCGATTTCCCTATCGGGAGGCATAGCATACTCCGAAGAAAATACATCTGAAAATTATTTAACAATAGGCACATCCTCTATTTCAGGAACCCTTTTAGTAGTATCAAGAACACTGGCCAAGAATCCCACACAAACCACGATTCAATAACCTTCTAGCCTTCACGTAAGAAATGATACGAATCTCTCTACCCTAGGGAATAGCCTCAAAAGTAAATTCAGGGACATTAGGGATAGAAATGTGACCACCTTTTTAAAACAGTCCACAGATGCATAATATTTACTCAACCAATCCATACCCAAAATAATATCAAAATCTTGTAATGGTAGGATAACTAAATCAGCAGGTAGAACATGATCACGTATATGCACATCACAAGAATGCAACACCTTAATGGTCACCAAACACTCCCCTATAGGAGTAGACACCTCTAACACATAAGGTAGAGATTCAGAATACAAATGCAATCGAGAAGCAAAGTGCACAGACACATAAGAATGCGAAGAGCTAGGGTCTATAAGTGCTCGTGCCCTCAAACTAGACACAGAAATTATACCTCCTATCACATTAGAAGAATCTGAAGCCTGTTGTTGAGTGATGGAAAAGACATGACCCTGTACCTTAGGCCTCCCTGAATAATCCCTCTTCTGACCCTGAGAAGACCTAACTACACTTCCGGAAGACTGATTCTTTAGCCTGGGACAATCCCTCTGATAATGACCCAACTGACCACAGTTCACGCATTTACCTTGTTTCTTCCAACATCTTTCCTCAGAATGCCCCTCTTTCTGAAAATAGTTACAAACCCTTTTGTTCTGACTCCCTGAAGTGTTACCTTGATTTTTGTTACCCGACTGACCTTGAGAAGATCCCCTAAACTGTGAAGATGCACCTTGAGATCCTCTACTATCACCATGTTGTTGTTATTGTTGCTTCCCATGTCCTCCTTGTCTTCCTCCACCCGTTGCCTCCATCTTTCTCTTATGTTCAACAATGTCATGCTCCACTTGGTAAGCACGATCAATCGCATCCTGCAAATCCTGAAATTTGTGGGAGATAAGCTGTGCTCTGATAACTGTCATCAATCCTTTCACGAACCTCATTGTCTTTCTTTCTTCAGTTGCCACCAAATATGGACAATGCCTAGCCAATTCAGTGAACTTTGCAACATATTCAGCTACAGTCATCATATTTTGCTCTAGATTAAGAAATTCAATTTCTTTTCTGTCTTGGTCCACCTTAGGAATGAAATGATCTTTGAATCTCTTTACAAAAGTCTCCCAAGCATATGGTACATGCGTCTCATCCCAATTATCCTTCACCGCTTTCCACCAATACTCGGCTGCTCCAATCAGTTTATAAGTTGCAAATCAGACTTTATCCTCTTCCATACATTGCAAAACATTAAAGATCTTTTCCATAGCTTCAATCCATCTCTGAGCTTTAGTAACATCAGGCTCTCCATCATATCCCATTGGCTTCATTTTCAAAAACTGTTCTAACCCATATCTTAGTGGTGCTTGTTCCCTCTCTTGCCTCTGATCATTGATTGTTTTCATTGCAGCTTCAAACATGCCTTGGAACATTATTCGAGCCTCTTCTCTAGCATTATCTTGCCCCGAAGACCCAGACTGATCTCCTTCTGTCCCAACCATTTTCAATATATACCTGCATAAGACACTCAACGTTACTCACCCTATAAACTACTACCCTCCTAGGTCATTTAGTCATTCTAGACCATCTATAACCTAGCTCTGATACCAACTGTCGCGCCCCAGACCCGTGGTCCTACTTGGCCCCACGCTCGGGACACGATGGGAAGACGTCATAAAACACTTTTGAAAATTTTTTGAAATATACTTTCATAAAGTTTAACAAAATCAACACTTGAAGTTCAAAGACTTCCATTTAACTTTCAAACAAACTTTACAAACAACTTTCACAATGAAAGTACTTAGCCCAAAGGCTTATAAACTTTTATACAAATGTACATACACCAATATTGTCCAAAATATAGGTGTTACAAGATGATGAAGTCACGGAAACTCTACCCAAAAGGTTATACATCTATGTAATGTAGCATTTACAAAACAAATCCCAACTCTTACCACTTCAACGTCCTCCCGTGCCAAGTTTCCTATTCCTTGGACTCGCCTTTATCTAAGGAAAACAAATAAATAAGGAACGGGATGAGAATAAATCTCAGTAAGCTACTAAGAATGCAACTATGTTTCATGCTAAAATGATAATCATAAAGAACAGTATCATAGCAATCACATAGCATATAATATGAGATGCAAAGCCAACTCATCATACCACACCAAATGCGGAAATAAACACTCATAAGTGGATACCAAGCCAAGGTTTACCGAAAGAACATAATCGTCTGAGAATACCATCTGAGAAAACCAGTTGAGTAGCATAAATAGCTGAAGCCGGGATCCCGAAAACCACACCATAACCATAAGAACCAAAGTAACAATGGGGGGAATATGACACAAAGTCATAACCCAAGGCTCACACAAGGGAGCTAATTCATCCCATCCAAGGTCAATCTGGACTGGGGAAAAAAGGTACCAGTGGAAGACCTTATTGTGAACTTGGCTCATGTGCCACGATAATCCCTTCCACTGCCTGACTCGATAACACAAAACCAGCTGGACTTTAAACCAAAGCAATGTAATGAATACTTGTTTAAACAACAACCGGGGGCAATGATTCCAAAGTATGGAACCAAGCCAAACACATCACAAGATGCACACGAAAGAAGCACTCATAAAGAGTTCACAACCATCATGAAATAAAGTCACAACACATTCTTGCACACACTTGAACACGATCCTCAATAACCATGACAATATCCCAAAACACACATACAATTGCCCTAGACCATCCCTTAAGGGTTTGACAATTACCAACCTCTTATACTTAACTTGGAACAAACTATCAAACTCAGGGTAAAGTGTGCGGCCGCCCAAACTGGGTGTGCGGTCGCCCACTTGCTCTGCTTTCATGAACAAAACCAGTCTGATAGGATGTGCGGCCGCACGCCATTAGTGGGCGGCCGCCCACCACACCTCACAGGCTAAAACCAAAATAAATTATACTCCCTTCGTTTCACCGTCCCAAAAGTACTACCCAACTTCTATCTTACGAAATATAACTCAATATAACTGAGTTACACAACACTAAACTAGCTTCTTTACAACATCAACATTAACTTTCACCAACTTTAATATCTTTTCAAGTTTCTTAACAAATAATACAACAAAGAGTTCATACATCACATATATCACATATATGACCATTTTAACATTTAAAAGGGGGATTAGTAACTTACCTGTTTCTGGAAAAGTATCGAGAAAATAATATATGATTGGGTAGAAATACTCTACTCAACACCCTGAATATTTTGGTGTAATTAGATTTTAAAATGGAGTAGTAAATTAAAAGAAGGAAAATTAAATTAAGAAAACCCTTACCTTCTTCTTCTTGAACCAGAGAAAACAATGAGGAAAGTTCAAATTGTGTTTGTGTGTGAGTTGTGCACGCAGAGGGAGAGAGATGGGAGGATAAGTATGTTTTTGATATTTTCCTTTTTCACTTAAGCCCCTCTACTTTAACTTTGAACACTTAAACCCCTCTAGTTATATTTTCACATATAACCCTATAGTTTCACTAACTCATTTATTCAAGTTAACAAACTTTCTACTATCACTTTAACTATCACATATACTCAAATAATATATGTAAGTTAAGAAAATATTATCGAACACATAAAATGCACATATAATTTACATTTTAATATTAAAAAATTAGGGTGGGTTTTGGGGTCGTTACACTAAGAATTATAATTGAAGGTCGGAAACATCCATAAACCCTAAGGCGGATTAAGGAAACCGTAGTAAAATCCTTTAATAACCAAATCAATTTATAATTGGAGGTCGGAAACTCCGTAAACCCAAAAGATTATAATTGAAGGTCGGAAACGTCCGTAAACCCTAAGGCGGATTAAGGAATCCGTAGTAAAATCCTTTAATAACCAAATCAATTTATAATTGGAGGTCGGAAACTCCATAAACCCAAAAGATTATAATTGGAGGTCGGATGCATCCGTAAGACCTTCATGTTGAGAAATTTATTTGGCATAACCCGTACGAGCTCTAGACAATCGGTGTTCCCAGTTATCGGATTCTGCGATATTGAGGACTTCACCTCTCAAAGTACCGTAGTTTGCCGAGAAATTATACGATTACGCGCGCTCTATAGGAAGTTAGAATTCATCCCTATTTCTGTTCTCGATTCTTTAAACTTCTTATCGAACCGTGCGTATGACCTCTTCTCCTTTCCCTAATAAAGTCCATCTGCAACGACTTTATTGATCTACGATGTTTCGTTTCTGTAAAGTCCATCTGCAATGACTTTATTGCTCTACGATGTTTCGTTTCTTTTTGGTTTTCTTCCTTTTACCTTTTTCCCCAATAAAGTCGATCTGCAACAACTTTATTGCTCTACGATGTTTCATTTCTGTAAAGTCCATCTGCAACGACTTTATTACTCTACGATATTTCGTTTCTTTTTTGGTTCCTTTTCGCCATTTTCCCCAATAAAGTCCATCTGCAACGACTTTATTGATCTACGATGTTTCGCTTCTTTTTATTTTCTCCCCAGTAGGGTCCACGCGACTTTATTGCTCGATGAATGTTTGTCTATCCCCAGTGAAAAGATGATGTTTTGTTTCTTTCTCCCCTAGTTCTCGAACTACGACCGGCTTGATTCCATTTGGATACGTAGGTAGCCTGACATAGGTTCAGTCGCCCGACCAACCTGGTCACCTCTTCTCACTCCTCTCTCGATTTGGAACTCGTGTTTCAGATCAGTTCCTTTCTTAATCGACGACCCTCCATGCCTTGCAAGAAGCGTCGCCGAGGGGCTACTGTTAGTACCCAACCTGAAAATGAGTTATTCGGCATTCGAGAACTCACGGGGACCTCCTAGGTATTTACAAGACGCGCAGGACTTATCCAGTATTTTCCAAAAAGCTCAGATAAGAAGATATTGATGACCTGATCGGATGAGCTGCAAAGATATACGTTACCTAGATTTTCTCCAGAGTCCAGATTGATCAGAGTCTCAGGAATCGAGCCAATCTCTGAGATCGGACGGGCGGCCACATCTGCCGGCCGGGCGGCCACTTCCTCCAGGTCAAGATTTCCTATAAATAGGTGACCTCAGTTCATAATTAAAAACAACAACTCTCTCCCCGAGTTCCACAGCCAATACTGACGGCAGAACTCTCTCTCCAACCCTTTCTAGCAATCCCGAAGGTCCGATGGATCCGTGCAAGAGATTCGACTTCGTTCTTGTCAAGATTAGTGAGGATTCTATATGTGTTCTTAGTTTAGATCTAATTTATGCTAGTTTCATTATGTTTATACACCTATATTCATGTGATTCATAACGTGTTCTTCATGTTCTTGCTAGAATTCCTATTTTGCTCTATGACTAGGGTAGCGATCTTCATGTTTATGTGTTATTTCATACATGTTTCATGATGTTATTATTATGCTAGATCTGATACTTACCACGCATAACATGTTAGATCTAATGTTTTAATCCCTGTTCATATGCATAGCCGATGATGATCCACGAGATCTAGGAACTACTTCTAAACCCTTAACTTTAGGTAAATATTCCCATGATCAATAACTCTCCCATGATGAAGGTGATGACTACACATTGATCTTATCAATGGTCTAATCATTATTCTAGGATGTGATCATCTTGTATGATTCTTTCTCCTCCCCCTTCATTATGCATGATCCCTCTTCTTCTCTCTATTCTGATTATGTGCGAACTACGTCGACCTGAGCTTCTCATCACGAGAGAAACGTAGGCAATCTTTGGATCCGGTCGCAATCACTAACACACTACTAACACATTCATCATGATAGAAAGTCCGATTCATTGGGCGATAGGAGTTATAACTTGATATTCTTCTCTTGTCGTAACTTGACCCCCGAACCCTCTCTATTAGCTTTTCTCAATGTTTTAGCTCGATAAAAACAATGTGGTGACTCTTAATAAATTAAATACCAACTTGAATATCCTAATCCCATAGAAAAGATAAAAATAAAGATAAATAAAAAAGACTTCCCGTGCGTCGCCCGCATTCGGAAAGGGGTATTCACAGAAACACGCTTTCACAATGAATAGATATGGAATTATTATGTGTGTGTGTTCTTGTTCTTCACCCAAGAGATCTTAGAACAAGAAAATAAACCTCTCAAACTCTTTGGAGGCACTCACAAAGCTATATACTGATTAAGGCAACTAGAGGGGAGTTTTATACTTGTTTCACCTATTCTAAATAGGTAACAAGTGACCAAACCCACAAGAAAATGGAACAGGAAAGTCCCAGGCCGAAACCAACTAGGTCTGCCCTGGTACATAAAGGGGTGCGTCCGGATCCTAGCAAGGTCCGACCGGGTCTTGTTCTTTGTCCGCCCGAATCAGTAGGAGGTCCGGTCGGGTCCTTTGTAAGGTCCGCCCAGACCCTCCTCTTTTCCAGTTTTCTCCTCTAAATTCCTAATATTCCTCAAAGGCCCTTCAACCCTAATTCCAATTAAGTCCTTTATGATTCATTCTATTTGTGTGTCACCCTATAGGATTACACTACGTTGGCAATGGGTTCAATCATAAACCCATAAGATATGATTAGGTTCTAGCAAACCGTCATACCTACCCAAATAGTGTAACTATATACAAGTTCGTATTCCTTCATATAACATGTCACAATCCCTTTGCCCATGATGTCATTGAACACAAGTCATGGTCATTGAGTCAACTTGTTTTGTTCAATACTTTCTCGATCCCGAATATGTTGATAATCCAAATGACATTGATCCAATCAATCCATTTGAGTTTGGCCAAACATTTCATCAACATCATTCTATGAGGGGCCCAAGCTTGACATCTCTCCGAAGAGGGACAAATCTAACTTAGCTTATTATTCTTCCCTACGTGAATCCGATTATGCCAATCATACCCTTTATAACTTCCTGGTTAAAAGTAGCGTTTGAATATGTCAAACATAATGTTCATCAAGTGGAAGACTATAATAACTTTGTGTCTAAGGATTCAAATGACATAACTAATATGAGATCTATATATGACATTGACCATGATATAAATCTCATACAGCGGGTCATGTCCAGTACCTTGTTCCCAACAAGTACCCATATGTCTAACATGATCATCACATGTTCATTTAGACTTATACTAGTGCTTTACAAGTACTAGGGACGGAGATTATTATTAGTAAACATGAACAAAAATAATAATCAAACATCTCTTTATTAATATGAATAAAATGATAACATACAACGTTTAAATAAACGTGCCTAGCGCACCAACACTAGCAGGATTTGGGTAGCACAAAGAAAATTCTGGGTATGGAGATTTATAGAGACAGATCCAAATGAAAACTGTTCTTATCCCAGAAAGGTTACATCAAGAAATTTTTAGATAGGTTTGGTATGTCGACAGCTAAGGCTATAGATACTCCGAGTACAGCGAATGCACAGTTATCAGTCGCGTTTGGGCCCAAGACGGTGGAAGAGAAAGAGTATATGGCTCGATTACCCTATGCTAGTGAAGTTGGTAGTTTGATGTATGATATGGTGTGCACTAGGCCGGATCTTGCACAGGCAGTTAGTGTTGTTAGTCGGATCATGGGTAATCCGGGTAAAGAACATTGGCAGGTTGTGAAGCGGATCGTTAGGTATCTTCGGGGTACCAGTGACGTCGGTCTCATCTATGGAGGTGGAGTAGAATGTGCAGTCGAGGGATTCTCAGATTCGGACTATTCGGGGGATGTTGACACAAGAAGATCGATAACCGGATATGTATTTACTCTTGGTGGGTCAGTTGTCAGTTGGAAGGTGTAGATACCCCGGGGAACCACGGCTTGGCTAGAGCGGTGAATTACCTAGGATGTCTAATTGATTTTAAGAGTCGCCACCCACGTTTTAGAGGAACGAGAAAAAACCTAACAAAATAGCCTTTTTTATTGATTACGAAACCAAAGATTCTTGAGATGAGGGGTTCGGGGGTTAGGTGACGGAGTGGGAAGTACTTAAACACCCACTCCGCCCTGCTTGCGCGGGTCTTGCTACTCTTGGTGTTCTTATATTTACGTGTCCTTCAATTGATAAAATATGCTAACAACTACAAAGTAAAGATAAGGGGAGAATGAAAGCTAAATGATTTTATTGATTGAATGTCTAATGGTTACATGTTGAATATTTGCTAAACCATTACATTAAGAGATGAAGTGGAATTAAATTAATGTTGGAATGTTGGGATGTAACCTTGGCCAAACTTCAATAGTGAAGTGGCCTTTTGGTTGTATCCCTTTTTATGGAGATTGCATACTAGTAGGACACAAATAAAATAAGAGAATAGAAAAGTGGTACCTTTAGAAAAGGGACTTTGAACTTGGACTTGAAAAGAGTTTTGTTGTGGAGAAATTGTTGTAAAACAATTTGTGTAGAGTCTTGTCACGAAGAACTCTTGTAGGGAGAATTTGTGTATAGAATTGTGTATAGTGTGTGTAAGAAAAGTTTTAAGTCTAAGAAGAAGGTCCAAGAGAGGTAAAAGAGAGATGAAAAGAGATCAAAAGGAGATGAAAAAGAAGCCTCCTTCCAATGGTGGATTGGAGGGGTTTTTATAGTTGAAAGTGGATGTTTTTGGTGCCAAGACGGAGTCACAAAGATCAGTTTCACGGGCAAAATCATATAAAATGAGCAAGGGAGAGATTCTTGGACAGAAATCAGTAACTGACATGCCCAGATGCGCGCGCATCCCGTATAGTCGGCGGGAGGCACGCGCTTCTGGCCCCAAAGGGCGGAGGTGCGCGACTTTGAAATGGCGATTTTGACAGAATGGACTAGAAAGTTAACTCTGTTGTGCAGTTTAGTCCAAAACTGACGGAATCAGTTAGGAACTGAACCGAACTAACAGAATTTAACAAAAACAAGTAAAGTAAAAATACTATGTATGCAATCGGGGTGAGAGGTCCAAAGCGGGGTGTCTACAGATCCCCTCGGCGACGTGGATTGCGAAGCAAAACGCGTCGACAAAAGAAAGACAACCGCCGAGGACATCGACAAGAGAAAACAAAGACTCGATAAAGCAGGAATTTGAAATTACAAAGGATAGGAGTGCGCTCCCTGTGTGAGCGGCTTAATTGATATAGAAAGGATATAGCGGGATCCGTTTGTCGATGCGGGATCCGTTCGCTGATGCGGGATCCGTTTTCTGAAGCGGGATCCGTTTGCTGATGCGGGGTCCGTTTGCTGATGGCGGGATCCGTTTGCTGATGCGGGATCCGTTTGCTGATGCAGGATCCGTTTGCTGATAGTGGGATCTGTTTGCTGATGCGGGATCCGTTTGCTGAATGCGGGATCCGTTTGCTGATGCGGGATCCGTTTGCTGAAGGCGGGATCCATTTGCTGAAGCGGGATCCGCTTGCTGATGGCGGGATCCGTTTGCTAATTGTGGGATCACCGTGGACCAAATTGCTGTCTAGAGCTGCAGTTGCTGTTGACTTTATCGTGGGGATGCGGGCATGGTTGACTGTGGACCATTTTCTATTGGGGATGAAGTGCCTTTAGTAGCGGATGCTGTTGACTTCGTGGTGGTACCTGTTATGTGTGTGCTTGGCAGGTATATGTGTTTGTGCAAGAAGATGCATGAAGTGTGAAATGAAGAGAGAAATTGTGCTCGTGGTTCAATGTGATTTGAAAGCAGTTTTGCATGAGAGAGAGTTTTTGTAAGAATGGAGAAAGTGATTTTGTGTGCGGTGTGATTTGAGGAAAGCCTCGGATGTATTCATACCTTCACTTACCATTGTCGCTTGATTGGAGATGGATTTCTGAAGGATGTTGATGCTTTTGATGAAGAGTATCCATGCTTTGGATGGAGAATGATGATGTTGGTGATGATGAATTGTTTTTGCCTTTGATGGAGTGTCGGTGAGATGGTATTCTGGGTGATGGGTTGGTCGTGCCAAAAGGCTGCCTACGTATCCCTTGAAAGGAATCAGACCAGCGTAGTTCAAGGATGATGGAGAATGCTGGGGGAGAATGCTAGGAGCAAAGTAAAAAGGGAACACATAATTTTGCGCAAGAAAGGGGACGAGGAAAAAAGAAAAAGAAAATTCTTTTTGTCTTTTTGTAGGAATAGAATATGTACACATGTGGGAAAAAGACTTTTTTTTTTTTAGTTCGTGGGTGAACCATTTTGACCATTGTGTGTTTGTAAAGCCAACCCAAGATCAAGTCATGTTCGATCGAAGACCGGATTGCCTCGCTTGAATGTTGTCACCGCGGTGTCCAACGAAAATTGATGTCTAGCCCCAAGAGATGTGTCAGTTATGGGGGTTTCAAAAGACTTTTGATGCCGAGATAAGGGGTTGTTGATTGAAAATCCCCTATAATGCCCTTAATGCCAATCTTGCATAGCCCTATGATAAATCGCCTTTTGATGTTGACGAGAGCAAGCCCCAAGAGAAGATTATTAATACCAAGCTTCGGGAGATCGCTAAGCCCCAAATGTCATGTGGGCTTCGAGATGGCGGGATGTGGAGACCTTTCGGTGTGAAGCCTCAAATTTTCTTGGAATCGGCTTAGCATTATGTTGGGAGCAGATGGCGCTATTGGGAAGAACTCTTGAAGGCGATCTCCTTCTTTCTCTTGCTTGGAGATGGATGGCCCTTTTTGTGGTTGATACCCGAATGTCGGAAGGTCCATGTTGAAAATGTAGCACGGTCTTCGGGAGACGTCTCGTGGGAGATGGTGATGTTGTTGCAGATGATAAGGTCTTGGTGTGATAAAGTCTCGAACGGTATGTTTGCTCGAGTTTTGTTGAGTTGAACCGACGGCGGATCTTCGGATGCAGCCTGTGCTTTTGATCTTGGAGAAGGGGGGTGCTGTATTGCAGAAACATTGGGATTGGCCGTAACTCTGCTTATGGAGTTAACATATTGGCATTGCCCGCTATAACTCAGCCGGGTGAGTCTAGCATATTGGATCTTTTTCCTTTTCTCTAAGACTTCCTTCAGAATCTCGCTGTGAGTTCTAACAAGAATCGTCAAATTCATTCATATCATCGGAGCCTTCATTTAAAACCAAGAGGCCTTTTGACTGGAAGTGTTGAGGGACCATTAAAGTTTGATCCCTTTCATGGAGCCATAAGACTACTCCTAAATTGCATCGGGTACCACTGCCCAAAAGCTTGTTAATTACGAAGCCCCAATATTACCCTTTGCTTGAATTACTGTAAAGCCGTGGCCCAAAAGATTGTAGATTGCGAAGCCCCTTGAGACCTTTAGGTATAAAGCTTCAAATGTTGCTGGGGACATTGAAGTGAATTGCTTCTTGCCGAGGGGGCCTTTAAAACTTGACCGTAGCCCCTAGAGTGCCATCATTGATTGCGAGAAAGGTCCATCCTTGATTGGGGGAACGAGTACGGGCACACATGATAAGAGGGCTTTTTTACATCCCTTTTGATAGACTTTGAGGATAGTCTCACACATCTTTCTCGAGCATAGCCCCTGGGCTTATTGATTGTCAAATGAAGCAAAAGAAGCCTTTGTTCTTGAGTCACATAGCCCCTAGGGCGTCACCATTTGTTGAGCAAAGAAAGAGTGACTCATCCTCATGCGAGGGAACAAACATGAGAGGACATGGCAAGAGCTACTCCATTTCTCGGGAGCCTTTCGGCATACTTTAGAAGCACATACTTGCAGAAGCTTTGAAAACTGAGACACATGTTGTTGTTATTTGCTGCCCAAGCCAATTGACTAGCTAGGGATTATTTGTGCAACCTCGTGCCCTTTTATGATGGGCTTGTTCTCAGATGGGTCTTGGTTACCACGGGCCTTCTTTTCATGAACCCAAAAATGCACACTGCTGGAGAATGATGCCGATAACCCAAGACAACCTTTGGTGGTGCCATATCTTGTCGAGCCTTTTGCAATCCCAAAGTTTACTCGGTGGGGAATTGATTTGTTGGGGAGATCCAATGTAGAGCTTGTGTAGTTGTCTTCTTTAGAGGCCGGGGATCTCCATTTCTCTTTCCCTTCTCTCTCTTACTCTCTCATCATTTTTTTATGATGCACCCTGTTTTTTGCCTAGACCGCCCTTTCGGGTTTTCAATCTAGCGGGCATCTCTTTTGCGTCTTTTTTTTTTGACTCGATTAATGAGGAAGTGTGCATTGACCCTGGCTGAGGAGATAAGACATGTGATTTTGCGGTGAATACCTTTTGTCACTAAAGATGAGTGACATTGACTCGACTAGGGAAGTGTCCCTAGTATTGACTTTGTATATATTTGAATGACTCACTGAGGCAAGTAAGTCATTAAGAGAGAAGAGAAAGAAAGCCCCAGTTTGATTGCAAGAAACTGGGAGTATCGCAAAAAGAAGAGAAGCCCTAGACTCGACAAGGAACGAAAAGTGATTCCAAATCTAGGAAAGTGTTCAATCTTTTTGGTGATTAATTTATTGGCAAATGAATCGTACAAAGATGTCTTGACAAGTTTGAGATGAAGGCCGATCACCATAACGCGCTAGGGCTAAACATATCTTCTTTCTTGCATGAGACCGGACCCGAAGGTTGCCTACGTTCCTCCAGTGTAGAGGCTCAGGTCACCGTAGTTCTTGTGGATTCTCCATTCGCAGTGATGAATTGTTGCTTCGTCGTGATTGTTGTCGATGTTGCTTCGTCCTTCGTTTGGTGGAATGATGTTGTTGTTGTGAACTTCTTTGAATGAAGGGGGATTTTTTTATTATTATTTTATTTTTTATTTTTTTGTTTTTTTGTGCTCTAACTTTTGCCTAGGTTGATTTGAGGATTTCAACCTAGCGAGCTTTTTTTAAAAAAAAAAAATTATATCCCCTTTTGGAAACTTTGTTTCATGATCATTGCTCCACCTTTCTTTGTCTTGATTTCGTCATTGTTGATGTCTTCGTTGTTGATGCCGTCGTCGATGTTTAGCCCCTAGGCGTTCAAGCGATGGCCTTCATTCCAAAACTTGTTTAGACACCTTTTCATCAATTTGCCAAGAATTAGATTGAACAACTTGGAAGAGTGTATGAGGACAAGAACGACTTTTATTTAATGATTGACTCAAAATTTAACATTGGATGAGAGAAAACATTAATGCACACATTAGAGGACTTTTGACTCTCTTTTTTTTTTTATCCTATTTCTAGGTAGAGAAAGAGAAATGGAGATTGTTGTCGTCATCTCCCATGTCGTTGTAGTCCTCATTGTCGTTGTAGTCTTCCATGTCACTACATTCTTCCATGTCATTGCTTGGGAACCCTTTGTCGTTGAAGCTTGTGTCATAGGAGGACTCGGCCACTTCTCGGAGCAAATTATCAATTCTAACCCCCGCATCATACATGCTTGAAAAATCGGAGTGAAAAGCCCCACTAAGATGAGTGCGGTAGTCCATTTTCAAACACTTCAAGAAGATGTCCATTTGTTCCTTCTTGGAAGGCCTATCAACCATCTCGGCTAGCTTGTCATTCCAACGGCGATAGAAGTCCCCAAATGATTCATCACCCATTTGCACGGTGCTCTCCAATTCCTTCTTGGTGGGGCGGAATATGGAGTTGCCTTGATATTGTGACTTGAAGGCAAGCATAGCGACATCCCAATTGAGGCGGGTGGAAACTGGAAGACCCATACACCAATCTTTTGCGACCCCCTCGAGAGTAAGCGGGAAGCATTGTGCCATTATTTGAGGAGACACTTTCTTTTGTAGCATAGCCCAAATGTAGGAGTCAACATGAGCGTCGGGGCAAGAGTTTCCGTTGAACTTGCCAATATCGGGCATCTTGAACTTTTCGGGAAGAGCCTCCATTGTGTTCATGAGGAGAGAAGCTTGTTGAAGATCGGTGCTTGGGCCCTTGTGCAAATTTAGCCCACTAAGCCTTTGGTCAAAGTAGGACATGAGAGTGTTGACCAAACCGGTATCAATACTTTGGACCTTTCTTTCACTCGTGAGCCCTTTCAATTGGTTCTTGAGTTGAGCAACTTCTTTCTTGTGGGCCGTTTTCACATGCTCGTTACGGGCTTGCCATAAATCATCCTTGCGGCGGACATTCTCGGCTAGTGTATCAACTTGCCCTTTCAATGCTTCCACCATGCGGAATAACCCTTCGTTGGACACGGGAATGCCGTTGTCGTTGCCGTTTGAAGCCATTGGACCTATGGAGAGAACACAGTCGATCTTAGGATGGCCCCACAAACACCTTTTGGATAAAATGATTTAACCCACGAACAAGAGAAAATACTCAAACCACATAAGGAAAATGACTTTTTTTTTTTTAATTATTTACAAAGTCGGAAGGACGTAGTCCTTTTTGGGGTTTCTAGAAAAATAGTGGAATCGTCACACTAGTATATAGACCTTCTCGCGGTCCCATATACTCATCGGATTCCACCATGCTTGTGATTCCTACATGTGTCGGGATTAAACTAAATTAATGTAGTAAAGCATACATGTGGGGACGGATTTTTATTTTCGTCCATAATAACCACTTGGGGACGGATTTTTATTTCGTCCATTGCAACAAATTGGCATGTATGATTTGAAGACATTAGTTTAGGGAAATCTCGGTACATGAAAAACCGACTTGAGTCACGGAGTGTTAGACCCTAACTAGAATTGTGTGGTTTGTGCTCGGCTAAAGAGAGGCTTAAAGGTCACCCCCGGCATGTAGTCGTGAACTACGCCACGGGCTGAGGTTTACCGCTTCGGAAGAGTCAAGGTCGAGTGGAGCTTGAAACTTCCTAGGACGGGCCTCGACGGGTTTGGGGTTGGACTTGTGCGACTCGATAGTGAGCAGTTGATAAGAATTGTGCGCGTAGTGTGAGGTCTAACAAGTGACAAAATTTATTTTTTTCAAAGGAAATTAAAAAAAAAACAAATAAGCACGTAATTTAGAACTTTCGAATCACCCGTGTGACCGATAAAAATGAATAAACAAAAGTAAAAGGGGGTGTATGCAGCCCGGTGCCCACACAATGTCAAAACTGCCCATTCTGTTCAGTGTTTCTGTTCTGGAAAATGGACCAGAAGCGCGCGCGTTTTAGATCCTACTTGGGAGGCGCGCGCGTTAGACTGAGAGAGGTGGAGGCGCCCGCTTCTGGACAGTACCTGCAAATCAGTGGGTTCAAGGGACTGCCTTGACCCTAAATAAAAAATTCTTTCCCCTGCAGACATTGTTAGCACAGAAACATGGAATTGAAGGACAAGACGGAAGGCGGGCGATTCTGGTAATTGGGGTCAGACGCGCGCGCTTCCTACCCTTTTTACCAGAATGCCCAGAAAACAGATATAAGAACACCAAAAGCAGAAAATACAAGTTTAACCCTCTATATCACCAGCGGAGTCACCACTGTAGATACCCCGGGGAACCACGGCTTGGCTAGAGCGGTGAATTACCTAGGATGTCTAATTGATTTTAAGAGTCGCCACCCACGTTTTAGAGGAACGCGAGAGAACCTAAGAAAATAGCCTTTTTTATTGATTACGAAACCAAAGATTCTTGAGATGAGGGGTTCGGGGGTTAGGTGACGGAGTGGGAAGTACTTAAACACCCACTCCGCCCCGCTTGCGCGGGTCTTGCTACTCTTGGTGTTCTTATATTTACGTGTCCTTCAATTGATAAAATATGCTAACAACTACAAAGTAAAGATAAGGGGAGAATGAAAGCTAAATGATTTTATTGATTGAATGTCTAATGGTTACATGTTGAATATTTGCTAAACCATTACATTAAGAGATGAAGTGGAATTAAATTAATGTTGGAATGTTGGGATGTAACCTTGGCCAAACTTCAAAAGTGAAGTGGCCTTTTGGTTGTATCCCTTTTTATGGAGATTGCATACTAGTAGGACACAAATAAAATAAGAGAATAGAAAAGTGGTACCTTTAGAAAAGGGACTTTGAACTTGGACTTGAAAAGAGTTTTGTTGTGGAGAAATTGTTGTAAAACAATTTGTGTAGAGTCTTGTCACGAAGAACTCTTGTAGGGAGAATTTGTGTATAGAATTGTGTATAGTGTGTGTGTAAGAAAAGTTTCAAGTCTAAGAAGAAGGTCCAAGAGAGGTAAAATAGAGATCAAAAGAGATCAAAAAGAGATGAAAAAGAGGCCTCCTTCCAATGGTGGATTGGAGAGGTTTTTATAATTGAAAGAGGATGTTTTTGGTGCCAAGACGGAGTCACAAAGATCAGTTTCCCGGGCAAAATCATATAAAATGAGCAAGGGAGAGATTCTTGGACAGAAATCAGTAACTGACACGCCCAGACGCGCGCGCATCCCGTATAGTCGGCGGGAGGCGCACGCTTCTGGCCCCAAAGGGTGGAGGCACGCGACTTTGAAATGGCGATTTTGACAGAATGGACTAGAAAGTTAACTCTGTTGTGCAGTTTAGTCCAAAACTGACGGAATCAGTTAGGAACTTAACCGAACTAACAGAATTTAACAAAAACAAGTAAAGTAAAAATACTATGTAAGGTCCAAGGCGTGGTGTCTACAGAAGGCTACATTGCAGGTGAGAGTGATGTTGTCTACAACATAAGCAGAATACATGGCATTGAAAAAGTCCGCTAAGGAAGGAATATGGTTGAAGAGATTGATCAGTGATCTTGGGATACATCAGGATCAGGCTATCATTTATTGCGATAGTTTGAGCATGATTTGCCTAGCCAATGATCAAGTTCATCATGAGAGGACCAAGCACATTGATGTCAGATATCATTTCTTAAGGGATGAGAAATGGGTAAATGTGAAGAAGGTAGGGACGGCGGACAACTCTGCAGATATGTTCACAAAGCCCGTGACGGAAAGCAAGTTCCAACATTGTTTGGACTTGCTTAATGTTCGTAGCTATTATATAGCAGAAGAGGCGAGGGGGGAGAAAAGGTTTGTTATCATGGAGATTCAAAGTCAAGGTGGATATTGTTGGGTTAATGCCTTTGAATTTGAGACACCGAGTTAAAGGATTAGACAACAAACGAATTTCATAATTCTGGGACGAGCACAGAACAGGGGTCCGGCCGGACCATAGGAAGGACCCAACCAGACGAGGAAGACATCGGAAATAAGGCTTCTGGAAAAGAGGAAGATCTGACCGGGTATAGCATGGGGTGTGGCCGGACCAAGCATGGATCCGGGCGGACCATGCCTATGACCCGGGCGGACCATGAGCCAGAATGTCCAGATTTGCTGTAGACTTCCAGTTTAATCGAAAGAAAGGTTTCGAGTTCGTTTTGGACTTGTATTCCAAGTTTTTACCAGGTTTTGAGCTAGGCTTTGAGTAGTATAAATAGAAGCTATCATCCTAGGCTTAAAATCAGCCTTACACCTCAGATTGTCATAGACAAATTATTAGATTGCTCAGAGAGATCTATAATTCTAGAGTTGCACAGTTAGGAATTTTGTGATCAAAATTCGTGCAACAGTAATAGTGTGATCTTTGTAATTGTTTCTCCAGATTGATAATAATATTCTCTCCCCTCCCCGTGGACGTAGCCAAGTTGGTGAACCAAGTAAATCTGTGTTCTTGTGATTGCGTGGTTTTCTCATCAAGTCTTATTTATTGCTCTAACATCTGCCACTCAATTTCTCATCTACTATACTTTTTACACTCATAACCCTCCACTATTAATATTATATTATTTTTTTGTATTTCTTTGTCCAAAAAATTAGTCTCACTTCACTTATGGTAGGATGCAAGGAGCATGTTTTTAGTGTTGGAATTTTTTGTGGACTACACATGTATACGTATAATGATTAATGATTATAGGTCTGCAGATGTGTGACCACTATAATTAATCGTATAATCCTTCCGTCCCATATATATGTAGACAAAATGGGTTGTGCATGTGAATTAAGGGATGAATAGTATTGGGTAGTTGTTGTGAGTGTGAAAAGTGAAATAGGAGAGAGAAAGTGGGGTATGGAATAGTAGGTTGATTGGTGTTGTGAGTATAAAAGTAAAGTAGGAGAGAGAATGAGTGGGAGAACACCATCAAATGACACACAAATAAAGAGACTTCCTTAGAGTGTAAAGTCTCTTAAAATCAACGGCCTTGGTGAAAACATTAGTCAATTGGTTTTTTATTTTAGTGAGATTAAAGCTAACCATTTTCTGCTTAACAAGATTTCGAATGAAATCGTGTCTAATGTCAACATGTTTAATATAAGAGTATTGAACATGAATTTTTGAAGTATCAATAGCACTTAAATTGACCCAAAATCGAGTTAAAACCTTACTTTGTGGCCCATAATTTTTTACCATTTGACTCATCAAAAAAATTAAAGAACTCCCATATAATCCAAAGCAATTACTTGTTACCTTGTAAACATTGACTTTCATGCATGTCATCCCTACCACATCATGATAGTTTACCCTTGCCATTTGTCCAGTCCTCATCTTTTCATAAACATCCCTAAGAACATGCAAAGTGGGATGTTCCTCTTGGATTTTGGAGGCATTGTTTCTGGACAATTTCAGACCTGCTTCTTTACTATCTGAGATGCTGGAGGATGCCTTTGAATCTGAGCATGGATTGTTTTCTGCTGATGTAGTCTGCGGTGTAGTCACATCAGGGGCAACATCAGACTGTTCTGCACTATCTGGTGTTGTTTTCTATTCAGTTTCGTCATTGGCAGGCTCCAGCTCTTCAACACAACCTGTAACATCACAAAACTTATAGCAATTGTTAGAAGTCTTAAATCCTTTAAAGACACAATTACCCATTTTATCAAAAACCTCACATACTTGCTTATCAAACCTCACATGCATATCATCGTCAAACAAATGACTAATGCTTATGAGATTTGCCTTAAAACCTTCAACATGGAGAACATTATGGAGTCTAGGCATACCTTCAACATTCAATGTTCCTTTACCAACAATCTTACCTTTTTCACCACCTCCATATTTCACATTTCCTCCATTTAAAAGTGAATAATCAGACAGGAACTCAGCTTTACCTGTCATGTGCTTTGAGCACCCACTGTCAAAGTACCAAGAGCTAGATACATTGCTTTTCAGAGAGGTTGAAACAACCTTACACTCCTCATCCTTCTTCTCAACCCACATAAATCGCCTAGATTTTTGGCGATGTGGGCTGCGGTGTGAGTACACCTTAGCACCCATCTTGGGAGCAAAATCCTCAAGGTCATGAATCCTTTGGTAGCAAAATGGTTTGATATGACCAGGAGAAAATCAGTAGTGACACACATATTTTCTTCTCCTAGGTCTAGACTCTAGTTTTTGAAAATATTTTGATTCTGAACTCTCTTCACCTTCTTTCACAAAATTGGATCCATAGCCAAGACCAGCTTTAGAATGACTTCCAATATTTAAAACCTCTTCAAGATTAGATTTACAGTATTTAGCTTAGTGAAAGTATCATTAGCTTTTTCAAGATCAGATTTAACTTTCTCGAGTTCAACATCACGCTTGGTGATCAAGACCTCGAGTTTGGCTATGGAATCCTTTTGATTAGCATTTCAATGGAAACTCTCTCAAGTTCAGATTTTAAGGTAGTAATTTCAGTTGAGAGTTTCTCATTGACCTTTTTAAAAACACCAAGTTTTTCAACCCGTTTTTGCCAATCGGCGAAAAGATCAGCGTAAGCTTCATGAAGTTCCTCAAAATTATCATCACATTCCTCTTCATCCTCTTGTTTTTTAGATACAGAAGAATTAAAACAAATAAACTCAGAGTCGGAGGATGTAGTTTCTAGTGTGGCTACATCAGAAGTCACATCAAAATGATGTTCACGATTTTGAGATGGAGTATCAATAACTGCAAGGTGAATAGCCTCATCTTCATCCTCACTATCACTTAGGGTCGCACTAAAGCTCATCCCCTTTTTTCTTCTAGTATTAGCACATTCATTAGCAAAGTGACCAAACCTAAAACATGCACGACATTAAATGGAATCATTTATCTCGAAAGGTTTAAAGGTGCTAGGTTTTTTAAAATTAAAATTATTTTCATATTTTTCATCAAACGGGGAGGATTGGATTTTTATAGGGAACTTACAATCCCTATTGTTTTTTAGAAAAGAATTGAAAGTCGCGTCCTCCTTCCTAACTTTATCCATCATGACTACCCTTTCTGGATCACAGTCAGTGTAATAGAGTGTAGGCTCTGGTGCCAATTGAAAGTTTTGATAGCTAAGATAGTCAGAAAAATAACGAGTAGAGACGCAGTGTAGAATACTAATGTCGTTACACCAGGAACTACACCCAACAGAATTTGCAGCAGAATTTAAATCAAACACAGAATTATTTAACACATCTACAACAATATGCTGTAGACAACAAAAACCTCTCTTTATTAAAACGTTATGAATGATTACAAAGAAAGAAATAAAGAGAAACTACCAAATATTAAAACACAAAACACTAAAAAACAAGTTCTATGAAAGAACTTGTCTCACAAAATAACTTTCACTAAAAAGCTCTCAAACTCAGATCTAAACTCTCTAAATACCCAGGAAATAATGAAGACTTGGAATCCTTTTTATAGACAAAGAAGTCTCCACCAAATATGGTCATATCTTGGAGATTACTCAAAAGAGATATACTCCATCTCTTCCTAAAATATTGCTCATATCCTTAAGTAAGAGATATGTACAAAAACAACTAAAAAGATATACACCAAATCTAACCAAATCATTAGTAGGTTAGTAAATAAAAAGAATATTAATAAAAAGATATTTACAATTCTACCTAAAATAAAGAAAGACATAAATCCTAAATTACATATGAAAATAAAAATAAATGTGTGAAAGTATTCACACTTACAAAGTGCATTGCACGTTTAAAGTGTTCAATGTTAGTGTTTAAGAGCGTCAATTGTAAGTGTTTGTTCATGTTGTTCATGTTTAACTGAGTGCCAATGCATTTGTTCTAAAAGAGCTGGATCATATGTTAGACATTCTTTATCAACAATCCAATCCAACCAAATCTTTTAATAAAATAACATTTCTCTCTCTTCCACATACACAATCTACAACTCCAATCAACTTCCTTTCTTTTTATGCTTTATTCACAATCCAACCCAATCCAACCAAAATATTTCTTATTCTTTTCTATTATTTTATTATTTATACAATCAATATCAATTTTTAATTATTATTTTCATCTTTATAATAATTTATATAAATAAATAACTTATATTACTAAAATTGAAACACAAAAAATGTAATATATGAAAATATATTAACATATGAAATTAGCCTCTCTTTTTTTAGCCGCTCCAAAGAGTAAAGAGTGTCAGTACAATGCATGTGTTTTAGGGTTTGTTTGATAGAGCGGTGCGTTCAAAATGGATTGAAAAAGAATCAGCTTCTTGCTAATTAAGCGTCTCAATGGAGAGTTTTTAACTGGAGCTTTTTAAAAAAATTAGCCTTTTTTTAGCCACTCCAAATAGTAGGGTAAAAAAAGAAGCTTCGTTTTGAAAATCTCTGTTTTTAAAACTGCATACCAGACAAGCCCTTAGAGTGCTAGTGATAATGTTAAATAGTGTCAGTAGTAGTGGTGTTGGGTTAATAATTTCTTGTTATTTACAAAACTGTCACTACACTAGGGATGGCCAAAACCGGTTCCGGACCCGGTTCCGGTTCGGAACCGCCGATTCCGGTTCGGCAAAAAGGTGACCCTGAACCGGCCCGCGCTTACCCCGGTTCCGGTTTGGCACAATCCGGTTCCGGTTCGGTCCGGTTCCGGTACCCCCTTTAAAATTATTGAAAAACAAGGGATTTTCGGTCCGGTTACGGTTCCTGTTCCGGTCCGGTTCGGCAAATATGTGACCCTGAACCCTCCTTCCTTGCCGCCAAGCCCAACGGAGAGTCAGCAAGCTAGCTTGCTTGCATTCTAGAAATGAATAAGAGAAGCATTACTCGCAGACAACATTTGGTAGAAAATTGGACTGGATTCCAGTTTCAAAAGCTTCCTGTTAAGTACCTTGGAGCTCCCCTAAGAAGTGCATTCCATGGTATAGAAGCCTTAGTTTTCCCATTTCTACCTAAATCTTTCCACTTCACCCACTTTTGCGAGGGCTGTGAATGGTTGGAAAGAAGTTCATTTTCTTTATAGAATCGATTTCTCCCGGTCCATAACTCAGTTTTCCCGTTCTAGGCTTTTAGAGAAAGTTCAACTTGTTCAGGGGGAAGGGATTACTAAACTTCTTGCGCGACAGAACGGAATAATGAAATTTAGAACTCCTTATCTGGAAGTCGTAGGCCTTACACCTTTTTGCACTCGTTGATGCCTTTAAATATTATGCCTCTCTTTGAAAAAGGGGGGAAGCCCCTCTGTAAGGGCGACAGATTGCGCTGGCTATCACTCTTTCAATACAAGAGTAGATCAGATCTAAGCAACTAGCGGGAAAGAGTCCTGAAAGCCCAAGACCTGCATGAGCCCCAGCGATCATCAACCCAATCACAGAATTGGCACTTTTCTACCTTACCTTTCTCAGGCCTTTCCGGAGAGAGCAGTGAACGATGGAAGGCTGACTACCATTCTTTTTCTTCTTTCTATCCCGGATGATTTGCGGTTCCGGTTCGTCCGGTTCCGGTTTCCTCTCCGGTTTGCTCCGGTTCCGGGCTTTTCCGGTTCCGGCTCGGTTTGGCCATCCCTAGACTACACGTGTTAAATGAAGTGCCAGCTATCTATAAAAATGCCGCCGCAATTATTTACAAAAATGTTACTGCATAGTTTAAAACATGTTTCACTTATTTACAAAAATGTTAGGGCAATTTCAAAAACCGTTATTCCATCTTTATGAAAAAATAGTTTTACATAAGATTTTGTGTTTTTTTTTTTTTTTTAATAAAAAGAAAATCCTAATGAAACCCCCATTCTTAGGCCAAAATATTAAGCGTACTACGTACTTCCTCCATCCCAACATAAGTAGGACTAGAAGAGTGAGCACATCAATTAAAAAGAAAAAGTAATATATATGTAGTAGAGAATGAAGAAAGACAATAAGCGAGGTAAATAGTAGTATTAGTTGAATAAATTGAGTGGTGGAAAATGAAGAGATAGTGAGCGTGGTTAAATGGTGAGTAGAATGAATATAAGTATATTAAAATATTTTTCTGTTAGACCTTCTTTATCAACAATCCAACCCAACCCAATCTTTTAATAAAATAACATTTCTCTCTCTTCCACATACACAATCTACAACTCCAATCAACCTCCTCTCTTTTTATGCTTTATTCACAATCCAACCCAATCCAACCAAAATATTTTTTATACTTTTCTATTATTTTTTTATTTATGCAATCAATATCAATTTTTAATTATTATTTTCAGCTTTATAATAATTTATAT
This sequence comes from Campanula takesimana, assembly GCA_026119855.1. Classification (NCBI taxonomy): domain Eukaryota; kingdom Viridiplantae; phylum Streptophyta; class Magnoliopsida; order Asterales; family Campanulaceae; genus Campanula; species Campanula takesimana. The sequence continues at coordinate 273,934 of JAOWBW010000301.1, forward strand.
AAATAAATAACTTATATTACTAAAATCGAAACACAAAAAATGTAATATATGAAAATATATTAACATATGAAATTAGCCTTTTTTTTAGCTGCTCCAAATAGTAAAGAGTGTCAGTACAATGCATGTGTTTTAGGGTTTGTTTGGTATAGCGGTGCGTTCAAAATAGATTAAAAAAGAATCAGCTTCTTGCTAATTAAGAGTCTCAATGGAGAGTTTTTAACTAGAGCTTTTTAAAAAAATTAGCCTTTTTTAGCCGCTCCAACTAGTAGCGTAAAAAAAGAAGCTTTGTTTTGAAAAATCTCCATTTTTAAAACTGCATACCAGACAAGCCCTTAGAGTGCTAGTGATAATGTTAAATAGTGCCAGTAGTAGTGGTGTTGGGTTAATAATTTCTTGTTATTTACAAAAATATCACTACACGTGTTAAATAAAGTGCCAACTATATATAAAAATGCCACCGCAATTACTAACAAAAATGTTACTGCATAGTTTAAAACATGTTTCACTTATTTACAAAAATGTTAGGGCAATTTCAAAAACCGGTATTCCATCTTTATGAAAAAATAGTTTTACATAAGATTTTGTGTTTTTTTTTTTTTTTAATAAAAAGAAAATCCTAATGAAACCCCCATTCTTAGGCCAAAATATTAAGCGTACTACGTACTTCCTCCATCCCAACATAAGTAGGACTAGAAGAGTGAGCACATCAATTAAAAAGAAAAAGTAATATATATGTAGTAGAGAATGAAGAAAGACAATAAGCGAGGTAAATAGTAGTATTAGTTGAATAAATTGAGTGGTGGAAAATGAAGAGATAGTGAGCGTGGTTAAATGGTGAGTAGAATGAATATAAGTATATTAAAATATTTTTATGTTAGACATTCTTTATCAACAATCCAGCCAACCCAATCTTTTAATAAAATAACATTTCTCTCTCTTCCACATACACAATCTACAACTCCAATCAACTTCCTTTCTTTTTATGCTTTATTCACAATCCAACTCAATCCAACCAAAATATTTCTTATTCTTTTCTATTATTTTATTATTCATACAATCAATATCAAATTTTAATTATTATTTTCAGCTTTATAATAATTTACATAAATAAATAACTTATATTACAAAAATTGTAACACAAAAAATGTAATATATGAAAATATATTAACATATGAAATTAGCTTTTTTTTAGATGCTCCAAATAGTAAAGAGTGTCAGTACAATGCATGTGTTTTAGGGTTTGTTTGGTAGAGCGGTGCGTTCAAAATGGATTGAAAAAGAATCAGCTTCTTGCTAATTAAGCGTCTCAATGGAGAGTTTTTAACTGGGGCTTTTTAAAAAAAACATTAGCCTTTTTTAGCCGCTCCAAATAGTAGCGTAAAAAAAGAAGCTTTGTTTTCAAAAAATCTCCGTTTTTAAAACTGCATACCAGTCAAGCCCTTAGAGTGCTAGTGATAGTGTTAAATAGTGCCAGTACTAGTGGTGTTGGGTTAATAATTTTTTGTTATTTACAAAAATGTCACTACACGTGTTAAATGAAGTGCCAACTATATATAAAAATGCCACCGCAATTACTAACAAAAATGTTACCGCATAGTTTAAAACATGTTTCACTTATTTACAAAAATGTTAGGGAAATTTCAAAAACCGGTATTCCATCTTTATGAAAAAATAGTTTTACATAAGATTTTGTGTTTTAAATCTTTTTTTTTAATAAAAAGAAAATCCTAATGAAACCCCCATTCTTAGGCCAAAATATTAAGCATACTACATACTTCCTCCATCCCAACATAAGTAGGACTAAAAGAGTGAGCACATTAATTAAAAATAAAAAGTAATATATGTGTAGTAGAGAATGAAGAAAGACAATAAGTGAGGTAAATAGTAGTATTAGTTGAATAAATTGAGTGGTGGAAAATGAAGAGATAGTGAACGTGGTTAAATGGTGAGTAGAATGAATATAAGTATATTAAAATATTTTTATGTTAGACCTTCGTTATCAACAATCCAACCAAACCCAATCTTTTAATAAAATAACATTTCTCTCTCTTCCACATACACAATCTACAACTCCAATCAACTTCTTTTCTTTTTATGCTTTATTCACAATCCAACTCAATCCAACCAAAATATTTCTTATTCTTTTCTATTATTTATTATTCATACAATCAATATCAATTTTTAATTATTATTTTCAGCTTTATAATAATTTATATAAATAAATAATTTATATAAATAAATAACTTATATTACTAAAATTGTAATACAAAAAATGTAATATATGAAAATATATTAACATATGAAATTAGCCTTTTTTTAGCCGCTCCAAATAGTAAAGAGTGGCAATACAATGCATGTGTTTTAGGGTTTGTTTGGTAGAGCGGTGCGTTCAAAATGGATTGAAAAAGAATCAGCTTCTTGCTAATTAAGCGTCTCAATGGAGAGTTTTTAACTGGAGCTTTTTAAATAATTTTGCCTTTTTTAGCCGCTCCAAATAGTAGCGTAAAAAAAGAAGCTTTGTTTTGAAAAATCTCCATTTTTAAAACTGCATACCAGACAAGCCCTTAGAGTGCTAGTGATAATGTTAAATAGTGCCAGTACTAGTGGTGTTGGGTTAATAATTTCTTGTTATTTACAAAAATGTCACTACACGTGTTAAATGAAGTGCCAGCTATCTATAAAAATGTCACCGCAATTACTTACAAATATGTTACTGCATAGTTTAAAACATGTTTAACTTATTTACAAAATGTTAGGGCAATTTTAAAAACCGGTTTTCCATCTTTATGGAAAAATAGTTTTACATAAGATTTTGTGTTTTAAACTTTTTTTTTTTTAAGAAAAAGAAAATCCCAATGAAACCCCCATTCTTAGGCCAAAATATTAATCGTACTACATACTTCCTCCATCCCAATATAAGTAGGACTAGAAGAGTGAGCACATTAATTAAAAATAAAATGTAATATATGTGTGTAATGGATGTGCTTTTACCCATCCAAATCACATACTTTTATGAATTATTAGAGGCTCAACCTTGGGTGTTTTGATTTTTTTTGGAGTGTATATGAGTATAGGGAAGGATCGAAAGAATGTATGGATTCATGGGCGTTAAAGTGCGAAAATGAAGGATAAAGAATGGACCAGAACATAAATATAAAGAGATGTGACCACTAAGAAATCAAGTCCATTGGATAGTACTCGAAAAGAGCTTTCCAACGATAGTTTACACGTCCAAATCGGAGTTCGTATGAAGAAGTTATGGCCTCCGGAAGTTTGCGCGTAAAAGGTACAACCTGTGAAGCAACTGGTACAACACCATGGCACAACCCAGAAATTCCAGCAATATTGCTGATCCTCTATCCGCACATATAGCCAGGGACCTTAGGGGAATTTTCTAGGGATCTTTGAGGAATTATCCAAATTATGATGGGCTTTTTAGTAATTTCCAAATTTCCAAGGACTTTTCTAGAATTTATGGAGTACCTTTGGGGAATTTTCGAAGTGCTTTTATGGAAACTCAAAAATCCCAGGGGCTCCTGGGGAATTTCGGCATCAGCATTTATTTCTCATTTTTCAACAAGGAATCCTAAAGTTTTTCCTATTTTTACACTTTCTTAACCCCAGTATAAATAGAACACTCCATCCAATTTATTTAATTCACTTTATACATACTTTTATTCAAGATTCAAGGTGGGATTATTCAAGAACAAGCATCAAAGATTTATTTCAGGTTTTCTTTATTTCTTGTAATGGTTTTGATTAATATTATGAGTAGCTAAATTTATTATTCATAGATTGAAAGTAATTTTACCGGATTTCTATGTTTTTGTTATAATTCTTCCAATTCTTCTCTGTTCTAGTTCAACAAGTATTCTTAACTCCATGTTTTAGGGATTTCAATTGTATGTTAAGATACAAATTGACCTTTTAACAATAGGGTATTAAACGCGCCATTAATTTGGGTAATTAATACGTTGACGTTGCAATTATTTCTGTTATTTATTTATGCAATTAGTTTAATCAACAATTAAAGCAAACCCCATTTGGTTACATTCACACTAACTAAATCAACTTGTGTTTCACTCAAGTCTCTGTGGTTCGACCTTTACTTTTGTACATTGCTACTTCGGTGACTTGTACACTTGCAAAGTTTTTATTACACGTGAGATTTTTCTCCATCAGTGTGGTAGAGAATGAAGAAAGACAATAAGTGAGGTAAATAGTAGTATTAGTTAAATAAATTGAGTGGTAGAAAATAAAGAGATAGTAAGCGTGGTTAAATGGTGAGTAGAATGAATATAAATATATTAAAATATTTTTATTTTGGGCAGTGCACTTACTTGAGGTGGTGGACGGACCAAAAGGGAAAAGAAGTAGTACTACCTCTGTCCCTAAATGAGTGTCCAAATTTCATTTTAAGGGACATTGAAAATCTCAACTTTGTGTACAATTTGGTAGCAAAGATTCATATATAATCTTGTAATCTCCTTTCCAAACATTTAGTTTTGCATGTATAAAGAAACCGGTGAAAAAAATTTCGAAAAAAAAACATTTAAGGACAAAGTTATGTTAAAAAAAGACACTCATTTTGGGACAAAGATTTCTTGAAAATGACACTCGTTTAGGGACAGAGGGAGTAGTATATTTCTTACCTTCTCTATTCCTCGCATTGATCATCCTTTGATCATCCCATGGTATCGTCAAGCAATGCGTCTCAATATTCAAGAGAACATGATATGGGGACTCCTGTGAACTTGGGGAATTATGACCCCAACCTCCTCCTTGTGCATCAGAGGCTCATATCTCCATATTGGTGCGAAGCGGAAAGGTAAGATCTCATCCAATTTTGCCTTGCAGTTGCCATTTTATCTATTTCTTCTTTGAACTTGAAAACAAGAAATCCTCTTTATCTATGTTTTTTTGACGATCGTGTATGTTTGTGGATGCAATGTTATGTGCTCTATATATTTAGAGAGGGAGGGGATAGGAAAATCATGCTTCTGGATAGTTTTACAACTTGAAAGCCTTGTGTGTACACCAATTGTTTGATAAAATGCCTCAATGAATTTATTTTCGATTGTTCTCGAAAATTCTTAGAATTCATCTTTATTTTGGTGGTACTGGCTGTTTAAAGGTACGACCCTAAGCACAAAACACTAACATTAGCCTGAATACTCGAATCCAAGAATAGTTTTTATTTATTAGGAGAAACTACAAAAAATGTTTTGCAATAAATTACTGTTCCTGTAAGGACGTGTACCAACTACCAACCTATTTTTGGAAAAGTAGCATTTTAGATCAACATAGAGTAATGTATAACACTTGACTGCGACTCTTAAGATTAGGTTGTCGGTTTTGAACAAGAGAATGAAAACCAGAATCATTAGGTTTTCCAGAGAACATTAGTGTTGGGATTGGAGTCAAAACCAATGAGAGGATCAAAACCACGGAGGAGATGAAGCACAAATCGGCACTGCAGTAGGGGTGTGTGGCCAACCAAGGAGGGGCTGGGCAACCGCCCACTTAATCAGAGAAATCTGGGCCGTGATTTGTGGAAGTGAGCGGCCGCACAAGGAGGAACGGGCGACCGCTCACTCCATCAGAAAGTCGGAGACGGAGCCGTGCCACATAAGCCGAAGTACAGTTGGGCCAAAGCTTTCTTCGCGTGAATAGGAGTCTTTGGAGGAATAGGAAATTAATTCCTTTAGGAATTAAATTTCGTAATGATTTAGTTTCCTAATTACTTTAATACTCCTTCCGTCTCTGGGATTCTGGGTAATTAGGTTTTAATCATGATTAGGTTTTCTATCCCTATAAATATATTGTGACAACCACCATAATATTGGGGTACTTACTTTGTGTAGGAGAAAGTTAGGATATCAAGAGAGAGCCACAGAATAGTGTCAAGGAGGGGGCCGGGGTCCTAGGAGAACCATGGGGGCGATCTTACAACCCGGCCATGACCGTGTTGTTTGTGTGTTCTAGGGTTCATGGGACAGTCAAGGTGGTTGGAGAAAGATCGTAGGAGAGAAATTTGCTTAGTGCAGATTTAGGTGATGGAGAAAATATGAAAGAAAGGAAGATGCATAAGGCACTTGCAGCAGCAACCGACGATGCAGAGGTGAGTGGTATAAGCCGGTTTGACCATGTGAGGAGAGGAGGGCTTCTCGCAAACAACGGATGGGGGTTAGGAGGATGTCGTACTTTACCGACAACATCAAAATTCGTTCCGGGTGAGAGCAAAGGCTTGTAGACCGGCCTATTGGTGTAAACCAGAGAGACATTAATGAACGGCATGTTAGGGGGGAGAGTGACTCAAAAGTTGCAATGCGGTAGGAGTCAGGTGGCCCTAACAGAGAGCGAGATAAGACCAAGAGAAGTGAGTGCGAGAAACAAGGTGTGTCCGAGTTTCATGGGGAAGCATTGCGAGGAGGTGGGTCTGGAGGGAGAAGGTGAAGTTAGACTTGCAGAAAAATCAAGGTAGACGTTGATTTGGAGAGGCAAGAAGAATCTAACACAGAGAGGTTGAAGGGTCGCTTGGTTTCAACTCACCTTATTACTTGGGCGTGGAGGCTCATGACGGGGATAGCGTAGAGGCTCATCATCAAGGAGGTGCTTGGTATGGAAATATTTGGTGGATCATTTTCTGGTGGGAGTATGATAGAAGTTCGTCACAATGGTGGTTTATGTCTCCAGGTGAGAGATTGTTGGGATTGGAGTCAAAACAAAGGAGAGGATCAAAACCACGGAGGAGATGAAAAGCACAAATCGGCACTGTAGTAGGGGTGTGTGGCCGCCCAAGGAGGGGCTGGGCGACCGCCCACTTAATAAGAGAAATCTGGGCCGTGATTTGTGGAAGTTAGCGGCCGCACAAGGAGGAACGGGCGACCGCCCACTCCATCAGAAAGTCGGAGACGAAGCCGTGCCACATAAGCCGAAGTACAGTTGGGCCAAAGCTTTCTTGGCGTTAATAGGTGTTGGAATAGAGATCGCAAGGAAACAAAGAGAAGAAAATCTGCCAGGAGACCAGGCTGGCGCTCCGGTACAACCAGGCGGGCGCTCGGTTTTGATCAGAAGGAATTGGGTTTTGGCGAGAGGTAAGCGGGCGCTCGGTACCCACCAAGCGGGCGCTTGGTGCCGGGACGGGAATTCGCAGAAGTGCAGTATTTTCGGGTTTTCTCTTATGTTTAGGTTTAGGTCTTTATTCTAGGTTGTGTATATAAGCAATGTTCCGCCCCCATACTCATTGTAACTCAGATTTAACATATTATAGTGCAAGATCCTGGCTTGGTAGTGCCCCCAGACGTAGTCAAACATATTGACGAACTGGGTAAACAATTTCTTGTGTTCCTTTGTCTTTTGCTTTGTCTCTTTATTTCTTGTGCTTGTTAGTGGTGCGGTGATTCTTGCGATTTGCGTGGGTGTTGGGAGGGCTTATTCCACAACAACTGGTATCTAGAGCTTCGGTTTAACGATCCGGGTTTATCAAGCAATCAAGAATGGGCAAGGATAAACAAGCGGTGGAGAAATTCGATGGGTCTGACTATGGGTTTTGGAGGATGCAAATAGAGGATCTCTTGTATAATAAGGATCTCTATATGCCTCTAAAAGGAGTCCAGCCGGAAAGCGAAAAACAGGAAGATTGGGATCTTATGGATCGGAAAGCCCTAGGGGTGGTTCGATCTACTTTGTCAAAGTGGATCGCGAAGACTACCAAGAAGGCGAAAACCACCAAGGAGCTATTGGATTATCTTACTGAGAGATTTGAAACTCCATCTGCTGCAAATAAGGTTGATTTGATACGCAAGATGGGTAATCTCAAGATGCAAGAGTGAGGATCCTTAGCCAAGCACATCGATGAGTTTATGGATGTTATAGACTCATTGGCGGCGCTGGATATTACGTTTGGGGATGAGGTTCATGCTTGTCAATTGCTAGCATCCTTACCAGGAAGTTGGAGCGGAACGGTGACGGCGTTAAATGCTTCAGCGGGTAAGAATAAATTGAAGTATGATGATGTTAAGGACTTTCTTTTAGGCGAGGAAAATCGTATGAAGAAGTTGGGGACACCATCTACTTCGGGATCGGCTTTAGCTACAACTAGCAGGGGAAAGCCGGGTACTAGCAACAAGGGGAGAACCGAATCAAAGGAAAACATAGAATGTGGTGAGTACAGGCCTAGGGAGAACAAGAATGTAGCAAGGGTTGCCAAGGGATCGGTTCAGTGCTACCATTGTAAGGAGTTAGGACACTACAAGAAGGATTGTCCCATGCGAGGGGATAAATCGGCGAATGTGGTAACTGGGGGTGAAGATGTACTGGTTCTAAGTGTTAGTAGTGCGCTAGAATCATGGGTGCTGGATTCGGGGGCATCATTCCACTCATGCGGGCATGCAAAGGAGATGGAAAATTATACTTCCGGTGATTTCGGAAAGGTCTATCTGGCGGATGGCGAGCCTTTGGAAATCAAGGGGAAGGGGGATGTCAGAATAGGAGCATCGGACGGGAAGGTTTTACATCTACACGGGGTCAGACACATTTCGGGTTTGAAAAAGAACCTGTTATCAGTTGGGCAGCTTGATGAAGAAGGTTACAAGGTAACTTTTGGCTGCAGGAACTGGGTTATTACCAAGGAGGATTCAGAGATCGCTCGGGGTAATAAAGATGGGACATTGTATTTGGCGAATAACACCAAGGATAGTATCGCGGTGGCGTCAGCCAAGGGTGATACGGATTTGTGGCACTGTCGATTGGGTCACATGAGTGAGAAGGGGATGAAAGTACTTTGCTCAAAGGGATTACTACCGGGTTTGAAGACAGTCAACGTGGGGATCTGCGAAGATTGTGTGTTTGGCAAACAGGCGAGAAGCAACTTCTCGAGGACAGGTAGGGCTTTGAGGGAAGCAAAGTTGGAATTGGTTCACACAGATTTGTGGGGGCCGGCCCCGGTAACTTCTCTAGGTGGTGCGTCATACTACATGTCGTTTATTGATGATTCGACAAGGAAGGTCTGGGTTTATTTCTTGAAACACAAAGATAAGGCATTCGAGGTGTTTAAGAAATGGAAGGCCTTGGTGGAGAATCAGACGGGTCTTAAGCTCAAAAGCTTGAGGTCTGACAATGGTGGGGAGTATGAGCGCGGGGAGTTCAAGGAATATTGTGCAGCGAATGGCATTCGTATGGTGAAGACACCAAAGGGCACACCTCAACACAACGGGGTAGCAGAGGATGAACAGGACATTGAACGAGCGGGCTAGAAGTATGAGGTTGAAGTGTGGACTTCCGAAGACGTTCTGGGCATATGCAGTTGACACAGCGGCTTTCTTGATCAATAGGGGACCATCGGTACCATTGGGGAATGAAATTCCAGAGGAAGCATGGAGTGGCAAGCAGGTAAATTTGTCCTTTCTTCGCATATTTGGCTGCGTTTCATATGTTCATATTGATTCTGCTGATAGAACTAAATTAGATGCTAAATCTGTAAAGTGTACGTTTATTGGTTATGGTGGGGATGACTTCGGGTATAAGTTTTGGGATAACCAAAATCGTAAGGTTATAAGGTTATTCGTAGTCGGGATGTCATATTCAATGAACAGGTTTTGTACAAGGACAGAAAAGGGGCATCTGATGGGATTAGTTCGGAACCAGAGGTTGTTGAGGTAGATATTCCAGACTCGGGTGGGAGCAGGACGGTTCATGATGACCATGATCAGGGGGTCACTGAAGATGAACCACGTGCTCCAGGACCGGACATTCTGCTGCGCAGATCCAGCAGATTGCGTGGATCTCCTGATAGGTATTCTCCTTCGAATTACTATTTGTTGTTAACAGATAGTCGTGAACCGGAGTGTTATGCGGAGGCTGTTCGTAGTGCACTTGGTGATAAGTGGAAAGCTGCGATGGATGATGAGATGGACTCATTAAAAGCCAATGAAACTTGGGAGTTGATTAAACTACCTAAGGGGAAGAAGGCATTGCATAACAAGTGGGTTTACAGGATCAAGGAGGAGGCAAACGGCAGTAAACGTTACAAGGCAAGGTTGGTTGTAAAGGGGTTCCAACAAAAGTATGGTATTGACTACACCGAGGTCTTCACTCCTGTTATGAAGTTGACCACTATCAGAATGGTTCTGGGGATAGTAGTGGCAGATAACTTGTTGCTGGAACAGATGGATATAAAGACGGCCTTTCTTCATGATGATTTGGAGGAAGAAATTTACATGGTACAACCTGAGGGATACTTGTCTAAGGGTAACGAGGAACTGGTTTGCAGATTGACTAAGAGCTTGTATGGCCTTAAACAAGCTCCTAGGCAGTGGTACAGAAAGTTTGATGGATTCATGCATGACATCGATTTTATCAGATGTGAGGCGGATCATTGTTGCTACTTCAAGAACACTGACAACGGGTACATAATCTTGCTATTATATGTGGATGACATGCTAATAGCGGGCTCTAGTAGTAGAGAGGTAAACAGATTGAAGGCACAGTTGTCAGAGCGGTTCGAGATGAAGGATTTGGGGGAGGCCAGAAAAATCTTGGGCATGCGGATTGACCGGGATAGGGAGTCGGGTAAGTTGGTTCTTTCACAAGCAGAGTACGTCGAGAAGGTCTTGGCAAGATTTTGCATGGAAGAGGCAAAGCCAACAGGTACACCGTTGGGTATGCACTTTAAGCTATCCGAAAAAGATTCACCTAAGGGCAAGGAGGAGCGTGACAAGATGGGTAAGACTCCATATGCTTCGGCGGTGGGGAGTCTAATGTATGCTATGGTGTGTACAAGGCCGGACATTGCACATGCGGTGGGAGTAGTCAGCTGGTTCATGGGCAATCCAGGGAAGCAACATTGGGAAACGGTTAAATGGATCCTTCGTTACTTAAAGGGTACTGCTGGTAAGGCTCTATGTTTCTCAAGCAAGGATGTCATGTTAGCGGGTTATGTTGATGCGGATTTGGAATCAAGTGATCTTTATAAGAGGAGAAGTACTACGGGTTATGTGTTTACATTGGGTGGTACGGCTATCTCCTGGGCTTCTAAATTGCAGAAGATCGTGGCTCAGTCTACTGCGGAAGCAGAATATGTGGCAGTGACAGAGGCAAGCAAAGAGATGGTATGGTTGCAGAACTTCTTGGGTGAACTTGGGAAGACGCGAAGTGGTAATGCTCTCTACAGTGACAGTCAGAGTGCAATCCATCTAGCAAGGAATCCAGCGTTTCATTCTAGGACGAAGCACATCGAGCTGAGGTTTCATTACATCAGACATCTCTTGGAGAGGAAGATCTTAAGGCTGGAGAAGATTCAAGGATCGGAGAACCCGGCTGACATGTTGACCAAGGTTGTAAACCTTGAAAAGTTGAAGCTATGCATAGCTTCAATAGGGCTTGGAGAATAGGAGAGGAGGAAGGCACTACCATGATCGAGGTGAGCACTATGGCACTAAGGATGAGTTGGAGACGGATACGGGGCTTGAATACACGGATTGATCTCTAGGCGGGAGATTGTTGGAATAGAGATCGCAAGGAAACAAAGAGAAGAAAATCTGCCAGGAGACCAGGCGGGCGCTCGGGTACAACCAGGCGGGCGCTCGGTTTTGATCCGAAGGAATTGGGTTTTGGCGAGAGGTAAGCGGGCGCTCGGTACCCACCGAGCGGGCGCTCGGTACCCACCGAGCGGGCGCTCGGTACCCACCGAGCGGGCGCTTGGTACCGGGACGGGAATTCGCAGAAGTGCAGTATTTTCGGGTTTTCTCTTATGTTTAGGTTTAGGTCTTTATTCTAGGTTGTGTATATAAGCAATGTTCCGCCCCCATACTCATTGTAACTCAGATTTAACATATTATAGTGCAAGATCCTGGCTTGGTAGTGCCCCCAGACGTAGTCAAACATATTGACGAACTGGTAAACAATTTCTTGTGTTCCTTTGTCTTTTGCTTTGTCTCTTTATTTCTTGTGCTTGTTTGTGGTGCGGTGATTCTTGCAATTTGCTTGGTTGTTGGGAGGGCTTATTCCACAACAATAGGAGTCTTTGGAGGAATAGGAAATTAATTCCTTTAGGAATTAAATTTCCTAATGATTTAGTTTCCTAATTACTTTAATACTCCTTCCGTCTCTGGGATTCTGGGTAATTTGGTTTTGATCGTGATTAGATTTTGTATCCCTATAAATATATTGTGACAACCACCATAATATTGGGGCACATACTTTGTGTAGGAGAAAGTTAGGATATCAAGAGAGAGCCACAAAATAGTGTCAAGGAGGGGGCCGGGGGCCTAGGAGGGCCATGGGGGGCGATCCTACAACCCGGCCATGACTGTGTTGTTTGGGTGTTCTTGGTGAGGTGAGATAATATGTATGAGAGATTGTTCATGGAGAGTAGCCATGCTAGATCTGTGTGAGTGCATGTGCTAAGTTGTAATAATCTTTACATATTATAGTGATATCCTGGCTTGGTGCCCTCAGATGTAGCCATGTGTTGGTGAACTGGGTTATCAAATTCATGGTGTTTATATTCTTTCATATTATTATTCATGTGTTGAATTGCTTTCTCCATATTGATGACTGCTAGTATGGGCTAGTGGATGTGGAGATCCCCCCAAATTCCCTACATGATTGACATCCATAGTTGCACATGCATACGTACATACTGTCAATCTGATGCTTGTTTCTCAATGCATTAGCAATTTTTTTTTTTTTTTTAAATAATCTGCTCCCCTCCTTCTCCAGAAGGTAATTTTGTTTTTCAACTTATAGTCAGACTTGTCATATTTCAGTACTTCACATGCAGTTCTCTGGTTATGTTTGTGAACCTCTCGTTAATATGGTTTGCAAGAAAACAAAAAAGATTATCGAATGTTGAACATTTTTAACATGTTAATTTGACTGTATCTTCATTCCCTGTTGCTTTGGGATGGAAGAAGGCTACCTTTGCTGTGTAAGTAAATGCAAAGTACTACCTCTGTCCCGGAATAAATGTCCCCGTATTTTGCTCAAAGTTTCATTAAGATAATTACATTAGCCTAAAATTATTGCTCAAAGTTCCTTCGTACTAGCATACAAAAAACAGCGGTGACATTTATTCCGGGACAGAGGGAGTAGTAAGCTTACTGACAACATTTCATTTAGAATTGTATTGTCATTATTTGATATTTGACACTACAGTTGAAAATATACTTTTATCAGAGTAGTATAAAAAAGGAAGATGAGAGAACTTTCTGTATTAGCTTCTACTTTTTGTGGCTATCCCAGAAATAAGTTTCACGTATATCTGGAAGCCCAGACCAGAAGAATGGACTGCACCTAACTGACTAGAACAAGGTAATATTTGCAGGTCAGATTCAAATCCTGCAAAATCAACACGGTAAGTAAGTTTGTAGCCAATAGTATCAAAATATTGTTATACAAACCATAATATTAAGTAGTGGTAGCAGTTGTGAAAGGAGGAAGAAAAGTACTGGATGTATTCGACATTGAGTTTGCCATTACTGGAATGTGAAATGGCTCCAAAAGCATCTTTAGACATTACAATGGTAGAAGGACATGGCCTTTCTGAGCAGAAATCCACCACTTTCACGTCAACAGTATCACCCTTGCATGGCTTATTGTTTCCGCTTAGGCACTTCAACCTGTAACGCCTTCCACATGCTGCTCCATTGTCCCAAAGTCCTTCACTCACTTGCACAAATAAATTGCCCGGTGGAAACTGGTCTTGCCTGTTTCCATGACACTTGGTAGCTGCAAAAAATAAAAATAAAAAATAAAATCAATAGTTGGTTTGGAAGACTACAGCGAAGGTCAATAATACACCACAAGAGCATAAAGACAAAATTTTAATGCCAAAAAATATCAGTAAAATTGCTCGACTTTTTATAGAAGATTTGTGGAGGAAACATCTTTTACTTTGATCTCTCTGGGTCGTGTGGGATATAGGGACTTACGTGTGTATGGGGGACTATATGGAGTGGCTGTGCCTATGTCTCCAGTGACTAAACTTGCTTCTTTGCACAATAAGCCTAATAGAACTATCATTACCAGGAAACCCATGACTTTAGAACGGTGAAAACTCTGTGTTTGTGTATGTTTTTTCGGATGATGTAAGTGCTATGAGATGTCATATATATAGTTGGTGCCAGTGACAAAACCTCTTTGTGGTTTGAGCCTGATCTTGATGCATACAAGAATTTGATTCATGAGTGCAGAGATTGACTATTATATGTTGATCTCTTCAGTTAACTTTAGGATCTTATTAGGTTGACCACAAAAAAGAGGAAGTACTAAATTTGGGTAACAACTCTATCTATGAACCAAATTCAACGTTCCATTTCGTCTAATGGAGAATGAGATGCCATCATCATCCCATGTCAAACGTGCGTTTTTTGGCGCTTTTTTGTGAAAGAGTTGTATAACTACTTAGTTAAACTAGTGTCAATGCCGCCCATTAGAGATGGATCCACAAATTAATGATTGGCACATCCTTCCGCCTGCCTTTTCCTGATCTACTTTATAGCGCAATAAGCATGTTGTTAATTAGTCGACTATTTAATGAAGTGATACTTATGCTGCATATTTGACATAGTGGACCTGTCATAATATGATTATTGATAAGATAATTCTCAACCCACTATTTAGGATAATGTAATGGCATTTGTTTCACATTGAAAATATTGCAAGAGATAATGATTTTTTTTTTGTTCCTGTTTGATGTCTGACAACTTCTGGGTCTCAGTGGAGTGTGGAGTAGCACTATTTCATAATTTATGGCCAGCTGACATGTGATGCATTAGGAAATGACATACTTGGTGTGAATATTTTTTATTTTTTTTTAAACCTCATCTGGCTCTGAAAGGTGGATACTTGTATCTCAAGTGTAGAAATCTAATATTTTGGCCTCATTAAGGGTCAAAAATGGAGGTAAATCCAGAACCTAGAAGCTCCTCTGTTTGTGGGAAATATTATGCGTGTTTCGTTAGATTGGCTAGAAAACGAAAATTATGAGGTTGTCAAACTTGTCCAAGGGAATTAGGAGGTAACTGTGTTGGCAGGGTCACTAATAGCCCCGTGGGACGGGGACTACTATTTTGACATTTCAGAACATAACCAAGAATCTCTATAGGAGGGTGCGTCTGTTTGCTCGTAGATACTGAATCTGTCGTTAGCTTCTTGGTTAGTTCTTGGAGAGCAAATACTTTTGTTACGGAAATAATAGTCACTTTGGAAACAAACTAAGGTTGTCAGTACTTGTGTCAGTAGAGATTGTTCTTGACAAGGGTAATCTGGGAATTCAGTTTTTGAACCTGCATGTCCATCCATGCTTCATATAGAATCATCAACTCTTTCAAATAAAAATTTAGGGAACTTTACTATGGAGATGCCTGTTTGGTCTGGAGTGTACAAAGGTCAAAGTCCAAGCCAAGAAGATATTCAAGGACATCATTGAGATGCAATCAGATAATGTGAGAAAATCAGAAAACATAGTTAACAAAATCAAGCCATTTACAGATAGATACATTACACATACGTTAGATAGATACAAACACCGATTTTAACACTAACAGACATGGAAACATCAAACGTGCAGGTTCTATAAACATTGATCGAGTCAAACACTGACGGGATTCTCAATCTTTCCTCTTGCTGATCTCCCCGCCCTACTTTTAGCAATCGTTCCCTTTATCCCGCGCACAATGAAGTAAACAGTGGAAACCAGTGCAAACAACGCGCACACCAGAATCGAAAGCAAGCACAAGTAAATTGTTCCTGAATTTATATACCCATCCGGAGACATGGATGAAATCGAGCGTATATACGTGAAGATGATGAACACGAAAGAGGTGAGCATTCCTTGCATTAGCAGCCACATAATAAATCTGTTTCTGAGATTGAATCCGCTTACCAGTATCAGTATAGTGAACAAAGATACAATCAGAGGGATTGTGTTATAAGTCAAGAACTGGCTGAATTGATCCATGTCGACTTTGCTAGTACTGCATTTCCAGCTGAATGGCCGTTGTTGGAATCAAAATACGTGCCTCCTGGTGGGTGTAATCCCGTGTAGAATGTCATTGCAGCTATTATAGTTTCTGCAATCACTAGATTAGTTCGTTCTCGTTCTAGCCAATTTGGGGTTTCGTTCTTGAAGAACTTATTGCAAACACTTGGTATGCATCCCTTTGGTTTTTGCTCCAACGGTTTTGTTCTGAGGCTCGGATTTTGGATGGTCGATGGTGGGGATTTTGTGAGGGGTTTGAGGTCTTTGGCTTTCTTGATTCCGGCTTCGATAAGAATCTCTCGTGTTTCGAGTGGTTTGAAATCTCTCGGGGAGTGGTCTACGACATCCAGGGCTGTGAATCCATGAATATTCACTGCATTTCCATTTGCTTTAATGCTTGATTTCGTTAGCAGGAACTTCAAAGTCTGCACATCAAATGGTTCGTGGTCAGTGTCGTTAAAAATTGAAAACAAAAAACTATCGTTAAATAGGACTTTTCAAAGGTGACTCCTTTTTGGGGACAGAGGTAGTAAAAAAACGCTTGTATGACTTGCTGTGGATTTTGGGACTGTGCAGTCGGACTGGTTTTCTACTGATCTGGGGTGTGTGCATGTGAGAACGTATATGATTTATATCCTACAGTAAGGTTTGAAATCCGACTTGGATCTACTACGCAGCAAAATGGCAAGAATTTCGTACACGGTAGTGTTGCTTAAACAAAATTCTGGTTTTTTGTGTATGCAAGTTGGAGACAGAAATTTTATACCTCTCTCTGTTTGTGTATTGCAGAAAGATGCAACAGAGTATTGCCATCACCATCCACAATCTTAGCAACATCTTCATCATCCCAATACTCCATCACCAATTTTAGAGCCTCGAAACGATTATGCGTAACACAAAGGTGCAAAACATTCTCCTCCGTCCCATGGTCAACTCCCTCCCGAGCAATCTCGGGCCTCGCCTGAATAAGTAGCTTAATGACATCCAAATGCTCATTCATGGCAGCCAAGTGGATAGGAGTCCTCCCATCTTCATCTTTGGAATTGCATAAACTCGAACCGCCTTGTACACGTAACAACTCCTCCACTACCCTCAGGTGGCCTCTGGCGGAGGCCAGGTGGAGAGGTGAGCGGCGGAGGGAGTCGAGAGAGAAGGCGAGTTTGGGTTTGTGATTGAGAAGGAAGATGGTGAAGTCGAGGTGGCCCCGCAAGGCGGCGATGTGTAATGGAGTTTGATTGAAGGAAGAGAGGGAGATTCTGTCTAGAATGAGTTGGTCTTGTTGGATTAATTCATTGAGGGCTTGTACATTTCCTGTTAAGGATGCCTCATACAGCTTTTTCTCCATTGATGAATTCATATTTTCTTTTGTTGGTGTAATACAGAAGCTGGAAATTTTTTGTTTGCATAAATAGATGAGAGAAAGATTGGACTTGGTGGGTGGTGGTTTCCTAGCCACTTCTATGTTTTTGTTGGCAAAAATGTGTAAACTTTGACCAACATTTTATGCTAAATTGTTAATCTCTATAAAAAAATTTAAAAAAATTACCAAATTAGTAATAGAAACATTATCAATAACTATTTTTAAGTTTTTTTATGGAGATAAATTATTTAGAATAAAATGTTAGTCAAAGTTCAAGTAGGTTTAACGAAAAGTGCTCATTAATGTGGGATAGAGGGAGTGTCCTATTTTGATAACTTATGTTTAAAACTCGTCACACTTAGGCACACATAACCAATTGATGTTAAAATACTAACAAAAATTTCTAGTGGACGTTAAATTCCACTCTCTCCGTCCTAAAATGATCTTCTCATTTGCCTTTTTTTCATTGTCCCAAAAAGTTATTTACATTTCTATATTTTAGGCTTAAACAAAGCATGGCTAGTGAAGCAATTGTTCATATCCTTAAAAAGTTTGAATAGTCAAACGCGAATATCATTTTAGGACGGAGGGAGAGGGATGGAGTAGTATTTGATATTCTGTTTTTTTTTTTTTTGAAGCGATTCTGTTTAACTATTAAAACACTAATGATGAAAGTTGGACGGAATTTGACCCATTCTATTCTGTGATAGGTTTTGGGATAAACGCGTTTTGGCCAATCTTGTTTATAAATAAGGGAATTTTCCTCAAGGGCCCTCCCAACACAAATGTTATTCCATTTTAAGGAGAGGCTATTTCCATATCCCAAATAAGGAGTTCTTATAAGATGCTAATTCCAAATACACCCCTCACATCCATTGACCAGTCAAAAAAACAAAAAACCTAAATACCTAAACTACCCCCGCCCCCCAAATAAAACCCTAACCTCCCTCTCTACCCTCCCATTTTTTTTCCAGACCCTCTCACTCTAAAAGGACACTCTCTCTCTCTCCAGCTCCCTCTTGTTCTCCGACGGCGACGGCGATGTCAACGGCACCGGCGATTTCAGCACTCGCTCTCTGTCTCCCTCTCTCTCTTTCTCGCTCACTCTCTCTCTCTATATATCTCGATGTTAACACAATTTCCGGCCAACTCCCCGGCGATTCACTATCTCCCTCCCTTTCAGCTCTCTCTCTCCTCCCACAATTTCGATGGAGGCCATGAACGTCGGCGTGACCTTCTACCTTTATTTTTTCTCCGGCCTAGAGCTACAAAGCCGGTGACAAGATCTATAACGCCGGCGAGTAGATCTACAACGCCGGCGAGTAGATCTACTTCTCCGGCGAGCAGATCTATAGCTCCGGCGATCAGATCTACAGCTCCGACAGTAGCTCTCCGTTTAACTCCATCGTTGCTGGCGCTTGTGCCAATTTCTATATTATTAATCTTTTGTACTTGGTTAAATGATATTGCACATAGCTTTGAATCACAGTGGACACTTTTGCAATTTGAATGGTATTTGGTTTCACTGGTTTGTGATATATTTTTTTCTCAAATTTATGATGCAACCCTAGATATTTTGACAGTAATTTTATGAAAAATTATATTAAAAAAATAAGTCTTATAATTAAATTATAAGATAAACATGAGTCTTATAAAGAACTTATAAGATTAAAACTAGTCTTATACACTAATTATAGGAATTTGATTGGATTTGTCCAAAAAAAAAGTAACATATTTTTTTCTTACAAATGAAACAAATGTGAGAAAAATGGCTCTTATTCTTGATTTATCAAAGGCGGACTGGTCTTATACATCAATGCTAAGAGTTGACTAATGTTTGACTAAATAGTAGAGTGAACATTTATAAAATAATAAATTTTAAAGTTATTTTTGTGAAAAAAATTACTCTTTTACTTCAATTATAAGAGGAGAATTGGTCATATACATTAGGTATATGAGTTTGACCGAGATTTGACCAAATAATATTTTAGTTTTTTATTAAACGTAAAAAAAAAACATGACTTTTTTACATTAATTATAAGAGGTGGACATGTCTTATGTGTCAGTTATAAGAGTTGACTGATATTTGACCGAATACGAAAGACAAAATTAATTAAATATTATTATTATTTATTTATTTTGTGATTTTTTTTTTTTGAAATAATGACACTTATACTTCAATTATAAGATAAGAATTCATCTTATACACCAACTATAAGAGTTTGACAAAATTTGACCAATATTTTTTTTTACTCTTATATGTTAATTACTGGTCTTATATGTCAGTTATAAGAGTTTGATCAGGATTTGAGCGAATAATATTATATTTTTTCTTAAAAGTTGAAAAAAAGAAAAAAAAAACTGACTCTTATATGTTAATTATTGGTCTTATATGTCAGTTATAAGAGTTTGACCGAGATTTGAGCGAAGAATATTATATTTTTTCTTAAAAGTTGAAAAAAGTGAAAAAAAAAACTGAGGGTCATATGTTAATTATTGGTCTTATATGTCAGTTATAAGAGTTTGACCGGGATTTGACCGAATAATATTATATACTTTTTTCTTAAAAGTTGACCGGGATTTGACCGAATAATATTATATACTTTTTTCTTAAAAGTTGAAACAAGTGAAAAAAAATTGACTCTTATATGTTAATTATTGGTCTTATATGTCAGTTATAAGAGTTTGACCGGGATTTGACCGAATAATATTATATTTTTTTCTTAAATGTTGAAAAAAATGAATTTTTTTTTTACTCTTATATGTTAATTATTGGTCTTATATGTCAGTTATAAGAGTTTAACCGCGATTTGACCGAATAATATTATATTTTTTTCTTAAAAGTTGAAAAAAATGAAATTTTTTGACTCATTATATGTTAATTATTGGTTTTATATGCCAGTTATAAGAGTTTGACCGGGGTTTGACCAAATAATATATATATATATATATATATATATATATATATATATATATATATATATATATATATATATATATATATTTTTTTAAAAGATGAAAAAAGTGAAAGAAATTACCTCTTATATGTTAATTATTGGTTTTATATGTCAGTTATAAGAGTTTGACCGAATAATATTATATTTTTTTCTTAAAAATAAAAAAAGTGAAAAATAACTGACTCTTATATGTTAATTATTGGTATTATATAAGTTATAAGAGGGCAGATCAATCTTTTTGTAAGCGAGGAGTGTCTCTGGCATTACTGATCTGTTGGGTCCTTATTAAGAATATAAGTTGGTAGTGGAGGCCCTAGAGTCCAAAGCCCTATAAATAAATAATGATAAATGAATTTTTTAGGCAAAAGTAGAGGACCACCATACATACTACTCCCTCCGTTTCAGAAAGATAGTCCACCTTTTTTCGTTGTTACTACGAGGGAACTTTGAGCAGTTATAAATGCTACTTATAATTATGTTAATGTGAATCTAAAAATTGATATTAATAGTATTTATAATGGTGTATCAAGAACAATTTCAAAAATTTCATTAGAATAATTAAAAGTAGCCTTAATTATTACTCAAAGTTCCTTCGTAAAACCCATGAAAATAGGGGGACTATCATTTTGGGACAGAGAGAGTACTATATAGGCCAGGGTGGGGATGGATAGGCCGCGTTTGGAATGGAATGATATACTCAAGTCAACTGGTCATACTTGGCTGCTGAGCTTATCGTGTTTGCTCATGAATTAAATAAATTTTTGGTCCCTATCTTTATTTTTATTTTTTTTAAGCAACACACAAATATATACCACACAAAACATAAAGTTATGTTACATGCATAGTGATGGCTTGATACAAGCCTAACTCCCTACAAGTCACAATCCCATTACAGTCATTACTTAAAGTTGGATATAAATAAATACGAGGGTGTTGAAACTGAACATCTAAAATTTTCATATCTGCTGCATTTTTAGCCAAAAGATCAGCAGCTGCAATTCTTCTCTATAACCAAAAGAGCACCAAACTTCATCAAAAGCTACCATTAGATATCGACAGTCAAGGAGCAAAGCGAGCACGCCCATCGGTAGAGTATGATTTCTGCATAAGACATTAAAAGTAACTAATGAATCTGTCTCAATATGAATTTTATCTAATTGCAACAAACGAGCGTAAAATAGTCCCATTCGAAAAGCCCATATTTCAGCTATCATATTGGTAGTAAAACCAATATCATATTGGTCCCTATCTTTCAACCTCTTTTTTCATCATTCGGTTTTCGGCCCATTCTTTTAAGATTAGAGTCCTAAAACAATAAAGATACAAGTGGAAAAGTTGTCCAAGATCAAACGGGTTGGTGAAAATCAAGGAGAGGTCAAAAAGGAGAAGGAAATCGAGAAGGTGCAGAACACGGGCTGCACGGCCGAGCGTATGGAGGCACACGGCCGAGCTGCTCGGGCGGGTCAAGGGTTTTGCCCGACCGTGCACTACGGGGAGAAGGCTATTGTATTCGGTGGAAAATAGAGCATGGCTGCTTTGGCCATAGTGCATGGCCGAGCTGCACGGCCGAGTAACCAAATGTGCACGACCGTGCACGTCGGCAACAGCCCAGTTTTTTCAGGTTTGCTATTTTGACTAGATTTCTTCCATGTATTGATTTTGGGCTTCTTTGTACGCCTATATAAGAATAGTTTCGAGTTAAAACATATTGTAACACAATATTAAACAGGGTTAATGACAAATTAGACCCTAAAGTCATATACCACCCTCCCAAACGGTCCCTGATGTTTTTTTTTTTGCCAGACCAGACCTTGAAGTGTAAAAATCTCGCCAGTTAAGGCCTTTTTGACGGAAACTGTTAAAAAACTCAGTTAAGTCATCACGTGCTATTCACGTGATATTTTTTTAGGGCATTTTCGGAAATCGACCATGGAGCGACTTGGATAAGGCCACAAACTGTCCACGTAATAGAATTCAGACCTTTCATTGACACATCGTGGAAAAGAGATCAATCAAGCTAGGGTTTTTGTTCTCAAAATTTGATTCCGGCGATTGACGATTTCCAGGCGATTGAAGAAGCGATTCATCAATGAAGTGAAAATGACTTGGTCGAAAAGGAAAAGAAGGGATGCATTTTTTCGTCAACACCGGTTTACGGTAAAAACTCCCTAATTTCTTTTGATATTTTGATGTCAAATGTGTATTTTTTTTTAAAAAAAAAATGCGAGCCGTTTGTTTTGACGTGTTATTTCTTGTGTAATGACTGATTTGTTGTGAAATTTGTGTTGTATTTCACTTTATTAGTGTTCTTTTCAATTTCCTATGTGCTTTTCCATGAATATTGTATAGAAAAGTACTGAAATGTAACCATCAGGCTTTAGCCTGGTGGCCAGAGCTCATGGCTTCCAACCTGGAGGTCATGGGTTCGATCCCCCCTCCCCCCAGAAGTTAGAGAGAAGTTTTTCTCTCCCTAGGATTTGTCTCCTAGGCGCTTCTGCTGATGATTATGTATTGAGTTCAACTATGAATTAAATTTGATTTTTTTTTTTTTTTTTTTTAAAAAGGTACTGAAATGTGTCTTTTAAAGTTGTTGAATTGTGTATTTCTGTTTAAATATGTTGTATTGGTTTTCAAACTTTAGTGTCAGTTGGATATTGTACAAAAAATATGAATTGGGTATGGTGGTCCCCTATTTGTGTTAGTATAAGGCTATAATGGTATAATGCAAGTGTTATTTTTCAATGTGTTCCCCTGTTTGTTGACATATATATATATATATATATATATATATATATATATATATATATATATATATATATATATATATATATCTTATCTGTTAAGTCCAAAGCTAAAGTGTGCATTTTGTATGTGTTTGGTTTCTTTCATGTGTGTAGATTCTCCTTCACAGTTTTCTATTAAACTTTTCCATGGGGGATACTTTCCTAAAGGTGAAACAAATGTTTACAAAGCAGGGGAAGTAACATGGTTTGATTATTTTGAAGATGATTGTGTGTCAATGGTTGAGTTGAAGGCAGTAGTTTTAGAGGCTGGTGTAGTAAGTGATAAGTATACATTGTACCAAAAAATACCTGGGCCACCACCTGTGTTACTAAGGGTTATAGTAAATGATAGAGATGCAACATATATGGTAATGTTTATTAATAATAAGAGGCATGTTGAGTTGTTTGTGGAATTAGATTCTAGATGTGAAAAAGGAAAGGGTATTATGAGAAGTGAGGATCCTATGACTGAGGTGAGAGTTGATGTAGATAAGTCAGTAAGGTGGGATAGAGAGCAAGTACAGAATAATGAACAATCTGATCATGAGTCATTGCATGATAGTGAGTATGAGAGTGCAGATGATGACATGGGAGTTGAAGTTGATGGGGATGAAACATGTGGAACTAAAAAAATGTCTAAGGCAAACACAACAACTGCTGCATCTCCAACAATTATTAACTAATCCTTTATTACACTTATAATTTGTTTAGGTTTCACAAGAAAACACAACAACTGCTGCATCTCCATCATCTTTGCCATCACCACCAGTATCACCCCTAACTCAAGCTACACCACCACCACCACCACCACCACCTAATTCTACAAGAACAAGTCCAAAGGTTAAGAAGGTACTCAACAATTAGTAACTGGTCATTTGCTGTGTTCTTTACTATTATTGCATCTTTATTTAATGAAGTTTACACAATTGTATTATGTTTAGGTTTCGAGACCAATTGGAACAACAAAACCAACACTACCACCAAAGGCAACCAAAAAAGCAACACCACCAGTCCAGTCAACCAAAAAAGCCACACCACCAGTCCAGCCAACAAAAAACCCATCACCACCAGCTAAGGCTACCAAACAAGCTTCACCACTAGTCCAGTCAACCAAACCACCAGTCCAGTCAACCAAACAAGCATCACCACCAGTCAAGACCACCAATCAAGCATCACCACCAACCAAACAGGTTCTTAAATTCACTTAGTCTTATGTTTTCTATTCCTCAACTGTATTGAAATTATTTACTTTTATTGGTTTTCAGAGATCAAAAGCAATGGAACCAGTTAATCCACCACAAGAAAAAGAGCTAATTAAGTTGCCAAGGTCAAACAGGCTGAGGAGTAGATTTTAGTTCAAGAAAATTGAAGGAGTGATTGACTTACTAGATGATATTGAAGAAGATCTTGACCTTGTTCTTCCAATGTCTCAACCTACACCAGTTTTTTCTCTATTTAGTAGCATACAGGTTGATGGAGATCAAGGAACAAGCATGAGTAACACTCAGCCATCAACCACTTCCCAGCCTTATATAGAAAAAGGGGGTAAAAGATTTGTCACTTGGAAGGATCTAAGGGAGACTGCAAAGAAGCTCTGTGCAAAGGAAAATGAAGAAAACAAGAACAAGTGAATGGATAGGATTTTATGGAGATGTGCATTTTGGATAAGTGCAGGATTTGATTCTCTTTTTGAATACTTTATTATCTTTTATTGATGTATTTTGCATGTGACTTGGTGGGGTCTTAAGAACTATTGTCCACTTTAACTTTATTGACCTTGTAAGGTCTTTTGTACTCATATCCAATCCCCTCTTTTGTCATTAAATGTTAAACAATCTTTTGGTGCTATTTAATCATTTTTTCCATATTTCATTGTCAGTGTTTGGAAGGTAATTGTGACCCAACTTTTGAATTCTTCATTTCATGCTCATATTAACATTCTAAACATAGCACCAGGTATCCATTACACAGCAAATGAAATAGTACATTTCATGGCAAAATATGTTACATTCCATTACAAAGGTATTCATTACAAACACCCCCAATCTGACAACAAAATCAAAACATTCCCAGAAATCCCAACATCCTTCACATACCACCAAGGATCCATTACACAACAAATGATCACCATTACTAACATTGGTGATCAAACCCTAACCAACTAACCTTACCAAACAAAGTACACAATCCACGAGCAAATCAACATTAACACCAACAATTTCTGCCTTCGTTTAAGCATACTAATTTCTTTCTCCATTTCATTTCTCTTTCGAAGCAAACCAGAAATCACAACCTTCGATCTTGCGCACATCTCTGTGTCATACCATGCGAAATAGCCACAATCTTCAGACTGCAATTTCAATGAACAATCAATTTACATTTCGCCCACAAAATTAGGGATTACAGCTAATTCAATTGAAAACTTACTCTTTGGTTTGAGCATTGTAGAAATCGTCGACCTGGGTTTCTTTCAGTCCATGAGGTCTGAAATCGAGCCATCCTACCACATCTGCAAGTCAAATTCGGATTCATGATAGAAACCCACAAAAATCCTCCCCGGTTTCTCTCCCCTGCAGACCTAATTATTAGTAAAGAAATTCTAATGAATGTTTGGAGGGAAAAACAGATACGTTTGTGGCCTTATACAAGTCGCTCCATGGTCGATTTCCGAAAATGCCCTCAAAAAAATATCACGTGAATAGCACGTGATGACTTAACTGAGTTTTTTAACAGTTTTCGTCAAAAAGGACACTTTAAGGTCTGATCTGGCGAAAAAAAAACATCAGGGTCCGTTTGGGAGGGTGGTATATGACTTTAGGGTCTAATTTGTCATTAACCCTATTAAAAAATATTTAATAAAATATTAGCTTGACGATTGCTCCTGGACGTAGCTCATGTGTTGAACTAACCGGGAAAACAATTCTTGTGTTCTTTGTGTGTGATTCTCTCATATTATTGTTTTTGGGTGCTGTGTTCTTAGTCCAAATTGCAACGGGGTACCACTAAATTCTGAACACATTCCCAAAACGGCTTCTTAGCAGTTTGGATGTGGCCGTTAAATTTCTGATTATTAGAACGGATATGATGACACCCTGACTTATGGGATCAAGAAGAATGATCTTCGATTTGATGTCTCCTGAACTTATAATCACAACACAACCAACAATACCGTTAAGACTAGAGGCGGGTTTGAATCCGGCTTAAGCCCTCCGGTGTGAGAATGAGATCACATAGGAAAACCTACGAATAAGGCGTAGAATGCCTTGTGTGTGTGTGTGTGATTAGGGTTAGAGCACGTACCTTACCCTTGGGGGAGTAAAGGAAAATTTATAAGTAGAGTACGTATAATGAAGAGATAAGATCTATGTATTAACCGCCTCTGTCCTTGTAATGACACATGTCTCGATTTGGTTATATTGTCAGGAATGGACACTGAAAAGTAAGGTGTTGTTGGTAAGCTATGGCGCCATATGTCAAAGCTATGGAACGGAAACTCAGATGCATGTCCATTGTCTCAGCACCAAGTAAACGGTTAATTGGACTTATGTGCCAGCTGGACAATACTTGGTACGGAGAGATAACTCGGGCACTAAAGCTCGATCTCAGGGTAGCGGGAGGCTAGTTTTCCATACAGCGAGCTAGTTACTCCGGGCTGGTTTCGGATAAATTGTTCCTCTGGGCCGAGCTGGTTTAGCTTTCTTTGTATACGTGGGCTTAATTTATGTTAGGATAATTATTTTTTATTCAAATTACATGATCAAAGTATAAGTAAAGCTACTAAAATCCTATTTCGGGTGGGACAGAGAGAGTATATTATATACTCCCTCCGTCCCATTTGAAGCTTCACTTATTACCCAAATGGATGTCCCGTTGATTGCTTCATCTTTCCTAAAATGGCTATAAATTTAAGCCCCACTTGCCATCCCCACTCACTTTTTCATCTCACATACTAAATTGTGGTCCCCACTTGTCATACCCACTAAGATTTCCCCCTCACACATTTAAACTATGGGTCTCACTTGTCATACTCACTCACTTCTTCCCTCTCACAACCCATTTCCCACTTATCACTTTTCTTAATTCTTGTGCACTCTCAAAATGGTGAAGCTTCTACCGGGACTGAGGGAGTACTGTATATGGAAGCAAGTAGGATAGGTTATCACAATCACATTGTCATCTCATTTCCACACGAAATTGAAAATGTATTTCCATTTTCATTTGCTTAATTTTCTACTCCAACCTCTTAAATTCATGAAAAATCAGGACGGGACAGGTGAGTTTTTTATTGAAATAATTAGTAAGTTGTGCATAATTTTAAATAATGAGATTTACTCGTCAACCAGTGACTAATATGAGTAATGTACTTTTGCATTCATTATCAAATAATGCAACTTACTTATTAACTTATGACGTCAGAAAAATTAATTAGACAACTGACATGGCGTTGATGTGGCAGTGTCACGTGAGTAGGCGTCTTAAGCTTTTGACACTACGGGCAGGGACGTAACGTGACCCCATGAATGAATGAACAAAATTGTTCTTAGTAACTAACAACAGTTAATTCTTACAGATCGCATATGATCCTTGACATCTCAACTTCATTTTGGAGCAACACGTGCAATAAGGCTGCTAGCCTGCTATTAATCTTCATATGTCCACTGCAGACATTTCTCTAGTTCTCTCGGTCCTCCATTTCGCAGCGCATCTCCATAGTTTCTTTATTCCACATACAACAAAGTAAACTGTCGTAACGAACCCAAAGAAAACACATAACAGAACAAATAACGCACGAGTAAAACATCCCCCCACTTAACCAAGAATCCGGTGACATTGTCCCAATCACGTGCACGTACGTAACTATCAAGAACACGAGCGTAGTACATATTCCTTGCATCAGCAACCACATAACAACCTTGTTCTTGAGATTGAGTCCACTAACCAGTATTAGTATGCTGGTTAGGGATACTATCAAAGGTACCGTGTTTAATGTCAAGAATTGACTAAAATCATATGTGTTGGCTTCTTCTTTAAAGTCTAAATGCAAAATCCCAGGTGGGTTTAGCCCGGTATGGAAAGTCAATGCAGCTATATGTTAGAGTAAATGACTTTGAATAAGTCAAATTTAAGAAGAAAAATGAAAGTAATTAAATCCTTTTTGGGATTTAATTAAAGACTCCTTCTGTCTTCTGGTTTAGGTCTCTAGCCTATAAATACTAGCCATAAACTAGTATTTTTCTATGCGTGATTCAATTGACATGGAGAGAGAGATCAGTGATTCTAGATCTAGGGATTTGCATAGCTAGGAACTTTGTGATCAAAGTTCATGCAAACATAGATTAGTGTGATTATCCTCATGTAATTGTTTCTCCGCCATAATAATATTTGTTTCCCTTTGCCCGTGGATGTAGCCAATAGAGATTGGTGAACCACGTATATTCTTTGTTGATTTGCGTTCATTATTATTTGCTATCTCTTGGGTCTGATTTACTAACAAGTGGTATCAGAGCCATGGTTCAGATGTTCCTGACCGGGTGGACCGCGTGTGTGCTTTATATTGGTGGGGTTCCCCTTGTGTGATATTGCGAATGGAGTCTTGCAATCGAAGGCGGTGGTGTTCCGCGGGCCGGTTGCGGTTGGTACAAGCTTTCGCTGGATATGGTCCTTGGTTTGAGGGGAGGATTGTTGGGTGGCAACCCAAAGTCCCACATCGGCAATTGAGGAAATAATTGCAAGGAATATAAGAGCACCCACCCACTTCATTAGTATGAGGCCTTTTGGGAAGTTCCCAAAAACAAATCCGTGCGGGCTAAGCCCAAAGCGGACAATATCATACTAATGTGGGAAGGTGGTGGTCGCGGTCCCTACAAGTGGTATCAGAGCCTGTTGAAAAGGAGAATTAGCATCGACGGAAGAGATCCAAGATCGAAGAAAAACAAGGTAGCAGTTTCTGGTCCGTTTTTATCCAGCGCAGCGGTTAAGAAAAAGGCGTAGCGCATTCGTTCACCGTTGGATCGTGCTGATTTTCGGTGAGTATCTTCGGGACTCATAGATCTTCGATCTGAACGGTGGAGATTGGATTTTGTGACCGTAGCATCCAAAATTTTATCCGGACAGAAGCTGCTGGTGTTTTGTCTTCGATTGTATGCGTTTGGAGTTTCTTGTTGCGATTTCTCTTATTGGCACCAGAGCCGGGTTAGGTGAGAAAGATCAGGGCATTCCGCTGCGGTAGAAAGAGATGGATTCCGGGATGGACAAGAAAATCAACAAGTCTGACGCAAAGAACATGTTTATTATCTGAAGGAAGATTATGCATTGGGCATGCTGGTCGCGGGCAGAAAAAGTGCAGATCGGGTGCAGAAAACGTGCAGTTCGCGTGCAGTCTTGGTGCGGTTCGCGTGCAGTCTTGGTGCGGGTCGCGTGCAGTTTTGGTGCAGTTCGCATGCAGTTTTTCCCGTGCAGTCCGCGTGCAGTGTCCGTGCAGAAATCTGTGCTAGAAATAGAAAATCTGGTAGATCAGCATCTGAATGTTCGTCTGGTGTTCGGTGGTGATCCAAAAACGCATCTAGAACGTTTCGGTGTCTAGTATCTACATCTGAAGACGGAGATTTGAACCTAGGGTTCTGTGATCAGAAGTTAGCTGTCTAGTATAATCTGAAGATCTAACATCTGTTGTAGTCTATTCTAGTGATCTAGAAGTAGATACAAAATCTGTGTTGCCCGAGGCAATAATCTGGTTAGATTTTAGAGTTATACATCTGACTCCGCGTCTGAAGAGTTCTGAGTCGGCTGCAGCAATGGCGAGCAGTGACAATCTGAATGAGGATGGAAATTACGCCCTGGTGACCGAAGAAGAAGTGTGCAAGGAAGTTGCATGGGTTCTAGATTCGGGAGTTTTTTATCGCATGTGTTCGCGCAAGGAGCAGTTTACAACGTACAAGCAGAATGATGGAGACCGTATTTATATGGCTAATGGATCTATCTACGAGGTAGTTGGCATGGGCTCCGTAAGGGTGAGAACTTCTGGTGATAAATTTCTCACATTGAACAAGGTGAGACACGTTCCACAAGTAGCAAAGAATCTGATATCACT
This sequence comes from Campanula takesimana, assembly GCA_026119855.1. Classification (NCBI taxonomy): domain Eukaryota; kingdom Viridiplantae; phylum Streptophyta; class Magnoliopsida; order Asterales; family Campanulaceae; genus Campanula; species Campanula takesimana. The sequence continues at coordinate 304,109 of JAOWBW010000301.1, forward strand.
TAGTCGGTTGGACAAGAAGGGATACAGTTTCAAAGGTGAAAGTAGAGTTCTGGATGTCTACAAAGGTTCGGATGTGATTCTGAAAGGCGGAAGAAAAGATTCCTTGTGCATCCTCCAAGGTTCTGAGATTGGTGAGGGTGTTGACGAGCAGGTGGAGCATCGTTTTACTCTAGGCCGGAGTGAACTGGGCAAGCCATTGCTAGAAGATCAACACATACCAATGTTGTCAGTCATTGTTGGCAAGATCCAATGTCGACTGGATGGGCCACGTCTGAATGACTGTTAATTGCCCATTGGGGTGATTCTGGGTGTCCGTAGGATACATTGCATGCAGAAAATCTGATTGTCCAGAGGACAAGGTTGTTTGCCTGGTGAGGCAAATTCTGAGTGTCTTGAAGATACATGGCGCGCGCGGAAAATCTGGTTGTCCGGAGGACAAATCTAGTGTCTTTGACGAAAGACAGACTGAGGCAAAGGTTGAAAAATCTGGTACGAGGGATGTGGCTCAAGGTGGAGTCTATGTCGGAAGCTCGTGCATCTGAATTATTAGGGGAGATTCAAAGTAAAGGTGGAGATTGTTAGAGTAAATGACTTTGAATAAGTCAAATTTAAGAAGAAAAAGGAAAGTAATTAAATCCGTTTTGGGATTTAATTAAGGACTCCTTCTGTCTTCTGGTTTAGGTCTCTAGCCTATAAATACTAGCCATAAACTAGTATTTTTCTGTGCGTGATTCAATTGACATAGAGAGAGAGATCAGTGATTCTAGATCTAGGGATTTGCATAGCTAGGAACTTTGTGATCAAAGTTCATGCAAACATAGATTAGTGTGATTATCCTCATGTAATTGTTTCTCCGCCGTAATAATATTTGTTTTCCTTTGCCCGTGGATGTAGCCAATAATGATTGGTGAACCACGTATATTCTTTGTTGATTTGCGTTCATTATTATTTGCTATCTCTTGGGTCTGATTTACTAACACTATAATAGTTGCAGCAATAAGTAGATTAACGCGTTCTTTTTCCACCCAATTAGAATTCTCATTCTTGAAGAATGAATTCATTATGCTGGATAGGAATCCCATTGGTTTTTGTTGAGATTCTTGTGAAGTAGGGGTATTATCTGAAGTGCTTTCCATTTTGTTGATGCAAGAACATGCATATAGATTCAGTTCTTAAATAGATTAAATGCTTTGATTTGGTGATTTCGCAGGGCCAACGCCGCCATATTTCATCTTCCTTGTGACAAAGGGGCTATTTAGTAGTTGATGTTAAGTTGTGCTTTTGCCTTCTCCCGCTTTCCTTCTTGCCAAACATAGGTTAAAGGTACCATTCAGTGTTCCCTCCTCCTTTGGTATTCATTTTTAGACAAATATTGCTTCCAGAATGGTTGTCTGTTTTTAAATTAGAATCTTGAGACCGAATTGCAAGAATAACAAGGAAAATGAAAATGATATGAAACTAAAACTGGCAGTCAATTAGGCCAGCGTGGGAGCAAAAATGTACTCCGAAACTTGCACGCTATCTAATCTATCATAGCGTGCATTCCCGACTGATTAGGTACCCCGGTACCACACATTCTTTGCTTCATCAATTTTCTTTTGATTTACCAAACAACCGAAAACATGTTTAGCTCATTTTCCTGAAGCCGTTTTACGCTAAACAAAGGCAAAAGCCAGTCAATTAAGCGTGGGAGCAAATCTGTACTAGGAAACTTGCACGCTATCTAAACTATCATGTTCTAATTTAATGGTACCATTACGCAACCCTTACGGGTATTTAAAGTAAAAAATCATTTTGACCGTTTGATGGTACAGCTGAAACTTTAAGCAACATTTGCACGCTTTTCGTCGTTAGCACATTATACAACTTATTTAAGCAAATGAATTTTTAACGATTTTATTGCCCTTCAAGTTCACCTAACATATATATAGAGAAAAAAATTAACAAAAGTTTGAAGTCCAAATTCAGCTTGTTCTGAAAAAACATACATCACAAAGGACTTACTGATAAACAAGTAGGCTGCAACTGCAATTACAAAATGTAGAACATAAAAGAGTCAATGGTACAATACAATATGATAAATATGGAATGATCAAACTTATTTATGCATTGACTGGATTCTCATTCTTCAATCTACTTCTCTCCATACGTCGCTTAACATGACGTTTCCTTATGGCACGAACAGCAAAGTAAATCGTGCTAATGAACCAATACGAACCACATATTGCAACCCAAACAAGACATAAAATCAAAGTCGCCTCATTTACCCACGTATCTGGTGACATATTTGCAATCCCCGCTACATACGTGAGAGTTACGAATGCAAAAACAGTAAGCATCCCTAGCAATAGCAACCACAAAACAAACTTGTTCTTGACATTAAATTGGCCAAGTAAGATCACTATAGTGGTTAGAGATGCTACTAGTGCCAATATTTGGCTGAAATTATTCCATCCAACTGCATTTGAACGAACACCGTCAGGGTCAATGAAGTTATTCCCAGGCGGGTATATTCCGGCATGGTAAGTCATTGCTACAAAAATAGTTGCAGCAATGACAAGATTTCCCCGTTCTTTGTCCAACCAATCAGGGGTGTTGTTCTTGAAGATGGTTCGGCATATGAATCCCTTTCTTTTGTGTTCAGGAGTAGAGATTTCTAGTGTGGGTTTTATTTCAGTGGAGGGGTATGGTAATTGTTTTGGGAGAGGATTAAGTTTTTTGGATCTCTGAATGCCAGCTTCCATAAGAATCTCTCTTGTTTCAAGTGCTTTCAGATCTTTTATGCTGTGATCTGAAATATCGAGGGCAGTAAATCCAAGGGCATTCAGTGCATTCCCATTTGATACAATACTTGGTTGGTTGAGCAAGTATTTTAGGATCTGCACAAACAAGTCCAGAAGCTAATTAAGACTACTACAAGTTGTTATTTACCCCTACGTCCCTAAATGAATTGAATTGGGTCATCTGGCGCAGTCGGTTTAGATAAGGGTTATGTCAAAGTCTTTTAGATTTGGGCGGCAGAGATAAAAATGGGTTAAAGAGCTCTGCCGCCCATATTCAAAAGACGCAAATGTGGCATTTATGTCCCTAAATGTATGTTTACTTATGACTCATATAAGATCTAAAAGTTGGCTTTCACCCAATAATATTACAAAAATTCATCGGAATATGATATTTATTCATGATGAATCTAGTTGTATCTCCAGGAAAGAAATTTAACAATTGAAACACAAAAAATATGTAATTTTGATTTTTGAAACTCCAAAAACATACCTGAGTTTGTTTATGCATAGCAGAGAGATGCAAGAGAGTATTCCCATCACAATCCACAAGTTTCCCAATTTCAACATCACTCCATAACTCAATCAAAACCTTAAGAGCCTCAAAACAATTATGCCTAACACACATGTGCAAAATGGTGTGATCCTGATCTCCAAGTTGACCAATCTCAGGCCTTGCTTGACAAATTACCTTAATGACCTCCAAATGCTGATTCATGGCAGCCATATAAAGAGGAGTCCTCCCATCTTGATCACCCAAATTGCACATATTTGAACCACCTTTTATGTTGAGTAACTCCTTTACGACCCCGACGTGGCCCCCGGAGGAGGCCAGGTGGAGAGGGGAGCGGCGTTGGGAATCGAGTGCGGCGGAGAGTTTGGGTTTGTGACTGAGAAGGAGGCGGGCGAAATCAAGGTGGCCGTGCAAGGCGGCGATGTGTAATGGAGTTTCATTGAAAGAGGTGAGGGAGATTCTGTCTAGAATGAGTTGGTCTTCTTGGAGTAGTGCATTGAGGGTTTTTACATTTCCTGTCAAGGATGCCTCATACAACTTTCTTTCCATTTCCATTGTTGAAGTTTTCCTATTTTCTTGATGCAAAAATATACTTTCAATTTTCATTCCAAATAAATACTCTAGATTAAAACTAGTGTTCTGGTGCTTTCCTTGAGGTTTCTAAAATTAGTTAATTACCTATGCAATTAAATGCTTAAACAAGAAATAGGTTGCAATTAATGTATGAGGGTATAATTGGCATATAAGAGCAAAAATGTCTTGGAACAAGTAAAGCGTCAAGTATTTTGGAACAAAATTTAACTCCTAAAACGTCATGTATTTTGAAATGGAGGGAGTATTCTACTAGTAGTAGTAGATTTATAATGCACTTCGATATTTTCATTATGAGCTAGTCTCGCATGAGAACATTATGATCCGTCTCTTCTAGACCCGGATCCATGACCCATGGGGCATAACCTGCCACGTGGCAGCCACCCATTGGCCCAAAATTTTTATTTTATTTTATTTTATTTTGTTTTTTTTTTGAGTTTTATATTTTTTTCCGGCTTTTCCGTCGTTTACCAAAAGTAATAGTTATCATAACTTAATGTAATGACTGTATACATATAAAGTAACATTGAGTAAACGTAACACCTGTTTTACAAAAACAAAAGCTCGTTTTACCCATTTTTTCAAATGTATACTAACTATAATTACATGTAACCCAAACAATATCTAAATGTAATCATCATTTATACTGAAATACAATAGTTGGTAGGCTTAGTCGCACGCCTATTAAATTAGACCTAAACTCGGCCACTAATAATGTAATTAGGGTAAGTTAGGGTCGATCCACGAAGAACAGTGATTATTTGCGAACAGTCACTTGACCAGATTGGAGGTTTGAATTGATTGAATTAATTCCTAAGACGGGAAAATAAACTAAGTTGATTAAAACAGTGATTAAAAGAAACTTCAGACTTAATACTGTCACCAGATTTTAATTCTAATATCACTGATAATTCTTTTCTCCGTAAATTTTATTCACTTGATTACGAGATGTATTTCAATCTCTGTCTCTTCTTTCAGTATAGTTTATAGCAGTGGCACACTCACTATAAACCCTAATTAAAATTAAACCTAAACTGGCACAGAAAGGGTCTAAAGATTAATTGATGAAGTTTTAAGAGACTAAAATCAATAACGCTTTCTAAGGTTAATTAGATAATCGTCTAATCTTGCCTACTCCCCGAATTGCTATAGCACATACACAATTTGTGAAGATGCTACAATGAAAACCCTAATTCTGGCACAGAACGAGTAATCTAGCAAAGATCAATAAAAAGGACAAGTGAATTGGCCAAATCCACAAACCCTAGAAAACAATCTAAATCGATACAAGCAAGATTATGAACAAGAATTAATTAGGAAAAAGAAATACCTCAATAGAAATAAAAACCCGGATCAAGATCTCAAATCTAAAATAATGGAGTTTAGTTCTCCATTAAAGGTTACAAAAGCTCCAGAGAAAAGAAGAACGTAGTTTTCAAAAAAAATGAAGAGAGAGTTCTAATCTCATCTCCTCTCCTCTCCTTCTCTAACTAATAATCACTGTTTTCTAATTAAAAACAAAAATCCCTAAGGATAATGAAAAAGAATAAATAATAAAAAGAAAATAAAAATCCCCCCAAAACCAATCCATCCAGCCGCTGATTCACGTACGGACGGAGATTCAATTTCACTATTTGCATTTCAGTCCCTGGAGTTTCAGTTATTTGCAGCTTGGTCCCTGCAGTATTTTAATTCTTCATAGCAAACCCTGGACTTTTCAACAATGCAAAACAGTACTTCAACTTCAAGAAATTGCAGCTTCATCCTATTCTCCTCCGCTTCGGTTAACTCTGACTTTGCCTTGACTTTGACTATTCTTGACTTTTTGGAATATGACTTTGAAGCTCATGAAGTAATACATCCGGATAACCAATAAAAAGATTAAACTACCCCCGGATTACATTAAAGCCCAACCATTACATAAATATCCCAAGTTACATCAAAACTAGTCTAAAGTACATGAAAATGAACCAAAATACATAGGAAAATAAGGGAATTAATATATACAAAATCCACCACATCAATAGTGCTTTTGCAAAAATATAAAATATTGTGTATCTTGATTTTATTTTTTAAAAGAAATTAAATTTTGAAAAATAAAAACTTATATACATGAATGTAATTATTTGTACAAGTAAATATAACACTTTAGTAGATGAAATTGTAACAGATTTCTATATATAATGTAATCCTTTTACATGTATCATGATAAATTTAACTCATTGTAACTTATTATTCGAAAACATATAGATATACTATTACTTTTCTATACATATGTGTTACAAATTATGTGTAAACACTGTTACATATAAGTAATACGTTCGTTACATTTTAGTTGTAATAAATATTACTTTTGACAAACGAAGAAAACATAAAAAAAACACTGTTACTTTTCTGTATATATGTATTACTTTTATGTATATAAAATGTTACGTATAAGTAACACGTTTGTTACATTTAGTTATAGTAACTATTACTTTTGACAAACCGAAAAAAAACCAAAAAAATTGTAACATCCCAAATTTTCAGAGTAATAAAATATCCTTTAAACAAATAACATCCGTCCCCAACTCGGGAAACAATGGTCTTTAACCATAATTCAAATACCAACGGCTAGTTCATAAACCAACATTTAAAAATAACTATACTGGATTGTCTTTCAAATTCTTAACGACTAGTAACAACCGTCCATAAAACCTCTCGTCATTCAATGATCTTCAAACTTCACCTTAACAACGTCTTCTTGTCCTTTGAAATCCTCCACCTACTTATTACTTGAAGAACAGTAATTATGGAAGGGGTGAGCGAACAATGCTCAGTAAGTTCATACGGGATCTCTCCGGGTACTAAAGAGAGATGACTGGAAGAACGAACCAAAATAAGACTTTTCAAAACAGGCTTTTATAAATATCGAGTTAACCAATGATTTTCAAAGATAGTTAACAATAGACTTTCAAAACAAAATGTGGCATTTATTTTCGAATCCGTCAATTCCAATATAACGTCACCATTTCAGGTGCGATGCGTGATCAGGGCATCGAAGTAAATAAGAGATCCTACCCCGTTAAGGATATTCCCTTATTTAAGATTTATCATGATAATCTAACCGCTTCATTAAGCAGTATAAAAGTCTAAGTTCTTTTCATATCAAACTAGACCATTGTTCTTAGTCCTTTTCATATCAGACCAAGTTTTGCTAAGTCCTTTTCATATCAGACAAAGCTAACGTCTATACCTGTTAAATTAGATATAGCGAAGTTTCCACTTAGTGTTCGTAGACAAGAACACCATAACAAATTCAAAGATATTTAGGTACCCATTGAGTTAAGACATATCAAAGGGTAAGAGTCATTCAATAGACGTTCACAACTTTTAGGAATTCAAAATGTTACCGCCACTTGGCAACTACTCTTGAAAGAATATAAGAAATCCTACATTAAAGGATTGAAACATCAAGAACTAAGGAACGTAATCCCTTACCTTAGCTCACGTTATTTTCCTTTGCAATGTCACGTGCACAATCTACAAACACGCAAATAATACTTTCTTAGGAACATGAATTACTTAAATTCTCCATCCCCATTATACTTTATTTTACCTTGTTAACCTTATGAGTCATTCTCTTTAACTCCTTTAGATTACTATCCATTCTAGGGTTTGTACTATCCATAATATTTGTACCCCAATATACCCTTTTTGGTTTACCAAAATACCCCTAGGGTTTTGTAGTTTCTATTCCCAATCATAGTGTTTTAGTATTCAATTACTCACACCAAAACACTATTCACAGCACACCCGATCTCTATTCACATCCTTGTAAATTACTATTCACAGCTTTGAAAAAAATACTATTCACAGCATGCATTCAACACACGCGCACATACACTGATACACACACCCGCACACACTGCACATACACTGCACACACACTGCACACACACACACACACACACACACACACATATACTGCCGCCACACACCCAGGCGGCAGCCCACACACACACACACACATACACGGATACACACTCACAACACAGCACAAGTAATATTCATCATCCTCACTTCATAATCCTTCATTCATAAACCCTAATTCTTCTTTCTAGGGTTAGGATTCTAATTCAAAATCCCCAATTACTAGGTCAAAATAAAACAAGGATTCAACTTAGGGAGTGGGATTTTACCTTGATCGAACTCCCTTCTCTTTCTTTCTCTTCTTCCTTCTTTCTTCTTTCTCTCTCTCTCTCTCTCTCTCTCGCGCCTCCGCTCACTCTCGCGGGTGCGCTCTCTCTGCTCTCCCGTCTTTCTTTTCTTTCTTTTGTGAATAATAGTAATGCTAGGGTAATTAGGAGAGTATATATATTTTAGGGTTTCCAATTTCCCTAATTAAAAAGGATTCCAACGTTTCAACGGGTATTAATTTACTTGGGCTCGGGTTTAAGTCCAACACAATTCTTAATTAATTGGGCCCAAAACGGTATAAGAGGGTTTTAAAATAAATAAAAAAATACTCCCTCTAAAACCGGGTATTACATTCTTATCTCCTTAAAAGGGTTTGGTCCTCCAAACCAAACGCACGTCATTTTGAAAATAGCTCGGGATACGTCTCTCGCATTTCGCTCTCGCGCTCCCACGTAGCTTCTCTTTCAGTGTGATTGCTCCATTGCACCTTCACATAAGGAATTACTCTTTTCCTCAATATCTGGTCCTTGCGATCAACAATCTTCATAGGCTTTTCATCATAACTCAAATCAGCGCGAACTCTAAGATGCTTATACTCGGTCACATGGCTTGGGTCGGGAATGTACTTTCTTAACATTGACACATGGAACACATTCTGAACTCCTGCCAGCACAGGTGGTAAGGCTAATTTATAAGCCACTGCCCAACTCTTTCCAAAATCTCGAATGGTCCCACGTATCTCAGGCTTAACTTCCCACGAATACCAAACCTCATAACTCTTTTAGTTGGCGAGATTTTCAAAAACACTCTATCCCCTGTCTGAAATTCTAAATCACGCCTCCTACGATCGGCATAGGATTTCTGTCTACTCTGAGCGGTCAAAAGCCAATTTCGTATTTGCTGTACTTTATCCGCCGTCACTTGGACAATTTCTGGTCCAGTCAACTTCCTTTCACCTACTTCGTCCCAACAAGTCAGTGATCTACACTTTCGTCCATATAATGCTTCGTACGGTGCCATTCCGATACTAGCATGGAAACTATTGTTATATGCGAACTCCACCAATGGCAAATGTTCATCCCAAGTCCCTTGCCAATCCAACGATGTAGCTCTTAGCATATCCTCCAATGTCTTAATAGTTCTCTCTGACTGCCCATCGGTCTGTGGGTGAAAAGTTGTACTCATTGTCAACTCTGTCCCTAACGCTTGTTGCAAACTTTTCCAAAATTTTGATGTGAATCTTTCATCTCGATCTGACACTATTGAAACTGGTATTCCATTCAACCTTACAATCTCATTAATGTATAACTTAGCCATATTTTCTAGGGAATCCATCACCTTGATCGCCAGAAAATGGGCCGATTTCGTGAGTCTGTCCATAATGACCCAAATTGCATTATATCCTTTCAACGTCTTTGGTAATCCAACCACTAGGTCCATTGCTATATGTTCCCACTTCCATTAGGGTATAGGTAACGACTGTAGTAGTCCCTTTACTTGTTGACACACCAAACATCATGACACAAATTCTGCCATATCCCCCTTCATGTGGTTCCACCAATATGATTCCCTCAAATCTTTATACATCTTTGTACTTCCCGGATGTATAGAAAACCTCGAACAGTGAGCTTCATTCAGAATCTCTCTCTTGATGTCCTCATTGCTTGGCATCCAAATCCTTGATTGGTACCTCACAACCCCATTTTCTCCTACACGAAAGTCTTTCCCTTTACCTTCCACTATATTCGCACGTATCTTGCTCACTTCCTCATCAGTTTCTTGTGCCATTTTGATCCTGTCCAACAGCGTAGTGTTGGTCCCAAAGGGGCAACAAGGGTATGAAAATCGCTAGAGGGGGGGTGAATAGCGTTTTAAAATTCTTTTCAAACCCTTTTGCAATTCAATGGCTTATGCACACAACTCTTATTTTGGCTAAGTATAGCGCGCAACAAGAGTGTGAAATGCACAGCAGAAGATTTAAAGCACTTCTACGCAGGGTATACTGCGCAGAGATGAAACATGTATTGCGCAGGGAAAGATGCGTAGTAAAGAAAAACGCACGCGCTAAATTTTGGCTAAAGAGTTGGATAAAATTGTGCTAGGGCAAATGAGCAATAACAATTACCGCAGTAAAGTGTAGCAATCTGAAAGATCAAACAAAGCAGTAATACATAAATAGTTAAGCATGAAATAAGCAGTAAGAATGATGAACAATCTATTTGGAGAGGTTCGATCAAGGAAAGATCTACGTCCTCTACCAAGATAGTTAGTCTTTGATTTCTAATGGAGATCTTATAATATGAGTGAGTATTACAAATTACAACTTTTGAGCTCAATACTAACTCAAGATCTATTATCTATGAAGAACAAATCCTAGACTAAACCGGTGTATCTCAAGAAGTTAGATCAGAATGATCAAAGCTTCAAGAGGTGTGTGTGTGACATAAATTCTGGGCTTTATGAATATAAGAGATGAAGAGCACCAAGAATTCTGGTGATATAGGGCTTTTGGGATTTGAGCAAGAGTTTGAAGGTTTGAAGATCTTGAAGGCTGTTCTAATGAATCTGGAAATATTGAGCATCAGTCTTCAGATCTTTAAGGTTTCTCTAATGAAGCATGAAACTCTAGCTCTGGCTGAACAAGCACTCTCTCTGTTCACAAGCCACTTGGAAAATGAGGATGAGCATGCTATTTATAGCTGAGCTCCAAAACTAGCCGTTGATGCTCTGAGCAAGGACGCTAAGCTGGAACTATATGATTGGTGCGCAGATGTCCTTTTATAGCCGTTGGAGCTCTGATCAAGGTTGATGACCTGGCACAATATGATTGGTGCGCAGGTATCTCTGAGCCGTTGGAGACTGAGCATGAAGACCAAATTCAAAAGCTTCTTCTAAAAGGTTGACAGCTGTCTTCAATTGAAATATGACCGTTGAAGCGTGTCTCCACTAATGGTGTTGCTGAGTGTGCTTATTTTGTCGTTTGTGCACACCTCATCATTTTGGCTCAATCCAAAAAACATAGCTTGTCTTGATGCTTTCCAAGCTTTTAGAATATGAGATCAGGATATAAGAAATTTGACCAAGGTTGAGCGTACGCGTACAAAGGCATGCGCATTGCCGGTGCGCACGGATGTTGCGCATGGGGAGCATGCGCATCATTCTTGGTCATACCAAAGGAATATAACTTCTGAGTTGGGGAATAAGACCTTAAAAACTGAGTAGGGTCAAAAAGCCGCGCAAGAGATTTATGCACAGTGGCGACCTGCACAGAGAACATCCTGCGCAGTGAAATGAATCCTGCTTTAGAAAATCTTCGATCCTTCAAAGCTTCAAGTCCTATAATCTAAGCCTATATTATAAAATGGACTTGGCTAAAAATTGAAGTTATAAAACTTCTTACATATGATCCTAAAGTCCATAAAATATTAATAGGTGATGGTATCAATCAATTCTAACATAATTGGGAGGGTTAAGAGATAAGCATACCCAACAATCTCCCCCAAAATGATTGATACCATTACCTACTATAGCAAAGGCAATTCATTGTACTTGATAATAACATGTCCATAAAAATGTGAATGGTAACTCATGCCTCAAGTCAATGCACACACTAGCCAGTGCTATAGATTTCTAATCTATCTAAAAGATTTAACTTACAATATGGGAAAGATAGAAATATCATCCAGCGCATACAAAGGTTGTGAATTTTAGTTTAGTATGCGTTTAAACTGAATGTTTAAACATCATGCGTAGGAAATATGAGCAGTTAAGATTATGAGTATGAAGTTTAAAATAATGCATTAATTGTTCTACAAATAAGAAATTTGATTTGAACAAGGTTTTGAAACTAATGATGCAATTTTTCTCATTTAAACTTGAACTTATAATGGTTGCAGAATTACAAGATATGAACAAGTTTAAACTGGGCACAAAACAAAGTTCTTTGCGCAAAAAGAAACAAAAGCGCACAGAGAACTTGCGCAACAACAACAAAATACCTGAAAACTAATCTATATTGATGCGGGATAGGGCTTCACGTAGCTCGTTCTGTAAGTTGTTGAATTTGTTCATGAGTTCAACTTTTAAATCTTGAAACTTGTCCTGGAACTCAACAGCTTTGCCCACATAAGTCTTCACACCTCTGCGCATATCGGCATTGTCATCAAACAGCTCTCTGAAATTTGCTCTGCAGTCCGTCTGGATGGCAGTCTGCGTAGCTTCCAGTCTTGTGTCGGTATGAAGGCGCTGTGTGTTGATGCTGGCTTGAATGTCGAGCATTGCGTAGTCCATCCTGGAGTTGAACGCATGGGAAAAATCCGTCATGGATTTAGTTATTCATTCTCCCACATCTTCAATTTTGAGCTCATTCCCTTGCGTAGGAGCTCCTTGTCCAATCTTTAAAATCTGAGCTTCTAGGTCAGCAAATTCTTCATGTAACCCATCTGCAAGGGTTTTCTTTAGCTTTCTCAAAATTTCCCTGAAGCCACCATCAATCGCTTCAAAGGTGCACACATTGTTGAGTAGTACGCTAACGTTTTTTAGCAGAGCGCTGATGGAGTTGAGGGAGTTTAGGATAAGTTGATCAAGTACATTAGGTGCTTTTTCTTGCGCAGGCTCAGAGAGATTTGCAGATGAACTTGCCTTTGCACCCTCCTTACTCTCCTTTGCACTTGCCTTTGCACTTTCCTTCGCATTCTCCCCCTTAATGGCAGCAATCTCCAAACATTGCGTATCAAGTTGGTACTGAAAATTGGTTTGTGCAGTAAAGAGTTGAGTCAGCTGTAATTGCGTAGCGATTTGATTCGCTTGAATAGAATGCAAGGCTTGTAAGATCTGGCGCAGCTCAACCGACGAGGAGGTTGAAGTAGGGAACTCGGGAACTGCGGATGGAGAAGGCTTAACAAGTGGAGAATGTTTACTGCTGTCAGATGCATTGACATTTTCCTTAATATTTTCAGGTGCATCAGATGGAGTGCGGCTCTTCTTCAATCTTTTAGCGCTGATGCGCACCTTCTGCTTTAGGCGGGGAGAAACATGTTCAATGTCAGCACTATGGAAAGCGTCCTGCGTACTCGAAGCTTTGAGCCTTGGCTCCCCCTGAACGGCAGCATCTTCTGAAACGCCACATAGATTGGCTTTACGCTTCTTTGAGGATGGTCTTGTAGGAGTAGGAGCAGGTGTGGGATCCGGACCTGATTCTCTGATTGAGATTCCCTTAGTAGATTTAACAAAGGGAATATCTTTCCTTTTCTTGGTACTGGGCTCAGCGATACCCTTCCCCTTGCATTTATACGCCTCTTCTGGTTCTTCCTGCGCAGGTGCAGTAGAGTCTGTTGCGCTCCTTTTCTTCCCATCAGAGGGTTCCTCTCCTATCCATGGTTCTTTGTTGGGATCTTTGTCAGCTCTCCAGATGCGGTAGTAGTCTTCATTACTAATCTCATTTCGCAAAGTTCGGAGATGAGGTCTGGAGTAGTACTTGGAATCACAGGACTGCTTCTTGATTGACTTCTTCTCAACAGAGGTGGCTAGTTCCTCATATGTCAACAAGAGTTTAGTGAGCAGCCTGCAGTGAGTTCTGTACTTGGTCTTCCCTGCGTTGAGCTTTTTATCATAACTCTTCATGCCCTTCACAATCTCATTCCAAATAAGTTGCGGCCAGTCGAGTTTAACATTGTTGTAGATGGCTGCGCAGTATTCCCACTGCTTAGAGATGAACTTCCCGTTATTTCCATTTTTGTAGTTAAGGGAATCTCTAATGATGGTGCACAGGTGGTACATCACCTCACCAAATTCCTTTCTATCATGAACTGACCATCTCTTGTTTAGAGAAGGTACGCCAATTAACTTTTGCGCAAGATTGTTCTGATGAACCTCATCATAATCGACTGGAGCATTATCAACTGTGAAGTTACAGAGCTTGCGAATATGGTTGGGATGAATAGTTACATCGCATTTTTATACAGTGGCCATGATCATCTCCGTTGGTTTTCCTTCGAGTATTACCGGGACAACTTTTGCAGATTTGAAGAACTCATCGACGAGAGTTGGCATAAAGAATGATTGGTTTAGAATGAACGACGGAAGAATGCCGGAGGAGTTGAGATGGTGCAGCAGGCGTCGTCCAGTTGCGTCTTGAGAAAGATCTGCTTCAATCACTTCCCATCCAGGGATGAAGTATAGGGGACCCTGCGTAAGACAGTTGCTAGTGTTAGACAATCCGTTGCGCATGGAGCAGTGCGCATGCGCAAATAGCACAAACATACCTATGCGCACAAATCCATACAAAAAGGATGCGCAAATAATTATATAATGATACGCAAGGAACGTGAAAGTATGCGAAAAAAGTTAGAGAAAAAATAAAGATATGCGAAAAAAAAATGTGCGCATGAAAAAAATGCTTGGAGAAATTTCATGAATATAAAAAATATATAAATAATAGGGCAAGAAGAACACAAGGAATGTTCAAAAATACTAAGAATATCAGAAAATCGAAAGTTGACCAAATTCGACAAAAATTATATCAAAATAACCGCGTTGACCGGATGATCAAAACCATTTAAATTATAAAGTCAACAAACAAATAATGAACCCAGAAAGTCAAAAAAACAGTCTGACTGGCAAGAGGGTTTTCGGACCCAAAAATCCATAGAGAGCAACTCAAATGCTAATTGATCGTAAAATAAATGACATATAACTGTAGATCAGATGCATACGAACGAATAGCAAAAATAGATTTCAAAAAATATTGAGAAATGAGGGAGAAATCGAATAAGGGAGTTATGAAACCTTCAAGAACAACAATGGCGAAAATAATGAGTAATGAAGAAACATACCATGTCATCGACGGTGGGTTGCTCTATTAGTTGTTCTACTTCTAGAGAATTCTCAGGACCAGAAAGAGAGGGGGAATCGGAGAGAACGATTTCAGGTTCTTGAGTTCTGCTTTTCTTCAGAGCCATTGAAATGGTCGAGAGACGAAGAAGAAGAAGGGTTGATGAGATGAAGATGGAGGTTTGAGTGCGGAAGTTAGAGAGAGAAAATAAGAGGTTTAAAGTAGAGAGAAGTAGAGAGAGGTAGAGAGAGAATTGGTTTAAGTAGGGAAGGAAGATAAAGAAGTTCAGGGGCACGATAGCGAGGAAGAATTTGGAGGAAAGGTGCAGTGGCGCAAGATAGCAATGCCACATGTCACCTTAGGGAACGAGCGTGTACAAGCCTATGTGCGCGTGTGTGTCAGAGCCTAAGGGCCAGTCACAATCGTTTCATTTCCCACATAAATGATTTGGTAGGATAGGACGTGCACTGTCAATCAATGGCCTTTTGCATTGATGACATCTGGGATATGCGCAGGGGTATAAACGGTAATTCCCAAGAAAGTTTTAAAAATAAAGGCGCGGGAAAATTTTAATTACACAAGTACCCTTGTGAATTAGAGTTGACTTTTCAGTCAGGGACCTATGTGCAAATTCTAATGAATAGAGTACTTACCTGCGATCTTCGATGATTGCGCATGGATAGTCATCCGCAGCGCATAGATAGCGTAGAGATTCTATAAATCTCAGAACTGTTGTTCCATGCGCATTAACTTATTGCGCAGTAGCTGCGTAGATTGCATGAAATCTTGACCTTTAAGAACTTATCAAGCAAACACAAACATTAGTATTAACAAATTGTATGGACAGTTTAGCTAAGTTCAAGCATACCCATTTCTCCTCTCAAGAAAGCAAATCTCTTTGCGTCAAGAGCCTTTGTAAGGATATCAGCAATTTTATTATCTGTGCCCACGTGCTCTAAATGAATGTTTCCTTTTATTTTTATGTGATCCTTGAGAAAATGATATTTGATGTCGATGTACTTTGTCTTTAAATGCATGACAGGATTGTTGGAGACTGCTATGGTGGACATATTGTCGCAGAAAATTGGACAATTTCCTTCATGAATTCCATAGTCCACCAATTGTTCCATCATCCATAGGATTTGGCAGCAGCAGCTTCCAGCAGCAATGTATTCGGCTTCTGTAGTGGAGATGGACACAGCAGCTTGTTTCTTGCTTGCCCACGCAACAAGTCGATTTCCAAGGAAATGACAAGTTCCACTTGTGCTCTCTGTCAATTGTGCATGCTGCGTAGTTTGCATCTGAATAACCTAGCAAATCAAAATTCGAATCTTTGGTGTACCAAAGTCTAAGGTTAACAGTTCCAGAAAGATAACGAATAATGCGTTTAACGGCAGTTAAGTGCGCTTCTCTAGGGTCTGCATGATAGCGCGCACAGACACAAACACTAAACATAATATCTAGCCTACTAGCAGTAAGATAAAGAAGAGAGCCAATCATACCTCGTGTAGACACCCCGCCTTGGACCGCTCACCCCGATTGCACGTTTGATTTTGTGTTTCTCCCCATTTTAAGTGTTTCTCGTTAGTTTCTGTCACTTCCGTTAAGTTCCTGACTAACTTCGTTAAGTCCAGGGACTAAACTGAATGACAGGGCTGACTTTCTAGTCCATTCTGTCAAAATTGCCTTCTCTGAGTCGCGCACCTCCGACAGGAGGAGCCAGGCGCGCGCGCCTCCCGCCCCCAAAGCAGGAAGCGCGCGCCTCTGGGCGTCAGTTACAGATTTCTGGCCAGGATTCCCTCCCTTGCTCAATTTACAGGATTTTGCCCGGGAAGGATTTCTTGGTGACTGATTTTTGGCACCAAAAACACCCCTCTTTCACCTATAAAAACCTCTCTTTACCTCCATTTTCAAGGATCGGAAAAAGGTCGGAAAAATCAACAAAAGATTGAACTTACAAAACTATACCAAAATCGCTTTCTAAAAGTTCTCCAAGGATTTCTTCAAGCAACATTTGAAGGTCTTCGAATTGTAGGTAAAAGTCCATCTTTTCCTTTCTTTCCTACTTCATCTCATCTCTCTCTTTTACTTTAATCAAATGTGCAATCACCCAAATCATTTTGGGACATGACTCTAATGATCACCTCATCTCATTGAGGTTGGTTAAGGAGTTATCTCCTACTTTCCAAACTCTATTTTAAACCCCCTTTTTATAACTTAAAGAAGAAGAAGAAGAACGTTGTCATTCATGTAGATTTTGATCAAGCAAGACCAACTTTAGTTGGGCGAGATGGGTGTTTCGGTACTTCCCATCTCGTAATCTAACCTCCGAACCTCAAAACAAAGAATCTCTGTTTTCGTAATCAAACTTAGGCTACAATCAATAGGTTTTTCTTATGTTCCTCAAAACATAGGTGGCGACTCTAAAAAACACAAGTTAGACATCCTAGGACAATTCACGCGCTCTAGCCTAAAGCCGTGGTTCCACCCCGGGGTATCTACAGTGGCGACTCTGCTGGGGAGTGATTTGAGGGTTAAACTTGCATTCTGATCGAAATCTACATCTTTTCTGGGCATTCTGTTTCCTGATGGGGGAGGCGCGCGCGTCTGGCTTTTTAAGCCTAAGGCGCGCGCATCCCGCATCAAGAACCAGAATCGCCCACTTCTTCATATTCTTCATCTTCTTCTTCTGTTATTCTGCACTAATCACTTCTGCAGGGGTTACAATATGAACATGGGACCAGGGCAATCCCCTGAGTCCAAAGTCTGACATTCTGACAGGTATGCCCCAGAAGCGCGCGCTTCCCATAAGCATTGCGCCATGCGCGCGCGTTCCACAGCAGCACTCAGAGGCGCACGCTTCTGGGTTGGTTCCCAGAACAGAGACAGGTTTCAGTGACTGAGCAGTACAGTGGGGTGTGGGCACAGTTGCCTGCATAAGAACAGAATTGAACTCTCGGACTGTTTTAATTTTGTGTTTTATTTACCGGTCACACGGGTGATTCGGGAGTTGTAATTTTATGTGCTTATGTGTTTTGTGTGTTTTTCTTTCTTTTCAAAAAAAAAAAAAATAAAATTTTTTTTGTCACTTGTTAGACCTCACACTACATGCACATATTCCTATGAATTGCTCACTATCGAGTCGCACAAGTCCAACCCCAAACCCGTCGAGGCCCGTCCTAGAAAGTTTCAAGCTCCACCAGACCTTGGCTCTTTCGAAGCGGTAAACCTCAGCCCGTGGCGTAGTTCAAGACTACATGCCGGGGGTGACCTTTGAGCCTCATATTCAAGCCGAGCACAAACCACACAATTCTAGTTAGGGTCTAACACTCCGTGACTCAAGTCGGTTTCCATGTACCGAGATTTCCCTAAACTAATGTCTTCAAATCATACATGCCAACTTGTTGAAAGGGACGCAATAAAAATCCGTCCCCAAAAGTGGTTATTTTGGACGAAAATAAAAATCCGTCCCCGCATGTATGCTTTACTACATTAATTTAGTTTAATCCCGATACATGTAGGATTCACAAGCGCGATGGAATCCGATGAGTATATGGGACCGCGAGATGGTCTATATACTAGTGTGACGATTCCATTATCTTCTTAGAAACCCCAAAAGGGATTCATCCCTTCGACTTATAAAATAAAAAAAAAAGAGTCTTTTCTTTTGTGGTTCGAGTCGTGTGCCCAACTGTGTGTTCTAAGCCTCTTCATGGACCGCAAGTGTTACTCAAGACTGACAAGGGCCTCTTCTGCAATATAGGTTCAATTGGTACTTACAAAGTCTACCGGGATTCAGCAAATCGGTTAGTCCGTGAAGAGATCACTCCAACAGCTCCAACATCAACCATGACCGGCAGCAGCAACACCATGTCTCTCGAACAGCTCTCAACTATGGTCCAACTCCTCCAAGAGCAAGTCTCCACCCTTAACAAGGAGGCACAAAGCAAAGACGACATTTGGCAATCCCACCTCGACAGCCAAAGAGAGGCCCACGAGGCCGAAATGGAGCTAATGAAAGAAAAGCTCACCAAACTTGCCAAGGGAAAGAACAAGAACAATGATGATGAATCCGAGTGGACCGAGGGTTTATTCAAGAGTCCTTATGACAACACCCGCACCAAGAAGATGGAGGAACCAAGTTCCGAGAACAATGAGCCGAAAATGGTGGATTCTATCATGGCCTACATCGACCAAAAATTCAATGGGCTCAACATGGGGAAAGGCTCCGACACAAGCCTTTATCAATCATCCATCCTCATGAGTACTATGGCCGCTCTTCCCGACAAGTTCAAGATGCCCGACATAAGCAAATTCAAGGGTAACTCTTGTCCTATGGCTCACATTGAGACTTATATTTGGGCAATGGTTCCAAAGAAGGTCTCCCCCAAGGTGATGGCTCAATGCTTTCCTCTCACTCTCGAGGGGGCGGCAAAAGATTGGTATGCTACTCTCCCGCTCACTGTCCGTCTTGATTGGGACTCCGCCATGCTTGCCTTCAAGAACCAATACCAAGGCAACACCACTCACCGGCCCACAAGGAAAGAGCTAGAGAACACTACTCAACGAGACAATGAGTCCTTCATCGACTTCACAAGGAGATGGAATGACAAGCTCTCTGAAATTGTTGAGAGGCCAAACACAAAGGAGCAAATGGACATATTTCTCAAGTGTCTCAAGATTGATCTCCGCACTCACCTAAGTGGGGCTTGCTACTCCGACTTCTCCCAAATGTATGAGGCGGGGGTACGCATGGATGACTTGCTCAAGGAGATCAAGAAGACCACTCCTACTTACCGCTACAAGGCCGCTTCCAACTCCACAAAAGAGGCCTCGGTCAACGCCGTCACTATTGACAAGGGGAATTAAAAAAAGGTTCCTCCACCTCAAGGGAAGAAGTCCCGAAGTTACCGTGTCTACACGCCTCTCCAAGGCATGACTCAAACCGAAGTGTTCGAGGTCCTCAAGGCAAAGGGTCAAGTCGCACCCTTGCAAGGGTACCAACCCAAGACGATCAACTCCAATCATGCTCACCACAAATATTGTGGCTATCACCAATATAGCGGCCACACCACCGAGGATTGCTTCATTCTCCGCAACGTCATTCAAGATCTCATAGATAAGAAAGAATTTGTAGTGAATAATGACGAGCATGTCAATGTAATAGAGATAGGAGAATTTGAGGGGACCACCCATTCAATCCCAATTGTGAATGGGGGCCCCAATGTTATGAATAAACTTGACAATTCTTGTTATGTAGTGACTTACGATGAGGTAATG
This sequence comes from Campanula takesimana, assembly GCA_026119855.1. Classification (NCBI taxonomy): domain Eukaryota; kingdom Viridiplantae; phylum Streptophyta; class Magnoliopsida; order Asterales; family Campanulaceae; genus Campanula; species Campanula takesimana. Next base: position 324,285 of record JAOWBW010000301.1, read on the forward strand.
AGGGAAGTGCTAGAGAATAGGAAAAAGAAGCAAAATGGGAACGTCAACATGCTAACTCGATCCGGTCGAGTCATAGCAAGCAACCCTTCCACTTCCGCACCGAGCTCCTCTTCTCAAAGGCCGCAAGCTCACCAAGCTCCCGAAGATCCTCTACTTGTCCAACTCAAGAAAACTCAAGCCAACATCTCTATTTGGGACCTCATTGCATCCTCAAAGAAACACCGAGATCTTGTCATCCGCAATCTCGATGATACATCAGTTTCTCCCGATACTACTCCCGAGGACCTCACGGCAATGATTGGTCACATTCATTTTGGCAACGTCATCACCTTTGCCGATATGGACCTTCCACCATTTGGTTCCGACCACAACGAAGCTATTTACCTCAAAGTACGAGCAAGGGGGAGGCCCGTCTCAAGAGTCTTAGTGGACGGTGGTTCCGCACTCAATCTCATGCCTGGTAGGATCATGGGCATACTGGGGCTTAAGGATTCCGATTTGAAGCCTTCTACTCAAGTAATCCGAGGTTATGACAGCACCGCCTGTACAGTCATGGGCATGATCGAAATAAACATTGAGTTTGGGAGCATGGTCATGTCCGTTCCATTCCAAGTACTTGATATCCCGGCCTTGTTCAACTTACTTTTGGGTCGACCATGGATTCACAGTGCTAATGCCGTACCGTCAACTCTCCACCAATGTGTCAAAATCCGAAATGGTGATGAAATAGTGACCGTAATGGCTGAAAACATCACTATCCACAGAAAAGGTGAGCCCGTCCACCAAGTCCAGCATGGTCTACCAGACTCCACTCTCTCCGGCGTCTCAATCAACGCCATTGACAAAGAAGGGGGAAACGGATCATGGACCCCCAGCAATCATAAAGTCCTCCGCATGATGAGGAATATGGACTACTTCCCTGGTTTAGGCTTAGGGAAATATCAACAAGGAATCCTACATCCCGTGCGGGTCCCATTTGTCAAGAACACCTTCGGTTTGGGGTATGAGCCTTCCAAAGAAGACTTGAAACAAGAGCAAGCAATCAAGAACGAAAAGGCCCGAGCTCGTAAAGAAGGCCGTCACTATGAAGTTCCTAATCTAAGGCCTTACCGCAAGACATTGAATGGTTATTTTGTCCGCCAAGGGGAAGACATTCCATACATGATCTTTCCCGAGCCATGGGTTAACAATAAAGGTGTCAAAAAACCCGGCCTCGAAATCTTCTCCGATTGTGAGATCCAGAAATCCGAAAGGGAACCAACTCCCATGTCGCCCCGTGAATGGTGGGGGGAGGAAGATGACTATGGAGTCCAAGACAGAAATAACCGTGGGGGAAGAACTGACAGATTTAGCCTCCATGTTTGAAGAGCTTGCCATGATGAATGAATGCCAAGTTAACGCCATCCATGACACCGTCATCATGAACGAGACTATCAGTGAGATCCCGCCAAGCTCCGAGCCGATCAACAATTGGTATTCAACAAAAGGGCCCGTGGTATCCGAGGAATTCTTAGTCCAAGAAATGAGTTGCATGCCCCGCACAGCAACAAAGGAAGAGCAGCTCACCCTTACTTTCAAGTCCGAGAGTGTCTCTAATACCCTCACCCAAGAGGATTTGGAGGCCATAGCCGAGCGTGTGTTTCCTTTCTTTGCTAATGAAAAATTTGATATTTCTGAGTACCCTGAGATTGCAAACAACATAGATGATGAATTAACTAATAATGAACTCAATGAACAAGTTAATAACGATTCAAATTATGATGAAATAGACCACGAAAACATAACATACTTAAATGAACTTGCTCAACAAGTCCGTAGTCGTGGCGAGAATGGTCCAAAGGCTGACGAAGAATTGCATGTTGTTAATCTGGGTACCGAAGAAGAGCCAAAGGAAACCAAGATCGGAAGCTTCTTCAAGGGAGACGACAGAGACAGATTGACTGCATTACTACGGGAGTTCGTGGATGTGTTCGCATGGTCATACAAAGACATGCCGGGTTTAGACAGAAAAGTAGCAGAGCACAGGATTCCGATCAGAGAAGATGCCAGGCCAGTAAAACAGAAGCTCAGAAAGATCAAGCCAGAATGGTCTCTGCAGGTCAAAGAAGAGATTGAGAAGCTCCTCAGTGTGGGTTTCATCAAGGTCATCGAGTATCCGACATGGTTAGCCAACATAGTGACAGTCAGGAAGGCAAACGGCAAGGTTCGAGTTTGTGTAGACTTCCGGGATTTAAACAAAGCTTCCCCAAAGGATGATTTTCCACTCCCTAATATCGACATGCTAGTCGACTCCACTGCTGCCTATGAGGTTCGCTCATTCGTGGATGGGTTCGCTGGGTACAATCAGATTCTCATGGCCGAAGAAGATCAACATAAGACAGCCTTCACAACACCATGGGGTACCTTTTGCTATACAGTCATGCCATTTGGGTTAAGAAATGCTGGGGCTTCCTACCAAAGAGCCGTGACAGACTTGTTCCACGATATGATTCACAAAGAAATCGAGGTCTATGTGGACGACATGATCATTCACTCCAAAGGAACCGATGGTCAACATTTAATCGACCTCCGCAAGTTCTTCGAAAGGCTTCGTCAACACAAGATGAGGCTCAACCCCGCAAAGTGCACATTCGGGGTTATCCGAGGCAAAGTTCTTGGTTATATGGTCACTGAAAGGGGAATTGAAGTAGACCCCTCCAAAATCAAGGCAATCATTAACATGCCTCCTCCAAAGACGCAAAAAGAGATCAAAGGTTTCATGGGCAGACTACAATACATCAGTCGGTTTGTGCACCAACTCACTTCCATGTGCGAGCCAATCTTCAAGCTACTCAAGAAGAATGTGGCTCTAGAATGGACCGACGTGTGCCAAGAAGCCTTCGATCAAGTAAAGCATTACTTGACATGCCCTCCTGTTCTGGTTCCGCCGCACAAGGAGAAACCTCTGTTGCTTTATCTCACTATCAATGATGAAGCCCTAGGGGTTATGTTAGCACAAGAGCAACGAGAGTCCACAAAGGAGAACGCCATTTACTTTGTCAGTCGCCGATTCCAAGGGGGCGAAAAGAACTACTCTGTCCTAGAGAAGTCATGTGCAGCATTGGTTTGGGTCACTCAAAAGCTCAAACACTATATGGAAGCTTTTCCGATCAAGCTAGTAGCAAAGGTGGACCCGCTCCGCTACATCTTCGAGAAGCCTTTCATGTCAACAAGAATAGCCAAATGGTACTTCATGCTCGCCGGCTATGATATCACTTACGTCACACTAAAATCCGTCAGGGGGAAAGTGTTCAGTGACCAGCTTGCCGAATTCCTGTGTGACGAAGTGAAGGGGAAAGATGTACAGTTCCCCGACGAGCATTTAATCTGCACTGCAACCGAGGAAGACAAGTGGTAACTCTTTTTCGATGGCGCCGCCAATAAACACGGTTTTGGTATAGGGGTATTGCTTGTCGATCCAAAAGACATCTACACTCCCATTGCCATACGCCTGGAATTCGAAGCCACCAACAACATTGCCGAGTACGAAGCATGCATAGCAGGGCTCGAAGCAGCTCTCGACAGAAACGTCACGGAACTAGAAGTGTTCGGCGACTCTTTGCTCCTTATCAATCAGCAATCGGGTAAATGGCGAACCCAAGACCCGACTCTCCAACAGTATGGTCAGCACCTTGAAGAACTGGTTGAACAATTCCAAGAGATCACTTTCAACTACCTGCCAAGGGATAAGAATCGTTTTGCCGATGCACTGGCCACTATAGCTTCATTAGTTGAAATGCCCAAAGGGAAAATGGTGAAGCCTTTCAAAATTGCTCGAAGGAACAGTCCGGCATATTGCATGAGTATCGAGATCAACGAGGTTCAAACAAACTCTCCGTGGTATTCGGATATCATTAACTTCCTCAAAGACGGCACTTATCCCGAGAACATTAATAAGAAGTCTCAAGCAGCTCTGCAAAGGTTAGCCTCTCGGTACGTACTGATTGGGGACCGAGTCTATAAAAGGCACCACGACGGGATCAATCTCTTATGCGCCAATGAGACCGAAGCTCAAGAGATAATGTGTGAAGTGCACGAAGGAGAATGTGGACCCCACATGAATGGGTTTATGCTAGTCAAGAAGATACTTCGCATTGGTTACTATTGGAGCACTATGGAACGAGACTGTATCGAGAAAGTCAAAAGGTGCGCCAAGTGCCAATTCCACGCTAATCTGCAACATGCTCCACCCTCACAACTTTACAACATGGTCACACCTTGGCCTTTCTATTGTTGAGGGATAGACATCATCGGTAAAGTTCATCCTGCCGGAAGCAATGGGCAGTCATTCGTCCTAGTGGCAGTCGACTACTTCACAAAGTGGGTCGAAGCACAAGCCTATCGAACCCTCAACGCCAAGAAATTGGCCGAATTTATAAAGATCAATATCATGTGCCGATACGGCGTGCCTCATGAAATCATTTCCGACAACGGCTCTCACTTTAAGAAGAAAATGGATGCACTTTTAGTAGAATACAAGATCACCAAGCACAAGTCATCTCCTTACCGGCCCCAAGCAAATGGCGCAGTCGAAGCAGCAAATAAGACCATCGAGACTATCGTCAAGAAAATGGCCTCAACAGGAAAGGATTGGCCCGAGAAGCTACCATTAGCATTGTGGGGCTACCGCACATCAATACGATCCGCAACAGGAGAAACTCCTTATGCATTGGTCTATGGTTCTGAAGCCGTACTCCCTATCGAACTTGAAGTCCCATCTCTACGGGTCCTCCTCGAGAATCAAGTCAACGAGGTCAACTGGATGCAAAGTCGATACGAACAACTAGCCTTACTCGACGAGAAAAGGTTAAGAGCACTCGAACGCACGAGGGCATATCAGCAAAGGATGGCAAGAGCTTTCAACAAAAAGTGAGGCCTCGAAACATCAATGTGGGAGATTTGGTCTTAAGACAACATCCTCCTAATGCCATGAATCCCCTGGGGAAATGGGGACCCCGATGGATCGGTCCGTACGTGGTCAAAAAGATACTAAGCGGTGGTGCAGTCCGGCTCGTGGATTTAGATGGTGACCAGCTGCCAAAGGAGGTCAACCTCGACAAGCTCAAGAGGTTCTACGCTTAATAAACAAAGACCATTAAAAAAAAAAAAAAAAAAAAAAGAATCGCTCGCTAGGTTGAAAACCCGCAAGGGCGGCCTAGGCAAAAATTAGAGCACGTGCAAAAAAGAAGCCCGCTAGATTGAAAACCCGCAAGGGCGGTCTAGGCAAAAAACAGGGTGCACAACAAAAAAAAAAAAAAAAAAAAAGAAAATGGTCTTTGTTTGTTTGAACTACGAAGACCTGAGCCTCCCAACTGGAGGAACGTAGGCAACCTTCGGGTGCGGTCTAAAACATATCAAAAGTACCCAATTCACTTCCAATAACAAAATGCAATTTTTTATTCATTCAATGAATTGTTCAAACCATTACAACGGATTTATTGAGCAACAAAAGACATCAAAATATTAAATCCTAAAACAAAGTGGTCTAATTGCAATCTCTTAAGGTACTAAGAAAAATCTAATTTTCTCTTAGCTTTCGAAGGACCACCCGATCGTCTCTCAATCCTTTTCTTCTTGGGTAACAAAGGAGCACTAATACGCACCGAAACCTTCTGTGCTGCAACACGTCTCCTAGAATAAAAGTCATCCAAAGGAGTACCGAAAGGGTCAGCGAGAATGTTACTCGAATCAGCAGCAGCCTCCCTATATCTCAAAGCGCTGCTAGGCTCAAAACCCTGTCCCAACAACTCGGCACGAAGCACATCAACCCAAGTGATGCCACGGTAAAGGGTGCCAAATAAATAGTCCAAATAGCTCTCGGGAAGGAAGACACTCCCCCGATGCAGAGGAGCGAAAGCCCAGCGATTGCGGTCATCTCCCCAAGCCAACTGAAGCTCACTCGAGAAGTAAGGACCCATGTAAGCAACTGGACGAAGCATTCCATCCCTCGGAAAAGGAATTGTCTGTTGGAGACCGAACTGCCGCAGAACCCGCTCTGGCTGGTAAAATGAAGAATCTCTCAAACCGGGTACGACCACGTGCTGAAAACCAAGAGTCCATTCCACAAAAGGACGAAGACCCCAAGAAGGAGGACACCACTCAATATCGGCGGTCACCCGAGAGGCAAAGAATTTCTTCCAATCATCTTCAGAAAAATCCCGGATCAACAACTTCCTCCTATGAACAGCAAAAGGAGACAAATCACCATCCGGAGAATAAATTCTGAAGTGTTCTCGGAGCCATATGGTCAAGAGCAAAGGGCTTCCCCGACACATCTTGCCCGTCCTATGCAACTCATCAAGGCCGTGCAACGTCTCCCCTACAATAAGAGGGATCACACTAAATTGCTGCTCCTTAGCTTGCAAAATAACCTCAGCCAACTGCGCGTCCGCAGTCCCGAAGGGTGTAACAAACAGTACTTCGCTGAAAAGACAAACGGCCATGGCATTTCTTTTGAAAGATTGAACCACCGGGTCCTCCGAGTGTAAACTGAAGAACATCGGCAACTCAGTTATGTCAATCACGGTACCGTGCAACATCTTCCACACGTCCTCAACAGGGAGATTCAGTAACTCAACCCAAGAGTCGACGGCACCACGGTGATATTTAGGGACGGCAATCCGACCGGCTAAAGGCATGCCAAGGATAGCCCCGAAATCGTCAACAGTCGGCACCATTTCATTAGCGGAAAGGTTGAAGGTATGGCTGTCGCAATCCCAGAAAGCCATGGCAGCTCTCAACAAATCCCAATCCGGCTTCAACGTCCGCAAGGTGAAAAGAATTCGAAACCCGAAGTCTTTAATGAAGGCCTTCTTGGGATGGGTCTTGAAAGAATACACAAAAGTGCCCAAGTCCTTTTCATACTCACTAACAACCTTGGCATCAAGGGCAAAAGAATTGGAAGCCATGGAAAATGTTGATCACAAGAAAAGTTAAGCAATAATATGATGTTCAAAAATGGCAAAAAGGAGCTGTGAGGATCAAGTGGTCGAACAGAAGATGATATTATAGCTGTTGGGGGCTCTTTTGGTCAGCAAATGTCAAGCCCAGAATTCCGCCTCCCAGACGCGCGCGCCACCCGCCACCAGTCTGAAATGCGCGCGCGTCCCAAGCCTACATAGGAAGTCGCGCGCCTCCCAGGTCTAAATCGCCTCAAGAAAAGGGCCTTGTCAGAGATCTCCAACCTAAATTAAGTCACAGCCCCTGTCCTCGGACACCCAGTTGGGCACACATTCTTCTGGTCCGCCCTTAAGGCATGTCAAAAATCGTAAGTAGGATAGAAACTCCCACTCAAAAGTAGGATGTCCTCTTCAAAATTCCGAACTCCCTAAGTTCTGTCACGGGTGCCACACCCCCCTCAAGAGTCAATCTCAACATTTCATCCCCAGCAGGAACATTTTTCTGGTTGCGGTCAACCGTGCCCACACCCCACAAAGTCGACAACTCGGTCCATATCGAGACAAGCTCCCACGAGCTCCAAGTCGGCAACTCGATCCTTATCGAGACAAGCTCCCACGAGCTCCAAGTAGACAACTCGGTCCATATCGAGACAAGCTCCCACGAGCTCTAAGTCGGCAACTCGGTCCATATCGAGACAAGCTCCCACGAGCTCCAAGTCGGCAACTCGGTCCATATCGAGACAAGCTCCCATGAGCTCCAAATCGGCAACTCGGTCCATATCGAGACAAGCTCCCATGAGCCCCAACTCAACAAAACTCGGTCCATATCGAGACAAGCTCCCATGAGCCCAACTCAACAAAACTCGATCCATATCGAGACAAGCTCCCATGAGCCCCAACTCAACAAAACTCGGTCCATATCGAGACAAGCTCCCATGAGCCCCAATACAGCACTCCAGCAAAAGCCGCTCATACAGGGAGCGCACCACTATCTCTCGCAATTTCAAATTCTTGCTTTCATCGAGTCTTTGCCTTTTCTTGGTGATGTCCTCGGCGGGTGTTTTTTTAACTTTCGTCGACGCGTTTTGCTTTGCAATCCACGTCGCCGAGGGGCTCTGTAGACACCCCGCCTTGGACCGCTCACCCCGATTGCACGTTTGATTTTGTGTTTCTCCCCATTTTAAGTGTTTCTCGTTAGTTTCTGTCACTTCCGTTAAGTTCCTGACTAACTTCGTTAAGTCCAGGGACTAAACTGAATGACAGGGCTGACTTTCTAGTCCATTCTGTCAAAATTGCCTTCTCTGAGTCGCGCGCCTCTGACAGGAGGAGCCAGGCGCGCGCGCCTCCCGCCCCCAAAGCAGGAAGCGCGCGCCTCTGGGCGTCAGTTACAGATTTCTGGCCAGGATTCCCTCCCTTGCTCAATTTACAGGATTTTGCCCGGGAAGGATTTCTTGGTGACTGAGTTTTGGCACCAAAAACACCCCTCTTTCACCTATAAAAACCTCTCTTTACCTCCATTTTCAAGGATCGGAAAAAGGTCGGAAAAATCAACAAAAGATTGAACTTACAAAACTATACCAAAATCGCTTTCTAAAAGTTCTCCAAGGATTTCTTCAAGCAACATTTGAAGGTCTTCGAATTGTAGGTAAAAGTCCATCTTTTCCTTTCTTTCCTACTTCATCTCATCTCTCTCTTTTACTTTAATCAAATGTGCAATCACCCAAATCATTTTGGGACATGACTCTAATGATCACCTCATCTCATTGAGGTTGGTTAAGGAGTTATCTCCTACATTCCAAACTCTATTTTAAACCCCCTTTTTATAACTTAAAGAAGAAGAAGAAGAACATTGTCATTCATGTAGATTTTGATCAAGCAAGACCAACTTTAGTTGGGCGAGATGGGTGTTTCGGTACTTCCCATCTCGTAATCTAACCCCCGAACCTCAAAACAAAGAATCTCTGTTTTCGTAATCAAACTTAGGCTACAATCAATAGTTTTTCTTATGTTCCTCAAAACATAGGTGGCGACTCTAAAAAACACAAGTTAGACATCCTAGGACAATTCACGCGCTCTAGCCTAAAGTCGTGGTTCCACCCCGGGGTATCTACACCTCGATATAAAGTTTGATCAACTTTCTTACTTGTTATGTCTTTGTCAAGCTTATTTCCCGTGGCCATTGGAGTGTCGTATGCTTTAGCATTCTCAAGTCCAAATTTCTTGATTAAGTCTCTTATGTATTTGGATTGATTTATGAAGATGCCATCATTCAATTGCTTGATTTGAAGTCCGAGGAAGAATGTGAGTTCTCCCATCATGCTCATCTCAAACTTGCTTTTCATGAGCTTTTCAAAGCGCTTACAAAGTAACTCATTAGTAGAACCAAATATAATATCATCGACATAAATTTGAACAAGTAAAGAGTGATCATTATACTTAGCAATAAAAAGAGTTGTATCGATTTTACTGCGCTTGAAGCCTTTCTCTAGTAGGAATTTTGATAGAGTATCGTACCATGCTCTTGGAGCTTGCTTAAGTCCATACAAAGCTTTCGGAAGCTTGAAGACGTGATTTGGAAATCTGTTATCTTCAAATTCAGGAGGTTGAGCTACGTAGACCGTCTCTTGGAGTTCACCATTGATAAATGCGCTCTTCACATACATTTGATAAAGCTTGAATTTCTTGTGAGAGGCATAAGCTAAGAAAATTCTTATAGCTTCAAGTCTTGCTACAGGCGCAAACGTTTCATCGTAGTCGATTCCTTCCTCTTGTCTATAGCCTTGTACAACCAACCTTGCTTTGTTTCTTGTGATGCTTCCATTCTCATCCATCTTGTTTCTGAATACCCATCTTCTACCAATAACTCCTTGGTCATGAGTTCTGGGTACTAAGGTCCAAACCTTGCAGCGCTCAAATTCGTTAAGCTCTTCTTGCATAGCAGTAACCCAGCTTGAATCTTGGAGCGCTTCATCAATCTTCTTTTGTTCGATTTGAGAGATAAAGGAGTGATATTCATCATCAAAGTTTGATGCTCTCCTAGTACGAACCCCTACATTGAGATCACCAATGATGTTTGTTGTTGGATGATATCTTACTTCACGAACCTCGGGAGGTAAGTTTGGTTGAGTAGTAGGAATACGAAGATCTTCAATAGGAACTTCATTTGCTTCAGCATCAAGATCATTAAAAGTGATTTGCTGAAGCGGAGAAACATCAAGCGCAGGAGGGGGTGTTTGCGCATCAGGAGTCGTCACTTCTGGCGCAGCATCCGGAGTTGGCGCATGGGATAGATTTGCTTGATTCTGATTGTGATCAGCTTGATTATGATTCTGCGCAGGTGCAGTTTGTGGCTGCGTACCTGTCTCAACATTCTCAGCAGAATCATCAGAATCATTTGGAGCCAAATGTGGCTCAAGGAGAGAATGCTCATCAAAAGTAACATGTACAAATTTTACAATTACTAGAGTTGTTCTATTAAAAACACAAAAAGCTTTAGAATGTTTGGCATACCCAACAAAAATACCTTCATCTGCTTTGGCATCGAATTTACCTCTATGGTCTTTGCCATTGTAGAGGATATAGCATTTGCAGCCAAAAATCTTGAAGAAAGCAATGTTGGGCGCTCTTCCTCTCCATAGCTCATATGGAGTTTTGTTGTAGGCTTTGTTGATGAGGGATCTATTCTGAGTAAAGCAAGCAGTGTTGACAGCTTCTCCCAAAAAATACTTTGGAAGCTTTGCTTCTGCTATCATTGTTTTTCCAGCCTCAATCAACGTGCGATTCTTTCTTTCCACAACGCCATTTTGTTGAGGAACTCCAGCAGCAGAGAAATTGTGATCAATTCCATGATCATCACAATATTGGGCAACATCGTTATTCTTTGAACTTAGTTCCATTGTCTGATCTAACGCTTACGATGTCGTCTTCTTTTTGAGTTTGGAGCCTTCGAAAGAGAGCAGTCAAGATATCATAGCAGTTATCTTTGGATATCATCATTTCGACCCATGTATATCTTGAGTAGTCATCCACCACAACTAAAGTATATTTGTTTCCTTCAATGCTCACGGTGGTGATCGGTCCAAACAGATCCATGTGAAGCAGTTGTAAGCATTATGAAGTTGAGGATGCAATCTTGCTGGAGAAAGACTGCTTAGGCTACTTTTAATTACTTTCTTTGCTACAAAACAAAGATTAGAGATAGAATTTATAGCAGTAAGATCAATAATGAAAACATTGGTCTTACGAGTCCCTGTGAGCAAAGTTAGTCCAAAAGTGCCATCCTTGATATAGCAATGCGTTGAAGTGAATTGGCATTCTAGGCTTTTATCGCAGACTTGAAATAAGGAGAGCAGGTTGTGCTTGAGACTATCTATTCTGATTAGTCTATATCCAATTATGTGCCCTTTGTTGTTGTCATCATATGTTACTGAGGGACCTGTTCCTTCACGCATATCTTCAAGAGCGTTGACATCTCCAGTCGTCTAGAATCCACTGTCGATACCAAATATGCGCTTGAGAGTGCGCAGTGAAGCAGGAGACCCTTTTTGCTTGTTGGAAGATTGACTTGCGCTTCTACAGCAGAGTTATCATCATTTAAGTTCAGCAGTCATTTTAAGATATTCCTTGCGCGGCTGCCAAGTTAGTGATGACGCAGCTTTGTCAGGTTTGCTCTGGCAAATAGGTACTTGCCATTCTGTCTGCTTGGTGAAGGTGTCCCATTTCCACTATTTGAGTGAAGTTGGGACCTTTCTTGATCGTCCTTGGCGCATGCTCAGGTTCCATTTCAGAAACAGCTTCTGAATCATTGTCAGCATTTGCCACTAAGCAGAGCAGTCTATCCTCAGAGTCAGCATCGCTTTCAGTGTCAGTCTCTATCAAGTCTTTAGTTCCTTCTCTGTGCTGTTTTCTTCAGCAACCATTCAGTATGCTTAAGTGCTTTGTGCGCAGGGTTGCTTTTCCTCGTACTCAAATTTTGGAGTAGGGCATTTTGAAGCGAAATGTCCTGGCATTCTGCAGTTGTAGCAGACCAAGTCATCATCTTTCTTTGAGTCACTATTGAGAGAGAACATGAGGTTTGCATGAGGATCCACCAGATTTGGAGAACTTTCTGAATTTGATCTGAGGTTTGAGCAGGCGCAGGAACATGTGAATAGTTAGCCATTGCCCAAGATTTTGAAGCCATATTGAATCGGCACCCAAGCTGTTAAGCTTGAAAAACAGATACAAGTTTTATGAAGGTGTTTGCTCTGATACCACTTGTTGGTCCCAAAGAGGCAACAAGGGTATGAAAATCGCTAGAGGGGGGGGGGGTGAATAACGTTTTAAAACTCTTTTCAAACCCTTTTGCAATTCAAATAGTACCAGAAACCTTCCAGATAGATGTGCGGCCGCACAGGGGTTTTGGGCGGCCGCACACCATGTCGGGACTGGTTTCCTAATTTGATTTGGAAAAGAATTTTGGACGGGTTTAGACACAAGTTTCCTATTTGGAATAGGTCTAACTTGTATATAAACAGCCAAATTCAGCCAGAATCAAAGCCAATGCTTTTGAGCAAGTCTCCAAAGAGTTTGAGAGAGTTTATTTTGTTCTAAGACATCTTAGATTGAAGAACAAAATAATACACAAACCAATATTCCATATAGTTCATATCAATTGTGAAAACGTGTTTCACAATTTTGGTCTAGCAACCAAGATCAAGTGTTTTTGATATTCGTTCGTGGTGTGGATACCGCTAGAGGGTGAAGCTAATCATCTTCAAGTTCGTGTTCTTACTTGTTCGTGATTAAAGTTTCAATTTCTCCACCAAGATCAAAGACCAAATTCAAAGTCATCAAGGGTTACTTTTCTAGTATTCATATTGCAAGTATTTGAATTAATCATATGAATGGATCTATGGGCTTTGGGTTTCATAAATTTTAAATGCTTATTTCCGCTGCGCATGTTACTACGAAACCCAACAGTGGTATCAGAGCCCCGTTCATGTTGATTATTTCAATACCTAGATCATGTTGTGTGTATATAAATTGTTTATGTGCCTAACATGATATGAATATTGGATATATGATGTTTATGTGTTATATGATTTTATGTGGTTTATTGTTTTACAACTTTAATCGCACTATTGAATCGCACTAAAAATTATGATTGGATTCTGAATTGTTTGATTATTAATTTTTGATTGGATCAAAGTTTTAATAATCGGGGAAAACAATTCTGAGACAAATTTTCGAACTTTAAAATTATGTCTGATGCTACTATGCGACCGCACAGAAAATATTGGGCGACTGAACCTGTTTTCTTGGGCGGCCGCACAGTTGGTCAGAATCAGAATCAGATTCTGGAATTTTGATGGGGTCCAACCGAATCAGTGACAATACCGGCCAGACCTGCTGATCTGGAGCGGGTTTTGGGCAGTTGGTCTTGGTGTGGATCTTGGGGTTTATTTTTCCTATTTCTTTTGATCTTGTGATTCTAAGATTGGTTCAAGGTTTGGATGGCTAATCTACGTTCATCGAGATTGTGTTTCCCAAACTTGATCGCAATCAAAGTTTCAAAGATAAAACGAAGTTAGAATTATGAAGAGTTCATAATTGCTAAAATTGAGAAACAAAGTTCTTGATTCAATGATTGGAGTTTCATGTGGAATTGTGGATGCAATTGGCCTACGTTTAGCGAGACCATCTATTGCTTAGTTTCGGCCACATGGACTACTTTCTTGGTTTCTTGAATTAGTGCGGAATTGTGGATGCCTTATGGCTTAGTTTCGGCCGCACTTCTTGTTGTTTTGATTTGGAAGAAGATAACCAAAGTTCAAAGAGTCTCATCCTCATAATTATAGAGAAACTAATGACACATAAATATTATGCTTAAATTAATGGAGATTAATTTAGTGGCTAAACTTGATGCATACATGTTTATATTATATGCTCATAAATGTGTTGTATGCTATATGTGATGAACATTCAAAGAAAGTTTTAAGTTCTTTTTTCCATGCCATGATTAAAACACTTGTTCATACATGTGTGATTTTGATGTGGGTTCGCCTCCGCGAGGTGCATTAATTTTATTCATGTATGAGCAAGATGAGGTTCATTAATTCAATGTGGGCTTGCCTCCGCAAGGTACATTAAATTGAATGGTTCCTATACGTTTAAAATGGTTGGACTTAATTAGGCGTCAAAACAGTTTTGGGCCTAGGCAAAAGATGAGATTAAACATGCTTTTTGAAATTAGATTTCTCAAAGAATCTCATAAAAGGATCTAAGAATCATATGGGATATGATTGACATGATTGTCTACCTAATTAATTTAGTTTTGAGCGGTCCGCCTCCGTGGACTCAAAAGTTAAATTAAAGTTGAATCTTAGCCCAATTAAATTATATTATACATTGGATGTATATGAAGGTTATATAATTTAGTGGGAGTATTTTTGTTTGAAAAATACATTATTTATTTCTTTAATGAAACCAGTACTTATTAAATTTTGGAAATTTTGCATATTTGTAGACAATGACTACTAACACTCAATCAGTTTCGTTGCGATCGATCCTTGAGAAGGATAAGCTCCAAGAGAATGGTACTAACTTTATGGATTGGATCCGTAGCCTAAGAATTGTTCTAAGGCAAGAAGATAAGTTGTACATTCTCGATGGGCCACTTCCTGCTGAACCAGAACCTACTGCCCCTAGGGCAGAAAGAGACAGTTACAAAAAACATCGTAATGATTCTAGAGATGTAAGCTGTCTCATTCTTGCTACCATGTGCTCAAAACTCCAACAAAGTTTGGAACATTTGGAAGCCTATGAGATAGGCGTGGAGTTAAGAACCATGTTTCAAGAGCAAGCTAGGCAAGAGAGGTACAAGACCATTGTTTCATTCACTTCTTGCAAAATGAATGAAGGGCAACAAGTGAGTCCTCACATGCTAAAAATGAAAGGTTATGTAGAGCACCTTGAGAAACTTGGCTATCCAATCCCATTGGAGTTATCCACGGATCTCATTCTTAATTCATTGCCTAAAAGTTATAATCAGTTTGTGATGAATTATAACATGCATGGAATGGATAAGAATCTCTCCGAGTTGCATGGGATGCTTAAAACTGCGGAGATGAAGATTGTGGAGAAAGGTTCTCCTGTGCTTTTGGTTCATGATGGGAAGAAGGCTGGTGCCAAAGGAAAGGGTAAGGAAAAAGTTTTCAAACCCAAGATAAGCAAGGCAAAGGTTGCCAAGGCTTCTGAGGCAAAACCCGATTCACAAAAGGATGCAATCTGTTTCCATTGTCAAGAAATTGGTCATTGGAAACGTAATTGCAAGGCTTTCTTGGAAGAGCAAAAGAAGAAGAAGAGCAGCAAGGCTGCGCCGACTTCAGGTATCTATATGATAGATATTCTCCTTTCTACCACTGATTCTTGGGTATTGGATACCGGATGTGGTTCTCACATTTGTTTAAATGTGCAGGGACTAAAGAATAAGAGACTACTTAAAGAGGGTGAAGTAGACCTACGCGTGAGGAATGGAGCAAGAGTTGCTGCATTAGCCGTAAGGACTTATGAAGTCACTTTACCTTCCGGATTAATTCTTGTTTTGAACAATTATTATTATGTTCCGGATTTAAGTAGAAATATTATTTCAATTTCTTGTTTGGATAATGAAGGTTTTAAGTTTCTTATTGAGAATAAGAATTTTTCTATTTATTTAAATGATGTGCTTTATGGTATTGCTAATTCATTTAATGGACTTTATGTCTTGAATGTCAAGAATGAAAATAATGACAATGTCTATCATATAAATAAGAAATCTAAACCTAATGATGTAAATCATACTTATTTGTGGCATTGTCGTCTTGGTCATATTAATAAGAAGCGTATCTCAAAACTCCATGGGGACGGTCTCTTGGGTCCATGTGACCTTGGGTCATATGATACTTGTGAGTCGTGTCTTCTTGGGAAAATGACTAAGACACCTTTTACCAATCTAGGTGAAAGGGCAAGCGACTTATTAGGCTTGATACATTCCGATGTATGCGGACCATTAAGTAGCAATGCTAGGGGAGGATTTCAATACTTCATAACCTTCACGGATGATTACAGTAGATTTGGGTATGTTTACCTAATGAAACATAAAAGTGAAGCATTTGAGATATTTAAAATATTTCAAAATGAAGTAGAAAAACAACTTGGCAAAAGTATTAAGGCACTTCGATCAGATCGAGGTGGAGAATACTTGAGTCATGAATTTGATGATCATCTAAAGAATTGTGGAATAGTTTCACAATTGACTCCACCCGGAACACCAGAATGGAATGGTGTGTCCGAGAGGAGAAATCGAACCTTGTTAGACATGGTTCGATCAATGATGAGTCAAGTTGATCTTCCAATATCCTTTTGGGGTTACGCTCTAGAAACCGCTGCATTCACACTAAATCGTGTTCCAACTAAATCGGTTCAAAAGACTCCATATGAGATGTGGAGTGGAAAGAAAACTTGTTTATCTTTCATGAAGATTTGGGGTTGCGAAGCCTTTGTCAAAAGACTTGTCTCTGACAAACTTGCACACAAATCTGACAAATGTATTTTCGTGGGATATCCAAAGGAAACTAAAGGATATTACTTTTACAACCGTGAGGACAACAAAGTTTTTGTTGCCCGAACTGGTGTCTTTATAGAGAAAGAGTTTCTCTCTAAAGAAATCAATGGGAGTAAAATAAATCTTGAAGAGATTCGAGACCCAGAAAATGACATTGAACCAATAGTGGAACAAGAACAAGAACCACAAGGAATTGTGGAACCTGTTCAAAATACACAAGCAACTCGCAGATCTAGTAGGTTACGATCCGAGCCCGAGAGATATGGATTTCTCGTAACGGATAGTAATGAGGTGGAAATCATTGAGAATGATGAACCGACAACCTACCAAGAGGCGATGTCTTCTCCTGATTCGGATAAGTGGCTTGGAGCCATGGAATCCGAATTGCAATCCATGCAAGACAATCAAGTTTGGAACTTGATTGATGCACCCGAAGGTGTAAAAACCATAGGATGCAAATGGGTCTTCAAAAAGAAGACTGACATGGATGGGAAGGTGCATACTTACAAAGCTAGGCTTGTAGAGAAAGGTTATAGGCAAGTTCATGGTATTGAATATGATGAGACCTTTTCACCCGTAGCAATGATCAAGTCTATAAGAATTTTGCTTGCCATTGCCGCATATCATGACAATGAAATATGGCAAATGGATGTCAAAACTGCTTTCCTTAATGGAAAACTAACAGAGGATGTGTATATGACACAACCAGAAGGTTTTGAACAGAATTATAAGGTATGCAAATTGCAGAGATCCATCTATGGATTGAAGCAAGCTTCAAGGAGTTGGAATCTCCGTTTTGATGAATCGGTCAAAGGGTTTGGTTTCATCAAGAACGAAGATGAACCTTATGTATACAAGAATATTAGTGGGAGCATAGTGCTATTCCTCATTTTATACGTGGATGATATATTACTCATTGGAAACGATATTCCTACACTTCAGTCCGTAAAGACTTGGTTAGGAAAGTGTTTTGCAATGAAAGATATGGGTGAAGCCGCATATATACTTGGAATTAAGATCTATAGAGATAGATCAAGGAGGCTACTTGGTTTAAGCCAAAGTACATACATTGACAAGGTCATTAGAAGATTCCGTATGGAAAATTCTAAAAAAGGTACCTTGCCGGTGTTACATGGAGTTTCTCTAAGCAAGACTCAATGTCCTAAGATAAAAGATGAGAGTGAGAAAATGAATGATGTTCCATATGCTTCGGCAATTGGGTCCATCATGTATGCCATGATTTGTACTAGGCCGGATGTATCTTATGCTTTAAGCATGACAAGTAGATACCAATCCGACCCCGGTGAAAATCACTGGATGGCTGTAAAAGCGATTATTAAGTACTTGAGAAGAACTAAAGATTCGTTTTTGGTCTATGGAGGAATGGAAGATGATCTCGTGATAAATGCTTACACGGATGCAAGCTTCCAAACCGACAAAGATGATAGTCGATCGCAATCGGGTTTTGTGTTTGTGTTAAATGGTGGATCCGTAAGCTGGAAGAGTTCCAAGCAAAGTACAACCGCTGATTCTACAATGGAAGCTGAGTATATTGCTGCATCAGATGCTGCAAAGGAAGCTGTTTGGATTAAGAAGTTCATCGCTGAACTTGAAGTGGTTCCTAGCATTGCTAATCCAATAGACCTTTATTGTGATAATAATGGTGCTATTGCTCAAGCAAAGGAACCAAGAGCACATCAGAAATCCAAACACATACTTAAGCGTTTTCATATCATTCGAGAAATCGTTGATAGGGGAGACGTAAATATATGCAGAGTACCTACTGATGACAATGTTGCGGACCCGCTAACAAAGGGACTTCCACAAGCTAAACATGAAGGTCATGTTAGGTCCATGGGTATTAGATACATGGGAGATTGGGCCTAGGGCAAGTGGGAGATTGTTGGTAGTGGTGCCCTGGGCACGTTTAATAAACGTTGTAATTGTTATCATTTATTTCATATCAATAAAGAAATATTTCGATTATTATTGTTGTTCATATTTACTTATAATAATCTCCGTCCCTAGTACTTATTAAACACTAGCATAAAGGCTAAATGATCATGGGATGATCATGTTAGATTTATGGGTACTTGTTTGGAACAAGGCACTGGACATGACCCGCTATATGAGATTTATGTCATGGTCTATGTCGTACATATATCTCATATTAGTTATGTCATTTGAATCCTTAGACATGAAGTTATTATAGTCTTCCACTTGATGAACTTTATGTTTGACATATTCAAACGCTGCCTTTAACCGGGTAGTTATAAAATGTATGATTGGCATAATCGGATTCACGTAGGGAAGAGTAATAAGCTAAATGGATTTGTCCCTCTTCGAAGAGATGTCAAGCTTAGGCCTCTCGTAGGAATGATGTTGATGAAAATGTTTGGCCGGACTCAAATGAATTGATTAGATAAATGTCATTTGGATTATCAACATATTCGGAATCGAGAAAGTATTGAACAAAACAAGTTGACTTGTTGACCATGACTTGTGTTCAATGACATCGTGGACAAAGGGATTATGACATGTTCTAAAGGAAGGCGAACTTGTATCTAGTTATACTATTTGGGTAGGTATGACGGTTTGCTAGAACCTAATCATATCTTATGGTTTCATGTTTGAACCCATTGCCAACTTAGTATAATCCTAGAGGGTCACACACAATAGAACGAATCTTAAATAAGGATTACATTGGAATGTGGAAACTATGGGATTCTGGACAAGTGTGTGACCACACAATATAGGTTGGGCGGTGTAGACACCCCGCCTTGGACCGCTCACCCCGATTGCACGTTTGATTTTGTGTTTCTCCCCATTTTAAGTGTTTCTCGTTAGTTTCTGTCACTTCCGTTAAGTTCCTGACTAACTTCGTTAAGTCCAGGGACTAAACTGAATGACAGGGCTGACTTTCTAGTCCATTCTGTCAAAATTGCCTTCTCTGAGTCGCGCGCCTCCGACAGGAGGAGCCAGGCGCGCGCGCCTCCCGCCCCCAAAGCAGGAAGCGCGCGCCTCTGGGCGTCAGTTACAGATTTCTGGCTAGGATTCCCTCCCTTGCTCAATTTACAGGATTTTGCCCGGGAAGGATTTCTTGGTGACTGAGTTTTGGCACCAAAAACACCCCTCTTTCACCTATAAAAACCTCTCTTTACCTCCATTTTCAAGGATCGGAAAAAGGTCGAAAAATCAACAAAAAGATTGAACTTACAAAACTATACCAAATCGCTTTCTAAAAGTTCTCCAAGGATTTCTTCAAGCAACATTTGAAGGTCTTCGAATTGTAGGTAAAAGTCCATCTTTTCCTTTCTTTTCTACTTCATCTCATCTCTCTCTTTTACTTTAATCAAATGTGCAATCACCCAAATCATTTTGGGACATGACTCTAATGATCACCTCATCTCATTGAGGTTGGTTAAGGAGTTATCTCCTACATTCCAAACTCTATTTTAAACCCCCTTTTTATAACTTAAAGAAGAAGAAGAAGAACGTTGTCATTCATGTAGATTTTGATCAAGCAAGACCAACTTTAGTTGGGCGAGATGGGTGTTTCGGTACTTCCCATCTCGTAATCTAACCCCCGAACCTCAAAACAAAGAATCTCTGTTTTCGTAATCAAACTTAGGCTACAATCAATAGGTTTTTCTTATGTTCCTCAAAACATAGGTGGCGACTCTAAAACACAAGTTAGACATCCTAGGACAATTCACGCGCTCTAGCCTAAAGCCGTGGTCTCACCCCGGGGTATCTACAGTGGCGACTCTGCTGGGGAATGATTTGAGGGTTAAACTTGCATTCTGATCGAAATCTACATCTTTTCTGGGCATTCTGTTTCCTGATGGGGGAGGCGCGCGCGTCTGGCTTTTTAAGCCTAAGGCGCGCGCATCCCGCATCAAGAACCAGAATCGCCCACTTCTTCATATTCTTCATCTTCTTCTTCTGTTATTCTGCACTAATCACTTCTGCAGAGGTTACAATATGAACATGGGACCAGGGCAATCCCCTGAGTCCAAAGTCTGACATTCTGACAGGTATGCCCCAGAAGCGCGCGCTTCCCATAAGCATTGCGCCATGCGCGCGCGTTCCACAGCAGCACTCAGAGGCGCACGCTTCTGGGTTGGTTCCCAGAACAGAGACAGGTTTCAGTGACTGAGCAGTACAGTGGGGTGTGGGCACAGTTGCCTGCATCAGAACAGAATTGAACTCCCAGACTGTTTTAATTTTGTGTTTTATTTACCGGTCACACGGGTGATTCGGGAGTTGTAATTTTATGTGCTTATGTGTTTTGTGTGTTTTTCTTTCTTTTCAAAAAAAAAAATTAAAAAATTTGTCACTTGTTAGACCTCACACTACATGCACATATTCCTATGAATTGCTCACTATCGAGTCGCACAAGTCCAACCCCAAACCCGTCGAGGCCCGTCCTAGAAAGTTTCAAGCTCCACCAGACCTTGGCTCTTTCGAAGCGGTAAACCTCAGCCCGTGGCGTAGTTCAAGACTACATGCCGGGGGTGACCTTTGAGCCTCATATTCAAGCCGAGCACAAACCACACAATTCTAGTTAGGGTCTAACACTCCGTGACTCAAGTCGGTTTCCATGTACCGAGATTTCCCTAAACTAATGTCTTCAAATCATACATGCCAACTTGTTGAAAGGGACGCAATAAAAATCCGTCCCCAAAAGTGGTTATTTTGGACGAAAATAAAAATCCGTCCCCACATGTATGCTTTACTACATTAATTTAGTTTAATCCCGATACATGTAGGATTCACAAGCGCGATGGAATCCGATGAATATATGGGACCGCGAGATGGTCTATATACTAGTGTGACGATTCCATTATCTTCTTAGAAACCCCAAAAGGGATTCATTCCCTCCGACTTATAAAATAAAAAAAAAAAAGAGTCTTTTCTTTTGTGGTTCGAGTCGTGTGCCCAACTGTGTGTTCTAAGCCTCTTCATGGACCGCAAGTGTTACTCAAGACTGACAAGGGCCTCTTCTGCAATATAGGTTCAATTGGTACTTACAAAGTCTACCGGGATTCAGCAAATCGGTTAGTCCGTGAAGAGAGCACTCCAACAGCTCCAACATCAACCATGACCGGCAGCAGCAACACCATGTCTCTCGAACAGCTCTCAACTATGGTCCAACTCCTCCAAGAGCAAGTCTCCACCCTTAACAAGGAGGCACAAAGCAAAGACGACATTTGGCAATCCCACCTCGACAGCCAAAGAGAGGCCCACGAGGCCGAAATGGAGCTAATGAAAGAAAAGCTCACCAAACTTGCCAAGGGAAAGAACAAGAACAATGATAATGAATCCGAGTGGACCGAGGGTTTATTCAAGAGTCCTTATGACAACACCCGCACCAAGAAGATGGGGGAACCAAGTTCCGAGAACAATGAGCCCAAAATGGTGGATTCTATCATGGCCTACATCGACCAAAAATTCAATGGGCTCAACATGGGGAAAGGCTCCGACACAAGCCTTTATCAATCATCCATCCTCATGAGTACTATGGCCGCTCTTCCCGACAAGTTCAAGATGCCCGACATAAGCAAATTCAAGGGCAACTCTTGTCCTATGGCTCACATTGAGACTTATATTTGGGCAATGGTTCCAAAGAAGGTCTCCCCCAAGGTGATGGCTCAATGCTTTCCTCTCACTCTCGAGGGGGCGGCAAAAGATTGGTATGCTACTCTCCCGCTCACTGTCCGTCTTGATTGGGACTCCGCCATGCTTGCCTTCAAGAACCAATACCAAGGCAACACCACTCACCGGCCCACAAGGAAAGAGCTAGAGAACACTACTCAACGAGACAATGAGTCCTTCATCGACTTCACAAGGAGATGGAATGACAAGCTCTCTGAAATTGTTGAGAGGCCAAACACAAAGGAGCAAATGGACATATTTCTCAAGTGTCTCAAGATTGATCTCCGCACTCACCTAAGTGGGGCTTGCTACTCCGACTTCTCCCAAATGTATGAGGCGGGGGTACGCATGGATGACTTGCTCAAGGAGATCAAGAAGACCACTCCTACTTACCGCTACAAGGCCGCTTCCAACTCCACAAAAGAGGCCTCGGTCAACGCCGTCACTATTGACAAGGGGAATTACAAAAAGGTTCCTCCACCTCAAGGGAAGAAGTCCCGAAGTGACCGTGTCTACACGCCTCTCCAAGGCATGACTCAAACCGAAGTGTTCGAGGTCCTCAAGGCAAAGGGTCAAGTCGCACCCTTGCAAGGGTACCAACCCAAGACGATCAACTCCAATCATGCTCACCACAAATATTGTGGCTATCACCAATATAGCGGCCACACCACCGAGGATTGCTTCATTCTCTGCAACGTCATTCAAGATCTCATAGATAAGAAAGAATTTGTAGTGAATAATGACGAGCATGTCAATGTAATAGAGATAGGAGAATTTGAGGGGACCACCCATTCAATCCCAATTGTGAATGGGGGCCCCAATGTTATGAATAAACTTGACAATTCTTGTTATGTAGTGACTTACGATGAGGTAATGAGGGAAGTGCTAGAGAATAGGAAAAAGAAGCAAGATGGGAACGTCAACATGCTAACTCGATCCGGTCGAGTCATAGCAAGCAACCCTTCCACTTCCGCACCGAGCTCCTCTTCTCAAAGGCCGCAAGCTCACCAAGCTCCCGAAGATCCTCTACTTGTCCAACTCAAGAAAACTCAAGCCAACATCTCTATTTGGGACCTCATTGCATCCTCAAAGAAACACCGAGATCTTGTCATCCGCAATCTCGATGATACATCAGTTTCTCCCGATACTACTCCCGAGGACCTCACGGCAATGATTGGTCACATTCATTTTGGCAACGTCATCACCTTTGCCGATATGGACCTTCCACCATTTGGTTTCGACCACAACGAAGCTATTTACCTCAAAGTAGGAGCAAGGGGGAGGCCCATCTCAAGAGTCTTAGTGGACGGTGGTTCCGCACTCAATCTCATGCCTGGTAGGATCATGGGCATACTGGGGCTTAAGGATTCCGATTTGAAGCCTTCTACTCAAGTAATCCGAGGTTATGACAGCACCGCCCGTACAGTCATGGGTATGATCGAAATAGACATTGAGTTTGGGAGCATGGTCATGTCCGTTCCATTCCAAGTACTTGATATCCCGGCCTCGTTCAACTTACTTTTGGGTCGACCATGGATTCACAGTGCTAATGCCGTACCGTCAACTCTCCACCAATGTGTCAAAATCCGAAATGGTGATGAAATAGTGCCGTAATGGCTGAAAACATCACTATCCACAGAAAAGGTGAGCCCGTCCACCAAGTCCAGCATGGTCTACCAGACTCCACTCTCTCCGGCGTCTCAATCAACGCCATTGATAAAGAAGGGGGAAACAGATCATGGACCCCCAGCAATCATAAAGTCCTCCGCATGATGAGGAATATGGACTACTTCCCTGGTTTAGGCTTAGGGAAATATCAACAAGGAATCCTACATCCCGTGCGGGTCCCATTTGTCAAGAACACCTTCGGTTTGGGGTATGAGCCTTCCAAAGAAGACTTGAAACAAGAGCAAGCAATCAAGAACGAAAAGGCCCGAGCTCGTAAAGAAGGCCGTCACTATGAAGTCCCTAATCTAAGGCCTTACCGCAAGACATTGAATGGTTATTTTGTCCGCCAAGGGGAAGACATTCCATACATGATCTTTCCCGAGCCATGGGTTAACAATAAAGGTGTCAAAAAACCCGGCCTCGAAATCTTCTCCGATTGTGAGATCCAGAAATCCGAAAGGGAACCAACTCCCATGTCGCCCCGTGAATGGTGGGGGAGGAAGATGACTATGGAGTCCGAGACAGAAATAACCGTGGGGGAAGAACTGACAGATTTAGCCTCCATGTTTGAAGAGCTTGCCATGATGAATGAATGCCAAGTTAACGCCATCCATGACACCGTCAACGAGACTATCAGTGAGATCCCGCCAAGCTCCGAGCCGATCAACAATTGGTATTCAACAAAAGGGCCCGTGGTATCCGAGGAATTCTTAGTCCAAGAAATGGGTTGCATGCCCCGCACAGCAACAAAGGAAGAGCAGCTCACCCTTACTTTCGAGTCCGAGAGTGTCTCTAATACCCTCACCCAAGAGGATTTGGAGGCCATAGCCGAGCGTGTGTTTCCTTTCTTTGCTAATGAAAAATTTGATATTTCTGAGTACCCTGAGATTGCAAACATCATAGATGATGAATTAACTAATAATGAACTCAATGAACAAGTTAATAACGATTCAAATTATGATGAAATAGACCACGAAAACATAACATACTTAAATGAACTTGCTCAACAAGTCCATAGTCGTGGCGAGAATGGTCCAAAGGCTGACGAAGAATTGCATGTTGTTAATCTGGGTACCGAAGAAGAGCCAAAGGAAACCAAGATCGGAAGCTTCTTCAAGGGAGACGACAGAGACAGATTGACTGCATTACTACGGGAGTTCGTGGATGTGTTCGCATGGTCATACAAAGACATGCCGGGTTTAGACAGAAAAGTAGCAGAGCACAGGATTCCGATCAGAGAAGATGCCAGGCCAGTAAAACAGAAGCTCAGAAAGATCAAGCCAGAATGGTCTCTGCAGGTCAAAGAAGAGATTGAGAAGCTCCTCAGTGTGGGTTTCATCAAGGTCATCGAGTATCCGACATGGTTAGCCAACATAGTGACAGTCAGGAAGGCGAACGGCAAGGTTCGAGTTTGTGTAGACTTCCGGGATTTAAACAAAGCTTCCCCAAAGGATGATTTTCCACTCCCTAATATCGACATGATAGTCAACTCCACTGCTGCCTATGAGGTTCGCTCATTCGTGGATGGGTTCGCTGGGTACAATCAGATTCTCATGGCCGAAGAAGATCAACATAAGACAGCCTTCACAACACCGTGGGGTACCTTTTGCTATACAGTCATGCCATTTGGGTTAAGAAATGCTGGGGCTTCCTACCAAAGATCCGTGACAGACTTGTTCCACGATATGATTCACAAAGAAATCGAGGTCTATGTGGACGACATGATCATTCACTCCAAAAGAACCGATGGTCAACATTTAATCGACCTCCGCAAGTTCTTCGAAAGGCTTCGTCAACACAAGATGAGGCTCAACCCCGCAAAGTGCACATTCGGGGTTATCCGAGGCAAAGTTCTTGGTTATATGGTCACTGAAAGGGGAATCGAAGTAGACCCCTCCAAAATCAAGGCAATCATTGACATGCCTCCTCCAAAGACGCAGAAAGAGATCAAAGGTTTCATGGGCAGACTACAATACATCAGTCGGTTTGTGCACCAACTCACTTCCATGTGCGAGCCAATCTTCAAGCTACTCAAGAAGAATGTGGCTCTAGAATGGACCGACGTGTGCCAAGAAGCCTTCGATCAAGTAAAGCATTACTTGACATGCCCTCCTGTTCTGGTTCCGCCGCACAAGGAGAAACCTCTGTTGCTTTATCTCACTGTCAATGATGAAGCCCTAGGGGCTATGTTAGCACAAGAGCAACGAGAGTCCACAAAGGAGAACGCCATTTACTTTGTCAGTCGCCGATTCCAAGGGGGCGAAAAGAACTACTCTGTCCTAGAGAAGTCATGTGCAGCATTGGTTTGGGTCACTCAAAAGCTCAAACACTATATGGAAGCTTTTCTGATCAAGCTAGTAGCAAAGGTGGACCCGCTCCGCTACATCTTCGAGAAGCCTTTCATGTCAACAAGAATAGCCAAATGGTACTTCATACTCGCCGGCTATGATATCACTTACGTCACACTAAAATCCGTCAGGGGGAAAGTGTTCAGTGACCAGCTTGCCGAATTCCCGTGTGACGAAGTGAAGGGGGAAGATGTACAGTTCCCCGACGAGCATTTAATCTGCACTGCAACCGAGGAAGACAAGTGGCAACTCTTTTTCGATGGCGCCGCCAATAAACACGGTTTTGGTATAGGGGTATTGCTTGTCGATCCAAAAGACATCTACACTCCCATTGCCATACGCCTGGAATTCGAAGCCACCAACAACATTGCCAAGTACGAAGCATGCATAGCAGGGCTCGAAGCAGCTCTTGAAAGAAACGTCACGGAACTAGAAGTGTTCGGCGACTCTTTGCTCCTTATCAATCAGCAATCGGGTAAATGGCGAACCCAAGACCCGACTCTCCAACAGTATGGTCAGCACCTTGAAGAACTGGTTGAACAATTCCAAGAGATCACTTTCAACTACCTGCCAAGGGATAAGAATCGTTTTGCCGATGCACTGGCCACTATAGCTTCATTAGTTGAAATGCCCAAAGGGAAAATGGTGAAGCCTTTCAAAATTGCTCGAAGGAACAGTCCGGCATATTGCATGAGTATCGAGATCAACGAAGTTCAAACAAACTCTCCGTGGTATTCGGATATCATGAACTTCCTCAAAGACGGCACTTATCCCGAGAACATCAATAAGAAGTCTCAAGCAGCTCTGCAAAGGTTAGCCTCTCGGTACGTACTGATTGGGGACCGAGTCTATAAAAGGCACCACGACGGGATCAATCTCTTATGCGCCAATGAGACCGAAGCTCAAGAGATAATGTGTGAAGTGCACGAAGGAGAATGTGGACCCCACATGAATGGGTTTATGCTAGTCAAGAAGATACTTCGCATTGGTTACTATTGGAGCACTATGGAACGAGACTGTATCGAGAAAGTCAAAAGGTGCGCCAAGTGCCAATTCCACGCTAATCTGCAACATGCTCCACCCTCACAACTTTACAACATGGTCACACCTTGGCCTTTCTCTTGTTGGGGGATAGACATCATCGGTAAAGTTCATCCTGCCAGAAGCAATGGGCAGTCATTTGTCCTAGTGGCAGTCGACTACTTCACAAAGTGGGTCGAAGCACAAGCCTATCGAACCCTCAACGCCAAGAAAGTGGCCGAATTTGTAAAGATCAATATCATGTGCCGATACGGCGTGCCTCATGAGATCATTTCCGACAACGGCTCTCACTTTGAGAAGGAAATGGATGCACTTTTAGTAGAATACAAGATCACCAAGCACAAGTCATCTCCTTACCGGCCCCAAGCAAATGGCGCAGTCGAAGCAGCAAATAAGACCATCGAGACTATCGTCAAGAAAATGGCCTCAACAGGAAAGGATTGGCCCGAGAAGCTACCATTAGCATTGTGGGGCTACCGCACATCAATACGATCCGCAACAGGAGAAACTCCTTATGCATTGGTCTATGGTTCTGAAGCCGTACTCCCTATCGAACTTGAAGTCCCATCTCTACGGGTCCTCCTCGAGAATCAAGTCAACGAGGTCAACTGGATGCAAAGTCGATACGAACAGCTAGCCTTACTCGACGAGAAAAGGTTAAGAGCACTCGAACGCACGAGGGCATATCAGCAAAGGATGGCAAGAGCTTTCAACAAAAAAGTGAGGCCTCGAAACATCAATGTGGGAGATTTGGTCTTAAGACAACATCCTCCTAATGCCATGAATCCCCTGGGGAAATGGGGACCCCGATGGATCGGTCCGTACGTGGTCAAAAAGATACTAAGCGGTGGTGCAGTCCGGCTCGTGGATTTAGATGGTGACCAGCTGCCAAAGGAGGTCAACCTCGACAAGCTCAAGAGGTTCTACGCTTAATAAACAAAGACCATTAAAAAAAAAAAAAAAAAAAAAAGAATCGCTCGCTAGGTTGAAAACCCGCAAGGGCGGCCTAGGCAAAAATTAGAGCACGTGCAAAAAAGAAGCCCGCTAGATTGAAAACCCGCAAGGGCGGTCTAGGCAAAAAACAGGGTGCACAACAAAAAAAAAAAAAAAAAAAAAAAATGGTCTTTGTTTGTTTGAACTACGAAGACCTGAGCCTCCCAACTGGAGGAACGTAGGCAACCTTCGGGTGCGGTCTAAAACATATCAAAAGTACCCAATTCACTTCCAATAACAAAATGCAATTTTTTATTCATTCAATGAATTGTTCAAACCATTACAACGGATTTATTGAGCAACAAAAGACATCAAAATATTAAATCCTAAAACAAAGTGGTCTAATTGCAATCTCTTAAGGTACTAAGAAAAATCTAATTTTCTCTTAGCTTTCGAAGGACCACCCGATCGTCTCTCAATCCTTTTCTTCTTGGGTAACAAAGGAGCACTAATACGCACCGAAACCTTCTGTGCTGCAACACGTCTCCTAGAATAAAAGTCATCCAAAGGAGTACCGAAAGGGTCAGCGAGAATGTTACTCGAATCAGCAGCAGCCTCCCTATATCTCAAAGCGCTGCTAGGCTCAAAACCCTGTCCCAACAACTCGGCACGAAGCACATCAACCCAAGTGATGCCACGGTAAAGGGTGCCAAATAAATAGTCCAAATAGCTCTCGGGAAGGAAGACACTCCCCCGATGCAGAGGAGCGAAAGCCCAGCGATTGCGGTCATCTCCCCAAGCCAACTGAAGCTCACTCGAGAAGTCAGGACCCATGTAAGCAACTGGACGAAGCATTCCATCCCTCGGAAAAGGAATTGTCTGTTGGCGACCGAACTGCCGCAGAACCCGCTCTGGCTGGTAAAATGAAGAATCTCTCAAACCGGGTACGACCACGTGCTGAAAACCAATAGTCCATTCCACAAAAGGACGAAGACCCCAAGAAGGAGGACACCACTCAATATCGGCGGTCACCCGAGAGGCAAAGAATTTCTTCCAATCATCTTCAGATAAATCCCGGATCAACAACTTCCTCCTATGAACAGCAAAAGGAGACAAATCACCATCCGGAAAATAAATTCTGAAGTGTTCTCGGAGCCATATGGTCAAGAGCAAAGGGCTTCCCCGACACATCTTGCCCGTCCTATGCAACTCATCAAGGCCGTGCAACGTCTCCCCTACAATAAGAGGGATCACACTAAATTGCTGCTCCTTAGCTTGCAAAATAACCTCAGCCAACTGCGCGTCCGCAGTCCCGAAGGGTGTAACAAACAGTACTTCGCTGAAAAGACAAACGGTCATGGCATTTCTTTTGAAAGATTGAACCACCGGGTCCTCCGAGTGTAAACTGAAGAACATCGGCAACTCAGTTATGTCAATCACGGTACCGTGCAACATCTTCCTCACGTCCTCAACAGGGAGATTCAGTAACTCAACCCAAGAGTCGACGGCACCACGGTGATATTTAGGGACGGCAATCCGACCGGCCAAAGGCATGCCAAGGATAGCCCCGAAATCGTCAACAGTCGGCACCATTTCATTAGCGGAAAGGTTGAAGGTATGGCTGTCGCAATCCCAGAAAGCCATGGCAGCTCTCAACAAATCCCAATCCGGCTTCAACGTCCGCAAGGTGAAAAGAATTCGAAACCCGAAGTCTTTAATGAAGGCCTTCTTGGGATGGGTCTTGAAAGAATACACAAAAGTGCCCAAGTCCTTTTCATACTCACTAACAACCTTGGCATCAAGGGCAAAAGAATTGGAAGCCATGTAAAATGTTGATCACAAGAAAAGTTAAGCAATAATATGATGTTCAAAAATGGCAGAAAGGAGCTGTGAGGATCAAGTGGTCGAACAGAAGATGATATTATAGCTGTTGGGGGCTCTTTTGGTCAGCAAATGTCAAGCCCAGAATTCCGCCTCCCAGACGCGCGCGCCACCCGCCACCAGTCTGAAATGCGCGCGCGTCCCAAGCCTACATAGGAAGTCGCGCGCCTCCCAGGTCTAAATCGCCTCAAGAAAAGGGCCTTGTCAGAGATCTCCAACCTAAATTAAGTCACAGCCCCTGTCCTCGGACACCCAGTTGGGCACACATTCTTCTGGTCCGCCCTTAAGGCATGTCAAAAATCGTAAGTAGGATAGAAACTCCCACTCAAAAGTAGGCTGTCCTCTTCAAAATTCCGAACTCCCTAAGTTCTGTCACGGGTGCCACACCCTCCTCAAGAGTCAATCTCAACATTTCATCCCCAGCAGGAACATTTTTCTGGTCGCAGTCAACCGTGCCCACACCCCACAAAGTCGGCAACTCGGTCCATATCGAGACAAGCTCCCACGAGCTCCAAGTCGGCAACTCGGTCCATATCGAGACAACCTCCCACGAGCTCCAAGTCGGCAACTCGGTCCATATCGAGACAAGCTCCCACGAGCTCCAAGTCGGCAACTCGGTCCATATCGAGACAAGCTCCCATGAGCTCCAAATCGGCAACTCGGTCCATATCGAGACAAGCTCCCATGAGCTCCAAGTAGACAACTCGGTCCATATCGAGACAAGCTCCCATGAGCTCCAAGTCGGCAACTCGGTCCATACCGAGACAAGCTCCCACGAGCTCCAAGTCGGCAACTCGGTCCATATCGAGACAAGCTCCCATGAGCTCCAAATCGGCAACTCGGTCCATATCGAGACAAGCTCCCATGAGCTCCAAGTAGACAACTCGGTCCATATCGAGACAAGCTCCCACGAGCTCCAAGTCGGCAACTCGGTCCATATCGAGACAAGCTCCCACGAGCTCTAAGTCGGCAACTCGGTCCATATCGAGACAAGCTCCCATGAGCTCCAAGTCGGCAACTCGGTCCATATCGAGACAAGCTCCCATGAGCTCCAAGTCGGCAACTCGGTCCATATCGAGACAAGCTCCCATGAGCTCCAAGTCGGCAACTCGGTCCATATCGAGACAAGCTCCCATGAGCCCCAACTCAACAAAACTCGGTCCATATCGAGACAAGCTCCCATGAGCCCCAACTCAACAAAACTCGGTCCATATCGAGACAAGCTCCCATGAGCCCCAACTCAACAAAACTCGCTCCATATCGAGACAAGCTCCTATGAGCCCCAATACAGCACTCCAGCAAAAGCCGCTCACACAGGGAGCGCACCACTATCTCTCGCAATTTCAAATTCTTGCTTTCATCGAGTCTTTGCCTTTTTTTGGTGATGTCCTCGGCGGGTGTTTTTTAACTTTCGTCGACGCGTTTTGCTTTGCAATCCACGTCGCCGAGGGGCTCTGTAGACACCCCGCCTTGGACCGCTCACCCCGATTGCACGTTTGATTTTGTGTTTCTCCCCATTTTAAGTGTTTCTCGTTAGTTTCTGTCACTTCCGTTAAGTTCCTGACTAACTTCGTTAAGTCCAGGGACTAAACTGAATGACAGGGCTGACTTTCTAGTCCATTCTGTCAAAATTGCCTTCTCTGAGTCGCGCGCCTCCGACAGGAGGAGCCAGGCGCGCGCGCCTCCCGCCCCCAAAGCAGGAAGCGCGCGCCTCTGGGCGTCAGTTACAGATTTCTGGCCAGGATTCCCTCCCTTGCTCAATTTATAGGATTTTGCCCGGGAAGGATTTCTTGGTGACTGAGTTTTGGCACCAAAAACACCCCTCTTTCACCTATAAAAACCTCTCTTTACCTCCATTTTCAAGGATCGGAAAAAGGTCGAAAAATCAACAAAAAGATTGAACTTACAAAACTATACCAAAATCGCTTTCTAAAAGTTCTCCAAGGATTTCTTCAAGCAACATTTGAAGGTCTTCGAATTGTAGGTAAAAGTCCATCTTTTCCTTTCTTTTCTACTTCATCTCATCTCTCTCTTTTACTTTAATCAAATGTGCAATCACCCAAATCATTTTGGGACATGACTCTAATGATCACCTCATCTCATTGAGGTTGGTTAAGGAGTTATCTCCTACATTCCAAACTCTATTTTAAACCCCCTTTTTATAACTTAAAGAAGAAGAAGAAGAACGTTGTCATTCATGTAGATTTTGATCAAGCAAGACCAACTTTAGTTGGGCGAGATGGGTGTTTCGGTACTTCCCATCTCGTAATCTAACCCCCGAACCTCAAAACAAAGAATCTCTGTTTTCGTAATCAAACTTAGGCTACAATCAATAGGTTTTTCTTATGTTCCTCAAAACATAGGTGGCGACTCTAAAACACAAGTTAGACATCCTAGGACAATTCACGCGCTCTAGCCTAAAGCCGTGGTCTCACCCCGGGGTATCTATAGGCGGCTGCACAGCTTGGGTCAAATAGTACCAAAAACCTTCCAGATAGATGTGCGGCCGCACACCATGTTGAGACTGGTTTCCTAATTTGATTTGGAAAAGAATTTTGGACGGGTTTAGACATAAGTTTCCTATTTGGAATAGGTCTAACTTGTATATAAACAGCCAAATTCGGCCAGAATCAAAGCCAATGCTTTTGAGCAAGTCTCCAAAGAGTTTGAGAGAGTTTATTTTGTTCTAAAACATCTTAGATTGAAGAACAAAATAATACACAAACCAATATTCCATATAGTTCATATCAATTGTGAAAACGTGTTTCACAATTTTGGTCTAACAACCAAGATCAAGTGTTCTTGATATTCGTTCGTGGTGTGGATACCGCTAGAGGATGAATCTCATCATCTTCAAGTTCGTGTTCTTACTTGTTCGTGATTAAAGTTTCAATTTCTCCACCAAGATCAAAGACCAAATTCAAAGTCATCAAGGGTTAGTTTTCTAGTATTCATATTGCAAGTATTTGAATTAATCATATGAATGGATCTATGGGCTTTGGGTTTCATAAATTTTAAATGCTTATTTCCGCTGCGCATGTTACTACGAAACCCAACAGTCTTGACGCTTTCCAAGCTTTTAAAATATGAGATCAGGAGATAAGAAATTTGACCAAGGTTGAGCGTGCGCGTACAAAGGCATGCGCATTGCCGGTGCGCACGGATGCTGCGCATGGGGAGAATGTGCATCATGCTTGGTCATACCAAAGGAAGATAACTTCTGAGTTGGGGAATAAGACCTTAAAAACTGAGCAGGGTTAAAAAGCCGCGCAAGAGATCTATGCGCAGTGGCGACCTGCGCAGAGAACATCCTGCGCAGTGAAATGAATCCTGCTTTAGAAAATCTTCGATCATTCAAAGCATCAAGTCCTATAATCTAAGCTTATATTATAAATGGACTTGGCTAAAAATTGAAGTTATAAAACTTCTTACATATGATCTTAAAGTCCATAAAATATTAATAGGTGATGGTATCAATCAATTCTAACATAATTGGGAGGGTTAAGAGATAAGAATACCCAACACGTAGGCTGTACACTCAAATGTGCCATATACCCTTGAACTCGCACTTTCATACCTAACACTTCGATACGGTTCCATGCGCTTACCTCCTTAGGTTTTAACGTCGCTAGGGTTCCATGATTCTTCCTACTTAGCGCGTCTGCCACCTTATTGGCCTTCCCAGGATGGTATAGGATTTCACAATCATAGTCCTTTAATAATTTGAGCCATCTCCTTTGCCTCATATTAAGTTCCTTTTTAGTAAAGATATACTTAAGGCTCTTATGGTCCGTGTAAATCTGACACGTAGTCCCTTATAAGTAATGTCTCCAAATCTTCAATGCAAAACTACCGCAGCTAACTCCAAATCATGAGTCGGATAGTTCTTTTCATGAATTTTCAATTGTCTCGATGCGTAGGTTATAACCTTGTCATTCTTCATTAACACGCAGCCTAATCCTTTAATCAACACATCACTATATATCACAAATCCGTCCGATCCAGAAGGTAATGTAAGAACTGGCGCAGATACCAATCGTTGCTTTAACTCTTAGAAATTCTTCTCGCACTCCTCCGACCAAATGAATTTTGCCCCTTTTTGGGTCAGCCTTGTTAACGGTACAGATAACTTAGAGGAACCTTCCACGAATCTCCTATAATAACCAGCCAATCCCAAGAAACTCTTTATTTCACTAACCGTAGTGGGTCTTTCCCTATTCACGATAGCTTCTATTTTTGTTGGGTCCACTGCTACTCCATCCTTTGATATCACATGTCCTAAGAACGCTACTTTCTCCAACCAAAATTCACACTTCTTAAACTTAGCACATAACTGTTGTTCTCTTAAAATTTGCAGCACTAACCTCAAATGCTCTTCATGTTCTTCCTTAATCTTTGAATATACTAAGATGTCATCAATGAACACTATGACACACTTATCCTAGAATTCTTGAAATATCCTATTCATCAGTTCCATAAATGCAGCAGGCGCATTAGTCAATCCGAATGGCATCACTAAAAACTCATAGTGACCATACCTTGTCCTAAAGGCCATCTTCGCAATATCTTCCTTTCTCACCCTTAACTGATGATAACCAAACCTCAAATCTATTTTTGAAAAGTAACACGCTCCTCGAAGTTGGTCAAACAAATCGTCTATCCTTGGTAACGGGTATTGATTCCTCACCGTCACACGATTCAGTTCTCTATAATCGATACACATTCTCATTGACCCATCCTTCATCTTCACAAACAGTACCGGTGCACCCTATGGTGATACACTTGGTCTTATCAGACCCTTGTCCAATGAGTTTATTGCAAAAGTGACATGCGTACTTTGTACAATATATCAATTTGACTCGCGTACTTTGAAAACATCAAATGTGACATTCGTACTTATGATTGGCAAAATTTTTGGTCTAACTTTTTAACCTCCGTTAATATTTAACGGGACATTCCATGTAAGCTCCTAGTGGGGCCCACCCTTTGCTGACTTGTTGTTGACTGGACACATATACTCCTATTAACTCTCACACAATCACGTGACCCTCCCATTCTCGTCTCTTCTTCAACAAATACGCAATTGACTGGAGAAACTAGGGCTTTTTTTCATACACCATTACTGCTTAAAATCAAGCATGTCATCAGCAATTTTTGGAGAGAAAGAAGCCGAATCATCAACTAACAATCTCGATAGGATGTGTGGATGCGGTGTGAGAGCTCAAATGTGGACTTCTTGGAGCGATGATAATCCGAGTCGCATGTTCATTGGCTGCCCTAATTACATGGTAAGCAAAAATTAAATTTTTTGAATGTTTCTGTTTCGAATGTTAATTTGTTCGTTATATATACACAGAATCGAGCTAGGCACTGTCATTTTTTCTCATGGGTTGACCCTGTAATTTCCGAAAGGCAAAAGAATATTATTATAGCTTCACGTTTGAGATCAGAGATTATGCAGTTGCAGCACAACCTTGAGAAGAAAGAAAGACAAGTCCAACAACTGGTTGATGAGAAAGAGCATGTGAAGAAAAAATATGTCAAGTTGAAAGAGTCTGTGAACAAGTTTGAGGGAAATAGAAGAAGGCAGCTTTTTTGCTTGTTTTTATTTTTCATGGTATGGACAGTTGCAGTCTCAATTATGGTGGGCAATGGCAAAACAAATTTTCTTATGTTGATGCCATAGGCTTGTGAAGCTCTGGTAGTAGTTTGGTTTTGTGTGGTTATTGACACATTATTGGTATTGTTTGTGTAAAACTTAACTAGGAAAGTGTTGGTTTAAGATGTATGTAATTCAAAGTATGGTAGTTGTTTGTTTTTATGTGGTCAATGACACATTCTTGTTATTGTTTGTGTCAAACTTGAATATTAAGGTCTGATTTAATATCTATGTCATCATCATCGTATTGTATGGTTTTTGTTGCGAATGACCATTGTTTGACCCTATCACAGAGTAGATAATTTTTTTAAAGGTTTGTGCTTAATGAAATTATATTTAACACACTTGTATGCTAACATAATACTCCCTTTGTCACAAAGTTCATTCGTAGTAACAGAAAAAAAAAAGAACTAACTTTCCGGGACAGAGGGAGTATAACATACTCGCACACTGTCTATAGCACATATAGTTGGCTCAAATGGAAACAACACAAAAACAAACTGCCCTGCACATACAGAGTACATACGAAAAAATAATAATCTGAGTCTTGAAATTGAATATAACAACACAACTGGATTGTTCATTCATAATAACTAATACCAACTGTATCAAACTGATTGAGTACATATGAAAGCAAAAGGTCCCTCAATCTAATACATCAATCATAAGTGATTGAATGCACATGGTTCTTAGCATACTAACAACAATTACTTGGTTTAGTCACTTCAAATACAAACAACAATTACTTAGTATAAAGTAGAACCACACAGTTACTTAGTTTAAAAGATAACAGGACATGAAATTAAAGCAATTTTTTTTTCATTGATTGAATCCTTGGTGAGGTCCCCCTGGGAATAATCTTCACAGCTTGTGCCTGATGCTCTGGAGACTTTTACTCTTGGCTTGTTTGAGAAGGTTGTGTCAAAATGATCTCAGTTTGGGGCCCATTAGTTTGTGCAACAACTGGAATGTCTCTCAGTGATGGTGGTGGTTGTCTATTTTTTGGTTTGTGCACAACCAAAGCACCCCTAAGTCCCTGAAAATACAAGAAGCAAAAAATATGATAAACAATACTGCCTCTGTCCCAAAAAAATAGTCTCTTTTTTCATTTGTAGTAACAACGAAAAAAGAGCGACTATCTTTTGGGACAGAGGGAGTATAATAATAATTACATTGAACAACAATAAAGAGAAGATAACTTACACATAGATAGCTAGCTCCAGTAGTCTCATTAACATAAGCTCCAAAACCCATAGGTACCTGAGTTTTCCTCACTCCAAAGTTCACTTTCCTTCCTCTTGTCACCCTTAGAATTGCACTTCTAGTTCTCCACAGTACAGGTTCAACTTCAGTTTCATCACTACCTACATTTGCTTCACCATCTGCAACCCCCTCATGTGATTCCTCAGCACCTACATTTTGAGTTGGATTATCACCATGACCTGGATTTTCATTTGCTGTCTTATATCCTCTTTGCCTTTTCCTTCTATAATTTAACTCATCATCATTTTCTACCCTCTCATTCTTGCAACCTCTCCTGTTGTGATTATCCCCACCACAGTTTGTGCACTTCATTTTTCTTCCCTTTCTACTCACCTCTGTTCTTTGTTTTCTCTCAACTCGTTGATCTTTTTTACTATTTTTCTCACCAGTCTTGTACCTTTGTACCTTTGGCCTTCCAGATTTCCTCGTAACAAGAGGTGGCACAACCTTTTCATTTGCATGCTTCTTCCACAAATCTTGACCATTGATAGGCTCAAGTCCCACTTCATAAGCCTTTAAAGTAGTCTCAACTGTTAACCAAGGACTGACATATGAATCTGGGTCATCTCCTATGAAATTTATGGCACAAACAGCATGAGTACATGGCACTCCTGACATTTGCCACAGCCTACAACTACACATCTTGTTCCCCATATCAACAGTGAAGCCTTCCACTCCCTTAGTGACTTCAAACTTATTGTGTCCATTGTGCACACAAAACCAATGCCTGTATTCATCTTTATTTTTTTCTAATTTCTTCCTAATTCTGGTACATAACTTATCCCCAGACCTAATTAATAATCTCCTGTTCTCTCCAAGCCTCTTCATTAGAGCAACTCTGATATATTCTAACAGTGATATGATTGCTTTCTTCCTGGCCTTGATGATATAGAAATTAAAAATTTCTGCCATGTTGTTCTCCACACTATCACAAGTTGTAGCAGTAGAAAAGTAACCTCTACACCAGTTCTTAGGATCCCTAGAAAGCAAATAATCATAAGCTCCTCGATTTGTTTCTTTTATTTTTTTAAACACCTTACTGCAAGCCTCACTTGTACCACATTTGACTGCCTACCAAAATAAGGTTCTGAGTTGGACCCCACCGAATCTCTTTCTAAAGTTGGCATAGATATGCCTCGCACAGTTTCTAGTCTCTGCTGAAGGAAAAACATATTGGAGAGCATTTAAAAGTCCCTGGAATAGACATGTTTAATGTTAGGTATACACAAATATTACTCCCTCTGTCCCAGAATAAATGTCGCCGTTTTTTAGAAAACAACGACATTTATTCCGGGACAGAGGGAGTAATAAATTAGGAAATTAAATAATTAAGAGAATGCAGTACAAATATTTAATCTGGTACCTTCTGTTGATCTGTTATGATAGTCAATGGATCTCCATCATGGAGATCAATATCAGCCTTCAACAGTTGGCAAAACCAGGTCCAATTTTCTTCGTTTTCAACTTTTACAACAGCCCATGCAATAGGGAACATGTTATTGTTCCCATCTCTTCCAATTGCACATAAGAGTTGACCCTTACAGTAACCTTTCAAGAAACATCCATCTAGTCCAATAATAGGCCTACAACCTGCCTTCCATCCCACTTTAAAGCATTGAAACACACATAAAACCTATAAAACATCAGCTCATTCTTCATACTCCTTATTGTATCAAATTTAACCGTTGTACCAGGATTGCTTCTCATTAGCTCAACTTCATAGTCAAATAACCTGCTATAGTGCTCTCTTAAAGCATCATCAAGTTCATGCATTGCTTTCTGCTTTGCCCTATAACATTGTTGCTCATTAAGATTAATTTTAAACTTTTCTGTCACATTAAAAGCCATTTCACTCAAGGGCATACTTGGATTCCTCCTTATCTCATTGGCATACATCTTTGCAACCCATGACGAGCCTGCTATCTTCACTCCTTTAAAGTCCCTGACACATGTGTGCACATTGTTTAAAGATTTAATCTGAAATGATTTTTCTTTTTGCATGTAACTGCCTCTACAACTCCACTTACAAGGTCTCTTACAGCCTACCACCAATAATATTTTTGATGTCTTAATCCATCTTAATTGTCTCCCATTGTTCACAGCATAGCAAGTTAAACAGTGCTTCATTTGTTGACAATCAGCAAACCTCATACCAATGACAGGCTCCATTTTATCCCATGGGGTTGATGGGTCAAAAATTGGATAATGAGTTATGCCCTTAGTTTGACTATCATGTTCTTCATCACTAGTCTCATAATCAGGGGTATTATAGTCACTAGAATCACGATATTCTTCATCATATCCACTCAAGTCAACCTCACCAGAAAATTTCCTAATATCCTCCAACAAATCATCAATTTCATTAACAGGTTGTGAAAGTCCAAAGTCCCCATATTCTTCCCTTATTTCATCCCTTTGTGGTGTAGTCTGACCATTAAGAACAGTTACAGTCAATGCTTGTTTGTATTTTTTCTTTTCTTTTCTTACTTGTGCACTCTCTTCTTCACCTTCACTTAGATAATCTAAGCTATCATTTGATTCACTATCCATGCCATCTTCATAATTCTCTTCTTGATTATCCCTATCATGTTCATCTTCATTAACCCTTCCATGTTCGTTACCATCTTCCTCATGCTCAACATAGACATGTACATATGCATCTTTACTCTGACCAAGCTGAATCAAACCCTCCATATGATCATCATTGCCTACAAACCTCAAACCATCTACTAAAGATTTACCATGAGCCTTGTAATGAATTTTTGATACAGGCTTAGTGCTTACAGATGCTATTAGTTTCTTTAACTCATCATATGTAAATGAACCAGCAGAAATAGCAGGAAACGTAGAAACCTTAGCACCATCATAATGCAGACTAGGTGTTAACTTCATGGTCCCACTATGATATATGCAAAGAGAAATTGTCTCCTGTATTTATTTAAAAGAATAAAGTCAAATATATTTAAATCCACAACATTGATTTGACTATGAAGCATAGGAAAAAAAAAGACTTTAAGAAAAACATTAGGATATGCATATGCACAGTAAACATATTAAAGGCAGTTGGTGGATGGAATCAATGCAAAAGATTGAGGGACAACCACAATAAACAAATGGACAAAGAATAAAAAGCATAAAGGGGGTCCAATTTCCACTGTAAAACTCACATGTATATTGCATAAAAAACATACATAAATAGGGGTCCACCAAGAAAGACCCACAAAAAGCATAAAACAATCAGTAATTGAACACAACTAGACAAAATTATGAATAAAGAATCTATTTTCTTGGATATATAGTACCAAACCCTAATATCCAAGAAATTAGGGTTAAATACCCGTACATAATAAACGGCAATTTCAATACCAGATTTGCTGAATAAAAGAAGAAATATGTTACATACCATCAGGAAGGTGTTAATTCGAACTCAAAGTGCAGAAAATCGAAGGCTTTGAAGCTGGGTTAGGGCACGCGATGAATCTCCATAATCACCTGTATATCTCTCTCTCTCTCTCTCCAAAGTCAACAAGGTTAGAATATCTTCCTTAATTCGATTATTGCGTTTTCTTTAATCGCACACGTGCAAGGGTCGTGCGAGGTCCTCCATGTGGAACAACAAGTCAGCAAAGGGTGGGCCCCACTAGGAGCTTACATGGAATGTCCCGTTAAATATTAACGGAGGTTAAAAAGTTAGACCAAAAATTTTGCCAATCATAAGTACGAATGTCACATTTGATGTTTTCAAAGTACGCGAGTCAAATTGATATATTGCACAAAGTACGCATGTCACTTTTGCAATAAACTCCTTGTCCAATAGTTCTTGTAGTTGTTCTTTTAGTTCTTTCAATTCTGTCGGAGTCATCCTATACGGCGCCTTTGATATTGGTGCGGTTTTTGGTACTAAATCTATAGAGAACTCCACCTCTCTATCCGGTGGTATACCAGGCAAATCTTCTGGAAATACATCTTCAAAATCTCTGACTACTGACAGCGATTCTATACTGACTTTTCCCTTGTCAGTCTCACCAATGTAAGCCAAGAATCCTTCACATCCTTTCCTTAACAATTTACGAGCCTTCATCACAGAAATGAAATCCAATCTCATCCTCTGAAACTCCCTTTAGACATAGTTATTTCCTTGAGTTAACATCAAAAACTCGGCCATTTTGGCATTACAGATAGTCGCTGAATAATATGATACTTTCCATGCTATCATGAATATGAGACGTTTCTCACGCACTCTCATACCCTCAATGCTTATCATCTTTCATGTTATACGTGTAGATCATCTCTGCAGATTATCATTCGAATCATAGGTCGTGTACTAGACCACTGCACTGGTCGTTTCAATAGACCGACTTCTTTTCCATTAGTCAATTTCACTAGTCTTATTGGTCGATTCATTAGACCATTTCTATCTCATTGGTCACCTCCATAAACCATTATCTCTTCCTTGGTCGGTTTATTTGGCCATTCTTACTTTAGTAGTCGTTTCCCTAGACTTAATTACTAATCGCAGGTCGATCCACTAGACCCTTACTATTTTCACCAGTCATTCCAATAGACCATTTTCACTTTCGTCGGTCGCTTCACTTGACCACTATTGTTCACACTTGGATGTCCCACTAAACCAATTAAAACTCATGGTCTTTTCACTCGAACCATACTTTCTTGCTCTAGGTTAGCTCACATGCTAACAATACTCATTATTTACACATATAAGTCGTCTCAATAGACTAATCATTCAAATAAGGTCAAACACTAGACCTATGGTCGTTTCAATGAACCACTACTACTTTCATTAGTCAACTTACTATACTCCTTGGTTGCCTCTTTAGACCTTAACATTTCCCATAGGTCATTCAATAGACCATCACTTAGTTTCATTAGTCGACTTTACTGGACTCTTTGGGGTTTCATTAAACCATA
This sequence comes from Campanula takesimana, assembly GCA_026119855.1. Taxonomy (NCBI): domain Eukaryota; kingdom Viridiplantae; phylum Streptophyta; class Magnoliopsida; order Asterales; family Campanulaceae; genus Campanula; species Campanula takesimana. The sequence goes on from JAOWBW010000301.1 coordinate 366,189, forward strand.
ACTATTCACTTTGGTCATTTCAATAGACCCTTACTTCCTTGGTAAGTCGTTTCACTTGACTTAGTCACATATCACAGTCATTTCACTAGACCGTTTTCACTTTTCGTTAGTCTTTTCATTAGACCACATTTACTTTCATAGGTCGTTTCAAATAGACCCTTATCACTTTCATTTGGCCATTTCACTAGACCATACTTTCATTCATTAGTCGTTTCAACAGACTATACTTTCTTGTTCTTGGTTAACACACACTTTTAACACTACAGCACATAAATGAAATCACAAAACTTTTAGGAATAATATAGGAGAAAATCACTTTTATTAATAAATGGAATAAGTTCACAATTAAAACGAATTCAAAGTGAGGAAAAGATACTCAAATGAGTCTTCAAACTACTACTAGTTACTTCTACTAGCAATGAAAATTTAAAAGTATTCGTTGTCCCACTTTCCAACTTTCCTAGGCCTTCCTCTAGGTCTCCCACGTGACACTTTTGGAGCCTTCTTCACTTTGTTCTTAGATCACTTTGGTCTTCCTCTAGTCCTTTTGGTTGGTACTTCTTGTGGCTCATCATCATCAATTGTGATTGGGGTATCTGCATTCCCCTCTATGATAACAACTACTTCCTCGATTTCAACTTTGGCTACCAATTCTTCTTCATTTGGCGCCTCATTGCCTATAGGGGCCATTGGTTCTTGCTCTACGACTATAGTTGCCTTTAAATGTTCCACTTCATCAAACCATATATAGACTTGTTCTCTAGTCTGATCAAGATATCTTTCAGTGTCACTAAGATCTTCTTTATACCTTTGCAATTTTGTCTTTGTGTCTTCCAATTCTTCTTAGTTCTTTTCAATTCGTCCTTGGCGTTTTTCAATTATTTCCAGTTTTGCACCAATTTATCATACGTGAAGCCCAATCTCTCCCTTTCAATTTCCTCTTTCTCGCGTAACTTTTTCTTTCCTTCCTTTAGTCCTTTGATCCCCAAAATATACGTTGGATCAACTTTCTTCTTAGAGCTACATGTCTCCAAAACATCCTTGATTTGCTAGGTCCGTCCATGATTTACAATGAAAAAAAAACCACTATTAGAATCACATAAACCTCATAATGTGTTCATTCTTAATGAAGAGACAACATTCATTCACAATCATTCAAGATTATTCCCAAGTATATACTTATACTCCTCTACAAATCTCTCTTTAGGTTCTTTCCCAAAATAGTAAGTTTTCTTATTTGGAAAGTTTCCCACTTAGAAAGTTTCCTAAATTAGAAGGTTTCCTCAAAAGGTATGTTTCCTAAAATAGTAACTTCCCCAAAGGCACTATCTTCCTTATCAGAGTTCTAAAGCCCAATCAAGGTTAAGTACTATTTCTCCTAATAGTCTTAACTTCCTTCTGAAGTCTCCCATGTAAACCTAAACCGGAGCTCTGATACCCTGTAACATCCCAAATTTTCAGAGTAATAAAATATCCTTTAAACAAATAACATCCGTCCCTAACTTGGGAAACAACGGTCTTTAACCATAATTCAAATACCAACGGCTAGTTCATAAACCAACATTCAAAAATAACTATACTGGATTGTCTTTCAAATTCTTAACGACTAGTAACCACCGTCCATAAAACCTCTCATCATTCAATGATCTTCAAACTTCACCTTAACAACGTCTTCTTGTCCTTTGAAATCCTCCACCTACTTATTACCTGAAGAACAGTAATTATGGATGGGGTGAGCGAACAATGCTCAGCAAGTTCATACGGGATCTCTCCGGGTACTAAGGAGAGATGACCGGAAGAACAAACCAAAATAAGACTTTTCAAAACAGGCTTTTATAAATATCGAGTTAACCAATGATTTTCAAAGATAGTTAACAATAGACTTTCAAAACAAAATGTGGCATTTATTTCCGAATCCGTCAATTCCAATATAACGTCACCATTTCAGGTGCGATGCGTTATCAGGGCATCTAAGTAAATAAGAGATCCTACCCCGTTAAGGATATTCCCTTATTTAAGATTTATCATGATAATCTAACCGCTTCATTAAGCAGTATAAAAGTCTAAGTTCTTTTCATGTCAAACTAGACCATTGTTCTTAGTCTTTTTCATATCAGACCAAGTTTTGCTAAGTCCTTTTCATATCAGACAAAGCTAATGTCTATACCTGTTAAATTAGATATAGCGAAGTATCCACTTAGTGTTCGTAGGTACAAGAACACCATAACAAATTCAAAGATATTTAGGTACCCATTGAGTTAAGACATATCAAAGGGTAAGAGTTATTCAATAGACGTTCACAACTTTTAGGAATTCAAAATGTTACCGCCACTTGGAAACTACTCTTGAAAGAATATAAGAAATCCTACATTAAAGGATTGAAACATCAAGAACTAAGGAACGTAATCCCTTACCTTAGCTCACGTTATTTTCCTTTGCAATGTCACGTGCACAATCTACAAACACGCAAATAATACTTTCTTAGGAACATGAATTACTTAAATTCTCCGTCCCCATTATACTTTATTTTACCTTGTTAACCTTATGAGTCATTCTCTTTAACTCCTTTAGATTACTATCCATTCTAGGGTTTGTACTATCCATAATATTTGTACCCCAATATACCCTTTTTGGTTTACCAAAATACCCCTAGGGTTTCGTAGTTTCTATTCCCAATCATAGTGTTTTAGTATTCAATTACTCACACCAAAACACTATTCACAGCACACCCGATCTCTATTCACAGCCTTGTAAATTACCATTCACAGCTTTGAAAAAATACTATTCAGAGCTTTGAAAAAAAATACTATTCACAGCATGCATTCAACATACGCGCACATACACTGATACACACACCCGCACACACTGCACACACTGCACACACACACACACACACATACTGCCGCCACACACCCAGGCGGCAGCCCACACACACACACATACACGCATACACACTCACAACACAGCACAAGTAATATTCATCATCCTCACTTCATAATCCTTCATTCATAAACCCTAATTCTTCTTTCTAGGGTTAGGATTCTAATTCAAAATCCCCAATTACTAGGTCAAAATAAAACAAGGATTCAACTTAGGGAGTGGGATTTTACCTTGATCGAACTCCCTTCTCTTTCTTTCTCTTCTTCCTTCTTTCTTCTTTCTCTCTCTCTCTCTCGCGCCTCCGCGCACCCACTCTCGCGGCTGCGCTCTCTCTGCTCTCCCGTCTTTGTTTTCTTTCTTTTGTGAATAATAGTAATGCTAGGGTAATTAGGAGAGTATATATATTTTAGGGTTTCCAATTTCCCTAATTAAAAAGGATTCCAACGTTTCAACGGGTTTTAATTTACTTGGGCTCGGGTTTAAGTCCAACACAATTCTTAATTAATTGAGCCCAAAACGGTATAAGAGGGTTTTAAAATAAATAAAAAAAATACTCCCTCTAAAACCGGGTATTACAAAAATAATATATATAAAAAAATGGGCCTATGAGAGGCTGCCACGTGGCAGGGTCGCCCCCATGGGTCATGGAGCCGGTTCGTGGGTCGGGTACCATGAGACGGGTTTTCCATGTTCTCACCTAAGTTTTTGTCTTTCATTATTTGCATTGACAACTCATTGGACAGAGTCAAAGAACGATCGTGCTCTTTTAACAAAAATTGGGAAAAAAATTATTTTTGTGTAACGTATCTTGGAGCGTGTTTCAATTCTACTAGTATTAGTTTTTATTTTGTTTTATTTTTATCATTGTATTACAAATAATAAAGTTATTTTAAATACGAGTAATTAAAGTTTGACGGTAAAAATGAAAAAATATGGTGACAAAAACTTTGAAACAAAATTTTACGAAAATCGCAAATTTTGTTGTGCAGTCCTAAGGCAAGTGCCTGGATCATAATATTAATGATAATGGATTATTCTAGGGAAGGGATGTTACCACTACGATTTTTACTAATCCACTACACATTTTATGGTTTGACATAACTATCCTTTGAAGTTTTGAAGAATTAATGGAGATTTAAAGAATATACTAAATATATATGAAATACTTACCTTATTGGTTTTGAAGAAAAATTAGTAAATAACGCTTACTTTAATTACTTAATGCTAAATAAACTTCCAATTAAATCAAAACGAATCACTTTGATTTTATTTTTTTATTTTAGATTTTTATTACACATTTGTATGTTATTTATCTTTTCATCATCTAAGGTAAATAATTACTTGTCATCCATGACATCTCATTTATTTTTCTTATAAAATTAAAGAATTTTGAGAACATTAACAGTGCACTAGAATACTTATACGTACATCTTATGAATTTGCCAGCATATTTTAAATGCTTTAATTTAATATAAAAGTAGTTAGTGATTTAAGAACTCTAATGAAATGTTGTAAAGTGGTCAACATATTTACAATTAATTTTATTAATGTACAGTGAAATAATAACTAATATATTATTTATATAAGTTTAGTATTTTAATTTCAATATATATTGTTTAAAATTCTATTATTTTCACCAATTTGTCAAATAAAAAATAAAAAAAATTCTAGATCTTTTTAACTCGGAAAAAAAAAATGCTAGATTAGAATAAAAGAAAATTTAGGTGAATAAAATATTTATTATATTGCATATGAATAAATTTATTTTCCATAAGAATTTTATTTTAATATTAATCTATTCTATATATAAATAATTAATCATAACATGATTAAAATGAATAAATTTAGATATCTAAAAAAACTAAACAAAAGATTAACAATATATTGTTTATGATTATTAGTATTAATGATGTAGTGGATAAGATAATTTTGTTGTGTACTCCCTCCGTCCCGGAGTAAGAGTCCCACCCCCAATTTGCACGCTTATTAATAAATATTGGATGTGATGTAAATGTTGTGAGTGTAAAAGTAAAGTATGAGAGAGAATGAGTGGGAGAGAATAGTGAATTGATTGGTGTTGTGAGTATAAAAGTAAAATATGAGAGAGAATGAGTGGGGTGAATAGTAAAAATTATTTGCCATTTTAGGAATGTGACTCTTACTCTGGGACAGACCAAAAAGGAAAATGTGACTCTTACTTTGGGACGGAGGGAGTAATAATATCTTCTGAAGGGCAATTGTGTCATATAAATGATTAATTTACCAAAAATAAAATGCATGTAGTGGATAAGTAATTTTCGTAGTGAAAATAGCCCCTCCCTTATTCTATTCTTTACTTGATTTGAAAGCCAACTATATTTAAGATAGGAACAATCCCATATCTTCACGACTAATCCTATTATTGATGCTATAATTTTTTGTATCATAATTAATTGCTGACAGCGCTTGAGAAAGTAGAACAATCAAACATATTGCAAGAGAACGAAGGGAAGACAGCGTATTTATGCTAATTATTTATAATTCACTTCCTATTAAGATAATTATAGTAAACAAATCTTAACATTATTGTGAGTTGACCGTCGACTAGGTCATGCCTTGTGGGAGTAAGCTGTACGCGGATATTTACAATCTATCCATGGGATGAAGAATATGAGGACATACTGTGAGATATACTCATGTCATTTAACGATAAAGTGCTAACTTTATCTTTATTAAAAAATATTTTTAATTTTTACAATTTTGTGCGAGACATTTACAATGATAAATTTTACAATTTTAAATGAAAGGAGAGTTGACATCAATTGTGAAATAAATCTCCACCTATTATTGTTGGACACCAACATCTATTGAGTGGATTTGTGATTAATCAAATAAACTTAAATGTTTGTGTTGCTGGGCTATTGTGCATCGATAAAAATTTTGGGGAAAAAGCGCGTTTTTCTAAAATTTCAAGAAAAATGTGGTTTTACAATGCGTAGTGACATTTTTGTAAATATGTTAAACTTTTTTTAAAAACGCGTGGTTACATTTTTGTAAACAATTTGATCTTCTCAAAACCTCAGGCACTCTTCAAAACCACAACTGACATTCTGAACACATGCACTGACAATCTGTAACACATGTACTGACACTCTTCAACCCATAGACTAACACTCAAAAACACATGAACTGGTACCAACAATAGAAAATACTCTGGTCATCTTTAACACTACAACTGATCATTTTAAACACTACCACTAGGCACTAGCCATCTTTTAACACTCTAAATGCACTAAGCATAAACTCAGTTACATATGCACTGGCATTCAAAAACACAAAGGTCTTAAACACATGCACTGACATTCTAAAAATGCCCTGACGATCTTGATAGTTCATACTGGTTGTGCCTTAACTGTTGGTGTATATGCCTTAGGCATGTTATTTGGAAAATTGTTTGACAATGTTTGTTATCACTTTTCATTTATATAAAGAGATGTTTTGGATTATTATTTATTGTTACATGTTTTGTTATAATAATCTCTGTCCCTAGTACTTATGAAGAACTAGTATAAGTTTAATTCGATGATCATATGATAATCATGTGTATAGGATACAAGTTCAACTTAAGGGTATGTGTTGTGGAACATATACTGGACATGACTCAAAGATGAGGTTTATGTTTGTGTCAAAATATCATAATTAAACCTCTAATAGTTATATCATTAGAATCTTTGTACCTGAGATTATTGCGATCTTTCACGTAATAGAGATCATGTTTGACATATTCAAACGTCACTCTTAACCAAGTGATTATAAAGGATATGATTGGCATGATCGAAGCTATGTAGGGAAATGTAATAAGTTAAGATGGGATTTATCCCTCTTTATGAGAGATGTCAGGCTTGGGCCCCTCGATGAATAGTATTGATGAAATGAATGACCGTGCTCAAATGAATTGATGTGATCGATGTCATTTGTGTTATCAAAACTATTTGCGATCGAGAAAAGTATTGGGCATTGTAAGTTGACCATTGACCATGGCTTACGCTCAATGACATCGTGGACAAAAGAATTGTGATATGTTCTATAAAGGATCAGCGAACTTTGATAAAATTGTATCATTTGGGTAATCATGATAGCCTGCTACGGTCCGCACATGATTTATGAGAACAAAATGTGTTTGGACTCATTGCCAACTAGATATAATCCTATGGGGTCACACACAATAGAACGAATTGTTAAAAAGACAAAAGGGCAGGATTTTTGTCTGGCACGACCGTGCGGGTTATGAAGCACGACCGTGCCGATTACAAAGCACGACCAAGCTAATAATCAACAGAAGGCAAGGCACTGCCATCCCTATTGGCACGACTATACCAGATATAGGGCATGACCGTGCCAGTGCTTCCTTGACCGAAAATCTGCTGCTTAATTTAGGTAACGGGATTTAGGTTTCCTAGGTCCTTAAAGGTTAAGGACTAGGACCTATATAAACATCTTTTCACCAGCCATTAAGCATATGAAACCCAGTTGTTTGGAGAAACAATATTCTTGATCAAAGATTGAAAATCAAATATCAAGAACACAAAAATTCATATAGCCTATTTTGGATCTAGCAGTCCAGATCAAGAAGGAGTTCTTGATATTCGTTCATGTGTGGATATCCATAGAGGGTGATTGCTTAATCATCATCTTGTTCGTGTTCCTGCGATCGTGATTCAAAGAAGCGCGAAGAACAGAGATTGAAGATCTGAAAAAAAATTTAAAGCTCCATCACGGTTAGTATTCTAAATTAACCTTGTATTAATTTAATCATCTTGAACGGATCTAGGCTTTTGGGTTTTATTCCGCTGCGCATGATTGTGTAAAACCCAACATTAACAAGTATTTTATTGTGTCAATTCATATATTTTATTATCACCAGTGAGAGTGTTCGTTGAGCATCAGTTATGGTTTTTTTTTGCGTCATATAGTGTTTTTTAGTGCCAGTTGTAGTGTTTTTTTACCGCAAGTTGTGTGATCTATAAGTCTCAACGCGCGCAAACTTTCACTCATTTATAAAATGTCACCGCACACTATATTACACTAATTTATAAAAATACCACTGAGCAAAAATCCATTTCTTTTAATCACTAGAAAAAAGGTGTTTTTTACAACTCTAACTCATTTTGATATGATATAATTATTCGCATGGAGTCCAAATCCTCTGTGCCACTTTATGTACCACTTCATGTGCCATAAGTGATCTAATGGCTCATGTTGGGATATTTACGAATAGTCAATACCTTTCATATTTTGTATATATTCTTTCCTTATTGATAGGTGATAATTTAGGTATGATATTTGCTAGTTATTTGGTTAGCTTAATTATAGGAACTTGATTGACTCCTTCTCCAAGAAAGACTCTTTGTATATAAAGAATTGTACACGGTTTGTATCAACCAAGGAAATAGAATTATTGTTTTCTTCTCCTTCAATATTTTCGGTTTCTATGTTGGTACCAGATCCCTGTCGAATTCAGGGATCGATCAAACATACATTCTTCATCATGAACGTTGAAGGAAGAGAGAAGAAATCTCCAGCACCTGCCTGTTTTGTTGCGCAGACAGTTGTGCGATCTACTGCTCAAACAACTATGGGCACATATGGCTCACATGAGAAAAGACAGGATGTAAGCAATGATATTTGCTTTTACTGTAACAAGAAGGGACATAGGATGGCTTCATGCTTCAAGTTGGTGGGATATCCTGAATGGTGGGAAAAACCACGTTTGAAGAGTACTAAAGAAAGAAGTGGAAGAAAAATCACTTCGGCGATCACTACAGATGGAAATAAATCAGAATTATTGAGTGCACGAGTAAGTACGATGCATATCAATAGAGGAGGAACTGCTGGAAGGACGGATGCAGATTGGGCTCATTTGCTGGGCTTCACAAATGAACAATGGAGACTTGTTAAGGCGTATGTGCAGACACATGTACAGACAACTGGTCTCACAATTGACAGTGCTAGTGGTAAATTAGATGATGAATGTTGGCTTGTCGATAGCGGAGCCAATCGACACATAACAGAAAACATATCTCTGCTCAGGAATGTTCGTGAAATTGAGGCTAATTACATTGGCTTGCCCAATGGAAGAAAAATTATGGCCACAGGGGAAGGAGATGTTGGCATCGGAATAGATCTCGTTTTGAGAAACGTTTTATATGCTCCAACCTTTAATTGCAACTTGTTATCTGTTTCTCAATTACTTCGTGATTCCAATTATTTAGTGCATTTTTCTGACAAACAATGTGTTGTGCAGGATCGGGTCTCGAAGATTTTGATTGGTGTGGGTGAACAAGACGGGGGCTTGTACTACTTGAGAAAATCACCAAGGATGCAAGCATGCAACGTTAGGGAATCTGGAAGCTTTCAGTTGTGGCATCAGCGACTCAGACATCCTTCAAGTAAGGTGGTTGGTTTGTTACCCTTTGTTGATCGTAGTAGTATTAATAAAGATGTTTGTGGGATTTGTTGCAAAGCTAAGTAAAGTAGGGACAAATTTTTGCTTAGTGAAAGTAATTCTGATGAGGTCCTTGATTTAATCCATTGTGATATTTGGGGTGATTATCGTAAACCTGCTTTGTGTGGAGCTATGTATTTTTAACTATTGTGGATGACTGTTCCCGTGATGTGTGGGTATATTTGGTCAAGTCTGAGAGTGATGTTTCACAAATTTTGAAAATTTTTCTTGCCATTGGTAGAACGGCAATTTAATAAACAAGTGAAGAAAATCAGGAGTGATAATGAGACGGAATTCACATGTTTAGAAAAATATTTTTTTGAAAACGGTATTGAACATCACACTACTTGTGTTCTTACGTCCCAACAAAATGGAATGCTTGAAAGAAAGCATCGACATATTCTAAATGTGTCTCGTGCTTTAATGTTTCAAGCAAAACTACCAATCAAATTTTGGGGGGAGTGTGTGTTGGCGGCAGTACATTTGATTAATCGTACTCCCTCAAAATTGTTGCATGGAAAACTCCTTATGAAATTATTTTTGGAAAGCCTCCTTCTTACACACACATTAGGGTTTTTTGGTCTTTGTGCTAGGTCCGTTATTCCCGGAGAGATAATGATAAGTTTGCAAGTCGAAGTAGGCAATGTGTGTGTTTGGGGTATCCTCTTGGGAAGAAAGGGTGGTATGTTTATGATCTTGATGAAAATAAGTTGCTTGTTTCGAGAGATGTAGTGTTTGTGGAAAAGGAATTTCCTTTTGCTAATAACAAGACCAATTCGGAGGAAACATACACAAATTCGGGTCTTTTTCTTTGCAATGATGTAGAATTGGGTAAAGGCCTTATTAAGGGGTGAGGTTAGTCAATCTATATAGTTCATCAATTTTACTCTCTAAGTTGATGTGGGATATATGAGGCTTCAACACGCCCCCTCACGTGTAGGCTGATTATATGGGCTCTACACGTGGATCATCATTACGTCGGCATTATTAGCAACTCAAACCCACCACGGGTCAACTCTAACCCAATACGGGCACCCAACACGGGTTAACTCAAGCCCATCATCAACTTGAGCCGGCTCTGATACCATATTAGAATTGGGTCTTCATCCCCTTAAAAGGCCTTGTTAAGGGGTGATGTTAGCCAATTTATATAGTTCATCAATTTTACTCTCCAAGTTGATGTGGGATATATGAGGCTTCAACAGCTTACAGTTATTGAGATTGAAATTATTGTACTCCCTCCGTCCCAGTTTAAGGTTCTTAGGTTTTTTTATGTTTGTCTTTACTAATTTTGAGCAATAATTATATGTTGATCTAATTATCTTAATGAAAAGTTAAAACTTACTATTGATAGTATTTATAATCGTGTAACAATGATTGCTAGATCAATTTAATTATTGCTCAAAGTTCCTTCAGACAAACATAAAAAAAAAAACTAAAAACCTTAAACTGAGACGGAAGTAGTAATATTATGTACACATATAAACGGTTAGATTATAAATAGTACATAAAGTAACACACAAGTGGTAGATGAGAGCTCAACTCATTCGGTTGGGGTTATAACGAAACACCCACATCCATGATTCTTATTAATATATTTTTATTTTTTTTTGTAATAATTGCGTGGTTGGTAAGATTCCATTAAGTCATATGAACCGATAAGTCAATGTTTATCCCCTTCTAATTTTCTCATTGTCTTTTTTTTTTTTTGGAAGTAGAATTTTCTCATTGTCTTAATTTAGTAGCACTTGCGTGATTAGTCAAATCTATCAAGTCATTTGAAGTGGAAAGTCAAAGTTTAACCTATCTCATCTTTAATATCACCTTCATTATCTTTAAGGAAAAAATGCAAAAAAATAACCCCAACTAGTGGGTAGGGATGACCAAACCGGCCCGTAACCGGAACCGGACCGTAGAAGCCCGGAATCGGAGCGAACCGGCGAGTTAACCGGAACCGGAGTAACCGAAACCGGTGTAACCAAGGGCCGGTTAAGGTTCACATAAATGGCGAACCGGAACCGGAACGGAACCGGAACCGGACCAGCGTTTCCATTAAAAAAAAAAAAATCCCTTGTTTTTCAATAAATTTTAACATGTTTATTCATTATTGTATGATAAATAAAAAAAATCCCTTGTTTTTCAATAAATTTTAACCTGTTTATTCATTATTGTATGATAAAAAAATAAAAAAAATGTAGTGTGGAACCGAACCGGAACCGGATTGTGATGACCGGAACCGGAACCGGTGTAACCAAGGGCCGGTTAAGGTTCACATAAATGGCGAACCGGAACCGGCGTTGGTCATCCCTAAGTGGGGTTGTGCGGGTTTAATAACGTATCTCATTTTTGTCACAACAAAAATATCTAAACTCTTTTTGATGTGCAATGGACGTACCTATTGCTCACGCCGTTCAAATTTGGCCGTTAATTTATCATGTGCCACGCACATGACGTCTTTCTTAAGGGCAAAAGGTCAAACACAATAAGGATACTGTGATATCATTTCACAAAAACAAAGGGGTAAAAGTAATTCTAGTTTCAATTAACCCCCTTCCCCTTCCCTTTCCCGGTCCTAGCCAAACCGCCACCCACCACCGCTCATGTCCAAGAACGGCACCCACCATCATCACCAGTTCATCACCACTATTCCGCCACCATCCTTTAAACTAAAACTCCCCAAATCAGAACTTAACAAATCACTCCCTCACATGCCTAATTTTTCTTCTTCAACAAATCAAAAAATCAATAAAAAGAAATAAAATCGCGTTCCGGTATAAACCACCATCGTCGAAACAATCAGCCAAGATTTGTGAATGCGTTCCATTAACTTCCATGCCCAGTTATTCCATGATTTTCGCAATCTCTAGGGTTTTGTCACCATTAAATCTCTAAATGTTCCTTTGATTTTCGTCCACAAACATGATTTTAAATCTCTGAAATTTCCCTGCATCATTGAATCTCTAGGGTTTTGGCACCATTGATGAAATTTCCCCTACTATTGCCCATTTTCGCACTGATTTCAGACAGCATTTGATGAACTTCAAGCTTTGTTCTATAATGGAGATTTGTTTTGAACTTTGATGTTGGTGGGAGAGAGTGATTCCATTTCTAGGGTGCGTTGAAAGAGGAATGGAGCCATCACCTTGTGGTAGAAGATGAAGAGATATGCAAAGGGTGGGGATGAAACTGTAGCAAGAGGTAGAAGGGGTAGGGTTCAACGATTCATGATTCAGTGTTAGAACTTAAAACTAGGCTGGGAAGGGAAAAGGGAAGGGGAAGGGGAAGGGGATTAACTAAAATTAAAATAAAAAATCATTTAAACCCCTTTGTCTTTGTGAAATTGTATCACACTATCTTTATTATGTTTTGACTTTTTTGCCCTAAAAAAGAAGTCATGTGCACGGCACATGATAACTCAACGGCCAAATTGAAACGGCGTGAGCAATAGGTACCTCCATTGCACATCAAAAAGAGTTTATGTATTTTTGTTGTAACAAAAATGAGATAAGTTATTAAACAAGCACAACCCCAATAGTTGGGGTACTTGTTTTGCATTTTTTCCTTTAGTAGCGATTGGGGTTATCTAGTTGTAGTCAACTTCATTAACCACTTCCTTTCTCATTAAGCCTTGATGTTGCAAGAAACTTGCCGGATCAGTCCTTATCCAACGGTTCGGATAATCCCAGCAGAAGAACCTCCTTAATCGGATCTACACACACGAAACAATGAACGTAAACTGAGCCGAGGCTTCACCGGCGAAGGCCCTTCGGCGTGAGAATAAGAATTTGCTTATGTATGATAAAACAAAGAGAAATCAATCGACTAGAGTAAGATCCAAGAGAATTCGATACATGTTTGTCGTATGTGAGCTTGTTTATATAGGCACCAGTGGATTAGTCCTTACTTGTTAAGGAAGCCAAGGAGTCCGTTTTGGTGTAGAACTCGCATATTAGGAAAGTAGAATCCTGATAAGGATTGTAGTCATTGTTGCCTTATAGAAGAGGTCTCCTTATTAGGTAAGGATTCTCTTTATTCGTGTATAACTTCGGACTCCGCTTTGTATTAGGAGAATAGGACTTTGTCACCATAGAGATGGCACAAGTCGGCATAGGAACCCTGCCTCGACATGCTACGGAGCCGAGATAGGCCTAGGTTTTGACTTGGTTGTTAGGTAACCAAGTTAACCTTCCTAGGGCTAAGTGTAACTTGGTCGGCAAGGCCGACATACTTAGAGCCGAATTGATCAAGCCCGTGGGCTTTGCTGGTCAAAGGCCCGAGGCCTATTGGACCCAAGTACCCACCTCGGTTTATATCGTTCAAGCCTTATCAAATTAAAGTTGATTAACATAGAAGCTATTGAAGCTTCAACCGATGCGCTTCATGTTGTACCGTAGTATATACGAAAGGTACAACAATGTGAAGCTTGATTGAAGCTTAGGTTGCTTAACAAATTAGTTTCTATGCTACTAGACAAATGTCTAGATCCTTATAACAATTTTTAATAGTCTTTATTTACATATTTTTAGTGCGATATTTTTTAAAGGTATTTAACCCTCTTTAATAGTTTTTATTTTGAGATAATATTGTTTAATAGTCCAAATTTTAACATGTAATATTTGTATTTGGGATAGTCATTAATGTCTCTAAAATATTTGAGATATCCACTAAATAAAACCCCTATTATGTCTATATGTATCTAAAATTCGAACCAAGATGCTACCAAAAGCCATTCAAAACCACTTAATGAGACCATGTCCCATCTCAAGAAAGTACTCCCTCCGTTCCTGACTAAGGTTTTTAGTTTGACTTTACACGAAAATTAAAAAAAAATGTTTTGAGTATCAAAAGCAAAAGTGAAGTAGGAGAAAGTAGGAGAGAGAAAGTAGATAGAAAGTTTTTATTGTGAGAATGACAAGTGGGCCCCATTATGAGAATTTATTGAATAATGTCGTACAAAAATATAAATTTTCTTATTATTACGATAAATGAGGTATTTAAGTGAAAAACTAGGTAAAAACATGTTTTACGCTAAATTAGCGTAAAACGTCTTTTTAAAAATGCCGCAATGAGATTTTTGTAATCAACGGGAAGTTGTTTTAAAACACGCGGTGACATTTTTGTAAGTAACTGACGCTTATCGTAAGTGCTAGTGTTACAACCATAAACATTGGCACTTATTGACACTACCACTGACACTTATTGACAGTACCATTGGCACTTTTGACAAGTGTCAGTATTAGTGTTTATAAGTGCTAATGTAATGGCTGGCACTTTTTAACACTAACATTGACACTTATTAAAGGTGCTAGTGGCAATGTTTATAAACGTCAGTCCAAATGACTGGCATTTTGTAATTTTAACGCTGACATTTACGATGCTTGTCAGTTATTTACAAAAATGTCACCGCTTATTTTTTAAAAACAAACGTCAGCGTCTTTGCAAAACTCGTTTTTCATATCCTTAAAGCCAAAATCTTGGGTAAAACGCGTTTTACAGAACGCCTTGGAAAAACATGTTTTTAAAAAATGCGCTGTGGCATTTTTGTAAATAATCAGAACTTCTCAAACGGTTCTGGATATGAATATAAAGCCTTCTGGATATGAGATTGATAGCCATAACCTTTGAAAGTGATAGCCAAAAGGGTTCTGGATATCAATATTGTTTGCGCGCGCGCCCCGGGTCCGGCGCTTCGGGTCGTGAGTGATTGGTTGTTGCTCGATTGTTGTGAGTCGCCACCATGATTAACGGAACATGGACCGTGAGATTCTTGAGTTTGGGGGTTAAGTTATGGATTGGGAAGGTCAAGTAGCACCCAATCCACCCGATCTAGGATCGGTCTTGCTTACAAAATCATCATAATCATTATTAAAATTTTGCATTCATGTACAAAAGGAACCAAATAAATAATTTCTTATTTATTTGGAATGTCGGATTATATGCTTCGAGACCATCTCCATGAATTGGAGAGGCTCTAGGATGATCCTTTAATGGAATCATAGTACTTCAAAAGCAAAGAAGGAGATGAGAAGATAGAGAACAAATGAATTTACCTAAGCGTTCTTCGAGTATCCTATGGATGGCCTTGACTAAAGGAATTGATGATCCAAAAAGCTTGACTTGAATGGTGTTATGGAGTTGTGAATTTCGTGGGTGAGGGAGAGAGGATGATTATGAGAACCTTATTGATCAGATTTTGAGTGGTTTTTGGGTGAATGACCATTCTAGAGGTTTTTTAGTTCAAGAACCTCTATATTTATAGGATTTCTTGACCTAGGGATCAAGCCAAGGAGGTAAGTTTGGATGGGAATCAAAGACTTGATTTTCAAGGAGGTATTTTTGGACTCTAGGATCACTCATCATATTTTTCCCGGATTGCATGAGTGTTTGCCAAGAAACGGGGTTGAGATCAACAAGGAAACTGACCAAAACCAGACTGTCAAAGGGGGATGTCTCGTACGAGACATTAGATGTTTCGTACGAGACATCTTGTGTCTGAATAAAAAAATGCCCTTTTCTCAAGTTTAAATGTTCAATTTGGCCCCTAACTAACGAAGTCAGTCAGAAACTTAATGAAACATGTCAGACTTAACGAGTTTCGACCCAAATCAAAGGCGAGACATAGAAGTAGTGTGATTATGAATGAACGTTCAAAATGGGGTGTCTACAGATCCCCTCGACGACGATACTTATGAAAGAAGTAACGTCGTCGATAGAAAAGACACCATTTAGAACTTTGGGTATGGTCGTGCTGAAAAAAGCTGCCTACGTATTCCTTGGAAGGAAATTAGACCAAACGTAGTTCGACTCCAAAATATGCAAAAAAGGGAGCTTGAGGTATTTTGAAAATCATTTTAAAAAAAACAATACTGCAGTAAGTAAAGTTTAGAGTTTAGAGAGTAACCCATACTGAGGAATCAAAATCTTTGACCCAATTCTGAATATACTCCTTTGTTGATGACGAACCGTCTCCAGTTGCAATCCATACTGAGGAATCAATCTCTTTGACCCAATTCTGAATACCCTGTTGTTGATGACGAACCGCCTTCGGCTTTGGTATGAATCCTATGTTATTAGCATACGCCTTGATAACAATTATGGGATTCCTGATTTGGAGACGCCAATTTCTTGGACCTTTCTTCTCCTTTCAACGCGACTTCCTTTCCGTTGAAAATATGAATCCTATGCCATTAGCTTACACCTTGATGACAATTATGGGACTCTGAGGGGTGTGAATCCTATGTTATTAGCATACGCCTTGATAAAAATTATGGGACCACTGGGATTTGGAGACACCAATTACTCAGACCTTTCTTCTCCTTCCAACGCGACTTCCTTTCTGTTGGAAAAATGAATCCTATGCCATTAGCTTACACCTTGATGGCAATTATGGGACTCTAAAATGGTGGGGATCCTGTGTTATTAACTTACATCTCGATAACAGTTGTGGGATTCCCGGCATTGTAAATCCTGTGCCACTAATATACGTCTTGATGACAGTCTTCGGATTTAGAGTTTGCTGATGTAGATTTTGTTGTTCACCCATGATCTTGGATGTGCGGTGAGAATAAATTCGTACTGAGAAACAACTTCATTTGTTCCAATTCTGAAAATATTATTTTTGTTGATGACTCAATGTTCCATCTTGAATCGGGTTCAGATTCAACCTTTTAGTCAAAAGCAGGGCATTTATGACACTTCTGTTTAAAAGCAGGGCTTTTCTGAAATTTCTGTTAAAAGCAGGGATTTTTTGGAATTTTCCAAGAAAACAGGGTTTTCTTATGGTTTCCTGGGGATACCTCGTACGAGGGAGGGATACCTCGTACGAGATTTATTTGTTTTAACGCGAAACAGACACATATCAGGTGCTGAAAGTGATTTCAAAATCAATTTTTCTTATTTCATTTCGGGAGCTCTTCAACCCTAGGTGATTTTCTTCCTAGAAATCTCCATTTTCACCAAGATCTAGTGATTCCTAACCCTTTCAAACGGCCGGTGCACATCGTTCGCACAAGGAACACCTTTTCGGTAGGCATATGAAGGGTAAAGTGTGGGCGACGGATGAATTATGCCCGTTTCCCGAGGATCATATTTCTCACGCTGTTTGGGAAAGGAGGGTAAGGATCTCTTCCTTTGACTAAGTTTCCTTGTCAATTTCGTTGTTGCATGTCTCAATTTGGTGCTTTCGCAGTTGACTTTGCCGACTTTTATCAATTTTTCGCCTAGAATTATCGCTGCTAGGGTTTACCATGCATGGCTGATCTTTTGATAGGATTTCACTCTTGTTGATGTTGGAAATCATTGTAGTATTGTAGTACATGATTTTGACTTTCGTTCTAGGAAATTCTGCGATTTTTCGTGTAAAATGCTTAAATGAGGATTTTACCGAATTTTCTGACATTCGTCTCTTTTGTCTCTGTTGTTTGCAACCATTTAGAATCATCAACAACTGTAGAGACAGTGTGCGAGCGGTTGCTGAGGGGTGGGCAACTCTCAACGGTGAGATGAAGGAAGAGATTGAGAACATCGGGCTTAAGCCTTTCTTTGATGGCTTGGTGGGCGAGCGGCGAAACACCCATGTGCTCCAGGTTATTAGGGAGAGTTGGTGGGATGGTACCCAAACTATAAACATGAGGTGGGGCGAGGTCACCATGACTCCCACTAATTTTCATGCTATTACCGGGCTCTCTATCACCGGTGAGCCGATCGAGGTGGATATTGATTTTCTCCCTGATAGTAATGATATGAGGTATCTTCTAGGCTTCACTGTGTGCACCTCGGGCAAGGGTGTCCATCTCAAGGCCTTGAGGGATAAGGTGGATGCCTATGTCACCGCCAATGCGGGTCAGATGCAGTTTGTTAACACCCGCATCATAGCTGTCCGCGGCTTTCTATGGTGGGATTTTTCTGAGACGCTGTTTGCTAACCACGCGTCGACTGCCTTATTCACTCTACTGAGCTGCCTGAGGGACATGCAGTATGTCACAGATGCAAGCTGGGGATTAGCTGGCTTGGCCCACTGCTACGTGGCCATAGATGAGAGTTCGCGGGATCGGGCGAACGCTGGCTTAGGTGGATATAGCCATGCTTGGGAGGTATGATGTTCACTTTTTGCATTCCCCTTTTTATTTCAGCCCCAATTTATTCTGTCTCGATAGTATTTTTTATTTTAACCATTGTATATTGGCATTTTCCATGTTTCTCTCATTTACATGCTTGGGGATACACCATGTTTGGCCTCTACAACTTTGATCTCCGAGACAACACCATTATGTTTCCGGATACACTAAGGTGGCGCAGGGGTAACAGAGATACCAGCGGTGAGAAGGCTGAGGGTGCTGACTTGTAAGTGGAGCACATGCGGCGGTACCTCGATGAGTGGACAGCCGTTCCTAAGTTCGATAATGCTCTCTTTCCCTGGAGGAGCTTAGGGATCGAGCAGGCTTACTGGCAGTCAGGCCTGAGGTTGCTGATGATTGGCCTTAGTGGGGGATGCTTCTACTTGGGAGAACGAGTCTCTCATCAGCATAATGGCGGTAGGCTAGACCTTATCGTCCCTTTGGATCCACCGGCCCATATGCCTGATTCTTATACCATCGAGGATGGGGAGAGAGAGGACCTTATGATAGGTCAGGTCGCCTTCGACCATATACACCTCGAGGCTGATTATTATGATTTTCTGACTCTCCTTATGCCACGGCTGATCATAGAGGGTGACCAGGCTCAGGCCCAGGTGGTTGTGCATGTCCCTTTTCGTCCGCAGCTCGGACCAGATTCATTTTCCTACAGCATGGCTGAGGGGATAGAGAGCATCGAGGACCTTCCCACCTAGTACGATATGCCTGAGGGACTCGTACCTCCTGCTGATGCGACCATGGTATGATTTATTACCCTTCTTTTGCCATTTCCGTCATTCCACCATTTCATTTCTCTGAAGATTTTGACATCTCTTATTTGTTTCTTCTAAACAGGTGTCCATTACTGAGTATAGGGAGGTCGTAGGACGGCTTGCCCATTTTATGGCCTATGCCAAGAGGGTGAAGAGAGAGACCGTGGAACTCTTAGGCCGATTGGCTTGCCAGACAACAGAGTCGGATTCTTGCGGGAAAAGGCCTCGGACCGATGAGTGATCACGTGGCAGTGGAGACGTCTCTTTCCTTTTGATGCCTGAGTCGATAGGATCCCCCATTCCCTCCTTTGTCGACGATGTATTTATTGCCCCGGCGTAGGCGAAGACAATTTTTCTTTCTTTTGGTTTGTACCTATGCAACAGTTAATTCCTAACTCTAACACACAAACTTTTGTTAATTTTAGTTTTTATTTCTGATTGTGTAATGAATTGATTCACATCCGGTTGGTCAACCGGGGGTTATTTTTATGAGACGGATTCGTGTTGGGTCATTTATAGGTGATGTACGAACTGTTTCGAGTGAGTTTCTGAGGTGATCGAGACATGTTTTGACTCGTCGGGAAACCTGAATTTTAGCAAAGTCTCTGCTGTCTGAACTGGGGAGATGTCTCGTACGAGACATCGATGTCTCGTACGAGACATCCTTTGAATCTGCGACTGTTTCTCCTTTTTCCTCGAGGATTTGGTGTCCAAACTTGTATATAAACACCTCTAGTCCATCCTAGAATGCCATACAGCCTTAAATCAGTTCTGGGAACTCTTCTTTTGGAGTAAAGTTCTCAACCTTTTGCTCCCAATGGCCCCAAGCAAGTCCGTTCCTTCATCAATAATTGTTGATGAGTTCTCTCTAGACTCGGAGTTGGTGGAACGCTACAAGGGTGACTTAGCAACGTTCTTTCGTTCGTTTAACAGGGATCATCAAGAGAGATTCATAGAGATGTTTTGTTTTAAGATTCTTTTCACCTTGAAGAACCTAAAACCGGATTGGGACCTTTTAAAGGGAGTTGCACGCTTTTGGGATCCCTCGACCCATTTCTTCAACTTTTCACTTAATGAGATGGTCCCTAATGTAGAGGAGATGGAGACTATCTTGGATATGCCATTGACCGGGGTGATTGCGGTGCCCAAGTATGACAAAGTACCGGCGGAATCTCTCAGGGATTTATTGAGCATACGCCTTCCCGAGGCGCATAGTTATATTCATAACCGCTATGTTGATCTCCACGCTTTGCCTAGGAGATTCAGGGGTCGCGTGACACGTACTCATGGTGTGGATTCCCAATGTTGCCTCTTGGCATTGTGCTTGTTCAGAAGCATGCTTTTCATGAACAAGTGTGGCATGGTGTACACGGAGCTCGTAGACATCGTTTTGCAAGCTAGAGGATGAGCTTTCAACGTCGTTCCTCTCATCTTAGGGGAGACCCTTCATGGCCTTGATGAGTTACACCAAACGGGCTCTATGACTCGGGGAAGTCCGCTATTATTGACTATTTGGCTTAGAGAGCACTTCAGACTATTGAGTTCCCCGATCAATTATTCTCTTTATACCTTCCATAGGCGGAGATTGTTAGTAAAGGGGCTAAGCGTTGAGGAGTGGGCCCATCTTTTTGTTGGTGTTGTATGCTCTAGACACGTTATTTGAACGATTAATGTTATCTATTGATTATGTTTTAATAAAGATATTGAATGTTTGATTATTATATCCTTTGCATGTTTATTATAATAATCCCCGTCCCTGATAATTATGATTAATTGTTAGTATACGTTTAATAGATAAGCATATGATGATTATAGTGTATGGGATACAACAATTAAACTTATGAGTATTTGTTGGAGAACGAATACTGGACTGACCCGTATGAGATTTATGTCATGGTCACAATGTCATAATTAAATCTCATGTAGTTATATCATTTAATTCCTAGACCTTAGATTGTTACAGTCTTTCACATGATGAACATTACGTTTGACATATTCAAACGTTACCCTTAAACGGGTAGCTATAAATAATATGATTGGCATAATCGGATTCATGTTGGGAAGAGTAATAAGTCAAGTTGGAATTTGTCCCTCGTCAAGAGAGATGTCAAGCTTTGGCCACTCGTTGAATAGTATTGATGAAATGCATGGCCGTGCTCAAATATGATTTGTACTATCAATATATTCGGAAACGCGAAAGTATTGAACATTGTAAGTTGACCATTGATCATGGCTTACGTTCAATGACACCGTGAACAAAAGGATTATGATATGTTCTATAATGGATTAACGAACTTTGACAAGTTATATCATTTGGGTAATCATGATGGCCTGCTAGGGTCCGCTCATGATTTATGAGACAAAGTGTGTTTGGACTCATTGTCAACTTGATATAATCCTATGGGATCATACACAAGAGAACCAAAAAAAGGGAAAAATGGCAGACTTTTGGTCTGGCACGGCCGTGCGCCTTATAGAGCACGACCGTGCCATTAATCGACCAAGGCATGATTCTGGCGGAATGAATGGCACGAACGTGCCAAGTGTAAAGCACGACCGTGCCAAATAAAAAGCACGACTGTGCCAATATTGGGCGGCAGGAAAGCAGGCTCGCACCTAATGGCACGACCGTGCCAGTTTTAGGGCACGACCGTGCCAGTGCTGTCGACCAGAAAACTTGCAGTGCAAATTAAGTGACGGGATTTAGGTTTCCTAAGTCCATAAGGGTTAAGGACTTAGACCTATATAAATATCATTTCACCAGTCATTGTATATGATTGATTAACTTGTTTGGAGAAACATTATTATTGATTAAGATTGAGAATCAAGATCAATAATTCAAAAATCATACAGTCCCTTTTTGATCTAGCAGTCAAGATTAAGAAAGAGTTCTTAATATTCGTTCGCGTGTGGATACCCATAGAGGGTGATTCCTTTATCATCTTTCTGTTCGTGTTCCTGCGTTCGTGATCCGAAGAAGTGCGAAGAACCAAGATTCAAGATCAAGAGAAAAAGAATAAACCATCAAGGGTTAGTATTCTTGTATTCATCGTAGATGTATTTGTCTTAATCATATGAATGGATCTATAGGCTTTGGGTTTCATAAAATTTTAAATGCTTAATTCCGCTACGCATGTTACTCCAAAACCCAACAGTGGTATCAGAGCCCCGTTCATGTTGAGTATTTCAATACATAATCATGTTGTGTGCATATAAATTGTTTATGTGCCTAGCATGATTTGAATATTGGGATTATGATGTTTATGTGTTATATGCGTTTTATGTGGTTTATTGTTTTATAAATTTTAATCGCACTATTCAATCGCAATAAAAATTATGTTGGATTAAAAATTGTTTGGACTATCAATTTTTTATTGGATCAAAGTTTTGATAATCTAGAGATTCATGAATAAATTGTTTATTCAAGGTTCTGATGTTCATGGTGATTGGATCATGAAGAACACCAAACCCTAATTGAATCGGGAAAAACAATTTAGGACAGATTTTGGAACTTTAAAATTTGATTTTTCGAAGGGTCCGATCGGACCTAGTAGGCGACCCGGCTGGACATCCGGGTCTGGTGTGGGTGCGGCTTTGGGTCTTGGGTGTGGATCTCGGGCTTTGAATTATCTATTTGTTTTAGTCTGTTGAATTCTGAGATTGGTTCAAGGTTTGGATGGCTAGCCTACGTTCTCGAGACTATGTTTTCCAAACTTGATCGTAATCAAATATTCAAAGATAAAACGAAGTTAGAATTATGAAGAGTTCATAATTGCTAAAATTGAGAAACAAAGTTCTTGATTCAAAGATTGGAGATCCATGTGGAATTGTGAATGCAATTGGCCTACGTTCATCGAGACCATCTATTGCTTAGTTTCGGCCATATAGACTACTTTCTTGGTTTCTTGAATTAGTGCGGAATTGTGGTTGCCTAGTGATTTAGTTCGGCCGCACTTCTTATTGTCTTGATTTGGAGATAATAATCAAAGTTCAAATAATCTCATCCTCATAATTATAGAGAAACTAATGACACATAAATATTATGCTTAAATTAATGGAGATTAATTTAGTGACTAAACTTGATGTGTAACATGTTTATCTTATGTGATCATAAATGTGTTATATGCTATATGTTTGAACCTTCTTTAAAATTTAAGTTATGTGCCAATCTATGATTAAAACACTTGTGAGTACGTGGGTTACGCCCTAGCGTAGGCACATTAATTCTATTCATTTATAAGCAAGATGAGGAAACAGTGATTCCTATACGTTTAAAATGGTTTGACTTAATTAGGCTATCAAAACAGTTTTGGGCCTAAGGCACAGATGAGATTAAAACATGTTAGACATATGATGTCTAAAATCTCATAAAAGATCTAAGAGTAATATGTGATATGATTGACAAGGAGTTGTCTACCTAAATAACTTATTTTGAGCAGTCGTGCCCCAGCCAACTCAAAGTTATGTGAAATATGGATCTTAGCCCATTTAATTATATAATACATTGGATGTATTTGAAGGTTATATAATTTAGTGGGAGCATTTGTGAAATACTAATATTTGTAATATCTTTAATCTAGTTGGTACTTACATGTGATTACATGTTTGCATAATTGTAGATAATGGCTCCAAGTACAAGTTCTTTATCATTGCAATCTATCATTGAGAAGGAAAAGCTTCAAGAAAATGGAGCTAACTTCACGAATTGGAGGCATTTGATCTTGCTGTTGAGTTGAAAGATATGTTTCAAGAACAGGCAAGGCAAGAAAGGTTCGACACTATAGCTGCCTTGGTCTCATACAAGATGAGCGAAGGGCAGGCTGTGGGCCCTCATGTTCTGAAGATGAAGGCTCACTTTGAGCATCTAGAGAGGCTTGGCCATCCCATTGATGTTGAGTTGTCCACTGATTTTATTCTTAATTCATTGTCCAAAAGCTATAATCAGTTCGTCATGAACTTTAATATGCATGGGATGGATAAGTCCCTGTCTGAGTTACATGGGATGCTAAAGATAGCGGAAAGAAAATCGGTAAAGAAGTCGCTCCTGTGCTCATATTGTCTAAGGAAGGAAAGAGCCCTAAAGGCAAAGGAAAGTGTAAGGCAAAATTTGTCAAACCTAAAATTAGCAAGGCAACTGTTGCCAATGCTAATGTGGCTAAACCTATTCCCCAAAAGTATGAAATCTGTTTCCACTGCAATGAGATTGGTCATTGGAAACGCAATTGCAAGGTTTAAAAGGAATAATTAAAGAAGAAGAAGGGCAATGGGACTGCATCTACTTCAGGTATCTATGTTATAGATATTCTACTTTCTACTTCTAGTTCTTGGGTATTAGATACCGGATGTGGATCTCACATTTGTTTAAATGTGCAGGCACTAAGGAATAGGAGGCTACTCAAAGATGGCGAAGTGGACCTACGGGTGGGGAATGGAGCAAGAGTTGCTGCATTAGCCGTAGGAACATATGATGTCATTTTACCTAGCGCATTAATTCTTGTTTTGAACAATTTTTATTACGTTCCGGATTTTTTAGTAGAAATATTATTTCAATTTCTTGATTGGATAATGAAGGTTTTAAGTTTCTTATTGATAATAAGAAGTTTTCTATTTATTTAAAGGAAAAACTGCAAATATAGTATCTGAACTATTGGGGTTATTTTGGATTTGGTACCTGGACTCTCATTTTTTGCACCCGTCATACCCAAACTCTAATTTTTACTGTATCCCTCATACCTACGACTAACAACATCCACTTTTTTCCGTTAAGTTAGTCATGTTCCATACATGTGACTAAATTTTAAGGGTAAAGATGTTAATTCTAAAATATCCTCACCCCCTTATTCCCTAAAACCCACTCCCATGGAACCCCTCCTTCAACCTGCAATTCATAACTGAAATGTTTCAGAAATTCGCCATTCTTTCAAATCCAAAACCTATGAATTCTTTCTCATAATTTTTTCTCCTTTCAGCCCCAGATTGTGTGTGTGTGTGTATTTGTGTTTTGTCGAATTTGATTTTCTGGGTTGTTGTTGGTGGTAGTGGTTTTGTGACTTGGTGTTTAGTCAATATCCCATGATCTTGGCTTTCCTCCATGGATTCCGACGAATTCCATGGATTCCGGCGACTTTTTTCCCTTATTTTTTTCTTCCTATTTTACCCCTGCAAAATTGATCACGTGTATGGTCACATGATGACTTAACTGAGAAAAATGGATGTCGTTAGTGGTAGGTATGAGAGATACTGTAAAAATTAGAGTTTGGGTATGACAAGTGCAAAAAATGAGAGTCCAGGTACCAAATCCAAAATAACCCCAATAGTTCATGTACTATATTTGCAGTTTTTCCTTATTTAAATGATATGCTTTATTATACTGCATGTTCATTTAATGGCCTTTATGTTCTTGACGTTGAGAATGTGAATAATGAGGATATCTATAATGTAAATAAGAAATCCAAACCTAATGATGTAAATCACACTTATTTGTGGCATTGCCGTCTTGGTCATATAAATGAGAAGCGTATCTCAAAACTCAATGGGGATGGACTTTTAGATTCACGTGATTTTGAATCATATGAAACTTGTGAGTCTTGTTTACTTGGAAAGATGACTAAGGCACCTTTTACAAAGAGTAGTGAAAGGGCTATTGACTTTTTGGCACTCATACATACTGATGTGTGTGGACCAATGAGTTGCAATGCTAGGGGAGGATATCAATACTTCATAACTTTTACTGATGATTTTAGTAGATATAGCTATGTCTACTTAATGAAACATAAAGTGAATCCTTTGAGATATTTAGAATATTTCAAAATGAAGTACAGAATCAACTTGGAAGAACTATTAAAGCACTTCGATCCGATCGTGGTGGTGAATATTTAAGCCAAGAATTTGACAATCATCTTAAAGATTGTGGAATTGTTTCACAATTAACTCCATCTAGAACACCACAATGGAATGGTGTGTCTGAGCAGAGAAATAGGACCTTATTGGATATGGTCCGCTCCATGATGAGTCAAGTTGATCTTCCTTTATCCTTTTGGGGACATGCACTAGAAACTGCTGCTCTTACACTAAATAATGTTCCAACAAAATCTGTTCCAAAGACTCCATATGAGATGTGGACTGGAAGAAAACATAGTTTGTCTTTTATGAAGATTTGGGGTTGTGAAGCTTTTGTTAAGAAACTCATATCTGACAAACTTACACCTAAATCTGATAAATGTATTTTTGTTGGTTACCCTAAGGAAACCAAGGGTTATTACTTTTACAACTGCGCGGAAAACAAAGTGTTTGTTGCCTGTCATGGTACCTTTCTAGAGAAAGAGTTTCTCTCCAAAGGATTTAGTGGGAGTAAAATTAATCTCGAAGAGGTTCGAGAACCCGAAAATAACATGGAACAAAATGTTGGATCTGAACAAGTTTCACAAGGACTTGTGGAACCTATTCAGAACACTCAATTTCCTCGTAGAACTGGTAGGGTGCGATTCGAACCTGAGAGATATGAATTTCTCATGACGGATAGCAATGAAGTGGAAGTCATAGTTGATGACGAACCTACTTCCTACCAAGAAGCGATGTCCGCTCCTGATTCAGATAAATGGCTTGGAGCCATGTGTACCTTTTTTTTATATATATTTTTTTTTGAAAAGAAAGAAAAACACACAAAACACATAAAACACATAATCACATAAAATTACAACTCCCGAATCACCCGTGTGACGGGTAAATAAAACACAAAATTAAAACAGTCCGAGGGTTCAATTCTGTCCTGATGCAGGCAACTGTGCCCACACCCCACTGTTCTGCTCAGTCACTGAAACCTGTTTCTGTTCTGGAAACCAACCTAGAAGCGTGCGCCTCTGAGTGCTGATGTGGGCCGCGCGCGCATGGCGCAATGTTTATGGGAGGCGCGCGCTTCTGGGGCACACCTGTCAGAATGTCAGACTTTGGACTCAGGGGATTGCCCTGGTCCCATGTTCATATTGTAACCCCTGCAGAAGTGATTAGTGCAGAATAACAGAAGAAGAAGATGAAGAACATGAAGAAGTGGGCGATTCTGGTTCTTGATGCGGGATGCGCGCGCCTTAGGCTTAAAAGGCCAGACGCGCGCGCCTCCCCCATCAGGAAACAGAATGCCCAGAAAAGATGTAGATTTCGATCAGAATGCAAGTTTAACCCTCAAACTTATCTCCCCAGCAGATTCGCCACTGTAGATACCCCGGGGGAACCACGGCTTGGCTAGAGCGGTGAATTATCCTTGGATGTCTAACTTGTTTTTAGAGTCGCCACCTATGTTTTGAGGAACATAAGAAAAACCTATTGATTGTAGCCTAAGTTTGATTACGAAAACAGAGATTCTTTGTTTTGAGGTTCGGGGGTTAGATTACGAGATGGGAAGTACCGAAACACCCATCTCGCCCAACTTACGTTGGTCTTGCTTGATCGAAATCTACATGAATGAAAGTGTTCTTCTTCTTCTTCTTTAAGTCATGAAAAGGGGGGATTTAAAATAGGATTTGGAATGTAGGAGATAACTCCTTAACCAACCTCAATGAGATGAGGTGATCATTAGAGTCATGTCTCAAAATGATTTGGGTGATTGCACATTTGATTGAAGTAAAAAGAGAGAGAGGAGATGAAGTAGAAAAGAAAGGAAAAGATGGACTTTTACCTACAATTTGAAGAACTTCAAATATTGCTTGAAGAGATCCTTGGAGAACCTTTAGAAAGTGATTTTGGTATAGTTTTTGTAAGTTCAATCTTCGGTCCTTGAAAATGGAGGTAAAGAGAGGTTTTTATAGGTGAAAGAGGGGTGTTTTTGGTGCCAAAACTCAGTCACCAGAAATCCTTCCCGGGCAAAATCTTGTAAATTGAGCAAGGGAGGGAACCCTGGCCAGAAATCTGTAACTGACGCCCAGAGGCGCGCGCTTCCTGCTTTGGGGGCGGGAGGCGCGCGCGTCTGGATCCTCCTGTAGAAGGCGCGCGACTCAGAGAAGGCAATTTTGACAGAATGGACTAGAAAGTCAGCCCTGTCATTCAGTTTAGTCCCTGGACTTAACGAAGTCAGTCAGGAACTTAATAGAAGTGACAGAAACTAACGAGAAACACTTAAAATGGGGAGAAACACAAAATTAAATGTGCAATCAGGGTAAGCGGTCCAAGGCGGGGTGTCTACACCATGGAATCTGAAATTAAGTCCATGTATGATAATCAAGTTTGGAGCTTGATTGATGCGCCCGAAGGTGTAAAAACCATAGGATGCAAGTGGGTTTTCAAAAAGAAAACTGACATGGATGGAAAGGTGCATACTTATTAAGCTAGACTGTAGCGAAAGGCTATAGGCAGATTCATGGTATTGACTATGATGAAACCTTTTTGCCCGTAGCAATGATCAATTCTATAAGAATTTTATTTGACATAGCTGCATATTTTGACTATGAGATATGGCAAATGGATGTTAAAACAACGATCTTTAACGGGAAGTTACTTGAGGATGTTTATATGACACAACCTGAAGTTTTTGTAATTCCAGAAAATTCTAATAAAGTATGCAAGTTGCAAAGATCCATTTATGGATTGAAGCAAGCCTCTAGGAGTTGGGATCTTCGATTTGATGAATCGGTCAAAGAGTTTGGCTTCATCAAGAACGAAGATGAACCTTGTGTATACAAGAAGATTAGTGGGAGCGTAGTATTATTTCTTGAGTTTATATATGATACCAGTTAATTTATTCAGGTGTCATTCCCGTTTTTCCGCTTCTTGTTAGTCACGCGCACCAGGTTCGAGGTTCTATTAGGGAATCCCGGGACTTGGGGGCGTGTCAGGTTGGTATCAGAGCTATGGTTTAGCTCTAAGCCTGGATAGGGTCTATGGCCTAGCTTGGGTTAGTCTTGGGTGTGCTACCGACGTCGAGTGCTTCGTTACTTGTTGTTATACCAGGCATAGGACTGGTGTTGATAGTGTTGATCCCAATTGGAATTAGATGGTTTGAGAATCGAGAGAGAGAGTCTTTAAAGACTTAGGCGTATCTATCTTGTGCAGTGGACATTGTTTCGTGCTATATATGCATGCTTGTCCTCATTTCTTGATTTACGTGAAAGTGTATTCTCTAGTAAAAGACTACCTGCTTGATATCATTATTTATAAGAGCTTGATAGGAGTGTGGGTGATAACACCCTATACGTTATATGTTAACTTGGCATGTTACCTATATGGGACATTGATGTGATACGTGTTATGGCTTGGCTTTTACGTGTTATGATTTGGCTTTCTATATGTTATGCCATTCTTGTTTGCCACAATAGATGGTGAATATTTCTATGCTAGTATGCTTGACTATTTATATAAGTATGATATAATTATGTATAATATTCATGTTTTGCATTGAAAGTCCGAAAATGATTATCAAGGTTGTGCTGAATATGTAGCATATGTGGTTGACGAAAGAATGTCTACACCAAAATTGAAGGATGTATCCATTCTTTGTGAGATCTGAAATATTATTTCTACTGAGTAGTACATGATACATGATGAGAACCTTGAGTTATCTTGAGTTGCTACGATACAAATATAGTGCTGATATTTAAATCAATGTTCATGACATCGGTTGAGTTCAAAGTGTTGAAGATTCAACTTGAGGAATTTCTTGATAGAGGATTCACCCAGCTTAGTGTATTTGCGTGGGGTGCATCTGTATTGATTGGCATGAAGAGATATGGTACTTTGCGATTTCATATTGAATGCAAAGCGTTCAACCAAGTGACTATAATGAACCAGTACTTGTTATCGTGTATGGATGAATTATTTGATCCCTGAAGCTAATCAGTGGTCTATTCAGTGTTTGATTGATAAGTGGCTACCATTAGTTGGAAAGTCAACTATGAGGATATATTGAAAACATCTTCTCATATCAGGTATGCTCGTTATGAATTCGTGATTATGCTATTTCGATTGATATGTGATCTAGCAGTATTGATGGATTTGATGAATAATATATTCAAACCATAATTATCTCTCTTTGCGATGTATTGATTAATGACCGATTGGTGTATACCAAGTCGCAGACTGAGAATTGATTGTATTGAAATTTCTCGAGAGAAACAATTGTTTCCAAAAGCTAGCAAGAGATAGATGATCTATTATCTTGAAGTGGGTTTACTTCAGGCATCTTTGTTGACCTATATAAGTGGAAATAACCGAGGTATGCATGTTCTTGAGATTTTCTTGATCTTGTTAGAGATTCATTAATGAATTTCGAAGGTAGCTCTACCATTAACTATTTGACATAGAAAGCTACACTTTCCGATGGATTGATAAACGTGAAGCCAATTTTTTAAATATTGAAATGATGGATGACCATAACTTCAGTATTTGACCTTGCCTAGTGGATTTGACTAATATGATGGTTAATTGGAGGATATGACCAGTGTTACTATTTTCTCATGTATATGTCAAGTTTCACCAATATAGTGGATATGATAAATTCATTATGCATAATGAAGCTCGAACAAGAGATAAAACGTGTGTTAATTCAAAATGGTAACGTACTTGTATATGCTTCGAGGAGATTGAATTTTTATGAATAGAATAATTCTACTCATGACTTGAAAATGATTGTGATCCTACGGCTATTGTATTAGCGGATTCATTGAACATAAAGACTTGTATTTCATGATTGATGGTATTGAATGGGAGAAAATTTCTGAGTATTCAACTAAATCCTTGAATTGCGATTATTTGAAAGCAGAATATCAGAGATCGTTTGATTTGTTATAACCCTTCGAGATTTGCGAATATATGAATATATTGCGATGGATTTTGTTGAGGGATTACCATTTAATAGATGAGTCCCGATGATGTTTGGTTATAGCGGATTGACTAATCAAGTCTGCTTGACTTTATGTGTTTTGATGTTATTATTGATACATCTTGATTACATGGGATACCTGTGGATATAATATATGACAGGGATTTTGGTTCTACATCTTGTTCTACACCTTGTTTTACATCTTGATTATGATAATTTTTCTGAGCACTCTGGATATTTAACCGAGTTTTCTTCTTGATCATATGTTGCGAGCATGTGAAGTGGATTTCCTTGTGGCTATTGTATGAGCTTGCTATTTAGTGGAAATTCCATTACACGAATTACTTAGTATATGGGTAATTGCTTGTATGGATACTTGATTCTTGTCTTGAGCACGGATACTTCTTGTGAAAGTTTCATGGGAAAATCACGGTATCGAGAAGGTTATGTGAGAATAATACTCCCAGGTAATTGATAATATGGTGTGGTATACCATATTCTTGCTATTCTTGAGTTCTATTTGTTATTTATATGTGTTACAATTTCGATCAGTAAAATTCGAGGACGAATTTTCTTTAAGAAGGGGAGGATGTAACGCCCGTCCTAATTCCTGTTAAATTCTTGCCTTGCATATTTATATGCTATTTTATTTGAGTTAATTATTTAACTAATTGAGATAGTTTAGGACCTAAGTGTTCAAAGTTGAAACCTTAGGGTCATTTGTGAAAATTAAAGTTGAGGGGCTTAATTGTTAAAAGTAGAACTTAAGGGTCCTAATTGCAAATCTTTGAAACTTGTAAGGATAAAGCTTGTGTTGCTTTTTCTCTGAGATCATTGTTTCCCCAATTCTCTCGTACTTTCTCTCTGTCTCAGAAGAAAGTTAGGGTTTACCCTATTCTCGATCCCTCTTGCTTAATTATGCCTCTATTTGAAAATCCGACTTCGCATAAATGATCAGGGCGGTGAGTAGAGCATTTCCTGCCGATCAGAAATTAGTTTGGGTGAATTTGATTTCGGACTAGGTAAGTCACTAGCTCCCCCTTGCTTGTAATAACATGCCTATGTGTTATTCTTGATACTTGTGCTTGTTAATTTCGTGATTGGAATGAGTTTTGTGATACTTGTAAATTTGGAACAAAGGGAGTATTATAAAACTATGGGAAAGAATGAATAGCTTGAAAGGTAGTGTCCTGAGTACGTTGAAATATACTCCTATTCGTGGGACGGTGAAATATTAACTTGACTTAAATGCTTATACAAGTATATTAGAAAAATTATACTTATACTTGTAAGACGGGGAAATTAATGAAAGTATCCCTAAATGAGTATATTAGTATATTAGAAAATTATACTTATACTTTTAGGACGGTGAAATATTTAATTGGAATAAAAGACAATTGTCCTATTATTTGTGGGATGGTAAAGGAAATAAAATGAATTTGAAATAGTGTCTTGGGAATGATACTTCCCTCCTAGGTACTCTTGGCATTGTTATTTGTTAGTAAAAAGTATACTCCTATGCTTGGGACGGAGAATTGTTAAGCCTGGGAAGAAATTGCAATCTGCTGGAAAAAGCACCAGGCGCCCGCCCGGGGTACTACCGAGCGCCCGCCCGGGTAAGAATGAGAGCGCTACCGGGTAAGAGTAAGAGTGAGCGCCCGCCCGGTTAAGACCGAGCGCCCGCCTGGTCCCCTGTTTTAACAAAAGTGTTTAAATCCCAAATGAAATGAAACCTTACCCCTCCTAAGGCATAGAGCCTTAGTATAAGATGTCCTAGCAAGTGTATATGTACCTTTTGGGGCATTAGAACTTGGTCTTGAACATGAATATTCAATGATTTGAATAGAGAATTTGAGCCTAAGAGTAAGAACTCTTTTAATTGTCTTGAAAGTGCTATGAATAAGAACTAATATGTTACATGTATCTTGAAATCAATGTTTGTGTACCTTAGGGGCACTAGAACAATGTCTTGAGCTTGAGTATCCTAGGAATAGGTTCATGAATTGTAAGTATAAGATATGTAATTCTTTTACTTAGCTTGAACTTGAAGTATAAACAATTAAATCTTGTACATGACTTGAATATCCAAATATTGGAATAATAACTTGAGTATAAGATAATTAATTCTTGTAAATGTCTTGAACATCCAAAGAATTGGATTGAGAACTTGAATGTAAGATGATAAAATCTTGTACATGACTTGAAACCAATACGTGTGTATGGTAAAGTGCTATGAACAAGCACTAACTTGTTAGAACTATTCTTGATGTGTATGTGCAAATCTTGCACATAACTACTTGATAGAATGTGGCTTGTTGACTACTTGATACTTGGTATTAATAACCAAAGAGTTAGAATATGGAACTAGATAGAGAATGATCAACTCTATTACATACTCGAATCTAATACGTGTGTATTGAAAGTGCTATGAACAAGCACTAATGTGCTAGTAATTGGTTTTAATCGTGCATATACTCAATGAAGTATATAAAGTATAAAGAAAATATCATGTTCTTGAGTTGAGTTCCTAAAGAAATAGGGACTAGTGTAATATGAAGATAATTCATAAAACAATGATAATAGAACATAATATGTGTTGGAAAATGTATTCGATTATTAGCGATAAATATACGCGAGATATGATTGTGACTAGGTACAATACGACCTATTCGACTACGTGCTTAGAGTCTAAGATGTTGGGCTCTACTTGGAAGTAAGGGTATCGTGATAGACACATTAGTGTGTTAAAGACTATACGAATATGTACATGCAAATATGGCATATGACAAAGTGATATAGAATGACTTACCCTACTACTTGGTTGGGGTCTGTTATTAATAGACTCTAATTTGGCTTGATTGTGTTACGTGGACACATTATGTGCCATTGTTATGCTGATTTGTATTCGCAATTATTGCGTACGTGTACTTGTATTTGGTGAGCACATAATTACATGGTTCATGAAGGACTGGTCCACTACTTTTGGATTAGTTCTACTCTCTTAGTTCAAGTAAATACCTACTTGTGCATTCTTGTGTGAGTCCAGCTGGTCCTTGCTTGTTCGGAGATATATAGGTTCACGCTTATCGCGAGTGCTGGGGCTAAGTGATAATCGGGGATCTATGTATCTGCGCTTGACCCCTTACTACCAATCATAGTAAAGGCATATAGCCTCCTTTGTTAGAGCAATACGCCTGATAAAGTGACTGCTATACCTCTTGTCTTGAATCTTGTTCTTGAGTGTGACACTGGTTACCGGGTTCTATTGTGTACTGCACAGCAGCAACTTGATTGATCGTGATTTGTCAACTGCAATAAGAAACAACAACAATGGTTTACTTGGGAGGAATAAGGTTGGAATATCCTTTGTAACGTGATAGTTTAGCCTTATGTGCTAGATTCTTGATGAGTTGGCTTAACCTCTTATATACTTGTTACTTGATGACATCTTGAGCATGAATACTTGATAATCTTCTTGATTTGCATGATTACATGATAACATGACATGTACTTGTAGCTAGTAACTTACTGAGATTTATCTCACCCCGTTCCTTGTTTATTTGTTTCCCCCCCAGGAAAGCAAGTGGTAATACGTTGTGAGGTTCGACTTAGCAGGGGCCTACTTGGCAGGTTGTTATTGTTTGGGGATTGTTATCCTTTCCAGTATTTGGTGAGGACGATCTTGTATCAGTTGTTTAGACTCAGTATATTGGGTAGACTTGTATAGTGTTCTTGTAATGCCAGCGTATGTGCTAGGCATGTTTTCCGCTGTGTACAACCATTTGGTTTAAATTTCTTGGTATAGAACTCGTTGTGAGCTATCTTAGCTCGTTCCTCTTGAGTTTATATATGATACCAGTTAATTTATTCAGGTGTCATTCCCGTTTTTCCGCTTCTTGTTAGTCACGCGCACTAGGTTCGAGGTTCTATTAGGGAATCCCGGGACTTGAGGGCGTGTCAATATTGCGGTAGATCTAAGTCGGTAAATGCGATCACATTGCCAAATTGGATTTGGCCTACCATTTGCGTTCACTCTTCGGGAGTTATTTCTTTGGGCACTTCGACTTGGGCCAATGCTTTTGATAGCATCATTTGATGTTTGTTAGATGAGTGTAGCGACCCCAAAACCCGTCCCTATTTATTTTATTTTTTTGGGGATTTTTATTTGACTTATGTGTGCATTTTATGTGTTGCATCATATTTTATGATTTGCACATCTTACTTGATTATTTGTGTTATTTACTTACTTAGTAATAATAAAGGTTAAAGGAGTTAATTGATTAAGTTGAAACTTTAGGGTCCTTATTGAAAATATAAGTTTAGGGGTCTAATTGTTGAAAACGAGAGTTGGGTGACCAAAGTTGAAAAAGTGGATAAAAATATCTTCTTATAACTTAGGCATATCTCTTCTCCCACTGTGTTAACATTTCTCTGCAACATTCTACGGTTCTTCCTAGGTTAAGAAGAAAAAGGTAAGTTCAACCCATTTCGATTTCATTCTTTTTATTTACTTATCCGTTTTAAAAACCAATTATATAAAAATGATCAGGGCGTTGAATAGGTCATTTCTAGCCAAATAAAACTTATTCCAGCGATACTTTTTCCGAAAATAGGTAAGTTACTAATTCCCCTTTAAATGTTAAAATGGTCATATATGCTATACCTGATACTTGTAATTGTTATTTTGTGATTTGGGTAATATTTGTTATACTTGTAATTTTGGGACAAAGTGAGTATTTAGTATGTTGGGATGAAGTGGGAGAAGCCAAGATTTGGGGTGTTCAGATGGTTAATGATTCAGTTGAGAAGGTTAAACTTATTCGGGATCGTTTGAGTACTGCCCAGAGTAGACAGAAAAAGCTATGCCGATCATCGAAGGCGAGACCTTGAGTTCGAAAAAGGTGACTTTGTGTTTTTGAAGGTTTCACCTAAGGTTGGTATTCTAAGATATGGAAAGAAAGGGAAGCTTGCACCGAGGTATATTGGTCCATTTGAGATTCTTGGAAGAGTGGGAGATCGTGCCTATCGTCTTGCATTACCTCCTTCTCTTGATAAGATCTATAATGTGTTTCATATCTCTATGCTTCGGTAGTATGTGTATGATCCTTCTCATGTTTTATCTGAGGTACCCGAGGATATTGAGCCGAGTATGTATTATGAGGAGCATCCAGTCCAAGTGATTGATTCTAAAGTCCAAGAATTGAGAAATAAGAGTATTCCTCTTGTTCGAGTTGTGTGGAGGAACCATAATGTGGAAGAATCAACTTGGGAACTTCGGGAAGAGATCGAGAGAAAGTACCCTTGGTTGTTTGAGGGCCTCGGTAAGTAACCCTAAAATTCGGGATGAATTTTCTTTAAGGGGGAGTGATTGTAGCGACCCCAAAAACCGTCCCTATTTATTTTATTTTTTTGGGGATTTTTATTTGACTTACGTGTGCATTTTATGTGTTGCATCATATTTTATGATTTGCACATCTTACTTGATTATTTGTGTTATTTACTTAGTTAGTAATAATAAAGGTTAATGGAGTTAATTGATTAAGTTGAAACTTTAGGGTCCTTGTTGAAAATATAAGTTTAGGGGTCTAATTGTTGAAAACGAGAGTTGGGTGACCAAAGTTGAAAAAGTGGATAAAAATATCTTCTTATAACTTAGGCATATCTCTTCTCCCACTGTGTTAACATTTCTCTGCAACATTCTACGGTTCTTCCTAGGTTAAGAAGAAAAAGGTAAGTTCAACCTATTTCGATTTCATTCTTTTTATTTACTTATCCGCTTTAAAAACTAATTATATAAAAATGATCAGGGCGTTGAATAGGTCATTTCTAGCCGAACAAAACTTATTTCAGCGATACTTTTTCTGGAAATAGGTAAGTTACTAATTCCCCTTTAAATGTTAAAATGGTCATATATGCTATACCTGATACTTGTAATTGTTATTTTGTGATTTGGGTAATATTTGTTATACTTGTAATTTTGGGACAAAGTGAGTATTTAGTATGTTGGTTTGGTTGGGTTCAAAGTAGTATTAAAGTCGTTTTGAGACTAATTTGGTAGTTTTAGTAAAGTTATAAACGTTAGTGTTGTACTTTTGGGACGGTGAAACGAAAGGAGTATAAATCATTTTGGTTTTGGCCTGTCGAGTGTGTTGGGCGGCCGCCCAAAAGGGGCGTGCGGCCACACACTTATCTGGAAGATTTTGTTCTTGAGAAGTTAGGATGTGTGCGACCGCACACCCTGTTTTGGGCGGCCGCACATTTTCCCCTGAATCTTATAGTTTGGTTGAGGTAAGGTATAGAAGGTTAACTTTGATTTAATCCTTGGGGTATTGTCTAGGACCAATATATGAGTGTCCTGGGATATTGTCATAGTTAATGAGAAGGGTGTTCAAGTGTGTGCAAGAATGTAGTGTGACCTTGAATCATGTTGTTGTAAACTCTTTGTGGGTGATTCTTTATGTGCATCTTTGATGTGTTTGGCTTGGTTCATTATTTTAGAATCATTGCCCCGGTTGTTGTTGTTTAGCAAGTATTCATTACTGTGCTTCTTGTGGAAAGTCCAGCTGGTCTTGTTGTGGAGTCAGGCAATGGGAGAATTATAGTGGTACAAGTATGTTCACTATAAGGTTTTCCATTGGTACCTCGTGTTAGGCGGTGGGAGAATTATAGTGGCACATAAGCCAAGTTCACTATAAAGTGTCCACTGTGCCTTCTCTGTTTCCCCAGTCCAGATTGGCCTTGGATGGGATGAATTGATTCCTTTGGTGAGCGTTTGGGTTATGACTTTGTGTCATATTTCCCTCTCTGGCTATTTTGGTTCTATTGGTTATGGTTTGGTTTTCGGGATCGTGGCTTCAGCTATTTATGCTGCTCAGATGGTTTTCTCAGTTGGTTTTCTCAGATGGTATTCTCAGACAGTTATGTTATTGGGTAAACCTTGGCTTGGTATCCACCGGAATGTGGCCTATGTGGTAATTGTAGTATATGAGTTTATTTTACCTCTCATACTATGTGCTATGTGATTGCTATGATACTATTCTTTATGATTATCATTTTAGCATGAAACGTAGTTGTATTTTAGTAGGTTACTGAGATTTATTCTCACCCTTTATTTGTTTACTGTTTTAGATAAAGGCGGGTCCAGGGGATAGGACACTTGGCACGGGAGGACGTTGGAGTGGTAAGAGTTGGGACTTGTTTTGTTAAGGTTACATTATGTAAATGTAAAACCTTTTGGGTAGAGTACCCGTACTTCCTATTGTCATACCTATTTTGGTTAATGTTGGTGTATGTACATTTGGATAAAATTTTGTAAGCCTTCGTGCTAAATACTTTCGTTGTGAAAGTGGTTGTAAAGTTTGTTTAAAGTTAGATGAAGTCTTTGAACTTCAAGTGTGATTTTGTTACACTTTATAAAAGTACATTTCGAAAATTTTTCAAAAATATTTTATAACGTCTTCCACTCGTGTCCCGAGCATGGGGCCAAGTAGGACCACGGGTCTAGGGCCCGACAGTTGGTATCAAAGCTAGGTTGTAGATGGTATAGAATGACTAAATGACCTAGGAGGGTAGTAGAGTATAGAGTGAGTAACGTTGAGTGTTCTATGCAGGTATTCATTAAAAATGGTTGAGAATG
Source organism: Campanula takesimana (assembly GCA_026119855.1). Lineage (NCBI taxonomy): Eukaryota > Viridiplantae > Streptophyta > Magnoliopsida > Asterales > Campanulaceae > Campanula > Campanula takesimana. The sequence continues at coordinate 404,881 of JAOWBW010000301.1, forward strand.
AAGGAGATTAGGCTGGCTCTTCAGGGCAAGGGGATGCCAGAGAAGAAGCTCGAATTATGTTTCAAGGAATGTTCGAAGCAGCAATGAAAACTTTAAATGATTAGAGGCAAGAAAGGAACAGGTACCACCAAGATATGGCCTAGAACAGTTTCTGAAAATGAAGCCTATGGAGTATGATGGAGAGCCTGATGTATCTAAGACTGAAAGGTGGATTGAATGAATGGAAAATATCTTTGATGCTTTGAGATGTTCTAAGGAAGATCAAGTCAGGTTTGCAACTTATAAGCTGAATGGAGCTACCGAGCATTGGTGGAAAGCTTTGAAAACTAAATGGGATGAGACTCATGTACCTTACACTTGGGAGAATTTTCTGGAAAAGTTTAAAGAACACTTCATTCCCCGGGTAGATCAAGACAGGAAGGAAATGGAATTTCTTAGCTTGGAGCAAGGTTCTATGTCAGTTGCTCAGTATTCAGCTAAATTTTCAGAATTGTCCAGGTATTGTACTCACTTAGTGGCAACTGAGGAGAGAAAGGCTACGAGGTTTTTGAAAGGTTTGAAAACTGTGATTAGAACTCAGCTAGTATCCCACAAGTTGCAAGATTTTCAGGATGCAGTTGATCGATCCTACCAGGTGGAGCATGATATTGAGGAACATAAGAAGAAAATGGAGTTGTTAGGCGCAGGGAAGCAAGTTAGGAAACAACAACAACGTGGTGATAATAGAGGAAATCAAGGTGGATCTTCACAATTCAAAGGGTCTTTCCAGAGATAGTCAGGTAATAGAAATCAAAGTAACACTTCAGGGAGTCAGAGCAGAGGAGTCTGTAATTATTGTCAGAAAGAAGGGCATTCAGAAGAAAGATGTTGGAAGAAACAGGACAAATGTTTGAACTGTGGTTAGTTGGGTCATTTTCAGAGGGATTGCCCTAAGTTTAAGATGCAGGCATCGGGAAGTGTAGTTGGGTCTTCTCAGGGCTAGAAGAGGGATTCTTCAGGAAAGCCTAAGGTTCAGGGTCGTGTCTTTGCCATTTCTCAACAACAGGCTTCAGATTCCTCTAATGTGATAGGAGGTATTATTTCTGTGTCTAGTTTAAGGGCACGTACACTTATAGACCCTGGCTCATCGCATTCTTATGTGTCTGTGCATTTTGCTTCTCGATTGAGTTTGTCTTCTGAATCTCTACCTTATGTGTTAGAGGTGTCTACTCCTATAGGGGAGTGTTTAGTGACCAATGAGGTGTTGCATTCTTGTGATGTGCATATACGTGAGCATGTTTTACCTGCTAATTTAGTTATCTTACCATTACAAGATTTTGATATTATCTTGGGTATGGATTGGTTGGGTAAATATTATGCGTCTGTTGATTGTGCTAAAAAAAGTGGTCACATTTTTTATCCCTAATGTTCCTAAATTTACTTTTGAAACTGTTCCTTGGGGTAGAGAGATTCGAATTATTTCTTATGTGAAGGCTAGAAAGTTGTTGAACCGTGGTTGTGCGGGGTATTTGGCTAGTGTTTTGGATACTACTAAAAGGGTTCCTGATATTGAGGATGTTCCTATTGTTAAAGAATTTTCAGATGTATTTTCTTCTGAGTATGCTATGCCTCCTGACCGAGAAATCGAGTTCTGTATTGACTTACTTCTAGGTACAGCTCCTATATCTGAGGCACCTTACAGAATGGCCCCAGCGGAGTTGAAAGAGTTGAAGGTTCAGTTGCAAGAGCTACTTGATCGAGGATTCATTCGTCCTAGTGTATCCCCATGGGGAGCTCCAGTATTATTTGTTAAAAAGAAAGATGGGTCCTTGAGATTGTGTATTGATTACAGAAAGCTGAATCAGGTAACTATAAAGAACAAATATCTGCTTCCTCATATTGATGATTTATTTGATCAACTTCAAGGGTCGGTTGTCTATTCAAAACTTGACTTGAGGAGTGGGTACCACCAGTTGAAAATCCGTTCTGAAGACATTTCTAAAACTGCTTTCCGTAGTAGATATGGCCATTATGAGTTTCTTGTTATGCCTTTCGGGTTGACTAATGCTCCGGCTGTTTTTATGGATATGATGAATAGGGTCTTTAAACCTTATCTTGATACCTTCGTGGTTGTATTTATTGATGATATTCTTGTTTATTCCAAGTCCCGGGAGGAGCATGAACAACATTTACGAATGGTTTTATCTGTTCTTCGTGAGAAGCAGTTGTTTGCTAAATTCAGTAAGTGTGCTTTTTGGCTCGATGAAGTATCTTTTCTTGGGCACGTGATTTCTAATAAAGTTATATCAGTTGATCCATCCAAAGTTGAGGCTATTGTGAATTGGAAGAGGCCAGAATCAGTTACAGAAATTCGAAGCTTCTTGGGGGTTAGTTGGGTCTACAGAAGGTTCATTGAGGGGTTTTCTAAGATTGCAACTCCCTTGACTCAGTTGACTCGAAAGAATGTTCCTTATGTGTGGGATGAAAAATGTCAAGTTAGCTTTGAAGAGTTGAAGAAGAGATTGACTACAGCTCCTATTCTTGTCCTACCTAATGGTAATGATGATTTAGTAATATACAGTGATGCTTCTAAAGAAGGCCTATTAATGCAAAATGGAAAGGTAATTGCATATGCTTCGAGGAAGTTGACTCCGAGTGAGCAGAATTATCCTACCCATGACATGGAGCTTGCGGCTATCGTCTTTGCGTTGTACAAGTGGAAACACTATCTTTATCGAGCAAAGTTTGAGGTTTTCACAGATCATCAGAGTTTGAAGTATTTTTTCTCCTAGAAAGAGTTGAATAATAGACAACGAAGATGGATGGAGCTGTTGAAGGATTATGATTGCACCATTTCTTATCATCCGGGCAAGGCAAATGTGGTAGCTGATGCTATTAGCCGGAAGTCTTATGTAGCTTCATTGATGGTGCGGGAATGGAAGATGTTGGAGGATGCTCGAGATTGGAGTCCTTATGAATTAAAGCATGGAGCTATTTTTACGAACATTCGAGTATTACCAACTTTAGTTCAACAAATAAAGGAAGCTCAAAAGGATGACCCGGAGTTGGTAAAGATTATGGATAAAATCAAAGATGGTAAATTTGAGGATTCCTCCCTCAGTTCTGAAGGGGTATTGACTTTCAGAGGTCGATTGTGTGTGCCTAATGTTGATGGGATTAAACGCCAAGTTCTTGATAAAGGCCATAAATCGAGGTATACTATTCATCCTAGGAGTACTAAAATGTATCAGAATTTGAAGCAACACTTTTGGTGGAATAATATGAAGAGGGAAATAGTGGATTATGTATCCAAGTGTTTAACATGTCAACAAGTTAAAGCTGAACATCAAAGGCCCGCAGGATTGCTTCAACCGTTAGAGATTCCGGAATGGAAGTGGGAACATGTTACTATGGATTTTGTGACAGGGTTACCTCGTACTCGAAGAAGGTTTGATGCAGTTTGGGTGATTGTTGATAGATTGACAAAGTCTTCTCATTTTCTACCTATTGAGTTGGTTATTCTATGGAAAGTCTTGCAACCTTGTACATTAATGAGATCGTGAGGTTATATGGAGTTCCAGTAAGCATTGTGTCTGACCGTGACCCTAGATTCACATCTCAGTTTTGGCAAGCATTTCAGAAGGCTTTGGGTTCAGAATTAAGATTCAGTACTGCTTTTCATCCTCAAACAGATGGTCAGTCAGAAAGAACTATTCAGATTCTTGAGGATATGTTGAGGGCTTGTTCAGTTGATTTTGCAGATTCTTGGGATATTCATTTGCCTCTCGTAGAGTTTGCTTATAATAACAGTTTTCAGTCCAGTATTGGGATGGCTCCTTATGAAGCCTTGTATGGGAGGAAATGTCGGTCTCCTATCTGTTGGGATGAAGTGGGAGAAGCCAAGATTTGGGGTGTTCAGATGGTTAATGATTCGGTTGAGAAGGTTAAACTTATTCGGGATCGTTTGAGTACTGCCCAGAGTAGACAGAAAAAGCTATGCTGATCATCGAAGGTGAGACCTTGAGTTCGAAAAAGGCGACTTTGTGTTTTTGAAGGTTTCACCTAAGGTTGGTATTCAAAGATATGGAAAGAAAGGCAAGCTTGCACCGAGGTATATTGGTCCATTTGAGATTCTTGGAAGAGTGGGAGATCGTGCCTATCGTCTTGCATTACCTCCTTCTCTTGATAAGATCCATAATGTGTTTCATATCTCTATGCTTCGGTAGTATGTGTATGATCCTTCTCATGTTTTATCTGAGGTACCCGAGGATATTGAGCCGAGTATGTCTTATGAGGAGCATCCAGTCCAAGTGATTGATTCTAAAGTCCAAGAATTGAGAAATAAGAGTATTCCTCTTGTTCGAGTTGTGTGGAGGAACCATAATGTGGAAGAATCAACTTGGGAACTTCGGGAAGAGATCGAGAGAAAGTACCCTTGGTTGTTTGAGGGCCTCGGTAAGTAACCCTAAAATTCGGGACGAATTTTCTTTAAGGGGGAGTGATTGTAGCGACCCCAAAACCCGTCCCTATTTATTTTATTTTTTTGGCGATTTTTATTTGACTTATGTGTGCATTTTATGTGTTGCATCATATTTTATGATTTGCACATCTTACTTGATTATTTGTGTTATTTACTTAGTTAGTAATAATAAAGGTTAAAGGAGTTAATTAATTAAGTTGAAACTTTAGGGTCCTTGTTGAAAATATAAGTTTAGGGGTCTAATTGTTGAAAACGAGAGTTGGGTGACCAAAGTTGAAAAAGTTGATAAAAATATCTTCTTATAACTTAGGCATATCTCTTCTCCCACTGTGTTAACATTTCTCTGCAACATTCTACGGTTCTTCCTAGGTTAAGAAGAAAAAGGTAAGTTCAACCCATTTCGATTTCATTCTTTTTATTTACTTATCCGCTTTAAAAACTAATTATATAAAAATGATCAGGGCGTTGAATAGGTCATTTCTAGCCGAACAAAACTTATTTCAGCGATACTTTTTCTGGAAATAGGTAAGTTACTAATTCCCCTTTAAATGTTAAAATGGTCATATATGCTATACCTGATACTTGTAATTGTTATTTTGTGATTTGGATAATATTTGTTATACTTGTAATTTTGGGACAAAGTGAGTATTTAGTATGTTGGTTTGGTTGGGTTCAAAGTAGTATTAAAGTCGTTTTGAGACTAATTTGGTAGTCTTAGTAAAGTTATAAATGTTAGTGTTGTACTTTTGGGACGGTGAAACGAAAGGAGTATAAATCACTTTGGCTTTGGCCTGTCGAGTGTGTTGGGCGGCCGCCCAAAAGGGGCGTGCGGCCGCACACTTATCTGGAAGATTTTGTTCTTGAGAAGTCAGGATGTGTGCGACCACACACCCTGTTTTGGGCGGCCGCACATTTTCCCCTGAATCTTATAGTTTGGTTGAGGTAAGGTATAGAAGGTTAACTTTGGTTTAATCCTTGGGGTATTGTCTAGGACAAATATATGAGTGTCCTGGGATATTGTCATAGTTAATGAGAAGGGTGTTCAAGTGTGTGCAAGAATGTATTGTGACCTTGAATCATGTTGTTGTAAACACTTTGTGAGTGATTCTTTATGTGCATCTTTGATGTGTTTGGCTTGGTTCAATATTTTAGAATCATTGCCCCGGTTGTTGTTGTTTAGCAAGTATTCATTATTGTGCTTCTTATGGAAAGTCCAGCTGGTCTTGTTATGGAGTCAGGCAATGGGAGAATTATAGTGGTACAAGTATGTTCACTATAAGGTTTTCCATTGGTACCTCGTGTTAGGCGGTGGGAGAATTATAGTGGCACATAAGCCAAGTTCACTATAAGGTGTCCACTGTGCCTTCTCTGTTTCCCCAGTCCAGATTGGCCTTGGATGGGATGAATTTCTTCCTTTGGTGAGCATTTGGGTTATGACTTTGTGTCATATTTCCCTCTCTGGTTACTTTGGTTCTATTGGTTATGGTTTGGTTTTCGGGATCCCGGCTTCAGCTATTTATGCTGCTCAGATGGTTTTCTCAGATGGTATTCTCAGACAGTTATGTTATTGGGTAAACCTTGGCTTGGTATCCACCGGAATGTGGCCTATGTGGTAATTGTAGTATATGAGTTTATTTTACCTCTCATACTATGTGTTATGTGATTGCTATGATACTATTCTTTATGATTATCATTTTAGCATGAAACGTAGTTGCATTTTAGTAGCTTACTGAGATTTATTCTCACCCTTTATTTGTTTACTGTTTTAGATAAAGGCGGGTCCAGGGGATAGGACACTTGGCACGGGAGGACGTTGGACTGGTAAGAGTTGGGACTTGTTTTGTTAAGGTTACATTATGTAAATGTAAAACCTTTTGGGTAGAGTACCCGTACTTCCTATTGTCATACCTATTTTGGTTAATGTTGATGTATGTACATTTGGATAAAAGTTTGTAAGCCTTCGGGCTAAATACTTTCGTTGTGAAAGTGGTTGTAAAGTTTGTTTAAAGTTAGATGAAGTCTTTGAACTTCAAGTGTGATTTTGTTAAAATTTATAAAAGTACATTTCGAAAATTTTTCAAAAATGTTTTATAATGTCTTCCACTCGTGTCCCGAGCGTGGGGCCAAGTAGGACCTCAGGTCTGGGGCGCGACATGAGCCTAAGAGATCCCATATGGAAATGTTGGCTTATGTCTTCTTTAGTTGTTTAAGAAGTGGATCGTCAAGCTCAACGGGTTCAGGCTCTTTTGAAGATGAGGGCTCTTCTATTCTTGGATCTTTGTTGATTATGATTCGACCGGATCGGGTGAGTAAGTTAACATCTTCTTTTTCTTTGTTATTATTCCTATCTAGTACTTGATCCCAAGACAACATGTAACAGAAAGGAACTTTATTATTTAACTTTGGATTGCTCTCGCCTACATTTGGGACTAGGCGAGTAGCCTCCTCTTTCTCACTAGCTATCTCTATTACATTGATCCCTCCTCCCGCAGTTGGGAGGGGGTTTGTCACTATATTAAGAACCAGAGGTCTTGGATCACATCTTTTAGGTAGTTGCAAGAATTGGTATCGTGGCCACTAAACTAGTGGAACTTGCAGTAGAGGTGGTGAGCATGATTTGCAGGGAGTTCCCTCGGAGTAGTAGGAGGCTTCCTTGGTGAGACCTTTCCGGCTTCCACAAGTATATCAAACAGTTCTTCTTGAGTGATACCTTCTAGTTTGTTGTAGACTCTTTCTTTCTTAGGGCCGTTCTTGGCTTTGTTTGGTGGCGGGGCGGAGGAATAGTTGCTCCTCCCTTGGTTATTGAAAGCAATAGCGTTGACGGATGTGTCTTTGCTAGTAGAGCCCTTGTTAGTGTAGCGGTAACCACTATCCCTCTTAGCCTCTTTCCTACTTTTGAAGATGTCATCTAGTCGAAGACCAGCTTTATGAAGTTCAGAGAAGCTTGGGAAGAAAGTACCGGAGAGACGGTCCTTATACCCATTATGGAGTGATTTCAGGAAGATGTGCATTTGGTCATCCATAGTTGGCCTATCAACAATCTCGGTGAGCTTGGCTCTCCAACTTTTGACAAAGTCACCAAATGTCTCATTAGCGCCTTGTTGGATTTTCTCGAGGTCTCTTTTAGTGGGACGATAAGTGGTATTGTCCTCGAAACGCCTTTGGAAGACTTAACATGCGGTAGCCCAATCGGTCCTTGTGGCTAAAGGGAGAGTTATGTACGAATCCCTTGCCGCCCCCTCTAGAGTTTGGGGAAAACTTTGGGCTAGGACTGTAACGATCCCAAAACCCGTCCCTATTTATTTTATACTTTGGGGGATTTTAAATTGATATTATGTGTGCATTTTATGTGATTAGATAATATTTTCTTGAGTTGCATATATTATTTGAGCATATGTGGTAGTTAAAGTGTTAGTAGTAATTTTGTTAAAAGGAATAAATGAGTTAGTGGAACTTTGTGTGCCAAAGTGTAAAAAAAAATAAAGTTCAAGGGTTTAGTTGTTCAACATGAAAGTAGAGGGGCCTAAGTGTCATTTTTGAAAAGTTGAAAAGATAAATATCAACCTCTTCTCTCTCTCTGCGATTAATACACAGAAGCAAACCTTCTCTTTTCTTTCATTCTCTCTGTGAAGACGAAGGGAGTAAGTATATTTCTTATTTTAATTTTTATCTTTTTAATTACTTCTTTGTTTTAAAATCTAATTATATAAAAATGTTCAGGGCGTTGAGTAGGCCATTTCTACCCGATAAAAATATATTTCATTTATACTTTCCCCGGAATAGGTAAGTTACTAATTCCCTTTTAAATGTTAAAATGGTCATATATGCCATACTTGATACTTGTGATTGTTAATTTTGTGATTTGGATGAATTTTGTGATACTTGTTTATTTGGACAAAGGGAGTATGTAGTAAGTTGGGTAAAGAAAAGGAAAAGTATGGTTTAAGTATGTTTGTGTGTCCTGTGAATGAATAAGTGTTAAAAATTATACTCCTATTCGTGGGACGGTGAAATATTAACTTAATTTAAATGTTACTAGAAAAAGTTGTACCATTATTTGTGGTACGGGGAAATGAATGAAAGTATCCCTAAAGGAGTATATGAGTATATTAGAAAATTATACTTATACTTTTGGGACGGTAAAATATTTAAATGGAATAAAAGAAAATTATTCTATTATTTGTGGGACGGTAAAAAGAATGAAATAAACTTGAAAGTAAAGTTTATGTATTACACTCCTGGGTATTGTTAGTATTGTTAAAATGCTAGTGAAAGTATACTCCTACGTTTGGGACGGTGGAATAGAGGAAGTATAATTTATTCAACATATAAAAGATGCTTAAAATAATGACCTCGAGTTGAGAAAATTAGTGGATGAAATCGAGGATAGAAAATTTAAAGATCTCTCTTTTAATCTTGAAGGAGTATTAACTTATAGAGGGTGGCTATGTGTACAAGATATTGATGGAATTAAACGCCAAGTTCTTGATGAGGGTCACGAGTTCAAGTATATTATTCATCCCGAGAGTACCAAGATGTATCAGAATTTGAAACAATATTTTTAGTGGAATAATATGAAATGGGAAATAGCGGATTACGTATCAAGTGTTTGACTTGTCAACAGCTTAAAGCTGAACAACGAAGACCTGCCGGTTTACTTCAACCTCTAGAGATACTTGAGTGGAAATGGGAACATATTGTGATGGATTTTGTAACAGGATTGCCTCGTACTTGAAGAAAGCATGATGTAGTTTGGGTAATTGTAGATAGATTGACAAAACCCGTTCACTTTCTACCTATTGAAATTGGCTATTCGATGGAAAAGTCATAATGGGCCTTTTGAAATTATAGAAAGAATTGGAAATCTTGTGTACTATCTTGCGTTGCCATCTTCTTTGGGTAAATTCATAATGTATTTCTTATCTCCGTGCTTTGCTAAAAATTTGTATGATCCATCTCATGTGTTATCAAAGATACCAGAGGATCTAGAACCCGATATGTCTTATATAGAGCAACCAGTTCGAGTGATTGATACCAAAGTTCAATAATTGAGAAACAAGAGTATTCCGCTTGTTAGAATGGTATGAAGGAATCGTAATGTTGAAAAGTCAACTTGGGAACTTCGGGAGGAAATTGACAGAAAATATCCCTGGTTATTTGATTCGTTTGGTAAGTTAGCCTAAAATTCGAGACGAATTTTCTTTAAGGGGGAGTGATTGTAACGACCCCAAAACCCGTCCCTATTTATTTTATATTTTGGGGGATTTTAAATTGATATTATTTGTGCATTTTATGTGATTAGATAATATTTTCTTGAGTTGCATATATTATTTGAGCATATGTGGTAGTTAAAGTGTTAGTGGTAATTTTGTTAAAATGAATAAATGAGTTAGTGAAACATTGTGGGCCAAAGTGTAAAAAAAATAGAGTTCAAGGGTTTAGTTGTTCAACATGAAAGTAGAGGGGCCTAAGTGTCATTCTTGAAAAGTTGAAAAGATAAATATCAACCTCTTCTCTCTCTCTACGATTAATACACAGAAGCAAACCTTCTCTTTTCTTTCATTCTCTCTGTGAAGACGAAGGGAGTAAGTATATTTCTTATTTTAATTTCTATCTTTTTAATTATTTCTTTGTTTTAAAATCTAATTATATAAAAATGTTCAGGGCGTTGAGTAGGCCATTTCTACCCGATAAAAATATATTTCATTTATACTTTTCCCGGAATAGGTAAGTTACTAATTCCCCTTTAAATGTTAAAATGGTCATATATGCCATACTTGATACTTGTGATTGTTAATTTTGTGATTTGGATGAATTTTGTGATACTTGTTTATTTGGGACAAAGGGAGTATGTAGTAAGTTGGGTAAAGAAAAGGAAAAGTATGGTTTAAGTATGTTTGTGTGTCCTGTGAATGAATAAGTGTTAAAAATTATACTCCTATTCGTGGGACGGTGAAATATTAACTTAATTTAAATGTTACTAGAAAAAATTGTACCATTATTTGTGGTACGGGGAAATGAATGAAAGTATCCCTAAAGGAGTATATGAGTATATTAGAAAATTATACTTATACTTTTGGGACAGTAAAATATTTAAATGGAATAAAAGAAAATTATTCTATTATTTGTGGGACGGTAAAAAGAATGAAATAAACTTGAAAGTAAAGTTTTGGGCATGTATTACACTCCTGGGTATTGTTAGTATTGTTAAAATGCTAGTGAAAGTATACTCCTACGTTTGGGACGGTGGAAAAGAGGAAGTATAATTTATTCAAGTTTTGGCCTGCGAGGTGTGTTGGGCGGCCACCCAAATAGGGCTTGCGGCCGCACACTTATCTGGAAGGTTTTTGTCTTGGAGCAGGGCATTTTGGGCGGCCGCACAGTCTGGTGTGGGCGACCGCCCAGGTCTGCTGAAAAGTTGAGTTGTTTTAATCCAAGTGATTTAGAGTTAAATTTTGGTCTAGGTCTTAGGTGATATCCTAGAGTACCTAGAGAGTTGTTGTGGAACATTCGAGTATTGGAAGCGGTTCCTTTGTGAACATATGTGTTGTGAAATTGAACTAAATATCAATTGGATATTGTTGAACATCTTTTGATGTGGTTTGGATTGGTTCATCTTTGTGATGTGTTTGTCCTGGTTCCCTACTTTGGAATCATTGCCCCCGGTTGTTGTTTAAGCAAGTATTCATTACTATGCTCGTGTTTAAAGTCCAGCTGGTACTTGTTGTGGAGTCAGGCAGTGGGAGAATTATAGTGGCACAAGTTATGTCCACTATAAGGTTTTCCATTGGTACCTTATGTCAGGCGGTGGGAGAATTACAGTGGCACACAAGCCAATTTCACTATAAGGTTTTCCACTGTTGCCTTTTCTGTTTCCCCAGTCCAGATTGGCCTTGGATGGGATGAATTTCTCCCTCGTGTGAGCTTTGGGTTATGACTTTGTGTCATATTCCCCCCGTTTTTACTTGGGTTCTTATGGTTATGGTTTGGTTTTCGGGATCCCGGCTTCAGCTATTTATGCTGCTCAGATGGTTTTCTCAGATGGTATTCTCAGACAGTTATGTTTATTGGGTAAACATTGGCTTGGTATCCACCTGAGTGTGGCATTTGTGGTATTTGTGGTATATGAGTTGGTTTTACCTCTCATTCTATGTGCTATGTGATGCTTATGATATTGTTCTTTATGCTTATCATTATAGCATGAAACGTAGTTGCATTTTAGTAGCTTACTGAGATTTATTCTCACCCCTTATTTGTTTACTGTTTTAGATAAAGGCGAGCCTAGGGGATAGGTCACTTCACAAGGGAGGACGTCGGGTTGATAATCCATTTTGGAAAGTAAGTGTGGTTTAAAGGTTACATTATATAAATGTATAACCTTTGGGGTAGTGTACCCGAGACTTTATCCGTGTGTCCCCTATTTTGTTAAAGTGTGGTAATTGTACCTTTGGGGTAGTGTACCCGAGACTTTATCCGTGTGTCCCCTATTTTGTTAAAGTGTGGTAATTGTACATTTGTATAAGAGTTTGTAAGCCTTCGGGCTAAGTACTTTCGTTTGTGGAAATGGTTGTAAATTTGGTTTGAAAGTTAAATGGAAGTATTTGAACTTCGAGTGTAGATTTTGTTAAACATTTATGAAAGAACATTTCGAAATTTTTTCTAAAAGTGTTTTATGACGTCTTCCAATCGTGTCCCGAGCGTGGGGCCAAGTAGGACCATGGGTCTGGGGCGCGACAAGGACAGTGCCATCCACTTTCATTGGAAGCATGGCCCAAGTGTAGGTTTCAACATGGATACGGGGACAAGTAGTGCCATTGAACTTGGCTATGTCAGGAGTGCGGAACTTTTGTGGTAACTTAGTGATTGACTTGCGGAGTGCAATGGGGTCAAATGGAACGATGGAGACCTTTGCTAGACCAAGATGCGCAAATATCTTTTTGAGAAACTCGGCAGTGGAGGAGTTGATGATGTTGGTGTCATCATTAGCTTTCTTTTTCTTATCACTTGCCTTAGTATCCTCGTCATCGGATGAGGAGGAAGAGTCGGATGTATTTGAGTCAGAGTCGGAGTCATCATCCTTTATATTCTTTTTCTTAGCATGAGATTCCTCGTCTTTGGAGGAGGATTTTGACTTCTTATTGACCTTTTTGAGTTCTTGGAGCTCTTCTAGGACAGAGTGTATGTCTTGGGCATGACGATCACTCTCACAGGCAGCAATTTCGGCTTGCTCTTTGACTTGCTGCTCAAGTCGTGCAATGACGGTCTTAGCGGTTTCCAAATCAGTGATGGGGGTACCGGCCATTACTGCAACCTTTTCTAGTCTCTTAGTCTTGGGATCACGGATGTAGACTACCGAAGCGATTGTTGTTGGGAGTATGGAGCTACTTTGCTGATCGGACGGACCTAGAGTTTAGAAACTGTGTCAAATCCAGGCTGGGGTCCCAACAAGTCGGCTTTTATGGAGTTTAGGCTGACCAACACGGCAGAAACACAAAAAAGGGAAGATGCCTCGTACGAGACATGGATGTCTCGTACGAGGCATCTAGCCTGACAGTCAGATTGCAGATTTTAATCCTATTCTGGTCTGACGGAATTTAATCTATTTTGTTACTATCTAGTTCGTCCTGGAATAGTGGATTCTGTCACCCTAGAATATGAGCCCCTTGTTTTTCACCTGTATTGAACTCTCCCAAACGGACAATTTGGGAAAAGGTCCCATATTCTCATCGGAATCCACCATTCAATTAGCAAAACCTAAGTGATTCCGTATTTGTTTTGTACTTTGTTAAATAACGCTTTTAATGCAATCAAACCTTACGAATTATTGTAAGGGACAACCGAAAGGGAAATTGTCAAACGCAGGATCTTAGTGGTGAAAGAGACTAGACTCGATGAACGTAGAAAAATTCTCAATTTCACCATCGCAATCCTTTGTCTAACAATTTAACCGAAGGGACATTCGTCAAGAATTCATGAAGGGAGTATTATAGATTATAAGAGAAGCGACATCTTGGGCAAAGATTAAAACAACACTAAGAATTGAATCGACCAGCCTCAAGGAGTGTCCTATTGACTAGTATGTATGTATGAGGTTGATGCAGGGCTTACGGCTAAGGCTCCCCATGAACACAGTCTAGGAGCATGTCACGGAGTGGGTACACCATCTTTGGAGAGACCGGCGAGTGACACTCGTAGAGTGGGTGTGCTGACCGACATTCGTCCTCCGATTGGGACCCAGGTTAAAGGGTATATAGTGCAATTAATCTACATGCGTGCACGTGTGTGAGAGTCAAATTCTAGGTGTCAAAGAGAAAATAGAAAGTTTTTTTGAAATAAAACAAAAACATGCAATGGTCGGGCCAAGTGGTTGCCTACGTTTCCCTCTTGTGGAGGAACTCAGGCCGTCGTAGTTCACACATAAAGCATACCAAAAGTAAAGCAAGAAATATTCAATTTTTCAAGTACTCCTGCAAAACAAAGGCTAGCTTTATGATATATGGGGAGTTTCTTCATCGTTAGGAAGGTCCTAAGACTCAAACTTGTTTACGTGTTTGAACCGGACGAACATCCCTTTTCCAAACCTGAGAACCAGATCAGTCGGACAGAACTGAGATGTCTCGTACGAGACATCAATCCCTCGTACAAGGCATCCCAGTCTGGGAACAGAATACAGTACAGAATGCAAAATTTTAAGAATAACGACGATGATTTCAACACATGTCCAACCCTCTTATGATGATCGTCCCCAGCAGAGTCGCCAATGTTTGCGCGCGCGCCCCGGGTCCGGCGCTTCGGATCGTGAGTGATTGGTTGTTGCTCGATTGTTGAGAGTCGCCACCATGCCTAACGGAACATGGACTGTGAGATTCTTGAGTTCGGGGGTTAAGTTATGGATTGGGAAGGTCAAGGAGCACCCAATCCACCCGATCTAGGATCGGTCTTGCTTACAAAATCATCATCATCATTATTAAAATTTTGCATTCATGTACAAAAGGAACCAAATAAATAATTTCTTATTTATTTGGAATATCGGATCATATGCTTCGAGACCATCTCCATGAATTGGAGAGGCTCTAGGCTGATCCTTTAATGGAATCACACTACTTCAAAGCAAAGAATGAGATGAGAAGATAGAAAACAAAGGAATTTACCTAAGCGTTCTTCGAGTATCCTATGGATGGCCTTGACTAAAGGCCTTGATGATCCAAAAATCTTGACTTGAATGGTGTTATAGAGTTGTGAATTTCGTGGGTGAGTGAGAGAGGCTGATTATGAGAACCTTCTTGATCATATTTTGAGTGGTTTTTGGGTGAATGACCATTCTAGAGGTTTTTTAGTTCAAGAACCTCTAGAATCAAAGACTTGATTTCCAAGGAGGTAAGTTTGGATGGGAATCAAAGACTTGATTTCCAAGGAGGTATTTTTGGACTCTAGGATCACTCATCAGATTTTTCCCGGATTGCATGAGCGTTTGCCAAGAAACGGGGTTGAGATCAACAAGGAAACTGACCAAAACCCGACTGTCAAAGGGGGATGTCTCGTACGAGACATTAGATGTCTCGTACGAGACATCTTGAGTCTGAATCACAAAAATGCCCTTTTCTCAAGTTTAAATGTGCACTTTGGCCCCTAACTAACGAAGTCAGTCAGAAACTTAACGAAACATGTCAGACTTAACGAGTTTCAACCCAAATCAAAGGCGAGACACAGAAGTAGTGTGATTATGAATGAACGTTTAAAATGGGGTGTCTACAAATATACAGCATTCTGGATAAGAGATTGATAGCCAGAACCTTTGAAAGTGATAGCTAGAAGGTTTTTTCTGATTTTTGTTTTTTAGTAACAGAAGTGTTAATGAATAGTCAGTGACAATGGTTAAGATAACCAGTTTCTGTATTACGAAGGTCCAGTGAGTGTGGTTCATGAGCGCCAGATGATTTTGAAAAACACGTTTATCCTAACCGCAAGGAAAAACGCGTTTTACAGGAGACCAACCCATCCTTAAATTGCAAAAACTCGTTTTTCATATCTTTAAGGTAAAACACGTTTTTTATATGACCTACTCGGTCTTTAATAATGCAGTGAAATTGCTAATATATGAAATTTAAACATTTTAATCATCTTAAAAACTGTGTTTTATTTCTGCCGTATCGTTGCTGTAACCGAATTTAATGCATGTGAAACACTAATGTAAATGGGTAGATCCGACACATATGCAACATATAGGAAGATAGTTCTCTGCCAGGAAACAAAGATGCCAAAGAATAACACAGAAGAAAAATTCAAGTAAATTTACAAACAAATGAAGACAATCAACATATCTCCAAAACCCTCTATACAAACAAAACATCACACACAAATTTCCACCTAAACACAAACAATCTTCCCTCTCGAGAACACATCAAACAACAACGGGGCTCGGATTTCTCGCCCCCTTCCTTTTTGCAACACACCTCGAGACCAACCACACAACGAAGCAAAGAGTGTAAACACCCGCAAACACAACAGCTATCACAATCCAGACAAGACACAAATATGCAGTCGCCTGATTCACCCACATATCCGGAGACAATAACGCGATAGACTGCATATACGCAATCAACAAGAACACAAACACAGTAAACATTCCAAGCATTAGTACCCACACCACAAACTTATTCCTCAGATTGATTCCGCTGACCAAAACCAGTATGATCATCATGGAAACGATCAAAGGGACCGTGTTAAAAGTCAGAAACAGGCTGAAAGTATCAATGTCAACATCTGCTGCAACTGACATTCCTGCATTATGACCATTACTGTTGTCCAAATACGTGCCACCGGGTGGGTTTATACCGGCTTGAAATGTCATTGCTGATATCACAGCTGCTGCTATGATTAGGTTGCCCCGTTCTTTCTCTAACCAGTTTGTGTTTGAACTGTTTTTGAACTTGTTCCAGATTCTTGATATGAATCCCTTTTTGGGTTTGAAAATGTTGTTATGGGAGGATTTTGAATTGTGGGATGGGGAGGGTATTGGGTTCGGTTTGAGGTCTTTGGCTCTCTTAATGCCAGCTTCAATGAGAAGTTGTCGAGTTTCGAGTGCTTTGAGATCTCTTGGGCAATGATCCATGGCATCCAGTGGTGTGAATCCATGAATGTTTACAGCATTTCCGTTTGCTTTGATACTTGGTTTGTTAAGCAAGAATTTTAATGTCTACACAAAACATTAGGAGGAAAAAATCAGCAAGGCGTACCACTAAGGAACAACTTGTAAAAAAGTTCATGATTAGTTGTATAAGTACAAAAACACTATTTAATGATCTCCTTATATTGCATGATAAGTTTAAGTTTGAATTCGAACTTGTTATATCACAAGGGAGGACTTAGTGATTTCTAAAATAATTTGACATTCATTTTGAGACAACATAAATGAACTTTGACCAAACATTGATGTAAATGTAAATGAAATTTGACTAAACATTGATGTCGATATAAATGAACTTTGACTAAACATTAATGTCGATCGAATGGCTCTAGTGAGTAAAGTTCAAAAAATTGTAATTTCTAAGATTGTTTTCTAATTTAGAAATGCAAAACTTCTTTGTTTTTATGCAAAACTTATTTTTAAAATATTAAAAAAGAGTTTATTATGGGTATTCAGATTTTTAATTAAAAAGATAAATATTTTGCAATCCATTTTATAAAATTTTACATTAAATCATAGAGTTAGTCTCATTAAAAACCTGTTTTATACTAAGAGACATATAAAACATGTTTTACATTAAAAAAAATTATTTTAACAGGTTTTACATCAAAACGAGTGTAAAACAAGTTTTTCTAGAGATTTTCACTAAATTATAATACGAATGTATAAAATTCAACATAGTTAGAAGAGAAAAACAAGGTTGAAGACATACTTGGGTGTGATTATGAACAGCAGCAAGATGTAACAGAGTATTCCCATCACCATCGACCACCTTAGCAACTCCCTCATCACCCCACAATTCAATCAACAATTTCAAAGCTTCAAATCGATTATACTCAACACAAACCTGCAAAATCGACTCCCCATCTTCCTTTCCCACCTCCCGATTCAGCACCTTAATTACCTCCAAATGCTCATTCATGGCTGCCAACTGAACTGGAGTCCTCCCATCCTGATCTCGCCAATTACATAAATTCAACCCACCTTCTTCACGCAACAACTCCTCAACAATACCCACGTGTCCCGCCGCCGCGGCTAGGTGGAGAGGGGAGCGGCGGAGGGAGTCCAGGGCGGCCGAGAGGGTGGGTTTGTGATTGAGAAGGAGGCGCGTGAAATCGAGGTGGCCGCGTAAGGCGGCGATGTGTAGAGGGGTTTCATTGAAGGAGGTGAGAGAGATTCGGTCGAGGATTAGTGGGTCTTCTTGGAGAAAAGCATTGAGGTCTTGTACATTTCCGGTTAGGGAGGCTTCGTACAACTTCTTTTCCATTGATAGAAATTTAAATTTGATTTTGATCAGAAGGAATGGAACGATGATTATGTCACAACATTTGGTTCCTAATATAGACTAATTATTTATTCTTTTAGCTATTTTGTGGCTGGTTTCCTTGATGCTTCTATTCTTCTTCCGTTGACAAGGCTTTTTAGCTACTCAAAAACGTTTGAGTTGACCACCAACAAAGTTCTATCACCATCAATTAGGAGCAACTCTTTTTTTTTTTTTTTTTTTTTTAAGACATTGGACATATATACCAACCAAACAAGTTATTTTACACAATGATACATACCAAACCTCCTATTAACAGCGAAGCCATTAACATCCTTGAGTAACCACTGATATAGATACAAAGGCGGAGTTTCAAAACATTCTTAAAAATAGTCCATTGATGCGGCTGTTTAGCCAAAAGATCCGCTACAGAGTTTCCTTCCCGATACGCAAAAGAACACCAAACTTTGTCAAATGCTTGAATCAGATTCCTACAGTCAGTTAGCAAATTTTGTGCGCCCACCGGTGAATGTTGCCCTTTGCATAAAACATTGAAAGTTACTAAGGAATCTATCTCAATATGAATCTTGTCAATATGAAGCAAACGGGCATACTCTAAACCAGATCGGAAAGCCCAAATTTCCGCTATCATGTTCGTAGTATGCCCGATAGATTGGCTAAAACCGAGTTTTCCGGCTCGAATTTTTATCGAGCCGGCTCGTTTGTTCGACGAGCTTTACTCGAGCTCGGCTCATGTTTCGCTCGTTTAATTCACGAATAACTCGAGCTCGGGCTCAGCTCGATAAGCTCGTTAACACTTACTGTTTTGTTTGCTTTCGACTCGAGCTCGGCTCGGCTCGTTAAGCTCGAGCTCGACAATCATTATTATTACTTTTGTAATGAATACACATACATTATATGTATGTACAACATTGTACAAGGAATAAATCATAACTAAAATATTTTTATCTTCAAAATGAATCAAACAACATTAATTATACAACAACTAAAATTAATTTAATTTTTATGCGTTCATATAATGACCATATAGGGACTATACACATGCAATAATACAATATAGATTGTACAACAACTA
Organism: Campanula takesimana; assembly: GCA_026119855.1. Taxonomy (NCBI): domain Eukaryota; kingdom Viridiplantae; phylum Streptophyta; class Magnoliopsida; order Asterales; family Campanulaceae; genus Campanula; species Campanula takesimana. The sequence goes on from JAOWBW010000301.1 coordinate 423,887, forward strand.
AATTTAATTTATTCTTTATCAACATTCATTATGAAACATAGAGATATATACACAATAGTTGGGATTTTTTTTTAAAAAAAAAAATATTATTTTCAAATGTACACATATTTGTCTTATATATTATTTTTCTCATTGAAATAAAAAATAAAATTAACATCTATTATTGTAGTTATATACTGTATGCAAGTATATTTAATTACTCAAATATTGAATGAACAAAATATTTATCATTTACACACACACACACACACACACACACACACACACACATATATATATATATATATATATATATATATATATATCACATATAAATTCATATGCATGTAGAAAAATACTTATTAAATATATATACACACACACACACACACACACACACACACACACACACACACACACACATATATATATATATATATATATATATATATATATATATATATATATATATATCACATATAAATTCATATGCATGTAGAAAAATACTTATTAAATATACACACACACACACACACACACATATATATATATACACACACACACACACACACACACACACACACACACACACACACACACACACACACACACACATATATATATATATATATATATATATATATATATATATATATATATATATATATGTATGTATGTATTTAGGTATATGTATATATGTATATGTGTGTGTGTATATATATATATATATATATATTTATATATATAGACGTGTCCATGCCGGTTAACCGACGGTTAGCCGGTTATAACCGGCGGTTGAAAAGTTCCCGGAGGTCTAACCGTAACCGGACCGGCTAACCAGCTCTAACGGTTAAGGTTAGGCGGTTAACCGGTTAAACTGTCTGTCTTTTTCCTTCTTCTTCTTTTTTTTTTTTTTACTGAAAAATGTCAAAAAAGTGAGTGAAATATGGAAATTTAACTGGAAAATGTCAAAAAACTGACTGGAAACTGGAAATTTAACAGAAAAATGTCAAAAAATTGACTGGAAACTGGAATAAACTGATTGAAAGCCGAAAAACTAACTGGAACTGTTAAAAAACTGACTGGCATTCTGGAAAAAATTAACTGAAAACTGACAAACTAACTGGAACCATTAAAAAACTGACTGGAAATCTGGAAATAATTAACTAAAAACTGGAAACTAACTGGAATTCATTAAATAACTGACTGGAAACTAACTGGAATCTGGAAACTAACTGGAGTCTTTGAAGAGTAGAGAGAGAAATATAGAGAGAAGTAAGGTAGAATTATAGAAAAAAAAATGGGAGGAGGGAGGGGATATTTATAGTTTCAAAAAACTGCAAAAAACCTTTTTTTTTTTTATTTTCTGCACTTTTAGCCGTTTTGGACCTTTTTAGTCAACTAGCCGTTGAAAGGGGGCAGACTGTAAATACTGGAAAATGATGTCCATTAGCCGGTTCAACTGGCGGTTCAACTGGTTAACCTAACTGTAACTGCCGGTTGACCGGTTTACAAAACCCCTAACCTTAACCGGACCGTCACTTGCCGGTTGACATCAGAAAGGGTTGCCCGGTTAGCCGGTTGGCCGGTTTTGACCGGTTGACCAACCGCCGGTTAGCCGGTTCCGGTAATTTTTTGGATACGTTTATATATATATATAGGAGAGTGCTCAAATGAGAACCACAATTGTGTGAGAACCATGATAACCAATAGCCACCATTAGATTAAAATAGTTGAATGGTTCAGATTAAGAGGCAATATGAAGGAAAAGCGGTGGCATTTTTGAAATTTATCTAAACTTTGAGGTAAAAAAAATGAGCTGGGCATTCCCTCTTTCTTTGGCTGAGTCACATGTGAACCAATAAGGGTCCGCCACATCATCAACCAAAATTTCCTTCAAATTTCAAAATGAAATATCTCAATAATTATAATTCAAAAAAAAAAAAAATCCTAGAACACTGATTTTTTCGTCTCGAAAAGGCGAATAAAACTACGTCCCTGAAGATAGGGTTTTGAAAAAAAAAATTGAACCACAATGAAATTTTCAAAATACACTTAGATACACTAGCTAGTTACCTACTGTATCCAAGTGCAATGTTCAAAATTTAGCTATTGTATATAAGTATAGCTAATGTATATAAGGAGAACATTCAAAATTTATATATTGTATCCAAGTGTATCAACTGTATCCAAGTGCAATATTCAAATTTTAGCTGTTGTATCCAAGTGTGTCTATTGTATCCAAGTGAAATGATCAAAATATAGCTACTGTATCTAAGTGCAATGTCTAAAATTTAGTTGTTGTATCCAAGTGTATCTAATGTATTCAAGTGCAATGTTTAAAATTTAGTTATTGTATTTAAGTGTATCTAGTGTCTCTACCTACAATATTCAAACTATAGCTATTGTATCCTAGTTTATCTACTATACCCAAATGCAATGTTCAACAAACACTTGGATACAGTACCTAACTAACTACTGTATCTAAGTGCAATATCCAAAAATTAGCTTTTGTATCCAAGTATATATAACGTATCCAAGTGCAATGATTAAAATTTAGCCAATGTATCCAAGTGTATCTACTGTATCCAATTGCAATGTTCAAAATATATTTGGATACACTAGCTAACTAGCTAATGTGTCTAATAACAATTGGTATTGAATACAATGATTCATTACCTTCTCGTTCTCCACACTTGGATACAATACTTAACCAATAACTATTGTATCCAAGTGCAGTGTTCAAAAATTAGTTATTGTATCCAAGTATATATAACGTATGCAAGTGCAATGATTAAAATTTAGCCAATGTATCCAAGTGTATCTACTGTATCCAATTGCAATGTTCAAAATACAAATGGATACACTAGCTAACTAGCTAATGTATCTAATAACAATTGATATTGAATACAATGGTTCATTAGTTTCTCATTTCCACACTTGGATACAGTACCTAACTAACTATTGTATCCAAGTGCAATGTTCAAAAATTAGCTATTGTATCCAACTAAATCTATTGTATCCAAGTGCAATTATTAAAATTTAGCCAATCTATCAAAGTGTATCTAATGTATCCAATTGCAATATTCAAAATACACTTGGATACACTAGCTAACTAGCTAATGTATCTAATAAAAATTGATATTGGATACACTGGTTCATTACCTTCTCGTTCTCCACACTTTGATACAGTACCTAACTACTATTGTATCCAAATGCAATATTAAAAAATTAGCTATTGTATCAAAATGCAATGACTAAAATTTAGCCAATCTATCTAAGTGTATCTAATGTATCCAATTGCAATGTTCAAAATACATTGGATACAGTAGCTAACCAGTTAATATATCTAAGTGTATCAAAATGTATCTAATGAATTCAATTGCAATGTTTAAAATTTAGCTAATGTATCCAAGTGTATCTAATGTATCTACATTCAATTTTAAAATTTAGCTATTGTAGCTAAGTGTATCTCTTGTAGCCAAGTGCAATGCTCAAAATACACTTGGATACAGTAGCTACCTAGCTATTGTATCCAAGTGTATCAACTGTATCCAAGTGCAATATTCAAATTTATCTGTTGTATCCAAGTGTGTCTATTGTATCCAAGTGAAATGATCAAAATATAGCTACTGTATCCAAGTGCAATGTCTAAAATTTAGTTGCTGTATCCAAGTGTATCTAATGTATTCAAGTGCAATTTTTAAAATTTAGCTATTGTATTTAAGTGTATCTAGTGTCTCTACATGCAATATTCAAAATATAGCTATTGTATCCTAGTTTATCTACTATACCCAAATGCAATGTTCAACAAACACTTGGATACAGTACCTAACTAACTACTGTATCTAAGTGCAATGTTCAAAAATTAGCTTTTGTATCCAAGTATATATAACGTATCCAAGTGCAATAATTAAAATTTAGCCAATGTATCCAAGTGTATCTACTGTATCCAATTGCAATGTTCAAAATATATTTGGTTACACTAGCTAACTAGCTAATGTGTCTAATAACAATTGGTATTGAATACAATGGTTCATTACCTTCTCGTTCTCCACACTTGGATACAATACTTAACTAATAACTATTGTATCCAAGTGCAGTGTTCAAAAATTAGTTATTGTATACAAGTATATATAACGTATGCAAGTGCAATGATTAAAATTTAGCCAATGTATCCAAGTGTATCTACTGTATCCAATTGCAATGTTCAAAATACAAATGGATACACTAGCTAACTAGCTAATGTATCTAATAACAATTGATATTGAATACAATGGTTCATTAGTTTCTCATTTCCACACTTGGATACAGTACCTAACTAACTATTGTATCCAAGTGCAATGTTCAAAAATTAGCTATTGTATCCAACTAAATCTATTGTATCCAAGTGCAATTATTAAAATTTAGCCAATCTATCAAAGTGTATCTAATGTATCCAATTGCAATGTTCAAAATACACTTGGATACACTAGCTAACTAGCTAATGTATCTAATAAAAATTGATATTGGATACACTGGTTCATTACCTTCTCGTTCTCCACACTTTGATACAGTACCTAACTACTATTGTATCCAAATGCAATATTAAAAAAATTAGCTATTGTATCAAAATGCAATGACTAAAATTTAGCCAATCTATCTAAGTGTATCTAATGTATCCAATTGCAATGTTCAAAATACATTGGATACAGTAGCTAACCAGTTAATATATCTAAGTGTATCAAAATGTTTATAATGTATTCAATTGCAATGTTTAAAATTTAGCTAATGTATTTAAGTGTATCTAATGTATCTACATGCAATCTTTAAAATTTAGCTATTGTAGCTAAGTGTATCTCTTGTAGCCAAGTGCAATGCTCAAAATACACTTGGATACAGTAGCTACCTAGCTATTGTATCCAAGTGTAATTGTTCAAAACTTAGCTATTGTATCAAAGAGTATCCACTGTATCCAAATGCAATGTTCAAAATTTTGCTAATGTATCCAAGTGTATCTAATATATCTAAGTGCAGTATTCAAAATACATTGGATACAGTAGCTAACCAGTTAATGTATCTAGGCGTATTTTGAAAATTAGACGTTGTTCAATATTATTTTTTCAAAAAACTATCTTCAGGGATGCAGTTTGATTTGTCTCGTCGAGACAAAAAAAACAGTGATCTCGGATTATTTTTTTGATTTATAGTTAATGATATATTTAATTTTGAAATTTTAGGGAAATTTTGAGCGATGACGTGTCAAATTCTGGAACACACATGATATTTTGCCCTTCCCTTTGTTAGTCAACCTAATTACAAGAATGCCACCGAATTTTGATACTAAAAAAGTAATCTATACCCTTGATTTGTGTCTAATCCAATGGTTATCATTGGTTCTCACCAAATTTGGTTCTCATTGGAGCATGACCCTATATATATATATATATATATATATATATATATATACTCACACACACATTAGGTTTTTACCTAATGTATCCAATGGTTCACTTGGATACATTGGATACATTACTTGGATACATTAGGTAAAAACTAATGTATCCAATGGTTCACTTGGATACATTACTTGGATACATTAGGTTCTTACCTAATGTATCCAAGTTCTCACGGTTCTCACGATATTTAGGTTCTCATTTGAGCACCTACCTATATTTAAATATATATATATATATATATATATATATATATATATATATATATATTTATATATATACACATACATGTAACACATATTTATATACATTATTATATACTGCCTCTGTCCTGCCCGACATAGGATATTTTGTCATTTTGGGTGTCCAACTCGACTTAGGACGGCCCAAAATGAAAAGATAATATTACTTTGATAAGTAAATAAAAATTTAAGACAGAAGGAGTATATTACATCTTGATAGTATATATACGATTCAATTAATCGTTGAGAGTTAAATGAACAAGAGATTTTCAAAAAAGAAAAAAATATAAACATGAGGTTACATTTGTCAATTAGACACATATTTTGAGATTAAAAAAAGAGAAGAAAAAAAATAGAATGAAGAAAAAAAATAGTCTTTGTTCAAAATGTAGAGAATACTTATCAGATCTCGGTAAGGCTCGAACTTGATGAGGCTCGAACCCGAGATCGTTTGATTTCATAATTTTCAGAAATTTTTTTAAGCTCGAGCTCGGCTCGTAAAGACTCGAGTTCGAACAGCTCGTGAAAAGCTCGCGAGCAGCTCGCGACTCGATTCGATTCGAGCTCGAACAAGGAAAATGAGCTCGAGCTTGATAAAAGCTCAAGCTTGATAATTTGTAAACGAGCTCAAGCCCAAAACACCAAAGCTCAACTCGGCACGTCTCGTTTAGAGCCATATCCATTGACAAGGCTTTTAGCTACTAAAAAACGTTTGAGTTGACCACCAACGAAGTTCTATCACCATCAATTAGGAGCAACTCTGGAAGCGACAATCAGATGCTATAGCATTTAATATAGTAACTAAATGTAAATCTAATTAGGCTGATCGGGCTAAAAGTTTGGTGAATCAGCCCCTTTAGTGTATTTGACACGACCTTGCCTGCGACCGATGAACAAACATGTATTAGCCCCGAAAGTGTCTCTAACTAATATCTTCTCATGTACGAATCAATAATCTACACTAAGATAAACAAAAATCTAATATGAAGACTACATAACATTACCAGAGAACGTTCCAGTTAATAAATAACCATTCCCCTATTTATACCTGATTATTGATTGATAAGACCGGCATTGTTAGGAGATAAAGATCATCCTAGATTTTTTGGGATCACTTCCATGTGTATAGGGTTATAGGGATCTGACTCTTATCAGTAAGGAGTTAAACAACAATCAAAAGTCTTGCTAACCACATTTGTTAGCTGAGTAGGAGTTATAGGAGTTTGCCTTTGTACGACATCTTCTGGCAACGAGCTCTCACGCGAGGGTAAGCTCCTATCGACGTAGAGTTCTTTAGTTGGATATTATGCCCTAGGCCCTTGAGAAAGGCCTATGCGTTATATCATAGCTTCATTTTATAGAGATAACAAACCCAATTATTATATTCTTTTGCATGTTTATTATAATAATTATTATCCCTAGAACTTTTGAAGAGCTAGGATAAGTTTAATGGATAATCATATGATGATTATGGTGCATAGGATGCGGATTAAACTTGTGGGTACTTGTTGGAGAACAATGTACTGGATAGAGATAGACCCGTTATGAGATTTATGTCATGGTCATATGTCATAATTAAATCTCATGATAGACATACCATTTGAATCCTTAGACCTGAGATTATCATGGTCTTCCACGTGATGAACATTATGTTTGACATAGTCAAACGCTACCTTTAAATGAGTAGTTATAAAGGCTATTATTGGCATGATCGTATTTTTGTAGGGAAGAATGATAAGTCAAGATGGGATTTGCCCCTCTCTCAAGAGAGATATCTGCTTAGCCACTCGATGAGTGAGATTGATGATAGTGCATGGCCATGCCCAAATGAATTGATGTGTTCAATGTCATTTGCTCATATCAATCTACTCGGGATCGAGAAAGCATTGGACAACATAAGTTGACATGGACCATGACTTATGTCCAATATGATATCGCGTGACAAAGGGATTGTGATATGTTCTATTAAGGTAACTTTGGACTTTCAAAGTTATACTAATTGGGTAGTGTAGACACCCCGCCTTGGACCGCTCACCCCGATTGAACATTTGATTTTGTGTTTCTTCCTATTTTAAGTGTTTTTCGTTAGTTTCTGTTACTTTCGTTAAGTTCTTGACTGACTCCGTTAAGTCCAGGGACTAAACTGAATAACAGTGCTGACTTTCTAGTCCATTCTGTCAAAAAAGCCATTTCAAAGTCGCACGCCTCCTCCCTTAGGGGTTAGAATCGCGCGCATCCCGCCCTCAAGGCAGGAGGCGCGCGCTTCTGGGCGTCAGTTACAGATTCTGTCCAAGAATCCCTCCCTTGCTCATTTTACATGATTTTGCATGGGAAATTTATCTTTGTTACTTCGTTTTGGCACCAAAAACATCTTTGTTACTTTAAGGCATTTTGAGTACTTTCTCTAAAGTTCTTGAAGACTTGAAGTTTAGGTAATCTTCATCTCTCTTCTTCTATCCCTTTCTGTTAATACCCGGCCTGAAAATGAGTTGTTAGGCATTCTAGAATTCAGAAGGACCTCACAAGTATTTACAAGATACGCAGGACTTATCCAGAATTTCCTGAAAAGCCTAGATAAGAAGATATTCTTGACTGATCAGATTGGGATCAAAGATAGGCATTATCTAGGAGTTCTCCAGAGTCCAGATTGATCAGAGCCTTGGAAACCATGCCAATCAATTTGTTTGGTCGGGCGGCCACTTTGTCTCGGCCGGACGGCCAGTCCTTCCGGGTTTGATTTTCCTATAAATAGGTGACGTCAATTCATAATCAAAAACAACAACTCTCTCCCCCTAGTTCTAGAGTCTAAACTGACGACAGAACTCTCTCTCCAAGCCTTTCTAGCAATCCCGAGGTCCAGCGAATCCACGTGCGAGATTTGGCTTCGTTATTGTCGAGATTGGAAAGGATTTTATATGTTTTCTTAGCTTAGATCTGATTTATGCTAGTTTCATTATGTTTATACATGCATATTCATATGATTCATAATGTGTTCTTCATGTTCTTGCTAGAATTCATAATATGTGTTAGTACCCAACCTGAAAATGAGTTGTTTGGCATTCCAGAACTCACAGGGACCTCCCAGGTATTTACAAGATGCGCAGGACTTATCCAGGATTTCCCGAAAGGCGAGATAAGAAGATATTGACGACCTGATCGAATGAGCTGCAAAGATAGACGTTATCTAGGGTTTTCTCCAGAGTCCAAACTGATCAGAGCATTGGGAACCGAGCCAAACACTTGGTTTGGCCGGGCAGCCAGTCTAGGCGGGGCCGGGTGGCAAGTCCTTCCGGGTCAAGAATCCCTATAAATAGGTGACCTCAGTTCATAATCAAAAACAACAACTCTCTCCCCAAGTTCCACAGCTAATACTAACGGCAGAACTCTCTCTCCAAGCCTTTCTAGCAATCCCGAAGGTCCGGTGAATCCACGCGCGAGATTCGACTTCGTTCTTGTCAAGATTGGTAAGAATTCTATATGTTTTCTTAGTTTAGATCTGATTTATGCTAGTTTCATTATGTTTATACACCTATATTAATATGATTCATAACGTGTTCTTCATGTTCTTGCTAGAATTCATATTTTTCTTTATGACTAGGGTAACGATCTTCATGTTTATGTGTTATCTCATACATGTTCATGATGTTCTTATTATTATGCTAGATTTACGGCTTACCATGCGTAATATGCTAGATCTAATGTTTTAATCCCTGTTCATATGCATAGCCGATGATGATCCAACGAGATCTAGGAACTACTTCTAAACTCTTAACGTTAGGTAAATATTCCCATGATCAGTAACTCTCCTATTATGAAGATGATGACTACACATTGATCTTATCAATGGTATAATCATTATTCTAGGATGTGATCATCTTGCATGTTTCTTTCTCCTCCCCCTTCATTATGCATGATCCCACTTCTTCTCTCTATTCCGATTATGTGCGAACTACGTCGACCTGAGCTTCTCAAACGAGAGGAAATCTTCGGATCCGGTCTCAATCACTAACACACTACTAACACTTTATCATTATAGAAAGTTCGATCTATCGGGCGATAGGAGTGATAACTTGATATTCTTCTCTTATCGTAACTTGACCCCCGAACCCTCTTTGTTAGCTTTTCTCAATGTTTTAGCTCGATAAAAACAACATGGCGACTCTTAATAAGTTAAATGCCAACTTGAATATCCTAATCCCATAGAAAGGATAAAACAAGATAAATAATAAAAAAGACTTCCCGTGCATCGCCTGCATTCGGAAAGGGGTATTCACAGTGGCGACTCTGCTGGGGACTAGCTTTGAACATCTTCAAACATTAGAGGGTCAAACTTTCGTCAATATCATGATTGTACTTACTTGTTTTTTTCCCCCTGTACTTTATCTCTTGTGCATATCTGCTTTCCTTATAACTGTAGAGCGTTAACATCTTAACTGTTCTCCCCTGTACTATTTTTACTGTTTTGCATTGCATACATGTAAATACAAAAAACTCTCTATTTTCTCTCTAAAAATATCTAGTTGTTGTCCGCACACTACCACTAGGTCCGTGTCACACTGCACACCCTACTGGATACTCCGCTGAGTGCACAGATTTTGGTGATCCCATCGCCTCTATCTTCGTGGCACCCGGGCTATCTAACTCGTCGTTTTAACTTGTAAAGCGGCCGAGGTTAATCCTTGTTCATTCCGTCATCCGTTGGTTTGACTAGCTTTTCTTTATAGACAATTAACGTGTCGTTCATGCCGTCATCCGTTAAGTCTTTAATGAGTCGAGATCCTTCGAGAGAAAAAAGCACAAAAAATGAAATTCCCTACAAGGGTGTGCATATTGTAAGCCGAGTGATACTTTGTACAAGGATCTCAACTCGTTAAAAACTTAACAGAAGTAACATAAACGTTACGTTAAATGCCTTTAAACAAGGGTTAGTCGTTAGGATCCGTTAGGTCGGTGGAAGTCGCTTGCCCTATAGGACCCTTGCCCAAATTGTCCGTTTGGGATGTGCAATGCAGGTGAAAAATGAAGGGCCTATAGACGTAGTGATGGCCTCCACTGATCCAGGTTTTGTAGATCGTAACCCAAAAAGGGGTACCCCTTCCAACCATTAGGACTAATAATACATTGTTTTTGTAAATAACAAAATACATTGCATGAGCCTTGTCCTGTCCTAAACCTCATATCCACTACCTCTACAGAAAAGCAAGTTTGGGTTTGTTCCGGTGGTCGTCTTCAATGTTCAAGCCTTCCGCAAGCTCAGTCTTCAGTCTCTGCATCAACAATGTCTCCGTCATCATCAGAGCCTACAACTCCTAATGTCTCCACTCCGCCAGTCTCTGCTTCTGCCGATCCAGAGATCGCCGCCAGCATCAAGCCCTCGGACATTCAAGACTCATCTCGACAGTTACGTGCTCTACCTAGAGACTTCAAGATGCCGAAGGTCTCTACATTCCACGGTATTACATGTCCCAAGACTCATCTCGACAGTTACGTGCTAGCCATAAGAGCCCGAGACTGCACCAACGAACAAATGGCTTGAGTCTTCCACACCACCTTAGACGGAATTGCTCTCCGTTGGTTTTTGAGTTTAGATCCCTCCGAACGAGAGACGTGGGATCAAATCACCACAACTTTCTGCGAGAAGTATCAGTCGAACCTAGATTGGCATGTCAACCATACTGATCTAGAAAACACCATGCAGAAGCCCTGTGAGCCTATCTATGACTTCTACAAAAGATGGAATCACAAGCTAGCAAAGGTGAAATACCCCCTAAGGCAAAGGAACAAAAGAAAATCTTCTTCAAGTGCTTGTTTCCTGAGCTTAGGGTGGCGATTGTCAATGGATACTTTCCCGATCTGCGGGAAATGGTTGATGCTGGGGTCAGACACGAAGCTGGCATTACTGGTGTTGTTAAAGAAGCTGCCAAAATAGGAAACACCTCTTTCCGCTACAAAGTTCCGACAAGTAACGCTCCTAAATCTAAAGAGGTCACCGGTCAAGTGAGCATGGTCCAAGACAACTCCGCCTTCGATGTCCAAGCAGTTACTAACAACTTTCCCCGAAAGGAAGACCACTTCGATGACTTCGGCATGCCCACTAGCCAAGTGTTTGAAGTGTTGATGAAGAAAGGTTTGATCAAGCCGATCGAGAACTTTGAACCGATGAAAAAAAAGGCTAATCTTGATGCAACCAAGTTCTGCAAGTACCAAAAATACATTGGCCACACAACCGACGACTGCATGCAACTCAAACGTGTCATCCAAAAGCTCATAGCCTATGGAAAGATTGAGAAGCCTAAAGGTCCGAACACCATAGCAAACCCACTCCCAAACAATAGTGGCGTCAACATGGTCGAGCTCATTGGAGGTGATGTCGTCATTCTTGAGATGGTAGATGCCTTAGCCGAACTAGGGCTAGACATGAATACTCTATTCGGAGGACAAGTCAAGATTGGGTTGATAACTCCATTAGAACGTGGATTCCAATGGCCCAAGCATGGGTGCAACATGTCCAAGTTCTGTGGTTACCATAGAGTGTCTGGGCACACCAACAACGAGTGCTTCACCATCAAGTAAATCGTACAGAAGCTTATCAAGGACAGTGTTATTGCTGACCCAAGGAAGATCATCGCTATGGATGTCAATATGGTGGAAATAGCTGGAGACGATACCAGTATCTTAGAAATGGTCGAAGCCTTCAAGCAACTGCAGTTAGATATGAACTCCTTGTTCCATGGTTTATCAAGAATGGGGTTACTTAAACCGTTAAAAGGCTACGAATCTCATCCAAACAGTGATCCGACGAAGTTTTACAATTTCCATAACATCACCGGACATACCGACAATGAATGCTCACAGTTGAAGCGTGCGATACAAGGATTGATTATTGACCAAGTGATAACCGATCCAAGGCAAATTGTGGCTCAAAAGTCTGAAGAAAGTCCGATTGATGTCTCGGAGATGACCAACGCCTTCAGAAGGCTAGGGACTACTATGACCAACATGCTCGAGTTGCTGATATCAAAGGACCTACCCAAGAGACCTGAAACTTACTGCATACCATTCTCCGGGAACAACCCCGGAAGATACTGCGACTATCATGAGATCACTGGTCATACTACCGAAGAATTCACTGCTTTGAAGAAATCAATCCAGGGGTTGATCCGTAATGGCTCCATCGAGAACCCCATAGATACTCTAGTCAATCATAGTGTAGCATCAGACATCGGTGATCTGGCCGAACCTATTGTGGCAGACTCCGAATTTTGTAGTGATGATGAGATGGGTTGTACTTCAAAATTCATTAATGATAGTAATTCTTCTTGTTATATGTTGTCATTAGATGAACTATCTTTAGAAGCCTCTCTTGTAGGAGATTGCGACTCTGGTCCACTTAAATCTCCACCACTATCTATAGCCGAAATCTTCGCAGAGTCCGCCAAAATACCGCAGTCTCCATATGACACACGAGCAGAAATCAACCTACTCATAAGGTCCGGACAGATATATCAGTCAGACCCCAAGGGTACAAAGAAAGTCTTCAACAAAGAGTCAAAGAAAGCATACCATGATAAAGAAGATCCTATCCTCACATAACTCAAGCAAACTCAAGCCCACATCTCCCTATGGTCTCTACTCACCTCATCTCTGACTCATCGGCAAATGCTTAAGAAGAACTTAGCCGCTACTATGTTCCCTTCAGACACCACTCCCGAGAATGTCACGCAAATGATCGACAACATTCACTTCGGGAACATTATCACTTTCTCAGAGCTCGATGAACCTCCATTTGGCATTGATCATAATGAACCTCTGCACATCACAGTCAAAATCAGTGGGAAGAAAATCCCTCGAGCCTTTGTGGACAATGGATCTGCCATCAATGTACTGCCGTCATGGATGATGGACGTAGTGGGTGTAGATGCAACTACTCTAAGGCCCTCCAAAGAGACAATCAAAGATTATAACTCCACATGAAGATCAGTGTTGGGAATTGTTACTCTGCCCATCTCCGTGGGAACTCAAACTCTGTCCATGGACTTCCAAGTGATTGATATACCATCCTCCTTCACCATCCTACCAGGACGCCCCTGGATTCACAAGTCCAATGCCATCCCGTCCTCCTTAAATAAGTATGTTAAGTTCCATTCAGGGAATGAAGTGACAGTTATCTACAGCGACCTAGTAACAGCACAAGGCACCGACACGAAGGGAGTACCCGTATTTCAAATTCAACATGAGGAAGACCTCAGACTCTTCAGTTACTATGTTAAAGAAGGTGAAGAGTATTCAAACTTCGAGTTCGCAGAGCCATGGTTCGACCACAACGGAAAACAACAAAAGGGATTTGAAATCTTTAGAGATGTCGAGTTTGACCGAGCTAACCTAGAGCTAAGGTACATGGAACCCCGAAAGACCGCTGGCAGGATTACTACTATTCAGAATGAGTACGTCATCAAGGTGAACAAAGACTTGACTTACGATACTGAATTTGTGTCACTCGATGAGCCTTTAGTCAGAGAAACCAAGGAAGCGGAACCATGGGACGGCCAAGATTTGTTCCAAAACATGAGCCTAGAAGATGACATCATGGCTGTTATTGAATGCGGACTGTGACTACTACTATCGAGAATCTGGGGCTGGTCAGCTCACCCCCTAGAGAGTCAATTCCCCCTAGGTTGGTTAGGTCCCCCGTTCTCACCTATGAGTTCGTGTCTCCGTCTAAGTCTAATGACCTCAAGTCAAGGGACTACAATGTAATTGCAAACAACGTCTTTCCTCGTGCGTTAATTGAAAGTCTCGATCTTTCTGAGTATCCCGCTATAGCCACTCTTATAAATGATAAATTAACTAATAAACTTAATGATATACAAATAGTTAATAACGATTCATTAAAAGAGGCAGACACAAACGAACTAAATGACAAATACATCCGAGAAATCTTAGAGCAGGTTATTAATCAAAGGGAAAATCGAGCCCAAGCTGCTGATGAGGTGTTAACATGTGTGAATCTGTGAAGACAAGACAAGCTGAAGTGGACTCAGATTGGGAGCTTCTTTCAAGACGAAGAGCGAGAAGCATTGATCAAGCTACTCAGAGATTATGAGGACATCTTTGCATGGTCTTGTGACGAAGGGCCATGTTGTTCAAATAGATTCCTAGTCACTAGAATTACTTAATCCCAATCATGTCTACACTTAGGATCCCCCAATTTTATTAGAACCTTTTTAGGTACCCTTAGGATTCTTTGTGACCAGCACAGGTGTATTACAACTCTTCAAAAAAAGACAAACCATCAGAGGAAGCAAATCAGCAGACCAGTAAACAAGTTGCCGATCAACTTGCTACACAAGTTGCCGATCAACTCCATTCTCAACTTGCCAATGAGAAAGACAGTCTCTGTACTGTCAGTCAGGTTACATCGCTTTATCTTAAAGTCAACCTTGCTGATTGTCTCTTTTCGTACTGTCTTATCAAATAGAGGTTTACCTGCTCTGTCATGATTATGCGCCGTCTGACACATAGCTACTTTTAGCTATACTTTGTCTCTACTTGCTTTTGCAGGTAACCGGTTGAGACAAAAGGGTGTTTACCCATCAGACTTTTCAAGCATGCGTATCTTCGCCATTAATGCCAAGGATACTGCATTAAATGCTCCTCAACCACCCAGCTGGAAATTCAAATTTGAAAGCCTTCTTCCTCAAATGTCATTAACTCCTCCTATAAATAGAGGACTCAGTGCATTGAAGAAGGTTGGTGATATTTGGTGCATTGAAGAGAGTTGATTGTTGAAGCATTCATTGAAGCTCATCATTCCGTCCAGATAATCATTAGACATTAATAGGACATACACTCGTGCACAAACTCATCACTTTGTTAATATTCCCAAGTTAGACATATATAAGGAATATTGTGATTGAGTTATTCACACACCCACCTGAGTGAGATAAGTTCTTTTGAACTTGCCGCTAAAAAACACTTGGTCAGTATTTGTTTTACGATCCATTAGAAATTTCTAGAACTTAGTCTTTGTATACCGGCAAATCCATGCTTGTAATAGACTAGAAATATCTAATAGTACTCTTAACCCAAATCCAAGTTCTGACCAAACTTGGTAGAGGACGTAGCAGTATTTACACTGTGAACCTCTCCAAATCTCTCCGTCTCTTGTCAACTACTTTATGCTTGCCGATTGAAAATCTCTCACCAGCTGATCTGACTGTTCATACTGATTCATTGTATTTTCCTTTGACCAATCTCTTGAAACTGCATTGAACTTTTGGAAACAACTTTGTGTTTAAACTAAGCTCTGAAAACCATTTCTTACCGATTTAAGTGTGAGTTAAAACTTAGTCATATCTTCTCCGCTGCGCTTACTGATAATAGTTTGCAAACTGATAAGTGACTTTGCATTTATAAAAGTGTTTCTTGAAAAGTTTTAATTAGGCTATTCACCCCCCCCCCTCTAGCCTATTTTCCTACCAATTGGGCCTAACAATTGGTATCAGAGCTTGGAATTTTGAAAGAAATTTCCAAACTTTGCAGCTTGTATTGCCGATACCATGGCAGGAAAAATCATGCAGTCGTTCAACATCACTACCATTCCGTTGTTGAACGTCAATGAGTTTGGTGTCTGGAAATCTCGTATGATAAAGTATATGAACTCAATCGATGACCGATTAATGCAAGTAATAGAAGGTGGTCCAATCATTCCTCTAAAGGTCTCAACCACCTACCGACCAATTCCCTCCACTCCGCTGACTGCTCATGCTGATCAAGACACTGAACAAGAAACGCATGTTCAAGTTGATGAAACCTTGATTGAAAAACCTAGAGAAGAATGGACTGATGAAGACAAACTTTCAGTTGCTTTAGATGGAAAGGCGTGCCACATTATCTCATGTGGATTGGACGATAAGCAATATAAACTGATTGACTTGTGCTCCACGGCTCAAAAATGCTGGAACAAACTCCTTGCATACTTTGAAGGAGATGAGCAGGTGAAAGACAACAGACTCTACGACTGCATTGCTGAGTTTGAATCTTTCAAGAAACTAGATGGTGAATCTCTCAGAAGTGCCTACGACAGATTCTGCGAGGTAAGTAATTTATGTGCTTCATTAGGTAAAGTGTATACTATGAAAGATCTTAATATTCGTTTTCTAAGCTCTTTAGGAAATGAGTATCATACTAAGGTCACTGCTGTTAGAGAAGTTAGAGACTTAAACAAGACCTCTATTCAGAATCTTGTGTCTAGTCTGTTCTTGTATGAGAGTGAACTGCAAAATCTTAACGTTCTCGATAAAAATTTCAAAAACTTGTCTCTATCAGCTCAATCTCAGGTATCCTTTCCTTCAACCAAATTCCCTCCTATAGATCCCCATCAATCACCCTGCTGTTCAAAAACCTCAGAAACACCTTCAGAACAAACAATGGAAGAAGACGAATTTGCCGCCTTCGCCAGAAACTACAAGAGGTTTAAAGACTTCAAAAGGATGCAAAAAGAAAGTCACCAGCAACAAAAATCCTATACACCACCATTTCAAAAATCAGCAAGCTACAACAAACCAAGTACCAGTGCTACCGATGGCAAAAACAGCAAAGGTGATCTTGTCTGCTTCAACTGCAGAAAACCTGGTCACTTTGCTTCAAAATGTCCTCAGAAAGTATGAATACGTGAGGAAATCAGTAAACAAGAGATATCCAAAGTCTCGAAGTTATGTTGCCGATGATAGCACAGAAAAAGCCTTGCCGGTCTGGTGTGAAACCGATTCAGACGAAGATGCCGATGAAGATGCAGATGCCGATGTAAGTTTCATTGCATTAGATTCAGATGATGCCGATCTTTCATCCTTGCCGACTCCAATCTACCGAGATCCCTCGCCTCCAAAGACTCCAGTCAAAGAAGTACCAACTGGAAGAGCTCAACCATACTTCAAGGAAGTAAGCATCAAAGCAGAAAACCCAATAGGATACAAGGTTCATCAAGTGGGAACATCACTCTATGGACAGTGTAACTCTTCTTACTTCAATGCTTCTAAAACAAAACCCTTGCCGATGACTAGAAAATTCTCATTCACCGAACATCCCAATATTGCCAAAAGCCTTTCGAAACCCATCTCTTCCCTACCTGACTTCTCACCTTGAACACTTGGTGGACCATGCCCTGCTATGAAAGACAGGCAATCATGCTAACTTTAACCACACCCAGTGGATGATTTGTGCTTCCATTTATCTTGGCAAACGGTTGGATTGGGGCCAAATTATGTATGACATTCTGCGAGCAAACATTCTCTCGTACAAAGATGCGGCTGAAGAAGGTGAAACAAAATACCGTACTAACAGTAGGTTGATCTCCTACTTGTTGGGCCACACAATACGGATCAAAGAACTCTATGAGAAGAACAAGAATTGCCAGATTCCTATTCCTACTACAAAAGACTTCTGCCGCAAGTCTATGAAAACCAACTTTCGCACCAACTTTGGGGATGAAATGTATAGATCTTACCTTCTTCACGACCCTGTTGAAGTATATATCCCTCCCAAGTATTCCAAACGCGGTCAATCCAATCTTGGTGATCGTATAGTAAGTGATACGGAGGCTGCCGCATTTGAGCAGGACCGCAAGCAAGCTGCCGCGATTAAAGCCCGTGCAAAGTGTCGCGACCCCGACCCTGCGGGCCCAGAGTACGCAAGCTGGACGTCGACTTACAACCAAGAACTCTAAAATACTGAAGGTAAAAATTCCATTTTATACCCAAAAGGTTTAAAACAAAGTTTGGAAAATCCAAGTTTAACAACATCATAAAACAACTAGTGTAAGCTCCACAAGCTCACACCCAAAATACAAAATATTACAAATCTTAATGACGTCATTGTTGGTACAACTATCCCCAAGAAGGTTACACATTTATATAATGTAAACCGATCAATAAAAACCTGCCCAAATATCTCAAACCTCTCGACGTCCTCCTCGATCCGCAAAACCTAATCCTTTCCTCCTGGGGGGGGGGGGCTTAAGGAAAACAACATTGAAAGGAAACGGGGTGAGATAAAATCTCAGTAAGTTACTAATGCAACTATATGACATGCTATGATGCAATAAACAATAAACAATAACAAATATCACTTAGCACATGGCATTTATCAGTTAACAGATAGCAGCGGAAATAAACAGGTAACAAAGGATATTAGCCAAGGTTTTCCAACTGAAAGAACCAAATAAAGGTCGCTGCGCAGCTTCAATAATCAACAATCCACATCTTCATAGTAGCATGAAAGCTGAAGAGAAAACCCCCGGTACCGGAACCAATAACCAATAATAGCAAGGGAATATGACACAAAGTCATAACCCAAACTAAACAGCTAGAATGCTCACAAAGGAGCTAGATCATCTCACATCCAATGCCAATCTGGAGGAGGGTAATAATTGGGCAAAACAATGGTCAACATCATAATGGACTTGGCTTGTGCCATCATAATGTTTCGCATCGCCCGAAACACACACAAATACCAGCTGGACTTTCAAGTAAAGGCTAAGTAATAAAATACTAGCACGATAAACAACTAATGATTCCAAAGTAGGGAACCATTCCACGTAAATCACCAAAAAGGTGTATCAATCCAACAATACATCAAAAGATGTTCCAACAATTCCAAGCCATAATCAAATTGGTTCCACACTAAATTGTTCACAAAGGAACTAAATTCAAACATTTAAATAATCCATAATGGTCATTCAAGTCTACTAAAGTAGCACCCAAAATCTAGGCTAAGATTGTACCCCAGTCTTACACCAACAAAAGGGAAGTTCTTGGACACAACGGACCGATCACAAGCGTTTTGTGTTATAGAACACTTACTTGAAAACTCAACACCATCTAAACCCAAAACCCAACTAAATAAACCACCTCATCTCATAGTACTCTAGGAGAGCATTAAAACGATAGCTTACTTGATTAAAACGGAGTTCGGACGAAGAAGTTATGGTCTTCCAAAGATTGAACATAACAAGAAGGATTTTCACAACAGGGGAGAGGGTGCCCCCCCCCCCCGAGAAAGGGTGCGTGCGCCCCAGGTAATCAGTCTCTTTTGGCCTTCCTGGAATTAGAAGGGTGCGCGCGCCCCCTTATAAAGGGTGCATGCGCCCCATGGAATCAGTTGGTTTTGGCCACAAAGGTGGAAGAAGGGTGCGCGCCCCCCCTTAAAAAGGGTGCGTGCGCCCCCTAGGTAAAATCAGAAAGCCCAGATTTCTTCCTGGGTTCTTGAACACGAATTTAAACCCCAAAATCACCATTTTCAACACAAACCAAATCCAATACTCCCAACCAGTGTACAAGGATGTCCACCACACTTATAACCCAACAAGGGGACTCACAATCAACATTTAGAGACCCTAACCAAGGTTTCAATCCCAACATTCAAATATCACAAAAATCCACTAAAAATGGAAACAAGTTCATAACTCATCCAAGAAGCACTAAATAGAATCCATGGCATCATCTAAACATAGGATGAACATTTTTAGTATAAATGGGGGAAAAGTAACTTACCCGGATTTTATGAAAGTTAACGGAATTCGAATTTTCTTTGTTCTCTCTGATCCTATCAACGATCTAAACATTTTTCATATAATGAGAAATGAGAAACAAAGACTAGAAGATGGTCAAAGAGAAGAGAGAGAGAGAAGTTTTCTTACCTTCACAAATGGCTATGGAGAGAGAGAGAGAAATGTCTGGGAAGATGGTGAGGTGAAAGTGAGGGAGGTGAGGGGAAAAGAGGGAGTAAGTAGGATGATTTAGAGAATTTACACATAGACCCCCTCCCCTACACACTAGCACAATAATCTTATACTCCCCACTAACATTTAAGACCCGACACTCAACACTAGCACAATTAACCAATTAATTGCTAGGCACGAATACATCATGAAACACAAAATGCACACATAAATATTTAAATAAATAAATAATTTAAATAAATAAATAAGAAATAAATAAATAATTAAATCTTTATCATCTAGAAAATAGAGGCGGGTTTTCGGGTCGTTACACAAAGGGTAAGTCTATTGAAAACCCTTCTCCACCAACTTCTGTTAAAGGGAAATAAAAGGTAGTAGAACTAGTAAGGAAATCAAAACCAGTCTCCCAGGGAATCAAAATTTCACCTACCGCTCCTGCAAAGCCTGCCGAACCCTCAAAACCTCTAGCACCAAGACCCTCGAAACATAAGGTAACCCCTACCGCACCTCCTATGTCTCCCTCTCCATCTCCTGAACCTCTACCCAAAACCAAAGTCTCCAAACCTATCTATTCCGCTCCATCGAGATCTCCTTCCCTTTCACCTCCTCCTAAATCCAAACCATCTAAACCTTTGCCTGCCGCACCAAAGCAATCTACCGTATCATCAGCCCCAAAATCCAGACCTGCCGCAACTCAGGTGGAGAGACAAGTTGAGAATGTTGGGAAACTCAAGAAGAGATCTCACACTCCAAGTCCCATCAAAATAAAAAAGAAAGCCAAAATTTCTAAGCAACCATCCCCTGACATTCATTCTCCAATCTTTACCTCAGATGAGGATATCACAGTAGCTCCTCCCAAAATTTCGACGAACTTTGTTCTAGACGCTCAGCTTGAAGACATGGAAGAGGTCTCTAGATCTGAGAATGAGGATGAAGTTACTGCCGAAAAGGAGGACAGTGAAAAGACTGCAAGTGAGCACGATGGTGAAGATGCTTCTGAGAGTGAGAAGGATGAGCAAGTTTTGGAGAAGCCTATTGACAAGGGCTTAGTTGATGAAAGTTCTAAAGAGGACGAGCATATGAGCTCTACCGCTAGTGAAAAATCAGCCGGAGAAAAGGCTTTGGATATTGAGAATGTTGAAGAAGAGGTTATTCCAGAAAAGTTAGATTCATTTGTTGAAGTTGAAGATGTTGATGAGACTGTGCCGCCTAAAGATAATGTTTCTATTTCTGAGCAAGAAATTGAGGTCCTCCCTACCGTTCTTCCTGCACCTACCGAAACTACACCCTCGACCACACAACCTGTCGTTGCCGCATCATCTACTGCTGAGCTTCTTGCCGCAGTCAAGCTGTTAACTCAGATGCAAGCAGACACTCAAGCTCAGGTTTCTAAACTGGTCTCCGGTAATATAGCCCTTAGGGAAGAAATTGTCTAAATAAAGACTGATTAGGCCTCCCTCAAGCGTGATGTTACCGCTCTTCCCTCCGAAATGATTTCAACCATTAAGGATACTCTTGCTGGTAACACAAGTTCAAGTACTGCTGCCGCACCCTCAACTGACTCTCTTACTCTTGCCGCATTAACAACATCGTTAGAGGAGTTGAGGCAGCGAGTAAAGAACTTTCAAAATCAATGGGTGATGATAAGATGGAAGTAAAGGAAGAGATTGGCAAAATGAAGAGTCACATCAAAGATGAAATTCTCACGCACTCCAAAGCCACTCTTATGGCCGTGGCTAAAAAGTTTGTTCCCAAGATCAACGCTTTAACTGGTGCAATGCAAGTTCAGACAAACCGCATTGAGGTCCAGAACATCAGAATAATAGACCAATCCACAAAAATGATCTTCTCTCCAGTAGAATTAATACGGCCTTAATTCACCTTAACCGGCAATGTTCAATCTCAAGGCGAAGAGGAAGAAGAAGAAGATGGAGTCAATGCTCCCGTTGTGATTCCTGGACTTGACCTCCCAGCCTACCGCCTCCTTCTTGCTGCAAGCTTTGTTGAAGACCTTATTGTTATCGGCCGCATTTGATTACCTCCTTATTTCATATGACCGCATGTGGTCAACTAAAAAATTATGTTGATGTTTAAAACAATTATCTTTTCTGTTTTTCATTTGGTTTGTAACTTGACACTCTCTCTCTTTTGTCTGCACCTATACTCCTGATGCATTAATGATGATTATGTTGGAGTATGTTGTTATTGTGTTTGATGCATTTCTACCCTTCATTTCTTTCTTATCTCGAAATGCTTCAAATGATATTTCTATCTTCTAGAATTAGTATTTGTTTTTCGAGTAAACTGCTTTTCTGCCCCTCGTACTATGGCCCCAACATCAATTTAACATCCGTACTGCTGAAACAACAAATGTATGATGCGTACTATAGTTTTATTGGTAAAATTAACCAAAATACTATTCAATCGTCAAATTTTTCTAACGAACGTTATTTATTGTAACGGGTATTAATTTATTTTAACGAATGTTAATAATTTAACAGATATTACAATCAAAAATTTCAAAATCAACCCCAATACAGATTAAATGAACCAAAATTATTTACCCAACCCTCCTCCTTAGTCTAATACAGTTTATTTAATGAGAAAATTACCCCCCTCCTCTCTAACGCACCAACACAAACACACGCTCCCTCTCTCTCTCTCTCTCTCTCTCTGGTTTCTCTCTCTACCTCCACTCCTGCCCCGCCACCCCTCCATCCCTTCCTCCGGTGACCCCTCCAATCGTCCACCTCCGGTGACCCCTCTTATCCCCCTCCTCCGGCAACCTCCCCTTCCACCGGCCACCTTTTCGGCCCCTAATCCCGTAACCATCTCCCCCTACTCCGGCTACCTCCCCCCTCCTCAGATCTAGATCCAGATGAACAACTAATGCCGGCGACTATTCTCTATCCCCTACAAACTACCTTCTTTTCTTTTCCGGCTCGGTCTACAACTCCGGCAACCTCTTCACTCCGACGACCCTTCCCTCCCCTCCTCTGTAATGCCTTGTCTCCACCACATTGTCATCAACCGCCGCCGCCGATTCACTCCGACTAAACTTCAATTCTTTCACCGGAGCCAGATCTATCTTCAAATCCGGCTTCCGTACACTCAAATCAGCCGATTTCGGCGACGTAAGATCCATTAATTCCTGCACAGATTCATCAATTCCGGCAATATCAAAATTGATAGAAACTTCAGAAGTGAAATCAACAAAATTGATGCTGCTAATTTTGTTACAGTTTAAGTAATCGGAAACCTCGATTGGAGAATAATGAGAGCTTGATGTCTGTGAAGAAGAAGACGAATCGGATTGAAAAGATGAATTAAAGCTGGAATTGGAATCTTCGCTGCTGTAATTTGTTATACAATCGGATAGTTCATTGAAGAAGCTATCAATGGGATTGAATTCATCGAGTAAATGCTGTCTAATGAACTCAATTGTGGAGAATTCATTTGATGTGTTCATGGTGGAGTTGGTTGGGTGGAGTGGTGACTGGTTGTGATGGTTTGTGGCGGTGGTGATGGGGGCAGTGGTGGCGGTGTTGGGCTGGGAAAGTGTGGGGTGGATGTTGGGTTTGGGAAGATGATGGAGATAACAAAAGTTAGTTTTGTTAACATGATGTATGTAAAAAGGTCTATATGTTTCCGTTAAGTTATTAATCTTTGTTAAAATAAATTAATGCCCGTTAAAAAAATAATGTTCGTTAAAAAAATTTAACAATTGAATAGTAAATTGGTTAATTTTGCTAATAAAATTATAGTACGCATCATACATTTGTTGTTTCAGCAGTACGGGTGTCAAATTGATGTTGGAGCCATAGTACGAGGGGCAGAAAAGCAGTTTACTTTTTGTTTTTGTTTTTAGGATGATAGAAATCTATGACATTGGCTTAGAGTGTGCATTGACTTGGGACATGATATTAATAAAATATTTATTCTTGAAAACATGTTTTTACCAAGTACAATGAATTAGCCTTTGTTATAGTAGGTGATGGTCTCAATCAAATAGGGGGAAATTGTTGGGTATGCTTATTATAAACTACTCCTATTACCTTAATTTGATTGATCCCATAACCTAATTTTACTCTTTGTGGACTTTAGGCTATATTGTAAGAAGTACTTGTACTTCATTTAGAATAATCCACTTTTAGTTTGATAGGCTTAGCAGATTAGGACCCTCAATTTTTCTAACTCTGGAGATATGTGGCAAGGCCCATGCCTACCGCATGAAATGTCTACCGCATGATTTTGCTTGCCGCATATATCATCCTGACCGCATGGTTCCAACCTACCGCGTGAATCTCTACCGCATGGAACCTTGGTTGAAGAAACTCAAGTTGGTTTAAACTCAACCATGGTCACGCTTATGTCCTTACCTTGGTTAGTTTATAATGTTGCAAATTCAAATTTCAAATTTGAATACAACTGTCATCATAGTACAGTTGGACCACCATGACTCTGCAACAAATGGACAACTCAGACTGAGCTCCAATTAGAATTCAACAGCTCATTGTCCTTCAACTTGAAGCCCAAGTATTTCTAACGGCTAGTTTCTCATTCAAGGCTATAAATAGTCCCTGAGTTCTTCATTGAACTTACACTGAGATTCTAAGAGAGAAATTGCTGTTGAAATTCTTGGTGATTGAAGATCATACTCAAGATTTTCAGAATCCTTCGAATCTTCAAGCACTCAACCTTCAAGTCTCCAGCAACCTTCAAGATAAAATCTCAAGCCTCATCGCACAAGTTTCATTACGCTCTAAAATCATAGAGATTCCAAAGAGCTTTTGATTCTTACACACACACTCACCCTGATTGATCAATCACATAGATTGAATCAATAGGGATACACTGGTTTAAGTCTAGGATTTACTCTTCATAGAAATAGGTGTTGATTCAATACTTCATCTCTGTAATCTGTACACATACGAATCAATATATACCTCATTCAAAATCCAAGACTGACCATCTTGGTAAAGGACGTAGATCTTTTAACAGATCGAACCTTTCCAAATCATTATGTCATTTACTTACTGCTCTTTATTTTCTGCACTTCATTTCAAGTCTTGTTCATCTTGTTCTTATTGTTCATATTAATCTTGTTTGTTGTTTAGTGTTTTGATCTTTCAGATTCACGAACAAATGTGAATAGTGTTTGTTTGTCTACCTCATTGTCTTAGCTAAAATCTGACTAACTTATCATTTGCCAAAAGTCTCTAAGACACAAGTTTTCAATCTCTCAACCTACCTCACTCTTACCTACCGCATATACATCTACCGCACTCCTATCTACCGTGTCCTTAACCTACCGCATATATACCTACCGCATTAAACTTATCAAAAACAACTCTTAACTTGTTTCAACGAAAACTTCCGCTGTGCATTTTATACTTGACCGCGTGGTTTTCATCTACCGCAAAATTCAAGTATAAGCATAAGGTTGAATTTTAAAAAAGGTTTGAAATTTTAAATAGGCTATTCACCCCTCCCCCCTTCTATCCTATTTTCATACCCTTGTTGTGTCTATGGGACCAGCATAAACCTTGGCCACGGTGGGCCGTCTCATATCACCGTACCTCTTCTATCAGCAAAAGTCCCTCATATAGGGAGCGCACCTCTATCCTTCGTAATTCCAAATTCTTTTTTCATCGAGTCTTGCCTTTTCTTGGTGATGTCCTCGGCGGATGTCTTTCTTTCATTGACGCGTTTTGCTTCACAATCCACGCCGCCGAGGGGCTCTGTAGACACCCCACCTTGGACCTCTCACCCCGATTTCACATTTGATTTTATGTTTCTTCCTATTTTAAGTATTTTTTGTTAGTTTCTGTTACTTTTGTTAAGTTCCTGACTGACTCCGTTAAGTCCAGGGACTAAACTGAATAACAGTGCTGACTTTCTAGTCCATTCTATCAAAAAAACAATTTCAAAGTCGCGAGCCTCCGCCCTTAGGGGTCAGAAGCGCGCACATCCCGCCCTTCGTTAGTTTCTGTTACTTTCGTTAAGTTTCTGACTGACTCCGTTAAGTCCAGGGACTAAACTGAATAACAATGCTGACTTTATAGTCCATTCTGTCAAAAATCCATTTCAATGTCGCGCGCCTCCGCCCTTAGGGGTCAGAAGCGCGCGCATCCCGCCCTCAAGGCAGGAGGCACGCGCATCTGGGCGTCAGTTACAGATTTTGTCCAAGAATCCCTCCCTTGCTCATTTTACATGATTTTGCCCGGGAAAATTATCTTTGTGACTTCGTTTTGGCACCAAAAACATCTTGTTTTCAACTATAAAAACCCCTCTTCTCCAACCTTTCAAAAGGAAACTTTTCTACATAAGAAAACGCTACCAAAAAGAGGACTTTTTGAGAAAACAAGATTATACTTTAAGGCATTTTAAGTACTTTCTCTAAAGAAGTTCTTGAAGACTCTTGAAGTTTAGGTAATATTCATCTCTCTTATTCTCTCCCTTTCTCTTATCTTCATATTTTCTCTCATTTTCTTAATCAAGTGTGCAATCACACAAAATATTTTGGGACATGACACCAAAGGCCACTTCATTCCATTGAAGTTGGTCAAGGAGTTATCTCCCCACATTCAAACCCCCTTTTTTAACCCCCTTTTATCATCATCAAAGAATAGAAAGAACACTTTTTATGTATACTACGAACAAGCAAGACCAACATTAGTTGGGCGAGATGGGTGTTTAAGTACTTCCCATCTCGTAACCTAACCCCCAAACCTCATATCAAGAATCTCTAATTTTCGTATCAAAACATAGGCTAAACATTAGGTTTTTCTTATGTTCCGTTAAAAACATAGGTGGCGACTCTAAACAACTAAAATCAAGTTAGACATCCTAGGATCACCCGCCCGCTCTAGCCAAGCGGTGGTTCTCCCGGGGTATCTACAGGTAGTCATAATGACTTGCTAGAGTTCGCTTATGACTTACGGGTTCTGAATGGTTCGGACTCGTTGCCAACTTAGTATAATCTTATTGGGTCACACACAATAGAACGGATTGGAAAAAGGCAGAAAATCTGGGAATCTGGACTTGACACCGTGCGGCTGTTAGACAACCGTACGGTGCCTGACCAGCCGTACGGCTGCTTTTGCCGGCACTGGTCAGCTTGTTTAGATTTCTTGTTGGACAAGGAATCCCGATCCCAAACGGAATTAGATCAAACCCTCATATAAATATATGCAGCCGGGTTTGTGTGAATACGTGTGTTTGAAATTGGGAATATTCATAGTAACATTAAAATATGAGAGTCGCCACGCCGTTTTAATTAAAGCCAAAACATTGAAAAAAAGCATTTTTAGTGGGTTCGGGGGTCAAATTACAACAAGAGAAGAATATTGAACGTTATCACTCCTATTGCCCGAATGATCGGTCTTTCTATCATGATGAATGTGTTAGTAGTATGTTAGTGTTTGAGACCGGATCCGAAGATTGCCTACGTTCCTCTCAATGTGAGAAGCTCAGGTCAGCGTAGTTCGAGAGAATTAGAATAGGCAGGAGAATCGGGATCATGCATAATGAGGGGGAATTACCTAAATTTTAGGGTTTAGAAGTAGTTCCTAGATCATCCTCGGGTTGATGAACCCTAGATCATCATCGGCTATAACATGTAATTATGAAGACCGCCACCCTAAATATGGCATAAATAAGGTTTTAATCTAGAATATGATGAATATGCGAAGAACATATTATGAACATATGAATGTCATGAAGAAAATATGAATAAAGATGTTAGGAACATGAATATTATGAAGAACACATGAATAAACATATTAAGAATATGAATATTATGAAGAACACATGAATAAACATATTAAGAATATGAATATTAAAGATCTACATTAGAAATAATGCAAGAACATGAAAAAAAAGTTAGAAAACTTACCTTTGTTGGCAAGAAATAACCTTGGATCTTCTTGGGATTCTTGAGAGTGTTTTTGGAGGCTTGAATGACTTGATTTGGGAGCAAAATCGTCACTTGAAATCTCTCAAATTCGGACCCCCTTATTACGAGGCAAGGGAGGTCTTTAAATAGGAAACTGATGGAAAGATCTGACGGTCCAGATCATCCGGGGCGGATGTGGCCGCGTGGCCAATATTGAGGGCGGCGGCGAAAGTGGCCGCGTGGCCATCGTTGCGCGCTGACTTGAAATTCAAGCTAGGGTTTTACTGTTCATACAAGGCAACCCTAAATGTCCATATTTAATGTTTTCTAGAACATTGAGCTATTTTTGGGAATCCGGGACAAGTCTTTGCAAGGTTTCTAATTCCTATAAAGTCCTTGTATATTTGGGAAATCCCTAATAAACTCATTTTCAGATCGGGTACTAACAGTAGCCCCTCGGCGACGCTTCTTGCAAGGCAATGGAGGGTCGACGATAAAAATAGGAACCGTTCTGAAATATGAGTTTCAAAACAGAGGAAAGGTAAGGGAACGGCTGAACCTTGGCAGGCGACCTACGTATCCGCGGGGGAATCAAGCCATCGTAGTTCAAATCTGATGGGGAAATTGAGGATGATTGTCCTCTGATGGGGAGCAACGCTTTCTGCTGGGGAAAATGCACCTGTTGGGGATGAGAGATGACCATGTCGGTCGTGTGGTTGAGCCTTTTCAGGTTTCCTACGTATCCTTGGAGGAATCAAGCCGGTCGTAGTTCGAAGGGATTAGGGAAAAACGAGCCATCGGACTTCTGCTAGGGATAATAAACCTACGGGCACTATCCTGTATGAAGAACGAACATTCGTTAGGAAATGAAGTTATTTGGGAAAATTAAAGACTACGTTGTCTAAATAATCCCAAGATGGAATGGTAAACGCAATCAGGATCGCCGGGGTTCCTGCCGATCGCGCTAAAGTAATAGATGATGGATCTCTCGCGAACAGAAACGCCGAGGCTTCTGCCAACCACGATTGATCTAGGATGCGTATGTCATAGAGGCACCGAAGTCTCTACAATCATACGAATCCTAAAATAGATGTTGGATCGCTCGCAAACAGAAACGCCGAGGCTTCTGCCCATCGCGATCGATCTAGGATGCGTATGTCATAGAGGCGCCGAAGTCTCTACAATCATACGAATCCTAAAATAAATGCTGGATCGCTCGCAAACAGAAACGCCGAGGCTTCTGCCCATCGCGATCGATCTAGGATGCGTATGTCATAGAGGCGCCGAAGTCTCTACAACCATACGAATCCTAAGCAAATATTAGGAAGTGCTAAAATAATAGATGCTGGATCTCTCGCAAACAGAAACTCCGAGGCTTCTGCCCATCGCGATCGATCTAGGATGCGTATGTCATAGAGGCGCCGAAGTCTCTACAATCATACGAATCCTAAAATAAATGCTGGATCGCTCGCAAACAGAAACGCCGAGGCTTCTGCCCATCGCGATCGATCTAGGATGCGTATGTCATAGAGGCGCCGAAGTCTCTACAACCATACGAATCCTAAGCAAATATTAGGAAGTGCTAAAATAATAGATGCTGGATCTCTCGCAAACAGAAACTCCGAGGCTTCTGCCCATCGCGATCGATCTAGGATGCGTATGTCATAGAGGCGCCGAAGTCTCTACAATCATACGAATCCTAAAATAAATGCTGGATCGAAACAGAAACGCCGAGGCTTCTGCCCATCGCGATCGATCTAGGATGCGTATGTCATACGAAGTCTCTACAACCATACGAATCCTAAGAAAATATTAGGAAGTGCTAAAATAATAGATGCTGGATCTCTCGCAAACAGAAACGCCGAGGCTTCTGCCAATCGCGATCGATCTAGGATGCGTATGTCATAGAGGAGCCGAAGTCTCTATAACCATATGAATCCTAAGCAAATATTAGGTGAAGAATGGAAATTTTAAGAGGCTTCCCGTACCCAAAGGTAATGAATATTAGTCAAAATAGTGCTAAGGGCACCTGAAATGAACAAAGGGGAATGTACTAGGGGTAAAACTGAAATTTTGCATGTGGAGGCAAAGATGATGGATTGTTATGAAGTCGCAAACGGGATGAACTCTCGGGGAGTCACAAAGGTGATAGACTCTTGGGGAGTCACAAGGGTGACGGACTCTCGGGGAGTCACAAAGGTGATAGACTCTCGGGGAGTCACAAAGGACTCTTTGGTGAGTCACAAGGGCAAAGGACCCTTAGGGAGACGCGAAGGAGATGGACTCTCGGGGAGTTGCTAAACATGATCTGAGTTCCACTTATCCTAATTTAGGAGGGAATGAGGCTACGAGCCATTGAGACCAAGGTGTTAGGTAAGGGACATTTTTCTTGGTTGCCTAGAGGTAGGACCTAAGGCATTTTAAGGAAAGGGAATAAGGAAGATGGTGATCTCCTAATCTTGAGATAGGGATGCCAAAGATGTCACGGCTTCTTGGGCTTTAGATTATGTCTTGGAGATAATGTGGGTTTCCTAGGCTTATAGGCTAGGGATTGGAGTTCATTTAAGTATGAGGAGAGTATTCTATCCTAGGCTTAGTGCTAGGGCTTGGAAAGGTTGAGGTTTGGGAACTTCCTAGATGTTAGGGTTTCGAACAAAGGTTTGGAAACTGGCGTTTTAAGGACCATAACCCTCCTAGGTTTGGGACTAGGGTTTAGGAATTTCCTAGGTCTAGGAGGCTAGGGCTTTGGAGTTGTGGTAGGCTCAGAGGTAGCAAAGGCGTTGGCTTTTAGACATAAGGCTGGGAGTGGAAAGGTTGTGACTTCCTAGGCTTGAGACTAGGGACCGCTGAAAAGGGATTGATTTTGTGGAGGGTTTACTAAGCTTGATGTTAGGGTTCACCGTTTTCCGGGATTGGTGACTATGGCTTAGAAATATTCGCGGTAACCTAGGCTTTAGGCTAGGTTTTAAGGTTAAGGAATGTAAACTTCCTAGGTTTTGAGACTAAGATGAAGGAATTTCCTAGGTCTAGGACTAGGGTTTGAAGGGAATGTTGAACCCTAGGCTCAATGATAGAGTTTAGTGAGGATATAGTCTCCTAGACCCTGCGGCTAGGGTTTAGAAAGAGTGCGACTACCTAGGCTTGAGGCTAGGGTTTGGAGCGAATGCGACTACCTAGGCTCGAGGCTAGGGTTTAGAGCGAATGCGGCTTCCTAGGCCTGAGGCTAGGGTTGATTAAGTTTTGGACAGGGCATTGTATCCTAGGTTTTGGACTAGGGTTCAATAAAACGGAGAATTGAGATTGTAAATTTCCTAGGTTTCGAGACTAGGGTTTCGGGAATTTGGAAATGATGTTGCATACGGGGCTTTGGAAATTCCCTAGAATTTGGGCTAGGGTTAAAGGGGATGTTATGGTTTCCTAGGCTTAAGGCTAGGGTTTAGAGAGGATATGTGACTACCTAGGATCAAGGCTAGGGTTTAGGAAGGGTGTAACTACCTAGGATCAAGGCTACGGTTTAAGAAGGACGTAACTTCCTAGGCTTTAGGCTAGGGTTTGAAAGGATGTAATTACCTAGGCTTGAGGCTAGGGTTCAGAGAGAATGATATGACTACCTAGGCTCGAGGCTAGGGTTTAGAGAGGATACGTGACTACCTAGGATCAAGGCTAGGGTTTAGGAAGGGTGTAAATACCTAGGCTCTAAGGTAGGGTTTGGAAGGGATGTAACTACCTAGGCTCGGGGCTAGGGTTTAGGAAGGATGTAATTACCTAGGCTTGAGGCTAGGGTTCAGAGATAATGATATGACTACCTAGGCTTGAGGCTAGGGTTTAGAGAATGTGTTTACCTAGGTTTAAGGCTAGGGTTTGGAGACCGAAAGCATTTGAAGGTTTGTCTTGGTTTAGACCGAGCAAGTTTGAGGTCTAAGAGTGTTGCGGTTTGGGGCAAATGAGCTTGATACCTCGTGGCTGGATAGGCTCGATAGATTAGACCTAGGCTAAAGTTCTAGGGTTTAGCTAGGGTAAGACTCAGACATGTGTTGAGGAGACCAGGGCCTAATGGAATGGTAGGCGTGAGATCTAGGAGATCGAAGGCTAGGCAGGGTAGCGTTGGGACATAAGGCTTTCAAGCGGGTAAGTCTTTTGTCCTAGAGAAACCGCGTTATGGGTTAGGACCAAGCAGGCTTGAGGTCGGCCAAGGAGCAACGGATTGGGATTGGATGATCCTAGTACCTAATACGCATGTCGGGCTTGGATCCTAGAGCGTTTGAAAGTTTAGGCTAGGTGCGAACCATAAGTGCGGGAAATGGTTTTGGATATATGACCATGTTGGCGCTTTAGGTAAATGGATCGAGTGTCCAAG
Organism: Campanula takesimana; assembly: GCA_026119855.1. NCBI lineage: Eukaryota > Viridiplantae > Streptophyta > Magnoliopsida > Asterales > Campanulaceae > Campanula > Campanula takesimana. Next base: position 456,534 of record JAOWBW010000301.1, read on the forward strand.
ACTTTGCTTTGAGTACAATAGTGTGCCTAACAGGATTGGGTATGCTTAGGACTTAATTTTGCCTTAGAGGTCATGCGTGTGACTAAGATCGTTTGGCAATTTCGAAGGTAGGTTAGGGATGGGACCAAAGGTGTTTAAGGACATGGGTTTTAACCTGATGGGTATTGAGATCCCTATGGTATGGCGTGGTGCGCAGGAGATCCTATGTACTTGAGCAAGGTTTGAGATTTGGACTCGTTGGGGGAGCGATGTTTGAGATCCATGGAGTTCAAGGGTGGACCTTGTAGGTGGCGAGGTTTGGACTCGGCTTGGATTAAGTAGGTTAGCGTCCTTAAGGGGTTGAAGGTCAGACTAGGAAGTCTTTTGAGGCTAATGGGTGACACTAGGTTGGTACTTGGTAGGTTTAAGAGTGGTAGGGTCATGGCTTGGACATGACGGGAGTCGGGAGACGTAGATGTTGTCGCTTTTAGTCGGACCAAGTAGGCTTGGGAATTACAGAGTCCAAAGGGTGGAGATGTAAGGTGAAAGACCTAAAGGGTAGAAAGTCTTGTGACCTAAAGGTTTAGGGGTTGAGGCCTAAGGTATGGATCAGATATTCTAGAGACCTAAAAGGTAGGTGTTTGGTAGACTCGAATGGTCTTGGGCCCTCAGGGCTCGCTCCACAGGTTAGACTATGGGTGGACCTTAGAAGTTGGACCGAGGAGGATAAGAGAGATATGGCTTAGACAGGGTAAGGATGAGTATGTGTTGGTAGGTTTGAGATCTAGGAGATCGGGTAGGCTCGGGACCGGTAGGTTCGGGACCTAATGGGTCACCCTAAGGATTTGGCTTTGGTTAACTGGTTTAAGGTCTGAAGTTTTGGGTAGAACCGGTTTGAGGCCGAAGGGGTCATGCTATGAACTTGCGGAAGGTCGAGCTAAGAGGTTATGATGTAACGTAGGTAAGACTCACCGGGTAGGTTTGGGACCTAGGTAAGACTGATCGGGTAGGCTCGGGACCTAGAGAGTTTATGGTGTAACTTAGGCAAGACTGATCGGGTAGGCTTGGGACCTAAGGTTTTGAACCAGGTAGGTTGGGACCTAAGGGTATCCTATTGTGTAGGAAATAGGGTGAAGGACCGAGTCAACTCAAGAATCACGGAGATGGGTCTCAGATGGATCGAGGATGTTTTTACAATTTTGTGGAGACCGAGCGTGCGGGTTTATAAACAAAGTGTCGGGGAGGAGAAAACTTTATGAAAGTGTTATGATCTTATACAGATGCCTTATAATTAATTATGATTCTAATCAATCCAAATAGGTCGTCGCGTACCGAGTTTGACGATGAGGGGTGCCCTTCTTCTAAGTGTATCCTTGTTGACGCCTCGGTATTCTCTGGGAAACCACATAGTCGACCATTTCTGTTGGGGAAGCCCCAGTTCGATAAGGGTGTAGAGCGGGGTATTCTACCTCCTTTAAGACGCACCATTTTTTCTGCCTAGACCGCCCTTTCGGGTTTTCAATCTAGCGGGCATCTCTTTTGCGTCATCTCTCTTTTTTTTTTTTTTTGAAAATCATTCAGTCGACTCAAAAAAGGAAAAATAATTGTTTAAACATGCGGGGGCATTTTGGTGATAGTGAGAGGGAGAGAGAGATAGTACTCGCATTTTGACTCTTCAGACAATTGAGTGTATATAAAAGGAAGGAAGCCCATGCTTGACAGAAAGTAAGTGTTTAGCTCTTTCCTAGATTGTAGAACAGAAGACTTGTCGAGACATTTGAAAATTGTTTTATTCAGGATTCTCATTTGATTGCTCGAGAATGGACCTCGTTGATTAGTTGATGAGCTATGGTTAATTAGTAAACAAGTAGCCTCAAATTAATAAATGTTTTGATCAATTGTGAGTGAAGAAGTCAGGAGTAGAAATATGGGGGAAGAGAGAAGAGAAAGAAAATTGGCTCGAGGTGGGTTGTGTATATTTTGGACCGAACCGGGAGGTTGCCTACGTTCTCCTCAAGGTGAGGAGCTCAGGTCTCCGTAGTTCGGGGATGACCCGCTTGACGATGGTGTCGGGTTTCAGTGGGTATGTGTGGGAGGAAAGAAAAGAAAGAAAGTTGACCCAAGGTAGGTTATGTTTGGCTTTGAGTGGTTGCCCGGTTGACGATGAAGTTGGGTTTTGAGTTTAGGGGTGTGAGGTGAGTTGTTCTTTGTAGCTCATTGCGGTGGATTACTCCTTTGTAGTTGTTGCAGTGGATTGCTCCATCGTAGTTGTCATGGGTTGCTGCTGCCGTGTTAAACTTCTTTGTAGGGAAAGAAAGAAAAATAGAACATTTGAAGTGAAAATATTCTGTGGTGATAGCCCCTTCTATTTTTCTTTATTTATTTTTTTTATTTTATTTTATTTTTTTTTTATTATTTTTTTTTTTTTGCACACCCTTTTTTTTTACCTAGGGCGCCCTTTCGGGTTTTCAACCTAGCGGGCTCCTTTTTGTGCAATGCTCTAATTTTTGCCTGGGTCGCCTTTTTGGGTTCGACCTAGCGAGCTTTCATTTTATATTTGTACATGAAACATTGGGCAAGACGAGCCCCTGGTTCGTTTTCGCATTTGTTGATTGCGAAGTAGCTTCCTTATAGTTCAAGCGGCTTTTTGCTGGCGGCGGGCATCGTAGCCCCTTATCCTTCATCGACGGAGCTCCATCGGATCGTCACGTGGAACCTATGAATGGTATAAACAACTTCGTGCACTTGGCATTTGCGATGGAATACAGACAACCTCAGTGTATCGGCATGTAATACTCATGAATGGGAGAAACATCCCTCTTGAATCGTGGCAGCATGGGTGCCTGATGATGAGCAACCGCAGTCTATTTCTTTGCATGACCGTGTGGAAAAGGGGTTTAATGGTGAGACGGGAGGTGTATGGGAGAAGGTGTATGGAGAGAGTGTTCGTGAAGAATGTACACGGGGTGAGTGTATAGCGGGTATTATATGGATAGGTATATGGAGGGTGTACACAGGGGGAAGTGTATATAGAGAGTGTATGGGGGTAGAATATAGAGAGAAGAGAAAGTGATTCGTCCATCCCAATTGATCGAAGCATTTGTTATTTTAAGATTAATCGTTTACTTAATTATGTGGATGGTTTGTGGGTCCATTTACCTTTTAATGAGTCGTCATTAATGAGTAAGATTAAGATTAATTCATCATATAAAGATACAGCAATCAAGCGAAAATGGTGAATAAGACAATTTTCATGGAATTGATTTATGCAAGATTATGTCTCAAGTCTAGAGAGAAAAGAAATAAAGACTCTTTTATTATTTGAAAGAAAAACGACTAATCCGGGGTGGACTTTTACTTAAAGAAACAAAAATCGTCCAAGGTGGACTTTTGACTAAGGACACTCTAGAACCTACGAAGACTGAATGACCCTTTTCTTTTCTTTTATTTAAAGGAGGTAGCCCCAATTTCCTCTTTTGCCCATGCCCATGTATTCCGTTGGCGGGTGATGACTCCGCTGTTAATGAGGCTTTGAATCTTTCTCCTCAATTGGAGGCAATCTTCGGTGTCATGTCCAATGTACTGGTGGTATTGGCAGTGTTTGGAGGGATCCAAGCCTTGCTTCACCCTACTTGGTTCATAATTGAACAAAGGAGACAACTTGCCGGCTTGAACTAGACTTTTGAAGAGTTTGCCCAAGTCGTCGAATTCGCGCTCGTCCTTCCTTTCACGAACTGTCTTTGAGGGTAATTTAGGTACCGGCACCCCTTGTTGATGAGTAGTCATAGGGGGCATCCCGACGGGGACAGTCTGTGGCGGCCGATACATTTGAGGAGCGTACGGGTGTTGACATTGAGCAAGAGGGAGAATTCGATTGAGGTAATCATAAACACCACGAATGTCAGACAAATGGCGCCTCTCGATATCTCTTAGGGTCTTATGCATCTCCTTCTGAAAGTGTGTTGCTTGCTCGTTGAGAATGGCCTTAAAGTAGACTACTTGTTCATCGAGGATGGCTTCGAAGTGGGATGCTTGCTTACTGAGAGCAGTACCGGTGTAGAGGATTGTCTCGGGATCTTGGGTAGCAGCTTCAGTTGCAACTTCGATGTTCCTTGCAGCCGACATGATGCAGAACTCTAGTCATGAAAGAGTTAAGCCTCTTAGTTGAATTAAATTAGATTCGTATTTAATGATAAGGCATCGTTATAAAAATCATTTTTTGGAAAAGAGTCGGTCTCCACATTTTTGAAATGCATTTTGGTAAAAAATTGAAAGTTTGACCGGCCGAAGTTGCCTATGTTCCCCTTATCATGAGGGAGAGGTCCCACACAATAAGAGGCTCAGGTCGCCGTAGTTCGAATCAAGTTAGACTTTTAAAAAGAGGTGAGAGATGACCATAGGGGTCAAAAAGAGGGAGATGACTCGGTCCTTGGTCAAGCATGGGTGAGGAAGACCTATAGGAGTTGGTTTTGATTGAGTAGGGTATGGTTTGACCTAAGGTTTGACCTAAATTTGACCTAAGGTTTGACCTAAGGTTTGAGACAAGAAGTGGTTCAAGCTAGGATGCGACGATAATGGTGGGTTGACCTAGATGGGTAAAGGATAGGTCGACCTAAATGAGAAGGGTTGGATTGACCTATATGGTGAATGAATCAAGATAGCGGGTTGTAGCAGTTTGCCTACGGGATGATCTAAGCGGGATGGACATGGTTTGACCTAAGCGGGTCTAAGGTTGACTTATTCGGGTTGGTAGACTAAGGAAGGTTAGAGATTGACCTAGATGGATCCAAGATAGGTAAGTCGACCTAAGCGGGTCACGGGGTGACCTTGACGGGTCAAAGGTGAAGGGGTAGTTTTAACCTAAGATGGACAAGTTGACCTAAATGGGTCAAGGATGGTGTGTGGACCTAAACGGGTTGACCTAGGTTGGTCTGGACGACGGTGGATCAAATAATGACCTAGGTGGGTCAAGATGACGGTTTGACCTAAGCGGGTTAGGACCAAAGGTAATTGGGTTCACCTATGGAATCAAAGATTGACCTAAGAGGTCGAAGGTGATTGGGTTGACCTAGGAGGTCAAACGTTGACCTAAGAGGTCAACGGGTGATAATGTTGACCGAGGGGTCCAAGGGTAGACCTAAGAGGTCAAAGGTGTATGAGGTTGACCTAAGAGGTCACAGGCGGATGAGAATGACCTATGGGGTCAAAGGTTGACCTAGGAGATCGAAGGCGATAGGGTTGACCAAGGGGGTCAAGGGTAGACCTAAGAGGTCAAAGTCGGATGAGGTTGACCTAGGGGGTCAAGGGGTAGACCTAAGAGGTCAAAGATGATAAAGTTTACCTAGGGGGTTAAATGTGAAAAGGTTGTCCTAGGATGTCAAGGGTTGACCTAAGAGGTCGAAGGTAGATAAGTTTGACCTAGGGGGTCAAAGGTGATAAGGTTTACCTAAGGGGTCGGAGGTGGTCAAGGGTTGACCTAAGAGGTCGGAGGTGATAAGGTTGACCTAGGAGGTCAAGGGTTGACCTAAGAGGTCGGAGGCGGATAAAGTTGACCTAGGCGGTCAAGGGTTGACCTAAGAGGTCAAAGGTGGATGAGGTTGACCTAGACGGTCAAGGGTTAACCTAAGAGGTCAAAGGTGGATGAGGTTGACTTAGGAGGTCAAAGGTTGGGAAGGTTGACCTAGGCGGCCGAAGGTTGACCTAGGAGGTCAAAGGTAGATCAAGTTGTCCTAAGAGGCCAAAGGATGGTGGGATTTTGACCAAAGCGGGTCGAGATGAAGGGTAGACCCAAATGGGTCGCAATGATGGGTAGGTAACCTAGATAGGCCAAGATGAGGAATTTTGATAGATGGCCCAAGGGGTGAGCGATGGACCTTGGAGGTCGCCTAGATGCAATGCACATTTTATTTAACGAAAAGTTTTGCATTTATTTACATCCTAATTGGTTGGACCAAGAAGTGTCCTAATCTCTATGTGTGGGTTGACACGGGTAAGGTAAAAGGTTCCCACCGCTCGCGGAACGTACACGGTGAGTGGAGTAGACGAGTGACTCGAAAAGAGGGCGACAGTAGCGCACAAATTCCTGCACATCGAATACTCCGGGTAATGGGGACCTGTGCAGTGCTGACACGGACTAGTGGTAGTGTGTGGTAAAAACTAATTCTTTTTTTAGGGAGAAAAGATAGAAGTTTTTAATGTTAGGATGATGCAAATGCAATGCATGAGAGAGAGAGAGCGAGAGCGAGAGAATAATGTACAAGGGAGCAGAGCAGAGTTTTGTTTGACCCTAATACTAAGGCGAAAATAACAAAGGTACAAGGATACAAGGTACGAGTATTAACATGGCGGAGTGCGCGGGTGTATGTGTAAACATGGCTTAACTGTAGGGGGCACGTGAAAACATGGCAAGTGTGCATGTGTAAACATGGCAGGTGTGTGCATGTGTAAACATGGCAGGTGTGTGCATGTGTAAACATGGAAAGTGTGTGCATGTGTAAACATGGAAAGTGTGTGTAGGGTGCATGTGTAAACATGGCAGGTGTGTGCATGTGTAAACATGGCAAGTGTGTGCATGTGTAAACATGGCAAGTGTGTGTAGGGTGCATGTGTAAACATGGCAGGTGTGTGTAGGGTGCATGTGTATACATGGCAGGTGTGTGTAGGGTGCATGTGTAAACATGGAAAGTGTGAGCATGTGTAAACATGGCAGGTGTGTGCATGTGTAAACATGGCAGGTGTGTGTAGGGTGCATGTGTAAACATGGAAAGTGTGTGCATGTGTAAACATGGCAGGTGTGTGCATGTGTAAACATGTCAAGCATCATGATGTGACGAAAGTTAGACCCACTAAGTTTGAAAAAGTTTCAAAGCAGTCCCCAGCAGAGTCGCCACTGTGAATACGTCTGTTTGAATTTGAGATATTCATAGCAACATTAAAATTATGAGAGTCGCCACGCCGTTTTAATTATAGCCAAAACATTGAGAAAAAACATGTTTAATGGGTTCGGGGGTCAAATTACAACAAAAGAAGAATATTGAACGTTATCACTCCTATTGCCCGAATTGATCGGTCTTTCTATCATGATGCGGTGTATGTAGTGTGTTAGTGATTGAGACCGGATCCGAAGATTGCCTACGTTCCTCTCAATGTGAGAAGCTCAGGTCAGCGTAGTTCGAAAGAATTAGAATAGGCAGGAGAATCGGGATCATGCATAATGAGGGGGAATTACCTAAAGTTTAGGGTTTAGAAGTAGTTCCTATATCATCATCGGGTTGATGAACCCTAGATCATCATCGGCTATAACATGTAATTATGAAGATCGCCACCCTAAATATGGCATAAATAAGGTTTTAATCTAGAATATGATGAATATGCGAAAAACATATTATGAACATATGAATGTCATGAAGAAAATATGAATAAAGATGTTAGGAACATGAATATTATGAAGAACACATGAATAAACATATTAAGAATATGAATATTATGAAGAACACATGAATAAACATATTAAGAATATGAATATTAAAGATCTACATTAGAAATAATGCAAGAACATGAAAAAAAAGTTAGAAAACTTACCTTTGTTGGCAAGAAATAACCTTGGATCTTCTTGGGATTCTTGAGAGTGTTTTTGGAGGCTTGAATGACTTGATTTGGGAGCAAAATCGTCACTTGAAAGCTCTCAAATTCGGATCCCCTTATTATGAGGCAAGGGAGGTCTTTAAATAGGAAACTGATGGAAAGATCTGACGGTCCAGATTATCCGGGGCGGATGTGGCCGCGTGGCCGGCGGCGAAAGTGGCCGCGTGGCCAATATTGAGGGCGGCGGCGAAAGTGGCCGCGTGGCCATCGTTGCGCGCTGACTTGAAATTCAAGCTAGGGTTTTACTGTTCATACAAGGCAACCCTAAATGTCCATATTTAATGTTTTCTAGAACATTGAGCTATTTTTGGGAATCCGGGACAAGTCTTTGCAAGGTTTCTAATTCCTATAAAGTCCTTGTATATTTGGGAAAGCCCTAATAAACTCATTTTCAGATCGGGTACTAACAGTTTGACAGCCCCTAATGTTTATTTTGCAAATCAATAACAATTGTTTTAGAAACAATAAATCATAGAGAGGTATGATTATTTATTTTGAGATTGTGAATCATCAAAATACAATAATCAATGAAGCAAAATAATTCCTATGAAGAAATCGTTTCTTCATCAAGCCTTGGGTCTAGCAATCCAGATCAAGAAGGTGTTCTTGATATCCGTTCGACGTGTGGATACTGATAGAGGGTTTTTGCTTTAGCACCTCAAAGTCCGTGTTCATGGATTCTATCTTCAAGGGTATGTTTCTTTCATCTTGTATTTAATTTAATCAACATGCACGGATCTGGGCTCATGGGTGTTTGATCTTATGTTTTATTCCGATGCGCATGATGCATCAAAACCCAACAGTGGTATCAGAGCCGCGTTCATCATTGGTTATTTTAATACATCATGTTTAAATTATTTAATTCGATCATATGATTTTTCATGATGATAAGATGAATATGTGATTTGAGTTTTATATATGAAATATAAAATTTATGAGCTTGATTTTATGTGATTATGTAATTATTATATTGATGTGATCTATATGAATAATTGCATGTTGTGATTATCAATAAATAATTGAATTATGTGTATTGATAATTTAGATCTAATTTGTGTATGCAATAAATTGTTTATTCATGATATTGGTTAGATCTAATTAAATTCGTAATCTATAAATTCGTGTTGGTTTAATCTGATTAATGCATGAACACGATATTGTGATTGATCGAATTTCTGAAATTCTGGAAATCTGAGAAATTTGAGATTCACCACCGTACGGCGGCTGTGGAGGCGCACGCCTCCCACAGAGCCGAACGGCTGGTCTTGGTTTTCTGGGTTGTTTTGTTTTGTTTTCTGTTTTTCTGATTGTTCTGTAAATCGTTTACAGAATTCAAATCAGAAATCGAATCTGGTTTCAGATGGCTGGTTTTCGAAACCGTGTTTCCTGAAATATGATTCAATCCAGAAAGTTACAGAAATCAGAGTTCTGAAGTGTTCAGAATTTCTTTAATCCATGAGATTAAGAGACAATGAAAAGGTCTTGAAACAAGTAACCAATCTATTTGGGAATGTGGATGACTTTTTGGCTTAGTTTCGACCGTATTGAGAAGTTACTTGGTTTCTTGATTTTAGTACGGGATTGTGGATGCCTTTTGGCTTAGTTTCAACCGTACGTTTTGTACTCTCGATTTATAGATGTTTTGCGGAAACAAAAGATTTCAGAATTTATCCCTATGAATAAACTGCAAATTGTTTGCAAGAGATGGAAACTAAATTTGGACTAATTCATTGCATGGACCAATGGCAGGCTTATGCCTTGTTTCTGGGAATGCGGATGAAATATCCAATCTGTAAATTGTTTACAGCTGATTTAGATTCCGTCCCCATAAAGTTTCTTCATAATTAAATCACAAGATTTTGCTTCTGTTAATTAATTTGATTAGTTAACATCATTTATGCAAAGACTATATTATATTATGTTTGACATATTTAGATATATGATGCATATCTCTGTGTAAATGAACATTCATCAAAAAAATTAAGTTTTATGCCATCCACTATTTAAACACTTGTGAAGTACCTTGATCGTTTCGGTGTGGTTTATCTGCCAAAGGAGAGCACATCATTCTATCTTTGAGAAGTAAGATGAGGCAAAGGTTGTCTATACGTTTAAAGTGGTCAAACTTAATTAGGCTATCATAACGGTTATGGTCCTAAGGCATAAGATGGGATTAAAACATGTAAGACATAAGATGTCACAAATCCCATAAAAGATCTAAGACTCACATGTGATGTGATTGATAAGGAGTTATCTACCTAAATAGCTTTGTTTTAAGGTTCATGCCAAAGCAGACTCACAAATCAAGTGAAATATGGATCTTAGCCCATTTAAATTATATTATACAAGAGTTGTATTTGAAGGTGTATAATTTAGTGGGAGTATTTATGAAATACATTATTTATCTCTAAATGATATTGGTATGAAATATAGGTATATATTTATTTGCATATTTGTAGAATATTTTAAACTTTAATCATGTATAATTACTACGATTGACCCCACTTAAGAGAATGAGATTAACTTCCTTGACCTAGTCATGAGCTTAAGAATTGTTCTAAAGCAAGAACGGAAGTTATGAATTCTTAATAAATCTTATTCCTAATAAACCTAATGCCTTAAGGAAGGACAAAAACATTAATTAGATACATGTGGATGAATCTATGGATGTTAAATGTCCTACGACTTGCTACCATATATTTAGAACTTAAGAAGTATCTGAAATATATGGATGCTTATATGATAAGCAATCATGTAGGAAGCGTTCCTACAATCAAGAAAGGAAAGAAAAGTTTGAGACTGATTAGAGCCTAACATTCATGTGATGAATGAAAGGTATGTTAATAAGTTCTCATGTTTTGAACATGGAGAGACATATTAATTACCTTAGTTGGCTTGGTTATCAAGTTAGTTTGGAACTAACAAACGGATTTGATATTAATTCATAAGCGACATTTGATGTTTAAAAATGCTAAGTCTTAATATCAAATGGAAACCTTCTCAAACTATTAAGGTTAATAAAGAAAAAGGATTTAAGAAAAAGGCAAGACAAGAGTTGTCAAGCCTAAAAGAAATATTTGTGGCTAAACCTAAAATCCTGAGGATATAATTGCTACTATGGCATTATGATTAACCATTAGAGAATTACAGTTTGAATTAAAAGATCTAAAGGAAGGGTAGTTGGACTACCACTTCAAGTATTTATGTTTATCTTTCTACATCTAAGTTCTTGGGTATTGGATACCAGATATGGATCACACATTTGTATTAATGTGTAAGACTTGAAAAATAGAAAGACTGCTTAAAAGGGTAAAGATTAACCTATGTCGTAATAAAGATGCAAAGGTTGCAACATTAATCATAGGAACTTGCGAAGTGTCTTTATCTAATGGGTTCATATTTGTTTTGAACAAATGTTGCGATGTTCCCACTTTAAGTAGAAATATTATTTTGATTTCTTCATTAGAAGATTATGGATACTTTTTATTTCGAATAAGAAAATGTTCCATTAAATATGATTTGCTTTATTGTATTGCTAATCATATAATGGGACTTTATATCCTTATCTTAGAAGAACAAAATAATGAGTATAACATAAATAATGGAAATCTGAATCTAAAGATGTAAGCGTTACATTCTTTAAGCATTGATGTCTATATCAATGAAAAGAAACACATATCTAAAATTCCATGGGATGGACTTTTAAATCCGCATGATTTCGAATCATGTGATATATGTGAATCTTGGATATTGATCAAGACACCTTTTACTAATAGTAGTAAAAGGAAGTACTCTTTTGGACTAATACATATTGATGTATGTAGTTCACTAAAGTAACAATGCTTGGAAAAAGGATTTCAGTATCTCATGGAAAAAATATTAGTGTACTCTGATCTGATCAAAGTAATGAATATTTGAGCCTTGGACTTTACGAGAATTCCGCAGTAAGTCTGCAGAATAAGAAAAACGGAATCTGGAAACAACAACCATACGGCTGCATTTTAAGCGTACGCCTAAGGATGAGCCGTACGGCTCTTGTTAACAGAAGTTTACAGATTGTCTGTAAAATACAGTTTTTTGCCTCATGATAAGTCAAACTGATCTTTAATTATCCTTCTGGATTATGTGCTGGAAACAGTTGCGCTTACACTAAATTGAGATTCGTCTAAGGAGGTTCGTTATACCATATGAGATATGGAATGAAAGAAAACTTGGTTTGCCTTTCATAAAGATTTGTGATGTGATGCTTTTGAGAAAAGTGTTGTCTTGGACAAAATCACACATAAATCTAATAAATGTATTTTCATGGGATATCTTAATGATATTGATTTTACACCCTTAAAGAGTACAAATCGTTTGTTACTCTAAATAGCACTTTCTAGATAAATCGCTTATCTCTAAAAAACTAATGGGAGTAAAATGTATCTCGAAGAGTTCGAGACCCAGAAAATGACATAGAACCTAAGATGGAAGTTGAACAAAGTTTCACAGGGAGTTGTGGAAATTCGTTCAAGTATACACAAGATATTTGCATAACAGATAGGATACTATCTATAAAATGAAATACTGATTTCTGGTAATAGAAAGTAATTAGGAAGATATCATTGCGAATAATTGACCTATTACCTATCAAGATGCAAAGTCCGCTCCGGATTTAGATCAATGACTTGGAGTCATAAAATCTAAGAGTGCAATCCATGTATCATAATCAAGTTTTGAACTTGATTGTTCTACCCTAAGGCTTAAAAACCATAGATAAGGTGGTTTAGGACTACCGACTGCCTTATCGGTGCATCGGATGAAGAAACCGAGTCCGAGACTGGGATCAGGACTCAAAACTGAGCAAATAGGCATATTCTCCAAAAATCGAACGTCGGGACCCTACGGCGGGCCCCGCACCCCTAGAAAGCCTTTTACCGGACATCCTTTGCATTTAAAATTAATTTATGTTATTCCTTACTCATTAACATATTCTAGATATATCTTTGTGACCAGAAAATTATGAGGAGCAACTTTCATTTTGGGAGCGTAGACGATCGGGACACCTTTGCGCGCACACCGGAGCAATTACGGGCCATTACGGAATGAAGAAACGGAGCCGGAACTAATGTAAAATCATCTTGCATGGCCTCCCATACGTGGCCACATGCTGAGCATTGAATGGGGTGAGTCATCCCCCATGGGCCAATCACGGAGCGATAAGTGGCGGAACAAAAATGGGGCAAATTTCCAAGTGGTAGTTGGACTACCACTTCAAGTATTTATGTTTATCTTTCTACATCTAAGTTCTTGGGTATTGGATACCAGATATGGATCACACATTTGTATTAATGTGTAAGACTTGAAAAATAGAAAGACTGCTTAAAAGGGTAAAGATTAACCTATGTCGTAATAAAGATGCAAAGGTTGCAACATTAATCATAGGAACTTGCGAAGTGTCTTTATCTAATGGGTTCATATTTGTTTTGAACAAATGTTGCGATATTCCCACTTTAAGTAGAAATATTATTTGTCTCCTCAATAATTCAAGGCACAATGATGCTCATTCAAATCAACCCCATACCTTGATGACCCCGTCACTCCCACCACCCACTCTAGGACTAGGTAGGGGCATTTTAGTCCTAAAAAAATCACCTCCCTCCTCCCTAAAATGGCCTAAAGAGGGGTCATTATGATTCATTCTCTCACTCTCTACATTCTCTATACTCTCCATCTACCTACATTCCCCTCATTTCTGTCTTGTTCTTACTACCACCACTCTCCCACGACAACACCACCACTATTCCACCACATCTCCACCACTAAACCACCACAAAAACATCACAAAACAACCCTCAAACACAAGTAACTCAAGTAAACAACAACACAATCTCCATCCATTCAATCAAACAACAACAACAACTCAAATCAAAACAAAAAAGAAGTCTTCCCTTGGGTAGACAAAGGAAGAAACCCCTCACCAACCTAAAATATGTAAGAATACACATATGTAAGTGGTAAGATATGTAAGTCTTTGTATGATTTAGTTTGAGGTCTAGCCATTAGATGGCTAGATCCCCATCTTCTCTTAATGTAGTTCATGTTTAAGGCTTGTAATCTCTATGTAAATATGCTATGAATGTTCAACTCTCAGTTCCATCATGTATATATATGTTTCAAGTTCATTTTGTGTCAAACTCAAAGCTTAAATCTCAAGTCTAAGCATGAAAATGATGTTTTCTCCAAAATGTTCATAATCTGTCCACTTTTTGCTTATTCATGTTTATCCACGTTTTTATTCATACTTGTTACAAAATAAATACTTTAAAATGTAAATAACATGCTAATAAACAAGCTTCCAAAGTTTCATGTGTTGGTTTTAAGTTTAGATCATGTTTTAATGTCCATCTTCATGCTACATGTAACCAGCCCAGCATACTCTGTTTAACTCATGATTTTCATGACCTATTTACTTCATCATAACTTCGTTTCTGGACTTAGATCAAAGAATTAAAGTTGTTCCTTACATATTAAATATGATGCCTGCCAAGTTTAGTGGTCATATTCCAAGTTTAGGTCATATTTTGGAAGATATTTTCGTAGTTCAAATGTGTTGCCCTGTTTGCTGCATTTCTGACCAAGTTGTGTTTTCGTGGTTATAAATCTATCAAAACTAGATTTTCAAACTGAGGTCAAAGCATAAAATTTGTTTTGAACATTTTTTATGGACTTGAAACTTGGCACACTTCATATTTGATATGTTATATTCAACTTTCATGTTTTGTGTTTTTCCTGATTCATAATCTATTATAGAGAAAATTTGCCATGAAAGTCTGACATGCCATGATTTCCAATTCTGGGCAGATTTTATCTCTGTGTTCTTTGCATGAGAAAATAATCCATAAATCCAAAACAAATTCATATGTGTTCTATAACATGTTGGGAGTCAATCCCAAGTTTTGTTTCTAGATTTGGATAGGTTTTGTATAGGTACATTATCATGGCAATCAGCAGCAGTCCTGAACTTCAGCAACCCTAAAAACTTGGACATTTATTCATAAGGGATTTGTCTCCCTTTTTTGTGTATAATTTGTACATAATTCCCCTCCCCTTGAATTTTTCCTTTTCTCGATATGTTCAAAACCATTTTCGAAAAATCAATCTGGAATCCACCCAAACCAATTCCCGGTTGCGACCGATATAAACATTGCCTAGACTAGGAGATACCTTGTACATAATACACATTTTTCTCAAAGTTAAGGCATAACAAAGCATTTTTCGAAAAGGAAAATTAAAATCAAGCGTAGGCGGAAGTATGCTAGAGACCGAAAGGGCGAGCGGAGTGCCTAACACCTTCTCCTCTCGTAACATAGCCCCCGAACCCACTTTTTTTCAAAATAAAAGGTTTTATATCTATTTTCCTTAAATAAAATGAGGTGGCGACTCTTATTTTTCAAAACCAAAGTAGGGTAACCATTATGAGAATTCGAGCACGGATTATGGTTTGAGCGCGGGCTCTCACATGGGAGCGTAACATTATTCCTAGTCTAATATATGTGGTTGACATATAATTCATTTTGAAAGAGTTTCTAAATGAAAGACTTGGTTAAGGCCGCTTATATCTTTGGAATTTAGATTTATGGAGATAAATCTAAAAGGTTGATTGGTTAAAGTCAAAGTACTAATAAAGACAAGATAGTGAAAAGTTCACTATGCAAGACTCTTGGAGAGGTTACTTGCGAAAGTCTAATGGAATTAATCTTTGCAAGATTTAGTCTTACTGGAAGACTAATGAGCAAGAGTACATGATTAGGATTCTATATGCTTCGGCAATTGGATCTATCATGTAAGCCACATTGATGTACTAAGACCGGAAGCCTCATATACTTGGAGTATAATGAGATAATACCAATCAGATCCTAGTGAAAGTCACTAGTTAAGAAACATCCTTATGAACTTGAGAAGTAATAAAGGATGCGTTCTTGATCTTTGATGGAATGAGAGATGATCTTGTAATAGTTACATAGATTCATTCTTATAAACCAACAAAGATAATTATAGCAGTATGAATACACGTTTATGGTTAATAATGGTGCTAGAAGAGTTCTAAATGTACCATTACTATTCTACAAAAGGTTGAGTATCTAGTGGCATAGGATGCAACTAGAAAATTGTTTGGATTAAGATACTAATTAGTAAACTAGAAATCGTTTCTAGTGTCACTAATTAAATGGACCTTCATTGTGCCAATAATTATTATTGCATAATCCAAGGGGCTAATGTCTTATCTAAACATATGCTCGGACGTTTCTATCTTAGTCGAGAAATCGTTAACGATGGGAGATGTCAATATATGCAAAATACCATATGATGATAACAAGGATAATCATCCTACATAACCTCGCTTGCAATTATGATGGAGATCATAACTAGCTCAATGGGTATTGGATACGCGTTGATTGGGCCTAGTGTAAGTGGGAGATTGTTGGATATTATGCCCTAGGCCCTTGAGAAAGGCCAATGCGTTATATCATAGCTTCATTGTTATAGAGATAACAAACCCGATTATTATATTCTTTTGCATGTTTATTATAATAATAATTATCCCTAGTACTTATGAAGAGCTAGCATAAGTTTAATGGATAATCATATGATGATTATGGTGCATAGGATGCGGATTAAACTTGTGGGTACTTGTTGGAGAACAATGTACTGGATAGACCCGTTATGAGATTTATGTCATGGTCATATGTCATAATTAAATCTCATGATAGTTATACCATTTGAATCCTTAGACCTGAGATTATCATGGTCTTCCACATGATGAACATTATGTTTGACATAGTCAAACACTACCTTTAACCGGGTAGTTATAAAGGCTATGATTGGCATGATCGGATTCTTGTAGGGAAGAATGATAAGTCAAGAAGGGATTTGTCCCTCTCTCAAGAGATATATCTCGATGAGTGAGATTGATGATAGTGCATGGCAATGCCCAAATGAATTGATGTGTTCAATGTCATTTGCTCATATCAATCTACTCGGGATCGAGAAAGCATTGGACAATATAAGTTGACATGGACCATGACTTATGTCCAATATGATATCGCGTAACAAATGGATTGTGATATGTTCTATTAAGGTAACTTTGGAATTTCAAAGTTCTACTAATTGTTTAGTCATAATGACTTGCTAGAGTCTGCTTATTACTTACGGGTTCTGAATGGTTTGGACTCGTTGCCAACTTAGTATAATCCTATTGGGTCACACACAATAGAACGGATTGGAAAAAGGCAGAAAATCTGGGAATCTGGACTGGACATCGTAAGGCTGTGAGACAACCATACGGCGCCTGACCAGCCGTACGGCTGCTTTCGCCGGTACTGGTCAGTTTGTTCAGCTTTGTTGGACAAGGAATCCCGATCCCAAACGGAATTAGGTCAAACCCTCATATAAATATATGCAGCCGGGTTTGACAGCCCCTAATGTTGATTTTGGAAATCAATAACAATTGTTTTAGAAATAATAAATTATAGAGATGTATGATTATTTATTTTGAAATTGTGAATCATCAAAATACAATAATCAATTAAGCAAAATAATTCCTATTAAGAAATCGTTTCTTCATCAAGCCTTGGGTCTAGCAATCCATATCAAGAAGGTGTTCTTGATATCTGTTCGACGTGTGGATACTGATAGAGGGTGTTTGCTTTAGTACCTCAAAGTCCGTGTTCATGGATTACATCTTCAAGGGTATGTTTCTTTCATCTTGTATTTAATTTAATCAACATGCATGGATCCGGGCTCATGGGTGTTTGATATTATGATTTATTCCGCTGCGCATGATGCATCAAAACCCAACACTTTGGATGGTTTATAATGGATAAGTCCAAGTATAGAGTGAATGCCGAGTACGAGGTCATTGGTAGTGGAGCAAGTCAGATCGATTCAAGTTGGCTCGGATTATTCCATTCAGTGTCCCTTGCATTCTTATTTGGGATTGCCATGTTATGGAATCGCTCTATTAATCAGAACTGCAATTCTCTTGGTCAATCTGGCTCTGCTCCCTGGTGTGGTACACTTGGCAAAATATTAAGCTCACCAAAATATGAATGGTTGAGATAATGAACCGCCCATTAGGGAACGGTTACTCTAAATGACGTGTCATTACTTCGTCCCACTTGACCCGCGTGATGGCCTTCAGGTCGAACTATAAAAGGTAAATCATTTTCCTTTCCAATCTTTACACACCCAGAACATTCAAGAGCCAAGGGAGAGAAAAGCGAGGAAAACCCATAGCAGCAAGGATGAAACGTTCACTCGGAGTTCTTTCCCACCTGAGATCCTTCAAGCACTCGGAATCATCACCTATTTAATCTTCCATGACTCTTTTTCTCCGTTTAAGTTGAAAGTATGTCTTTCTTACTTTTCTTTCTGCACTTTCTTTTTTATTTTATGCAATTTTCCATCACCGGTGAGTACTTCACCGTAGAAGACGAGTTTGCCAGGTCACCTAGTGTCGTATCAACGATGAGGGTTTTGAGTTGATTGTCACAACCCAACATTATGGAGGGGCTGTTTGGTAATTCATTAATTCATTAGTGAGGGTAACAATGTCAAACTATCAAAGGGGCACGTGAATGACTCGTGCAGGAGGTTTAGGTCGGCATCAGCAGTGCATAAATGGAGGGCATGTCATCAACAGAAAGGGCGTGAATGAGATTGTTGTTATTTACTTTCTTCTTAGCATAACCTTAGTTCAGTAGCATTAGGAGTAGGAGTAGCCATAATTTCTATTGATTTCCCTAAATTCCATTGTTGATCAGTGGAGTTCATGCTCTGCCATTGTTGAATTCCATTTCCACCATTGTTGACAACTCTGTTCTTAGTTTTGTTTACAATGGAGATTAATATAAATCCTTATTTACCCATCGATTTTTCCATCTGTTACAATTGATATCAGAGCGGGTCTTTCCACGGACTCACTTTTGTATCCATCCATGGTGGACTGGACTAGGTCAACGGGATTTGGAAGGAGGTCAGAAGGCTGGGATAATTGTCATCAAGGAGATTTTGGATCCAAATCAGCTATGGGAGGAGGAATTGAACAACAGAATGTTGATGGCTCACTCAGGTATAATACCCCTCAAACCTTACCCTATTCTGCTTCAAATTATTCTGTACCATCACACAACCCCATTTATTCCACCACTTTGCCTGTTTCATCATCCTTTCTGGATATAATTTCATTCCCGCAAACTGAGCACATACCTACACACACCACATACACTAATCAATTTCACACCACTACACAACATTCATCTACGTCTCATATTAACACCAATTTCCTGAATCATTCCTCTCACTACAATCACATTACCTCATCATTTAATTCCAATCAATTTCATGCTGCTGATTTACCAAACCCTAATTCCTCATATATAAACCCAACTAACCAAATTCATAATAGTTATACCCAAATCCAAAACACTCAGTACATGGTACCTAATCTGAACCAAACACCATCATGGAATCAACCTTTTGATGTTAGTTATTTTCCACTGGGAGTTGGTAAGCAAATACTACCAGAGTGTCCGAAAGATAAGAACGGGTTAGAAATGAGTGCAATTGCATTCCTTGAGCGAATTGCCCAGAGAAATTCGTTCGATGAATATTTTGCTGAATTCCATATTGTTCGATCTCAATTGGAGACTATAGCCTCACACATGGGTGAAGAACTGGGTGAAGGATTTTTTTTCTAGAGCATTTCATTGCTGGATTGGAAGAACAATGTAAATCTTATGTAAAATGGCTCGCACCTTCTTCAGTTTATTGGGCTGGAATTTATGTAAAGCATTACACTGCCTGAGAAAATTAAGAGGCAAAAAAGTAGTGAGGATTTATCTTCCGGTGTAATTTTTAATGTTTCCGAGACTGCCTATGAAGTTGAGACATCGAATTTAGTTGATGAAAGAGGTGTGCAATCTCTCTCATTAGTTTCAGATGGTGCAAAAAAGGAGTTCAGTATTGCTGCTACTAATGGTGTTGTTGTTGATGAAAAAGAATTGATTTTTGGGATTGATGTTAAGAAATTGAATGTTGGTTTTGATGATTTGCGTGATCACAAGGAGAAAAAGAAAATTATTAGTTTAGATTTGAATGATGTGGTTGACGATTTTGATGGGAAGGGAAGTCGTGGTTTAAATGATTTTTCTGCTCAAAATGAGAGTGCCACAATTGCTAATATTTTTGGTGTTGATGAGGTTAAGAAAGATCTTCCGTTGTTTGAGGATGTTAATCTGACTCATAACGCTTCTATAACCACTAGTAGTACTGGGGAAGACCTTGCTTATTCAGTGAATGAAGCAGCTGCTCTAGTGGAGAAAATAGATTTCATTCATGCGGAGGAGTACTCAATTGGAGGAATTGAAATGAAAACTACAAGGTTGCAGGGTAATGAGAAAGTTGTGGTCGCACGTCGTGAAATTTATCATGCAGTAGCAGGTTCTTGGGATGACATGAGACGAGAAATGCCCACTGCCTACAAAGCCATTGTTTAATATGTTATTAATCCGATAACATGCCTTATTTCATTGGCTACACTTTATGGTGGTGAGATGTGTTACGTAAAGGTCCTTAAGAATATACCGCAGTATCTAGTGCATGGCTTTGAATGGGATCCAGGAGGATATTGGAAGAAGTCTGAGCCGATTTTGAGAAATTATGAAAATCAAGTTTGATGAAATTACTGGAAATTGACAAGGAAATGAGGTTGGATAAGGAGCTTTGTTATTATCAGTATAATATGGGGCTATTATTAAGAATATACAGTTTTATTCTGGATGTAGTTGACTGTACACATCGTGCAATTTAAATAGACCTCCTCTTCTCTTCCAGATCCACCGGATTCTATCCTCTCCGGTGTATCTCAACTCCGGCATTGCATCCATCCTGCAACTTCGGCGTTTCTCTCTCTCTCCGGAAATCTTTTGTTTTTCGAGTCATTCCTCCATCTTCTCACGCGGATCCGGTGACTAACATCCAACAACCTACATCCAGCGAAATCCGGTGACCTATAATCTGGCAACTCCGTCGCCTCCATCTGATTTTTTTATTGTATAAGACCTAGGTCTTATACCCTTGGTATATGAACTTTTTTTTATTAGTATAAGAGGTGAATTGGTTGATAGTAGACATGCCCAAAAATAATTGAGAACCGGCGGGTAGAATAGCAACCGGGAACCGGCCATAACCGTGAACCTTCGAAACCTAGATCCGAATGGAACCAGGAATTCTAGTGAGACCGTTCGAATACGAATCCAGTAACTTCAGAACCAAGGAACCACCGGTTCCAGAACCGGGTACCAAAACTGAGAACCGGATCCGAGAACCGAACGGTTCCACCAGTCCAAAGTCCAAATACAAGTAGGTGAAAATTTATGTTGTGATTATTTGTAGTTAATAAACATGTGATTTGATTTTTTCAAAAAAAGAAAAAAAGAAAAAAAAAACAAGTGATTTGTATTTTGTCAGTTTGTAGTTCCCATTTTCCACTTTTCCAGTCATACAGTTGATGGATAGCAATAAAGTGGTCCACTCCGCATGCCTGACACTGTGACACACATATTAAGAACACACACAACACACACCACCCACCCGTCCCCCACGGCCCCACATACAGTTACAGACTTACAGAGTTACAATCCACAATAAATTTAAATTCAGTGATCGTTTTGTTTTACTGACTTTGGCACGTGGGCTTGACCGTTTCACTTGGACCTTTGGCTTGAAATGGAAAATATCAGTTAAATATAGCCGTTACTAACGGTTGAACATTAGTTTTTGGTCAGTTTTGACCGGTTTGACCTCACTTTTGGAGAATTTTCAGCTCTAAAAAAAATAAAAAATACTTACCTGATTTTTACCTTGTTTCTCAACTATAAATAGCATTCCCCTCCTTCCTTTATTTTTCACACAAAATCTCTAACTCTCTCTAACGAATTTCCTCACATTCTTCAATTCTCTTGTTATATCATTCAGATTTTCATCCATTCTCCAACTTCCATCCTCTATATTTTCCATTTGTCCCTTAATTTTCCATCCATCCCAATTTCTTTTTTTTAAATGTCTTTTTTTTAAAGAGGAAATATCACAAAACCAACTTCATCTCGCCCACCACCACCACCAATGCAAGATGATGATGTTTACTGTCCTTATTTTGAGGCGGGTCTTAGTGGTGAAAATATGGGAGGACATGAAGAAGATGAAGAAGTAATGGCATTCAACGAACAACAACAACAAAACGAAGAAGAAACTGACGCGCATATAACACAACACGCGGCCACGAGAGGAGGTCGAGCTCGAGCGCCCCCGGCCCCTCGATCCTAATTGCGGTTGCGTCACCTTAGCAAAGTAAAAAATAAAGAAGGCGTATGGGTGGCGGAATGCAACTATTGCAAACATCAAATGAAGTGGAAACAAGGCCAAGGGTACGGAAATTATAATAAGCATTTGAAAAGCAAACATCCTACCGAGTTTGGAATAACAACAACTCAAAGTCAACTTCAAGGATTCACGGCTTCGTCACAAAATGTAGGTACATCTTCTACTCAATCTCTATTTCAATATACCGAGGCTTCACATAGAAAAAATATGGAAAAATTTGTTTGTGTAAAGAGTCTTCCCTTTGGTTTTGCGGATGACTTTTATGAAGATTTTGTAAAAATGAGTCTTAACCCCGCCGCTAGAAGAGTACCACGTACTACACTTACACGTGATGCTGCGAAATTGGTCGGGGAATACAAATTAATTTTTATGAAATGTTTTCGGACCTAAAAACTAAAGTTTCTACTTGTTCCGATATATGGAGCGATAAAAGAATCGAACATATTTATATGGGTGTTACTTGTCATTGGATTGACCCATCTTGGACACTTCAAAAAAGATTAATTGCATTTAGAGATTTTGATGAAGAGCAAAGTGCGGATAATATTGCTTTTAAATTACATACTATTTTACAAGAATATAATTTGGTGAAAAAAGTTTTTTCTATTGGTTTTGATAATACTAGTGCTAATACCGCTAGTATTGAACAATTAAAAACATTTTGTCAAACAATATTGGGTGTTAGTTTTTTTTCATGTTCTATGCATTTGTCATATTTTAAAATTATGTGTCCAAGATGGGTTAGATACCTTGAAAAGTTCTATTACACCCATTAAAGCGGGGGTCCGTTTTTTATATAAAAAGAAATCTATGGAAAACAATGGAAATTATATTGTCGCGCAAATAATATCCGTCCCAAAAAATTTACAAATGATATTCCACTACAGTAGAAACTCTTTATATTAATACTCGATAAATTAATAAACTCTCTAAAATAATAAATTTGTCTGGTCCCGACTTGGGTCAGTTGTAAAAATTACAAAAATCGATAAAATAATAAGATAATAATTTTTTTGGACCCCTTTATAATTTTAGATCCCATGAAAATCATAAATTAATAATTCTTAAAATTTGAAAAAAACAATTATTATAATGTAGTGAAAATATGACTCTATAGTTGTTTATTTTCTTTTAAAGTTCAAATCTAGTTGGAATTCATCTATAAATTTTTTATTACGTCCAATAGTTCCGATTTTCTGTTTTTCGAATCGTATCAATACCCTATGTGGGTTCCTTAGAAAATAAGAATATAATTATCAATTTATCGGCCCTTTCAGTAAAAACTTTGACATTTATCTATAATGTTCTTGTGTTGGATCTTCTTACTGACTCCTCTTTTTTTCTTCATATATGTAGCTATTTGTTTACGACACAGTCAACAAAAATCTGTCCTCAAAACCTGGGGAGCAACCAAAACTACCAATCCCTGCCTCACTGGTTGCTGGCGCTTGTGCCGGAGTTAGCTCCACTTTAGTCACCTACCCACTTGAACTACTAAAGACTCGGTTAACTATCCAGGTAATACATAAATGAGTTCAAAATCTCTACTCAAGATTTTTTTTTGGTATAAAATGTTACTCCATCCGTCTCATAATGAATTTCCAAAATAATAAATCAAATATTGCAGAGAGACGTGTATAACGGATTACTTGATGCACTCGTCAAAATAGTCCAAGAGGGGGGCCCGGGAGAGCTATACAGAGGGCTCACACCTAGCCTTATAGGGGTGATTCCATACGCTGCCACCAATTACTGTGCTTACGACACATTGAGAAAAGCGTATCGCAAGATTTTCAAGAAAGAGAGAATTGGCAACATAGAAACTCTTCTTATTGGATCTGCTGCTGGTGCAATATCGAGCAGTGCAACTTTCCCACTTGAGGTGGCACGGAAACACATGCAAGTAGGGGCAGTGAGCGGAAAAGTATACAAGAATATGCTTCATGCACTTGCTTCAATACTAGAGCAAGAAGGAATGGGGGGATTGTACAGAGGGCTTGGACCTAGTTGCGTCAAACTTGTACCTGCTGCTGGGATTTCTTTCATGTGCTATGAAGCGTGCAAGAGGATATTGGTTGAGGACGAAGATAATGCATAGAAGATTATAATTAATTTTTTTTTTTTTTTTTAAAGGAATGAATACAGGATACCAGGGCACATAAAGGAGGTGTCGCATATTTTTCTCAAAGCCTGGAATTTTGTTATTTTCAGATACAGCTCAAGGAGCCTGACTTTAACTGTTGAAAACTGGTTTTCCTTGGAGCGTCCAATTAATTTTTTATTTTATTTTTCAACTTGGGTTGATATTTGATAATAGCCTGATTCTGAAATCGGGAAAACGGGATCAGAAAGCTAGCTGACTATTTTCCTATTTTGATAAGAGGGAATCGACTTGTTATTTTGCTGTTGTTATTTGTGTTGATGGTCTGCTTCTGACTGACTTTGGTGCCAAAATGTATCATATTTGACACCTCTCACTGATAGATACTCCATGATTCTTAAAACGGCCAGAGCATTGTAAATTTGGAATAATTTTTGGAAAAAATGGACGAACGATGAATCTTCCAAGGGTCGGATGTTTATAACCGTGCACTCGTAATTAGCACGCTCGTTTGTCAGTGAAAGATGGGACATGACATGAAAAGTATACCAAGTATCCGATAAAGTAGATGTGTATATTAAGTTTGTTTGGAATTGGAACAAATCAAGTGGTGAAGGAACTTAGAGCTGAGATTCGAACGAACCCAAAAATAATACTCAATAATTAAGTCTCAAATGAAAATCACATATAAACAAAGTTGCCCGGAACCAACTCCATTTTTACTGTTTTTGCGTGGAAGATGGGGGCATTTATTCAGGCTTGGCTGCTTCATCTAATTTATCCTTGTCTTTAGCATCTCTTTGGGCGGCCTCAAAAGCCATTATTTGATCAAACTTGTCCGTCTTTCCCAGCACTATTTCTAGCTGAAGCAAAACACAAGGGGAGTCTGAATAGAATATACAGGAAAGACATCTGACAACTGAATTCTGGATTGTTTTTTTACCTTTGCTTTTTGGATTTTTCGTTCTCCTGTCTTATCCTTCATTTCAACCGTGGATGTAGCCAGCTCTGAACGTACATCATCAATATTAGATTTAGATACAGACATCTCGACAAATGAGAAAGAAACAACGGACCGTACGTACGTACTCTTTTGTAATGCAAGTCCGCTGTTCTTCAGAATCTCTGAAACACTGACTGCTGTCGCTATAGCTGTTGACATATTACATAACATACATCACTTAACCACACAAATTAATCTCTTTCTGACTGCTGTTGCTATAATGGTATTAAGAGATACTACTAGTAGACAATAACATTACCCAATCCAAGAGCTGAAATTTCAACCTCGTTATGTTGCTGCAAATACCTCTGCAATTACAATTACGCGGTATCAAATAACCAAACACACGATCATGGTAATGTCATTGCAACGCTCTATTATACTCCAATATTTTCCGTGATTTTCATATCTTGATATAGATATGAAATGAAATACACTTAACGAAACAATATATATATATATTGAGAGAGAAAGAGAGAGAGAAAGGAACCTTGGCGAGGTTGACGTAGAAGAAGAGGGTCTTCTTGGTGTTGGAGACATGAATGACGTTCTTCTTCTTTTGATATTCGTTGCTGTCTGATGATATAGTAACTCCCCCTTTTACCCCCTCCATCGATCCTCTTTTTTTCTTTCTGCAACTCCTCCACCCGAAATTATCCTCGATATAAATGTATATATCGAAATCTCTCTCTGGGGAGCTTTGGATAGGGAAGGGATGATACAAATATGTATAAAATCTCTCTTTTGGGAGCTTTGGACAAGGAATATATATATGATATACTATAATGTAATGAAATCAAGTCTATGGTGTTACATATATATATATATAGAAGACCCATTGTGATTCCACTTGATACCGGCACCAATTGCGTCAACTCATGGCTTGGTATTTTTGCTTCTTGTTTTTTGTTTTCCTTTTCTATTTTTAGGGAGTAATAATGTTTGATTTATAACTATGACTATGTTCATTTACAAACTATTAAGAAAAAAAACATATTCAATTAGGGACGGCTGGATGTATTTGACTCCCTATATCTAGTCATTTAGTAATTCTTGAACATCACGTCATATAATTCATATCATACTGCAAATACGTACATTAAGTTTAAATGAGAAAAGGATCCGCCTACGCTATAGAAACAGCAGAATAAATTTAACAGATTAAATTTCTTTTCGTTTCTTCAACATTAACAGCCATAAAAGGCGTGCATTTTCACAAATAATCTCAAAATGTGTTTTCAACAAGGGACTCAAAGAAGAGGTAATACTGATACAAATGAATAGAAAGAACACGAAAAAAGTACAGTAAAAGATAGCATTACAACATAACTATGGCGCTTGTTCATCTCCTTGATTCTTGTCTATATACAACAAGGCAGGACAAACTAGTCTTCAAAAACGTTCGTCTGTCTAGCAATCGATCCCACATTGACCTCTAGCATTAGCATTGTTGATGTCATGGGTAAAAGGGTCAATCCGAACCCAAGTAGTGAGAAAATGGAAGCAAGGAGAATGGACCAAACAATGACAATAGTGGGAGTACGGTTTTGGCGACCCAACAAACCCTTAAGGAATGGATAGAGATGGACAATGACCCAAAAGGCGAAAAACAACTTCCCGAATAGTGGGCCCCACGATTGATACCCGCTGTTGATTGCATATGATATACCTGCGACTATACCTACCAAGTTCACAATAAGGACAGTGGTGGGAGGAATGAGGAGAGCCGTCCATTTGAAAAGATAGAGCTCTGCAAAATCACCATCTTCATCATTTGCCTTTGAAGTGACGGTGAAGTTGGTGTCGATACCAGCTAGAACTTTTAGGAGACCTTGGAACACTGCAAAAAGATGTGCTGACGTACCACCAATAACCCAAAATTGTTCGTTTCTCCACCAATCTTCGATGCTAACACCACTCCACCTAAGCTCCAAAATACCAGTAGCGAAAATGGACATGAAAAGAAGAATGAACCACATACTAGCAAAGTTGCTAATCTGCAAGAACGAAAAATAAAATAAAATGTAAAATTAATGAATGAATGAATACGAATGCGAGAAATTTATACGCGTGAATCAGTTATTTACCTCGGGAATAATGAATTTATTAGTGAGAAGGCAGATAGCGGGAAGTATACAATAAGCAAGAAGGGGGAGAGAGGTGAGAGGGTAGACGATGGTATTGATATATGCAAGTCTCTCCAACAGCTTCAATTTACCATTGTAACCATACCATATAGGGCAATGCCTGCTCAGTAAAATTTCAATGGAGCCCAATGCCCATCGAAGAACCTGGTTTAGCCTATCAGAAAGATTGATGGGAGCAGAACCCTTGAAAGCTGGACGAGGTGGCATACAATACACTGATATCCATCCTCGAGCGTGCATTTTGAATCCAGTCAAAATATCTTCTGTGACTGACCCATAGATCCATCCAATCTGATAGTCAAAAATGTAAGAAGTTAATTACAAAAGTGATAGTGAGGGGCAAAAACGTGTTATTCCTTAAGTTCGCGTAAAAGTCTTTTTTAAAATGGCGCGCTGCACTTTTTGTAATAAACGGGAAGTTGTTTCAAAATAAGTTGTGGCATTTTTGTAAATAACTTCCGTTTATCGTAAGTGCCACTGGTGGTGTTAAAAAGTGTCAGCCATTACACAGGCACTTATTAACACTACCACTGACACAGTGGCAATGTTTATAAGTGTCAACACTTTTTAACACTACCATTGGCACTTATGAAAAGTGCCAGTGACAATGTTTATAAACACCAGTTCGACTGACTGACACTTTGTAATATTAACATTGGCATTTATGATGCTTGCTAGTTATTTACAAAAATGCCACCGCCTGTTTTTAGAACAAGCGGCAGCGTCTTTTGCAAAAACATGTTTTACGAATCCTTACAGTAAAAACACGTTTTTCATAAGACCTACTCATGAAACTTGTTGAATTATACAAAATCAAGGAGTTTTTCAAGAATCTTGTTTCAAGTACATAGAATGTTTAGATGCGAGTGTATATTATAATGCCGTAAGTGCTAATGCAAATACCTCTTTGCCCCAGTCAGTCTTGTCCTCATAACCACAGCTGATAACATGGATTGCCTCTTTCAAAAGAGTAGCAGGGTTGGTTGTAGGGGGAATGCCTCCCATCTCCATAAAAGTAGCAGCAACAAAAACTGGAGATTGACCGAACCGCTTTTCTAAACTCTTCTGAGACATAAGAAGGATCTCTCCTCATCGTATCCTGCAGAACAAAGATGCAATTAATAAGAAAAATAGATATTTCATTAAAACATATTTAACGCCTCTCCTAGTCTCTTCTATCTAAAGGTTCAAGTATGCTTAATATGGTTTATATGTCAGATCAAGTCACCGACCTTCAACACCCTCTTCAATGTCTTCCATATTGAAAATGGGAACGGTGGATTCAGTTCTTTTCATTTCTCTCTTCTTATCAAAATATTTTTTGTTGGCATTTCTTCCTTTCTTCCTTGAGCCGCAACAGCTTTTGATAATAATGTTTGGCTCGAGGTCTGCCTCTGTCAAGACTGGATCATATCCATAAAGAGCCTGCCTGTTGAAGCAACAACCCGTACCCACATAGACCGGACCTTGAATACCATCCAACCCCTTCAAGTTGATCTAAAGAAATGGGGTCATCATGAAATCAAAATTAGAATTTTTCCCAGGGAAAGACATGGAGAACTTAGGAAAATACGGTTAAAATGACGGTAATGAAGTGAAACCTACATCAAAGAAGACAATATTGCGGTTAGCATATCGATCGTGCAAGTCAATCCCATCAAACCGCTGAGGGAACTGTACATAGCAGGTTTTCTTTCCATACGCAGGATCCATCATGAAACACATGGCTTCTTTAAGAGCTTTGCTGTTATTGAAGTAGTGATCACAATCGACGTTCAACAGATATGCACCATTTGTCAGGACAGCTGAAACTCTAATCTGTAAAGCCACAAAATATCACTTAAGTACTCAAGTAGACAATCTTGTTGTTACATACTCCCTCTGTCCAGGAATGATGTTTCTATTTCTATATTTGTTTGTCCAAAAGATTAGTCTCATTTCTATAATTAAGTAATTAAAGTGTATGTACTTCCAAAACTAACAAGCTAAGGACACTATATTTTTCATGGTTTCTTAATGAACTTTTGGTAATAGTTGCCATCCATTGAGGATAATTATGTCAGTGAAAATATATTGATCAAAGCTTGAATAGTTAAATGGGACTATCTTTGCGGGACGGAGCGAGTAAGTGTTTATATATAGTTTACTAACTGAGATAGAGGTTAAAAGGTCACTGACCAAAGCATTCATAGCCCCAGCTTTCTTGTGATGTTGGAAACCAGGACGCTTCTCACGAGAAACATAAACCAACCGAGGTAGCTCATTACCATCTGTATCCAGTCCACCACTGTGCCCTAAGAACACCTATCCAACCCCAAAAACATAAAAACATAAATGTCCGTTCAAATATATAATCAGATAGAACAATGATCTTAAGAAACATCTGTAACCGATTACCTGGATCATTCCAGGATGATCTCGGGGATTGTTTCCAGGCCATGAAGTACCATCTTGCATTGTCCAACCTTCTTCTGGCATCTTCTGTGCCTTGGCTACAAGTGCGTTGATTCTTACCTTGAATTCCTCGTACTCTCTCTGTCTGTAAAGAATTTTTTTTATGTATTACTACAATTAGAAATAATAATCCTCATCAACATCTCACAAATATAATTTCTCATTCAGAAGCTCAACCTCCTTAAAAAAAAGAATAGCAATAATAATAAGATTAAGAAAAAAACTTCCTCAAAAAAGACAAGACAAATAAAATTTGCCCCAAAGGTCAATAGCAATGAACAATTTTGGTGGACAAATTGAAAGCGCTTCAAAAACAACACTTCAGAATCACAGGACATGGCCATATAACATTTTATAAAGTTATCCTGGAAAAACTGCATTATGATATGCTGCGAGCACAAAAAATCATCCTAAATTATTACCTTCATTGTTCTGCGCTCTTTGACAAATGATGGTGTATCTTATCCTTCAAATAATCAATTTTCTGAGCAAAATAGAACTCAGGTGCCCTGGGCTCGATGCTGTGCTTCTTACAGAAAGGAACCCATTTCCTTGCAAACTCTGCAGTCTCATTGAGGGACTCAAAAGTAAGCATTGCAGAACCATCATCTGAAACGTAACAGGAGACTTTGTCGACGGGTAATCCACAGCCAGAATAGAGAGAACAGTGTTGGCAGTAATGAGAGGAGGTTCTTTCAAAGGATCCACTGTACTGACAAACACATCCACCGGTGCTAACTGTGAGGGCTCTCCTTCCCTATCATATCTGTGAATTGAAAACACAAAAAAATTGTGATAAGATATACTCCCTCCGTCCCACCCAACTTAGGACAAATTGCCATTTTGGGTGTCCCACTCCACTTAGGACATCCCTAAATGGCAAGTTTATATTACTTTAATATTCAATGGGACCCATTTGTCATACTCACAACAAAATCCATTTACTATTCCACCCACTCATTCTCTCTCCTATTTACTTTTCATACTCACAACACATCCTCCACTCATTCTCTTTCTCTTAAAATAATAGTTCTCCTTAATCTCCGTGTCGGGACCAATTGTCCTAAGTCGGCCGGGACGGAGGGAGTACAATTTTTCAGAAGAAAACTTCATAGCCACGCTCATTCAAAGGAATACACTACTCCCTCAATCCCAAAATTATTGTCAATTTTTTTTTTTTTTTTGAGGGACGTTGTGAAAAGGTTGACTTTTAAGCAATTTTACTAATTTATTTTATTTTCAAATTCAGAAAGTTTTGACCCAATGGAAGATCATTTTACTATCTTCTTTATAGCCATATAACATTGCAAGTATATATTGGAAAATTTATTTACTGTAGGTGATCGTAGAAACTTTCTTAAGCACACACTCTTTTGGGACAAAATTCTTAAAGATTGGACGCTCATTTTGGGACGGAGAGAGTAATAAGAAAGAGGGGAAAGAAATTAAGGGAGTTTTTGATAGTATTAAGCATTTAATGCTTGATGCTTAATACATTGCAAGGTAATTTGGAAGTAGAGGTGCCTCTGATAACATTGAGCGCAAGATGTCGAAAGTTGAGTGAGGCTCTTATTGGTAAAGCAATAATTTTGATTCTCAATCATTAAGAGCCTCACTCAACTTTCGACTTCTACACGTCTAGCGCTCAACGTTACCAAAGGCACCCGACTTCCAAATTACCTTGCAATGTATTAAGCATCAAGCATCAAGCATCAAGCATCAAGCATCAAGCATCAAGTGCTTAATACTATCAAACACCTCCCAAGTCTTCTCTTTGGAAAGAGTATAGTTTTGAAATCTAGTTAATATACAGATGTTGAATTTTTTGTTAAAAATATATAGATAAGGCAATTAGGGTTTATCCACTTCCTGACAAAAGTCAGTTATTTAGAATGACAAGTTCTAATAACTAAAGAATAAGCTCCTAAACACAAGATGAGCCCTAAGTACCAGATACTTAAATTAAAAGCTCACCTCAATGCAAGCCTATCCAGGTACGTCTCTCGATTGATGGGAGACCACTTTGGAAACTGATCGAGAAGCCAGGATAAGGCAAACCAAATCTCACAGATAACAGATACCAGCCACAAGGGATAAGCATCGTTAACGGGATGAGTACACCGGTATTGCATGAAAAAACCCAAGATAATCAACCGAAGAATGATAATAACTCGGTAAGGGGTAAGGTGAGAAGATGAAATAGGCACCACGCGGCTCATTGGTGCGCGCGCGCATCATCAGCCCTGTGACAAAAGTAATGTTTTAGCAACCAGATAAATTCAACTTTTAAAAAAGAGTTTAACATGAGAACTAGTAAAATATACCATGCATCCCAAACAAATGTCCTAATTTATTTGGAGCTGCTGATTAAGATAATCTTGTTTTTCAAAATTGCCCCTTTAGTTAAAATTTAGAGGGGAATGTGTGTACAAGAAAGGGACTAGAGAGCGTGTTGCTTTGAAAACGAAAAGAGGGTTGATGTGCAATAAATGGCATCAAGTAGAGAGCAAGCATGGAAACTTGATAGTGTTTCAAGGATATGGGGGGGGGGGGGCATAATTGGAATTACATGGTAATAATGCTATAGATGAAATTAGGATATCCCAAAAAGGAAATGGGGACATTTATTTTAGGATGGGGAGTATATGATTATCCATTTCTGGCCCACTTCCAGTTCTAATAAAAAGGAATAAAGATGATGCCCATCAAGGCTTCTACGAAGAGGAATGAAATAAACAGAATATGTAATGCTTAAAAATAAAATGCTGCTGAACAGTTTATATTTCAACTAAAAGATTGATAGACCTCCCGATGCAAGAATGGAAAGGGAGCAGGTTACTAATTATGTGCTGGAATTATGGCTAAGGTCAAGAAACTGTAGTAAGGTTTGAAATTGTGATGCTGAATTAGGGGCTTGAAGAGTGCTTCAGTTACTTTGTTTAGTTTTCTTTTAAGACTATAAATAGGAGGCAGTGTAGATGAGAAAATCATCCAGAAAATTGTAATTGAGTCTCTTGACTTGGGAGAGTTCCAGCCTCTATAATTGCTGGAAAGGTTAGGAGAGTTTCAGTCTCTAGAATTACTGGAACGGTTACTATTTTAATAAAATTGCCTCTTTAGTTTTGTTCTCCTATCAATTCTCTATCAAAGATTCATTCCAGTAAAATGCAAGTTCATTGAAACAGTATTATTCATTGTCATCTCTTGGATCAAACTATGCGATCTTACGTGGCCCTTTTACATCTAAAATTTATAATATGGAGTACTACTAAATACAAGTTGCTCACATTTGTAGTTCTTCTCCATTAGACCCTGTGCCTTCAATGTCACCTCTCCCATCATTATTCCTGCTTGTCATTTGCATCATATTTTTATCCTGTTTTAGTTTCCAACCTTCTACCCTTTCTTTCCAATCAACATTTCCGAGACCATAAGAATTTAAGTCCTTTGAAGGGTCCACTATCCTTACAGGAACTGCAATACAATATCAAATGACAAGCACATGAATCCAAATAATGATTATCACAGTTTATTTTTTTCAGTGAAGTTTCTGTTTCAGGCTATTGGGTTAAATATCCATAGCATATTATATCAGGTAAAACAAGTGGCAGCTGAAATTGAAGAGATAATTTGAGATGTTTTGGTCAATAGAAGTTAAAAAGAAACCTGGCTGCCTGGGATCGGTGTATTGAAGAGCATGCTTATCACCAGGACCCAATGGACCAGACGTACTTCGCATAGACACATTGTCTGGTGTAGCACTACGAATTTCACCAGATATCTGTAATTTTTGACCAGCGATTAAAAACAAATGAGTAGAAAAATCAAAACAACCCCTCAAAATATACACACACACACATATCTGTATCTGTATCCGTGTGTATAAATATACTCCCTCCGTCCCAGCTCACTTGACACTTATTTTCATTTTGGTCCGTCCTACCTCACTTGACACTTCCCAAAATAGCCTAGTTTTTATAATTTTATATTCACTCTACCCTACCACTCATTCTCTCTCTTCATTTTTCACCACTCAATTTATTCAACCAACACTACTATTTACCCCACTCATTCTCTCTCTTCATTTTCTACCACACATTTTCCTTATTTTATTCTTTTTTCTTAGTTCTTGTACCCACCTCTTGGGTGTCATGTGAGGTGGGATGGAGGGAGTATGTGGCATGAAAAAAAAATTAAAAAAATTGTGTCAAATATAAAATAGTTGTCACCATGCTGTCATAGGGGCGGGTCAGAGAGAGAATAAAAAGAAAGAAGAAAGAACTCACTTGGCGCCCATGGGTGAGAAGCGGTATTGGTTGTTGAGATTCATGTCTAGAAGATGAACCCAGGTCAGAATCATCACCCTGCCACTGCCGTCTAGCTTTGCTGTTTCCTTGTGCATAATTGAACTCGTTGTCCAAGTCATCAATTTCGTCCTCCTCATCATCACCATCAACTCGAGGACTTCCTGAAAGATGCATGTTCAATACATAAATTAAAAAAAAAAAAAAAAAAAAAGAGTATTGACAAGCAAACCTTTGTGTCTCTTATATCTAGTCTTGCACTGAGGACATGCTTGATTTCCATCCCTCCTTTCATACTCATAGCAAGGCCTACAACTGGGAAAGCACACTCATTGCAAGCAACAAACACATCGCCAGTGGCTGTAAGGCCAACTGTATCTCCACAAATCTGACATATCTGACCATTCAAATCCTTTAGGGGCTTGGGCTGCATCATCAAACAACAAAGACATAAATAATTACTCCCTCTGTCCCTAAATGAGTGTCCATTTTCAAAAAATCTTTGTCCCTAAATGAGTGTCTTTTTTTAACATAACTTTCTCCCTAAACGTTTTTTTTCGAAAAAAAAATTCACCGGTTTCTTTATACGTGCAAAACTAAAGGTTTGGAAAGAAGATTACAAGATTATATATGAATCGTTGTTACCAAATTGTTCAAAAAGTTGAGATTTTCAGTGTCCCTTAAAATGAAATTTGGACACTCATTTAGGGACAGAGGGAGTATATTATAGCAAATATTACGACCTAATGAGATGTAAGACAGAACTGCATTCTTCGATTACTCATCTATGTCTTTAATAATCCATACAGCTTATCTAGAATACATAGAACCGAAGCTAAGATCCAAGCCGAAAATTCTGAAATGAACTAAACTACCACAATCATAAAAATAATCTCTAAACTAAAAGACCAATCAAATGAATCAGCGCCAATGCCAACTTCATCAGATTCAACCATCAAAATTCCAACTTTATCACTTTGAAGGCCACCTCAAACGAAATGCATTAAATAGTCAATCAAATCCCCCAAAAAAGATGTAAACAAAATACAGAACGACAAAAAATCAAATCTAAACAACAAATATCGAATCCCCAAATTCACAAGAGTTATTTATAGCCAATTCACTAAAATGTGAAGAATAAAAGTTGCATCAAATCTAGATCACAGGCACT
Source organism: Campanula takesimana (assembly GCA_026119855.1). Taxonomy (NCBI): domain Eukaryota; kingdom Viridiplantae; phylum Streptophyta; class Magnoliopsida; order Asterales; family Campanulaceae; genus Campanula; species Campanula takesimana. Next base: position 491,761 of record JAOWBW010000301.1, read on the forward strand.
CATATCCAAATAAAAAAATTCCAGCCCAATAATTTTTAAGAATGTATCAAAACTGAAAAGAATGACACCAGATTATCAAGTAAAAATTCATAACTAATCATCATGTGTTTCATTGAGCTTGAAAGCAACATAATATTGAGCTAACACTGACACTAACAACTGACACTCAGATCTTAAACCCAACATTTCAAGATTAAAACTAATCAACACCCATCTCAAGATTCAATCAAAACTATCAAATTCAGCTCCAAACCCAGTTGAAAATTCAACAATCCAACTCAGATCTGTAACAGGCCATCAGAATTAAAATCAACTAAACCAATTCAAACACTCAAAACTCCAAATGGTATATGGAAAACACATACCCCATTATCGGAATCATGTCGAATTTTGACCAACTCATTCCTATTATGAGATCCCGCCACCAATCCAGAACCTGCCTCCATTTCTTTAGAGATAGACACACAGAACTGTGCTCTATATTACTGAGAATTGAAGGGGTTTTGACTTGAAAGTCGACCAGGATCTCGATTAATCAAGAATAATTAGGCATTGGGTTTGGAGGAATTGTGAAGTTGGGCATTGTTTTTGCACTCAATCAGGACGTATAACCTATTGCTTAGCTGAACTCTCCATGTTCTTCCCTCTCTCTCTCTCTCTCTCTCTCTCTCTACGTACTCCTTCCCGTGTGTTTTATTTAGTAGGAGTAACTAGATTAATACCGGACTCAAAACTGCGCCACCGAGTTAGCTCCACCTCTCCATCTAACGGCTCCGATCAGGGCCACATACACAAATTTTTCATCTGTGCGGCTAGGATGATTTCAATTTTTTTGGGTCCCACCGAGCTCGGCCACATCTCAACCGGTGGGTATAGCTAAAATGAGGTGGCTTAAATCTCCACCATTGGGTGGAGCTAACTCATGGGTGCAGCAGTTTGAAATCCATTAATACCTAGTTTTTGTAAGTTTTGTTATTAAATTTTTATTTTCAATAAAATGCTACTCCCTCTATCCCGAAAATTTAGTCCCTCTTTTCAGCAATAATTTAAGCTACTTTTAGTTATCTTAATTAATATGAATTTAAAATTTGATATTAATAGTATTTATAATAGTGTATTAATAACAAGTTGCAAATTTTTATTTAGATAATTAAAAGTACGCTAAATTATTGCTCAAATTTAATTCGTAATAACAACGAAAAAAAGATGACTAACTTTCCGGGACAGAGATAGTTATTGTTAATAATATCATCATCGTTTTATAAGAACTATAACATTTGTTATCGCGTGTTTTTTTTTCAATCAATCGTTATTATATCTTATTTTTTAATAAGATTGTTGGGAATTTGCCTTTGAATCAATATGCGTATTGGTTAAGGATAGATCCGTAATAAGTTCGGTAATTCCTGGAACTGAGAATTGTGAATTCCTTTGGAAAGAGATTAAAGATTTATTCAAAAGTAAGGATTATGGTGTCCTTATGAGAATATAATTGTTTTATCTCTAAGAAAAAAGAAATCCTTTTGATACAAGGATTAAGGTTTAATTAGGTCTCCTATTGGTACAAGGAATTATTCAAGAATTAGAAAAGTTGTTTCCTAATGAGAATAGAACTACTTTGTACACAAGAAATAGGATTCCTGTTAGAAAAATTCTACAAAAAAGAACTCGAATTACAGAATAAATGATAAATAAATAAATTTGAGAATGAATAAACAGAAACTAGACTGAATGTTTTGTGCCGAGCCGTGTGTTGAACACACTGTCCTTAAGACTTATTCGCCCCCTCACCGTGAGTGCTTGAGGTTGTCGTCGGACGCTAGTCTCCCAGGATAACTCGCACGAACCGGACGCTTCCCTGCACTAAGAGACTCCGACGAATTGAGGTTGTGCCTTGACAATATCACCACTGATGCCAATGCAGGAGGCCAAAGGAGGAATGAACAAAAATGCAACAAAGAAGATGCTGTGGATATTGATGGAAAAATGTGTTTCTTTCTGTGTTATGTTTCTCTCCTGAATTGCTCGCTTCTTCAACTGGTTTGCAGCTCTATTTATACAAGTTCAAGAGCTTGTACATAAGCCAAAATTAATTAACAAAATGATAAGATTAATCCTTTAATTAATTCTGATAAGATAAGGCAAAACCCTTCACTTGGCATTCCAGTTCATATGATGGGATGAATCTGATTTTGACAAAAACTTTTGATTGAAAAACAAAAATTAATTGCAAAAGGTGAGCTAGCACGGACAAGCCAAATTGGTGCTACATTCGTGTCCGTAGGTCGCGTGCACACATGAGTTCGATGGTCCCAAGCCAATTTGGGTCCATGATTTGCACCTGCGCGCGAGAGAGAGCCTCTATGCCATACACGCTTGAATACTACTAAAGTGCCCAAGCCTTTAGACTAGCTTCCTTTCACATTTCTTTCCAATGTCGGATAAACACACAATATCCCCATTTCAACACACCAACTTCAAGCCCTTGTATCTCATTCATCCCAACACCAAATTTGTCGCGCTCCAGACCCGTTGTCCTACTTGGCCCCACGCTCGGGACACGATTGGAAGACGTTATAAAACACTTTTAGAAAAATTTTCGAAATATACTTTCATAAAGTTTAACAAAATCCACACTCGAAGTTCAAAGACTTCATTTGATTTTCAAACAAACTCTTTCACAAACGAAAGTACTTAGCCCGAAGGCTTACAAACATTTATACAAATATACATACACCAACATTATCCAAAATAATGGTGTTATAAAATGATGAAGTCACGAAAACTCTACCCAAAAGGTAACACATCTATGTAATGTAGCCTTTACAAAACAATCCCAACTCCCAACTCTTACCACTTTAACGTCCTCCCGTGCCAAAGTGTCCTATCCCTGGACTCGCCTTTATCTAAAACAGTAAACAAATAAAGGGTGAGAATGAATCTCAGTAAGCTACTAAAATGCAACTACGTTTCATGCTATAATGATAAGTATAACAAACAATATCATAAGCATCACATAGCACATAGCATGAGCGGCAAATCCAACTCATTATACCACATATACAACGATGTAACACTCACAAGGATACTTAGTCAAGGTTTACCGAAAGAACATTAGCCAAGGTTCTCGAATCAAACATATAACTATCTGAGAGGTATCAACTGAGTAGCATCAAAGAGCTGAAGCCGGGATCCCAAAAACCAAACATAAGAACCAAAGTAACAACGGGGAAATATGACACAAAGTCATAACCCAAATGCTCACTCGAGGGAGCTAACTCATCCCATCCAAGGCCAATCTGAACTGGGGAAAATAGGTCCAGTGGAAAAGCCTTATAGTGAACTTGGCTGTGTGCCACTATAATCCTTCCACCTCCACTCGATTACAAAAAAGGTCCAGTGGAAAAGCCTTATAGTGAACTTGACTGTATGCCACTATAATCCTTTCCACCTCCACTTGATAACACAAAACCAGCTGGACTTTCAAACAAATCCCTGTAATAAATACTTGCTTAAACAACAACCGGGGCAATGATTTCAAAGTAAGGAACCAAGCCAAACACATCACAAAGATGAACCAATCCAAACCACATCAAAGGATGTTCAACTATATCCAATTACCATTTAGTCAAATCCACAACACATATGTTCACAAAGGAACCAATTTCAAACACTAGGGTGTTCCACAACAACCCTCTAGGTACTCTAAGATATCACCTAAGACCTAGACCAAGACTGAACTCTAAATCACTTAAATTGGAACAACTCACTTTTTCAGCAATTATGGGCGGTCGCCCAAAACCAGACTGGGCGGTCGCCCAAAACACTCTGTCCCAGACCAAACCTTTCAGTAGTTGTGGGCGGTCGCCCAAACCCATTCTGGGCGGTCGCCCATGAACCAGACTCAAAATTCCCAAATTTCTCCTGCAAGCCAAATTCATCCGTCCCAAGCGTAGGAGTATAACTTACTAGCACTTATACTATTACCAAGAATGCAACAACCATCCCAAAATATTACTTTCAATTTAACTCATCATTCCTACACAAAAGGTGAATACTCCCTTTGTCCCAAAATTACAAGTATCACAAAATTATCCAAATCACAAAATTAACAAGTACAAGTATCAAGTATAACATATATGACCATTTTAATATTTAAAGGGAAATTAGTAACTTACCTATTTCCGAAAAAAGTATCGCAGAAATATGTTTTGATCGGGTAGAAATGACTTACTCAACGCCCTGATCATTTTTATATAATTAGATTTTAAAACGGAGTAGTAAATAAAAAGATATAAATCGAAATAGGTTGAACTTACCTTTTTCTTCTTAACCCTAGGGAAGGAACGAGAGAAATGAAGTATGCTGTAGTAAACACAGAGAGAGATGGAGAAGGGATAAACCTGTTTTAATAAAAATCTTTACCCATTTTCTTATTTTGGTCACTCGAGTTTCGTTTTTAACACTTAAGCCCCTAAAGTTATAATTTTACAAAGGAACCTAAAGTTTTAACTTAATCATTTAACTCCTTTAACCATTATTACTACTAACTAAGTAAATAACATAAATAATCATACAATATGTGCAAGTCATAAAATATGATGCAACACATAAAATGCACACATAAGTTCAAATTAAAATCCCAAAAAATATAAAATAAATAGGGACGGGTTTTTGGGGTCGTTACAATCACTCCCCCTTAAAAAAATCATCCCGAATTTTAGGGTTTACTTACCTCGACCCTCAAACAACCAAGGATATTTCCTTTCCATTCCAATTTCGAAACTTCCAAGTAGATTCTTTCACATTATGATTTCTCTATACAACTCAAGCAAACTCTCATTTCTCAATTCTCGAATTCTAGAATCAATCACCTGAACTGGATACTTCTCTTAAGACCTACTCGATTCAATATCCTTACTTTAGACATACTTGAGAAGAATTATAAACATATTTGCGTAGCATCGACACATGGAACACATTATAAATCTTGTCAAGAGAAGGAAGTAACACAAGATGATAAGCCCAATCTCCAACTCTTCCCAAAATCTCAAAAGAACTGATATATTAAGCAAACTCCACGAGAAGTAAAGGTATATCCCACGAATTCTAAGAATCAACTGAACAAGTTCTCAACATGTCCTCAAGAATCTGAATGGTCCTTTCTGACTGGCCATCTGTATGAGGATGAAAACCCGTACTAAATCCTAATTCTGAATTCAAAGCCTTCTGAATTGCTTACTAAAATCAAGATGTAAATAAGGAACCCATATCTAATACCATGCTTGTAGGCATCCCATGAAATCGAACTATCTTCTGAACAAATAAGTAACAACTGGAATTAACATTTATACCCTCAAAATAGATAAGGTGAGGAAACTTGGTAACCAATCCGCTATCAATCAACATCATTGTTCTCAACTATTCAGTGTAACTCCTTCAATGAAACCTTTCGCAATAGATTCATATTCACTCAGAAATCTCAAAGGCTTGTCACAAACCAACTGATCACTGATATTTTACTTCCAGATTATTCGCAGCTCAAGGACTTAGTTGAATGCTTAGAATTTCTCGTGTCAACAAATCAAATGCAACTCTTCAAATTTATCTCAATACTCTACATTTACTCGGATTCATAATTAAATTGGTCTTGTATATCTCTTTAAGTACCTGTAGTTGAATTCCGTTATGCATGTTGGTTCCACTAAGTGTCGACTACATACTCTGCTACAAAAGTTAAAGTTCCATCACTAGCAACGAACAAAATCGTGTTGTCTATCATCGTTCATTCCACTAGTAATTTTCTATAGTTGAAATCATTCAATAGAGTAGAAACTTAAAGCTTTCACAATCGCAAAATCATTACATATCTCGACTCATAAGGACTCCAAGATGTCAATTCCTCTAACCTTCCCCCATTTAGTGTTATCAAATATGAACTATAAGTCAAGGAATCCTCTAATATATTTGTCTTTCCTGAATGATATAGCATAATACTCTACTTGCATTGTCTCAAGTGTAGCTCTCCTGAAGAAAACGATTACTTCAACTCTCATGGTCGGTAGACACTTCAAATATGGCTCTACAAAAGCCATTTACTAATTCAATGAATGTATAATCGAAATCAACCTTAAGTTATGGTGAGGATAACTTTGTTCATAAGGAATCAATCTTCTCGAAGCATACATAACTGCCATACAATTCTGAATGGATAAACATCTCAATCACTCTTCGAGGCATCACCATGAACAATGAATTGATTAGATCAACTATAATGGTAAAACTCAACATATCCATTAGAAAATAGTAACACGGTCATACCCTCTTGAAAATTGTAATACTAATCAAATCCACTAAGCAATATAAATATTGAAGTTGTTATTAACCCTTGTTTCAATAATCAAAACTCATTACACACTTATCAATCCTGTTGGGTTTTGATGCATCATGCGCAATGGAATTAAACATATAAATCAAACACCCAAGAGCCCGGATCCGTGCATGTTGATTAAATTAAATACAAAATGAAAGAAACATACCCTTGAAGATCGAATCCATAAACACGGACTTTGAGGTGCTAAAGGAAACACCCTCCATCGGTATCCACACGTCGAACGGATATCAAGAACACCTTCTTGATCTGGATTGCTAGACCCAAGGCTTGATGAAGAAACGATTTCTTCATAGGAATTATTTTGCTCCATTGATTATTGAGTTTTTATGATTATAAATCTCAAACTAATAATCCCCTCTATATGTGTATAATTGTTTCTCAAACAACATGTTATGATTTCTAAAATCAACCATTAGGTTTTTCAAACCCGACTGCACACATATATAATAGGGTATAAACCTAATTCCTTTTTGGGATCAGAATTCCTTGTCAAACAAGAGATCTGAACAAACTGTTTTCCGTCTGGACAAACCATCCATACGGATTGGTTGGGTGGCTCCCAAACCATCCGTACGGATCCTTCCAGCAGGATCAAGTTTTTCCCGTTTTCTGTGCCTTATTCAATCCGTTCTATTGTGTGTGACCCAATAGGATTATACTAAGTTGGCAACGAGTCCGGACGAGTCAGAACCCGTAAGTCATAAGCGGACTCTAGCAAGCCATTATGACTACCCAATTAGTATAACTTTGAAAGCCCAAAGTAACCTTATAGAATATATCACAATCCTTTGTCACACGATATCATATTGGACATAAGTCATGGTCCACGTCAACTTATGTTGTCCAATGCTTTCTCGATCTCGAGTAGATTGATATGAGCAAATAACATTGAACGCTTCAATTCATTTGGGTACAGCCGTACACTATTATCAATCTCACTCATCGAGTGGCCAAGCAGATATCTCTCTTGAGAGAGGGACAAATCCCATCTTGACTTATCATTCTTCCCTACAAGAATCCGATTATGCCAATCGTAGCCTTTATAACCACCCGGTTAGGGGTAGCGTTTGAGTACGTCAAATATAATGTTCATCATGTGGAAGACTATGATAATCTTAGGTCTAAGGATAAATGATATAACTATTATGAGATTTAATTATGACATTTGACCATGACATAAATCTCATAACGGGTCTATCCAGTACTTGTTCTCCAACATTTACCCACAAGTTTAATCCGCATCCTATGCGCTATAATCATCATACGATTATCCATTAAACTCATGCTAGCCCTTCATAAGTGCTAGGGACAATGATCATTATAATTAACATGCAAAAGATATAATAATCAGGTTTGTTATCTCTATAACAATGAAGCTATTGTATAACGCATAGGCCTTTCTCAAGGGCCTAGGGCATAATATCCAACAATCTCCCACTTGCACTAGGCCCAATCAACGTGTATCCAATACCCATTGAGCTTAGTTATGATCTCCATCATAATTGCAAGTGAGCTTATGTAGGATGATTATCCTTGTCATTATCATAAGGTATTTTGCATATTTTGACATCTCTCATCTTTTACGATTTCTCGAGTAAGATAGAAACGTCCGAGCATATGTTTAGATAAGATATTAGTCCCTTGACTTGTGTAATAACGATTATCAACACAATGAAGGTACATTAAATTAGTGACACTAGAAACGATTTCTAGTTTACTAATTAGAATCTTAATCTTAACATTTTTCTAGTTGCATCTCATGCCACTAGATACTCAAGCTTTTGTAGAATAGTAATGGTCCATTTAGAACTCTTCTAACACCATTATTAGACGTAAACATGTATTTATACTGCAATATTTATCTTTGTTTGTTTGTAAGCATACATCTATGTAACTATTACAAGTCATCTTTTATTCCATCAAAGATCAAGAAACGCATCATTTAGTTCCTTCTAGAGAATATAAGAGCGTTTCTCAACTAGTGACTTTCACTAGGATCCGATTGGTATTATCTCATCATACTCCAAGTATATGAGACATCCGGTCTTAGTACATTAACATGGCTTACATGATAGATCCAATTGCCGAAGCATATGGAATCCTAATCATGTACTCTTGCTCATTAGACTTTCACAAGTAACCTCTCCAAGAGTCTTGCATGGTGAACTTTTCACTATCTTGTCTTTATTAGTACTTTGACTTTAACCAATCAATGTTTTAGATTTATCTCCATAAATCAGTCCAAGGGTGTAGGCGGCTTCATCTAAGTCTTTCATTTAGAAACTCTTTCAAAATGATTTATATATCAACCATATATATATATATTAGACTATGAATAAAATTAAGCTCCCACTAAATTTATTGAATTTTAAACTCTTTGAATACTTCATCAAAATGAAATTTCACTCGAAGTAGTTTGCTTCAATCCATCTCATGAATTTCTGCAACTTGCATATTTTATTAGAATTTTATATATCAAAACTTTTAGGTTGTATCAAACACATCCTAAAGTATGTTCCTGTTAAGGAATGCTATTTTGATATCCATTTGTCATATTTCATATTCAAAATATGAGGTCATGACAATAAAAATTCTAATAATATTAAGCATGACTACAAGTGATAAAGTTTCATCATAATCGACATTATGAATTAACTTTTCTCAATTAGTCTTGCTTAATCAATATACACTTTTAGATTTTATGACTCCAAGTCATTGATCTAAATTCAGAGCGGACTTTGCATCTTGATAGGTAATAGGTAAATCATTTGCAATGATATCTTCCTTATTACTTTCTATTACGAGAAATCAATATTTCTTATTATAGATAGTATCCTATCAGTTATGCAAATTTCTTGTGTATACTTGAACGAATTTCCACAACTCCTTGTGAATATTTGTTCAACTTCCATCTTAGGTTCCATGTCATTTTTCGGTCTCGAACTCTTCGAGATACATTTTACTCCCACTAGTTCTTTAGAGATAAACGATTTATCTAGAAAGTGCTATTTAGAGTGACAAACGATTTGTACTCTAAAGGGTGTAAAATTAATATCATTAAGATATCCCATAAAATACATTTATTAGATTTAGGTGTGATTTTGTCCAAGACAAAACTTTTCTCAAAAGTATCATATCACAAATCTTTATGAAAGACAAACCAAGTTTTCTTTCATTCCATACTTATATGGTATAACGAACCTCCTTAGACGAATCTCAATTTAGTGTAATCGCAGCTGTTTCCACCACATAATCCAGAAGGATAATTAAAGATCAGTTTGACTTATTATGAGACGAAAAACTGTGTTTTACAGACAATCTGTAAACTTCTGGAACATCATCCGAACGGCTGCTGTTTCCAGATTCTGTTTTTCTTAAATTGCAGACTTTCTGCAGAATTCTCATCGAGTCCAAGGCTCAAATATTTATTACTTTGATCTAATCAGAGTACATCAATACTTTTGCCATGAGGTTTTTGAAATCCTTTTCCAAGCATTGTTACTTTAATGAACTACATACATCAATATGTATTAGTCCAAAAGAGTACTTCCTTTTACTACTATTAGTAAGAGGTGTCTTAATCAATTACAAGATTCACATAAATCACATGATTCGAAATCATGCAAATTTAAAAGTCCGTCCCATGGAATTTTAGTGTGTTTCTTATTATTGATATAGATATCAATGCTTTAAGAATGTAACGCTTACATCCTTAGATTCGGATTTCCATTATTTACGTTGTACTTATTATTTTGTTCTTCCAAGATAAGGATATAAAGTACCATTAATATGATTAGCAGTACAATAAAGCACATCATATTTAATGGAACATCTTCTTATTCGAAATAAGAAATATCCATAATCTTGTAATGAAGAAACCAAAATAATATTTTTACTTAAAATAAGAACATAGCACCATTTGTTCAAAACAATATGAACTTATTAGGTAAAGACACTTCACAAGTTCCTATGATTAATATTGCAACCATTGCATCATTATTGCCACATAGGTTAATCTTTACCCTTACAAGTAAAAATTTTAACATAAATACTTGAAGTGGTAGTCCAACTACCATTCACTTTGATCTTTTAATTCAAATTGTAATTTCACCAACGGTCAATCCTATTGCCAAGGTACAAATTACATTCTTTGGATTTTTAGGTTTTGCCACAAATATTTCCTTTTAGGCTTGACAACTTTTGTCTTGCCTTTATCTTAAATCCTTGTCCTTATTAACCTTTAGAGTTTGAGAATGTTTCTATTTGATATTAAGACTTAGCATTTTAAACATCAAATGTCGCTCATGAATCAATATCAAATCCGTTGTTAGTTCCAAACTAACTTGATTACCGAGCCATCTAAGGTAATTAATATGTTTGTCTATGTTCAAAACATGAGAACTTATTAACATACCTTTCATTCATCACATGAATGTTAGGCTCTAATCAATCTCAAACTTTATTTTTCCTCTCTTGCTTGTAGGAACGTTTCCTACGAGATTGCTTATCGCATAAGCATTCATACGTTTTAGATACTTGTAAAGTTCCAAACACATGATAGCAAGTCGTAGGACAGTTGACATCTATAGAATCATCCACATGTTTCTAATCAATGTCTTTGTCCACCCTTAAGGCATAAGGTTTCTTAGGGAATAAGATTTATTAAGAATTCATAACTTCCGATGTTGCTTTAGAACAATTCTTAAGCTCATGACTAGGTCAAGGAAGTTAATCTTATTCTCTTTAAGTGGGGTCTATTGCAGTGATTATACATGATTATAGTTTAAGACATTCTACAAAATATGCAAATAAATATACACATATATTTCATACCATTATCATTTAGAGACATATAATGTATTTCATAAATACTCCCACTAAATTATACACCTTCAAATACAACAATTGTATAATATAATTTAAGTAGGCTAAGATCCGTATTTCACCCAACTTTGAGTCGGCTAGGGCACGACTGCTCAAAATCAAGTTATTTAGGTAGATAACTCTTTATCAATCACATCATATGTGACTCTTAGATCTTTTATGAGATTGTTAGACATCTTATGTCAAACATGTTTTAATCTCATCTGTGCCTTAGGCCCAAAACTGTTTTGATAGCCCAATTAAGTCAAACCATTTTAAACGTATAGGAAACTCTGATTCACTCATCTTGCTCATAGATGAATAGAATTAATGCGCCTACGCTAGGGCGTAACCCACATAAAACTACCCATGTACTCACAAGTGTTTTAATCATGGATTGACACCTGACTTAAGTTTTAAGAAGGTTTATTTGCTTAGAGATATGCATCATATATTTAATTATGTCAAACATAATATAATATAGTCTTTGCATAATGATGTTAACTAATCCAATTAATTAACAGAAGCAAAATCTTGTGATTTAATTATGAAGCAACATAATGGGGACGGAATCTAAATTATCTGTAAACAATTTACAGATTGGATATTTCATTCATATTCCCAGAAACAAGGCGTGAGCCTACCATTGGTACATGCAATGAATTAATACAAATTTAGTTTCCTTCTCTTGCAAACGATTTGCACTTTGTATAGGGGTAATTCTGAAACTTTGAGATTACGCCAATCTTAAACTCCTTTAAGATTATGATCTCATTAACAGTTTGGACTTCTGAACTGAAATCTGTTTCAGGAAACACGGTTTCCAAAACCTGCCGTCTGAAACAGATCAGAATCAGTAATGCCCAAACCATCCGTACGGATGTTTCTGGAAGCATCCAGATTTATCCGTACAGCTCTTTCATACAGGTCACATATACTCTGAACTCTTCAAAATTCTGAAACTGTATCCGCAGAGCATCTTGAAATTGAAAGCACAAATCGCACGGCCGAAACAAGCCAAAAGGCATCCACATTTCCGTGCTAAGATCAAGAAACCAAGCAACTTCTCTATACGGTCAAAACTAAGCCAAAAGGCATCCACATTCCCGTATAGATTGGATACTTGTTTCAAGATCTTTCATTGTCTCTTAATCTCACATATTACAGCAGTTCTAAACTCTTCAGAACTCTGATTTCTGCAATTCCTTTTGAATTCTTCGGCCGAAAACTGTTTCAGGAAACATGGTTTCGAAAACCAGCCGTCTGAAAGCAGTTTCCAATTTCCAGATTCGAATTCTGTAAACAATTTACAGAATAATCTGAACACCAGAAAACAAAATCAAATCTGAGAATTTCCAAACTATCCGTACGAATCAGTTTGGCATCATCCAAACCATCCGTACGGATCCATTGGTAGGATCCCAGATTTCCAGTTTTTTCAGAATTTCAGAAATTCGACCAAATCCAATATCATGTTTGTACATAATCAGATTACAGAAACATGAATTTACAGATTACCAATTTAATCAGATCTAATCAATATCATGAATAAACAATTTATTGTATATATAAATTAGATCTAAATTATCAATACACATAATCCAATTATTTATTGATATCCCAAACATGCAATTATTCATATGGATCAAATCAATAAAATAATTACATAATCCCCATATTCATGCTCATAAATTATATATCTCATATATAAAACTCAAATCACACATTCATCTTATTATCATGTAGATATTATATAATCGAATTAAACAATTTCAACATGATATACTAAAATAATCAACAATGAACGGGGCTCTGATACCACTGTTGGGTTTTGATGCATCATGCGCAGCGGAATTAAACATATAAATCAAACACCCAAGAGCCCGGATTCGTGCATGTTAATTAAACTAAATACTAGATAAAAGAAACATACCCTTGAAGATCGAATCCATGAACACTGACTTTGAGGTGCTAAAGGAAACACCCTCCATCGGTATCCACACGTCGAACGGATATCAAGAACACCTTCTTGATCTGGATTGCTAAACCCAAGGCTTGATGAAGAAACGATTTCTTCATAGGAATTATTTTGCTCCATTGATTATTGAGTTTTTATGATTATAAATCTCAAAATTAATAATCCCCTTTATATGTGTATAATTGTTTCTCAAACAACATGTTATGATTTCTAAAATCAACCATTAGGTTTCTCAAACCCGACTGCACACATATATAATAGGGTATAAACCTAATTCCTTTTTGGGATCAGAATTCCTTGTCAAACAAGAGATCTGAACAAACTGTTTTCCGTCTGGAGAAACCATCCGTACGGATTGGTTGGGTGGCTCCCAAACCATCCGTACGGATCCTTCCAGCAGGATCCAGTTTTTCCCGTTTTCTGTGCCTTATTCAATCTGTTCTATTGTGTGTGACCCAATAGGATTATACTAAGTTGGCAACGAGTCCGGACGAGTCAGAACCCGTAAGTCATAAGCAGACTCTAGCAAGCCATTATGACTACCTAATTAGTATAACTTTGAAAGCCCAAAGTAACCTTATAGAATATATCACAATCCCTTTGTCACACGATATCATATTGGACATAAGTCATGGTCCACGTCAACTTATGTTGTCCAATGCTTTCTCGATCTCGAGTAGATTGATATGAGCAAATAACATTGAACGCTTCAATTCATTTGGGTACGGCCGTACACTATTATCAATCTTACTCATCGAGTGTCCAAGCAGATATCTCTCTTGAGAGAGGGACAAATCCCATCTTGACTTATCATTCTTCCCTACAAGAATCCGATTATGCCAATCGTAGCCTTTATAACCACCCGGTTAGGGGTAGCGTTTGAGTACGTCAAACATAATGTTCATCATGTAGAAGACTATGATAATCTCAGGTCTAAGGATAAATGATATAACTATTATGAGATTTAATTATGACATTTGACCATGACATAAATCTCATAACGGGTCTATCCAGTACTTGTTCTCCAACATGTACCCACAAGTTTAATCAGCATCCTATGCGCTATAATCATCATATGATTATCCATTAAACTCATGCTAGCCCTTCATAAGTGCTAGGGACAATGATCATTATAATAAATATGCAAAAGATATAATAATCAGGTTTGTTATCTCTATAACAATGAAGCTATGATATAACGCATAGGCCTTTCTCAAGGGCCTATGGCATAATATCCAACAATCCATCGAGGAAGTATATCTTTTTGTGTCAATTAGTTAACAGTGTAGCTACCTTAGAAATTCATCAATAAATCTCTAACAATATCATGCCAATCCCAACAAGCCACGTACATACTGTTGCTTTTGTAATTAAACGACCAATATCTATGCCTGTATTGAAACTTCCTCAAAATAATATATCCGCTAATAAGAAGACATAATACCTTGATTTCACAACCCGTTGCTTCTCTCAAGCAATCCAATTATGATTACAGATATAATTCAGAATATCCAACAATACCACTGGAGCAATTGTTAATTCAAACAATATAACCACAAATTTATGATGCCCATACCTGGTTTGAAAGCCGTCTTTAAAATATACCCATCTCAAATTTTCAACTGATAATAATCACTTCAAGTCAAACACTGAATAAACCACTGATCTCTGAAGTTGATAAAATATATCACCCATATAAGATAACAAGTAATGATTCGCTATAGTCACCTGGTTGAGCTTTTTGTATTTAATATGCACTCGTAAAGTACTATATCTTTTTATACTAAACAATACCGATACATATACTAAACGTAATGAATCCCTTGTCAAGAAATATCTCAAGCTGAATCTTCTACTCCTTTAACTCAACCGATGTTATAGGTATATTAAACCAGATATTAGCACTATAGCATTGTACTGTAACAACTCAATATAACCCAATTTTCTCCTCAAGTAACATGTACTACTCAATAAAGAATATATCTGAGATCTCACAAAGAAAGGATCAATCCACCAATTTAGATGTAGACGTTCTACTACCAACCACGTAAACTAAATACCCGTCACAACCTTCTGATAACAATTTTCAGACTTTAATGCATAAATAACATGAATGCCCAACACATATATCTACCATGCTTAATTAAAGCACACTAACATATAAAACTCCACCACAATAATATCAAAATCTTGCTATGGCAAAATAACTAAACCATCAAGTAAAACATGCTCATAAATTTGCACATCACAAGTGTGCAACACTCTATCAATCACCAAACACTCCCCCTTAGTATAGACAACTCTAACACATAAGGTAGAGACTTAGAATACAAATGCAACCGAGAAGCAAAATGCACAGACACATAAGAATGCGAAGAACCAGGGTCTATAAGTGCTCGTGCTCTCAAACTAGACACAGAAATCCTACCTCCAATCACATTAGCAGAATCGGAGATATGTTGTTCATTGATGGCAAATATCACGATCCTGCACCTTAAGCTTCCCTGAAGAATCCCTCTTCTGGCCCTGAGAAGACCTGACAACACTTCCCAATGCCTTATTCTTCATTCTTGGACAATCCTTCTGAAAATGACCCAATTGACCACATCTCATACATTTACCTTGCTTCTTCTAACATTTCTCCTCTAAGTGTCATTCCCTCCAACAATAACTACATACTCGTTTAACTTGACTTCTGATTTTCTGTGGTCCTTGAGAAGATCCTCTAAGTTGCAAAGATGTACCCTGAGATCCTCTATTATCGCCATACTGATGTTGTGGTTTTGGCTGTCCTCCTTATCTTGTCACATCTGAAGCTTCAACCTTTCTTTCACGCTCAACTATGTCGTTAATTGCTTTCATTGCAGTTTCAAACATACCTTAGAACATCATTCGAACCTCTTCTCTAACATTACCCTGCCCTGAAGGCCCAGACTGATCTCCTTCTGTCCCAACCATTTCAATAAGTACCTGCATAAAACCCTCAACGTTACTCATTCTCCACACAACTACCCTCCTAGGTCACATAGTCATTCTAGACCATCTACAACCTAGCTCTGATACCAACTGTCGCGCCCCAGACCCGTGGTCCTACTTGGCCCCACGCTCGGGACACGATTGGAAGACGTTATAAAACACTTTTAGAAAATTTTTCGAAATATACTTTCATAAAGTTTAACAAAATCCACACTCGAAGTTCAAAGACTTCATTTGATTTTCAAACAAACTCTTTCACAAATGAAAGTACTTAGCCCAAAGGCTTACAAACTTTTATACAAATATACATACACCAACATTATCCAAAATAATGGTGTTATAAAATGATGAAATCGCGGAAACTCTACCCAAAAGGTATTACATCTATGTAATATAGCCTTTACAAAACAATCCCAACTCTTACCACTTTAACGTCCTCCCGTGCCAAAGTGTCCTATCCCTTGGACTCGCCTTTATCTAAAACAGTAAACAAATAAAGGGTGCGAATGAATCTCAGTAAGCTACTAAAATGCAACTACGTTTCATGCTATAATGATAAGTATAACAAACAATATCATAAGCATCACATAGCACATAGGATGAGAGGCAAATAAAACTCATTATACCACACATACAACGATGTAACACTCACAAGGATACTTAGTCAAGGTTTACCGAAAGAACATTAGCCAAGGTTCTCGAATCAAACATATAACCATCTAAGAGGTATCAACTGAGCAACATCAAAGAGCTGAAGCCGGGATCCCGAAAACCAAACCATAGGAACCAAAGTAACAACGGGGAAATATGACACAAAGTCATAACCCAAATGCTCACTCGAGGGAGCTAACTCATCCCATCCAAGGCCAATCTGGACTGGGGAAAATAGGTCCAGTGGAAAAGCCTTATAGTGAACTTGGTTGTGTGCCACTATAATCCTTCCACCTCCACTCGATTATAAAAAATGTCCAGTGGAAAAGCCTTATAGTGAACTTGACTGTGTGCCACTATAATCCTTTCCACCTCCACTCGATAACACAAAACCAGCTGGACTTTCAAACAAAGCACTGTAATAAATACTTGCTTAAACAACAACCGGGGAAATAATTCCAAAGTAGGGAACCAAGCCAAACACATCACAAAGATGAACCAATCCAAACCACATCAAAGGATGTTCAACTATATCCAATTACCATTTAGTCAAATTCCACAACACATATGTTCACAAAGGAACCAATTTCAAACACTAGGGTGTTCCACAACAACCCTCTAGGTACTCTAGGATATCACCTAAGACCTAGATCAAGACTGAACTCTAAATCACTTAAATTGGAACAACTCACTTTTTCAGCAATTATGGGCGGTCGCCCAAAACCAGACTGGGCGGTCGCCCAAAACACTTTGTCCCAGACCAAACCTTTCAGTAGTTGTGGGTGGTCGCCCAAACCCATTCTGGGCGGTCGCCCATGAGCCAGACTCAAAATTCCCAAATTTCTCCTGCAAGCCAAATTTATCCGTCCCAAGCGTACGAGTATAACTTACTAACACTTGAACTATTACCAAGAATGCAACAACCATCCCAAAACATTACTTTCAATTTAAATCATCATTCCTACACAAAAGGTGAATACTCCCTTTGTCCCAAAATTACAAGTATCACAAAAATTATCCAAATCACAAAATTAACAAGTACAAGTATCAAGTATAACATATATGACCATTTTAATATTTAAAGGGGAATTAGTAACTTACCTATTTCCGGAAAAAGTATCGCAGAAATATGTTTTGATCGGGTAGAAATGACCTACTCAACGCCCTGATCATTTTTATATAATTAGATTTTAAAACGGTGTAGTAAATAAAAAGATATAAATCGAAATAGGTTGAACTTACCTTTTTCTTCTTAATCCTAGGGAAGGAACGAAAGAAATGAAGTATGCTGTAGTAAACACAGAGAGAGATGGAGAAGGGATAAACTTGTTTTAATAAAAATCTTTACCCATTTTCTTATTTTGGTCACTCGAGTTTCGTTTTTAACACTTAAGCCCCTAAAGTTATAATTTCACAAAAGACCCTAAAGTTTCAACTTAATCATTTAACTCCTTTAACCATTATTACTACTAACTAAGTAAATAACACAAATAATCATACAATATGTGCAAGTCATAAAATATGATGCAACACATAAAATGCACACATAAGTTCAAATTAAAATCCCAAAAAATATAAAATAAATAGGGACGGGTTTTTGGGGTCGTTACAAAATTGGACAAATGAATACATTATCTCAATGTTCTCATAGAGTAGAACACAAACCCACAAACAATTTTGTCATTCGACAAATTATTTATCACGGAAATAAATTATATTTCCTTCATATAATACAAAAATAAACTTATTTTTCCAACAATTCCCCACATGAAGGAAATTATGAGGAATTTGGTGATAAAGTCCAACAGTTGAAAACCTTCATAGGATAGGTATGGGATTGCCCTTTGAACCTTCTCTTGTAGACGTATACTTAATCTACTCGCTAATCAGTAGACGCGATGTCCTTGAACTGTCAGCTTTTTGTGTAGCCAGTCATATACGTTACACATGTATCTCCCTAACACAATTCAATTCTCATAGTTCTGTCCATTTGTGGCCGTGGAACACAATGCCTGGTTCTGTAAGAGGGTCTAAGAATTGAGCCTCACACAATTCTCCTCGAAGCGGCCCCACTTCTCTCTCACATAGGTGATTCTTCTAAGTAACCTTGTTTACTCCATAAGAATCATTAAAAGCCATAGGCTTAACCTTATTCATCTCGGGATGTCACTTTTAGGAATAGGTATGGGGTTAATCCCCACAGTGACGCTACAAGTCTTTTAACGGTTAGGTGGTCCCTTTTGAACCTAGATCTTGGGATCTCCAGTCAGCTAGGTTGGGTTTTCCGCCGTGGTTAACTTCTCAAGAGGCTTTAAACCCATTCCCCTTGTCGATCTCGCAACTACCTCTCTATTTAACCATTTGGTTAACGGATCCGTTTTATCATTTGACTTGACATAGTCAAATTAGTAGAGAGTCATTCTAATGGTTTATGTCTTCGACTTTCATGTCTAGACTTACCATTATACATATTGCTTTGTGCCTTACCAATTGCAGATTGACTGTCACAATGTATGCAGATTAGTGGCACTTGCTTTGTCTATCTTGGATTATCTTCTAAGAAATGGCGTAGCCATTCCGCTTCTTCCCCACATTTGTCCAAAGCTATAAACTCAGATTCCATCGTGGATCTGGCTATAACCATCTGTTTAGAAGATTTCCATGATGTAGCTGCACCTGCTAATGTGAATACAAATCCACTTGTAGACCTTGAGTCTTGATTGTATCTCAAGTACCTTAGTACTCTCACAATTCACTAGACTTCCAATAATTCTTGAGTGTTCAACTTGAAAAACAACATCAACTTTATTTTTTCAATAGATGTTGACTCATGAATATTAGGTTCGAGCCGTTGTAAAATTATCCTTGCTAATTTCTCAAGAATTATCCATTAGATTTCTTAGAAATTTTCACTTCAAGGATAACATCTGCTAAACCCATATCTCTTGACCTTTTCAAAACTTTTAAGAACTATATCATAACTTGCTTAATGCAAATTCAGGAGTTCTTCTTGAAGTTTTAAATCCAACAGTCAAATTAGCAAACTTCTTTCAAGTTCAACATATCTTTGATAGATTTAATCAACACTATGACATTTCCATTCATGTCATTTTTGATTAATCCACTTTCTTTCATGGTAAAATCAAGCTTTGATGTCATTATTTTGTGCTTGTTTCAAGTCATCTAGTGACTTTACTAACTTGCACACTTTACTTTGATCTATTTCATTCAAAGTATCACTTTAATCCATTTCACTCAAAGTGTCACATTGATCTATTTCACTCAAAGTTTCATTTGTTCATTTTTCATGAACTTGACATCAGTACATGATTTCCATTTATTTCAATCTTGGTTTTATATATATTCAATGTTAATTAATAATATATGACAACCCAATGAAAACTCATTACTTACATACTCCACCATCTTGTACGCAAATATCCATTTTGTTGATGTTGGACTTTTTACTTTGCGAACCACCCCCACATTCACAAGTGTACGTAGGCCTACGTTTCCATACTTCATATGGAATTTACATTGATTTCTTGGGGTAACCTATTCAATAGGTATTTAATTTCCCAAAGTAGACTCACTCCCCACATTTTGGGTTAGTCCTAAATATAACAATAGTGCTATTAGTTCTTTCATCAACACCAATTGATATTAGTTTACAAGGTGGATATTGTGTACAAACACATGTTATATACACACTATAAGCATTAGTGTTTCATCCTAATTATCTCATTTAAAGCTGGTTTCCAACTTCTTCATTCAATGAGACAATGCTTATTACATATAACAATAACATTGTTATCATGACCATGTGTTTGAACAATCTATCACTATACTTAACTTGTGAAGATATAGTTCAACACACATTTCACATCTTGTTGAATCCCTTTTTGAATAAGTGAATGTGATCCAACTGAAGAGACTTATTCTCATTATTGATCACTAAATCAACCCATCGGTTGATACAATTTTTATTTCATTTATTCAAATCATGAATATTATCCTTAATGACACCCACTGTTGTCAAGAAAGATATATGCATGACTTAATTTTGGCTTTTCAAACAAGCTTGACTTTTCAAACAAGCTTGACTTTTCAAACAAGTTTGACGCTTCAAACAAGTTTGACGCTTCAAACAAGCTTGTCTTTCGCACAAATTCGATTTTTCAGACAAATTTTGACTTTTCAAGTAAATTTGGCATACTTTGTCTTTGCCATAAGCATTTTGGTATGCTCTACCAAATTTGCTTTTTCTATAAGAAGTGTTAACAACTTCTTCTCTGAAACTCTATTCTCTTTCCAACACGAAGATGAATAGCAAGCATCTCAATATTTCACTTAACACCATCCATTCGGCATGAATTTCATGAAAGACAATTTCAACTCTTCCATTTGACTTTTTACGGTCTATGAAGTCAAATATTTAAAACAAGGAAACGGCTTACAATTAATCATTGTACCCGCATTCTCAATTTTATTGTTATAGTCGAAAGACTCCCACAATTCTTTTGCTATTCATTTTCTCTCTAAACACTATAAAGAGAATTAGAGAGCTCATTAAGAACATAGTTCTTGCAAATGAATTCCCCATGCTTCCATGATAAAGGCAAAAGAAATCTACATGCTTCAACCGCATTCATGGCTTAAAACATCCATCTCATTTCCACCAAACTTTGTAGGATCTTCATTAAAAAACTCATTAAATTCAAGGTGGTCAAATAAAACATCTTTTGTTACCAACACATAGGTCGAGGCCAACAAAATTTTCTAACTTCTCACTAACGTGAGTCAAGTACAAGGAACAACCACATTCCTTAAAATTTGTCTCCACAAAAGGAGTCGTTCCCAATACTTTGGCTTTAATTTGAAACAAAATTATTACTTTGTTGTTACAACTATAACTCTCTTCCTCATTTAGAGAATTTTCTACAAAATAAATTGTTAATTCAATAGGAGAATTCACACAATTTATTTCTTGTAACAACTATTATAAACCTCATGATTTTTTAATAAAATTTTAATTAGAGGTCAACTTATTCCAAACTTTAAAGGTCTCATCTTGGAGTACCTCAGAATTAGAGAAAATTAATTTCTCATTCACAAAATGCACAAATTCTTTAGAAGCCCTTCATCTAAATATTTGTGTCATTTCCCATCATCAATAACAATAGGATTTAACAACTTTTTTCAAGAAGTCCTATTGGTTTTATCTTTATGACTTTTTGTCACTATTAACAATAATAGGCTTTAACAAATTCTTTCAAGAAGCCTTATTATGTTAATCTTTTGTAACCTTTGTCACCGTTGACCATAATAGGTTTTAACAACTTCTTTCAAGAAGCCCTATTATCTTTGTCAAAGTAACGTTAAAGACTTAATCTTTCAACGTTCTTAGTTCCAACAAACATTCTAATATCTTCAATATGATTCATACGAACCATAATAGATGTATAACCACTTCCTGAGGCATAGCCACTATTGTTTCATAGTTGATGTCATGAACATCAAATTAAAGCAAACTGTTACAAAAATAATCTGCTATTTTGCGAATTTTTTAATATCCTTCTCTGTATATTAGAATCCAATCGCCACCGTTCAGATTTTCTTCTATGAGTCCTAAACATGTAAAAAAAATTCAGAACGATCTAACGGTTAACGAAGCGGGAAATTCCATTTTACCACAGCTGGTCATGAAAAACAGTGCTGGAAATCTGCTTCTTTTCCACCGTTTTTCCGTCCCTTTCCAATATTCTCTCCAATAGCCACCACGCCACAAGAATATTTTAATCTGCAATTCTTTCTCACAAATGAAATTAGTATGTTGTCCTGTAATCCGTTCCCTCTTGCAGAAGGAATAAGTCTTAAGATTGTTAGGAAAATTCTACAAAAAAAAACTCGAATTACAGAATAAATGATAAATAAATAAATTTGAGAATGAATAAACAGAAACTAAACTGAATGTTTTGTGCTGAGCCGTGTGTTGAACACACTGTCCTTAAGACTTATTCGCCCCTTCACCGTGAGTGCTTGAGGTTGTCGTCGGACGCTAGTCTCCAAGGATAACTCGCACGAACCGGATGCTTCCCTGCACTAAGAGACTCCGGCGAATTGAGGTTGTGCCTGGACAATATCACCACTGATGCCAATGCAGGAGGCCAAAGGAGGAATGAACAAAAATGCAACAAAGAAAGATGCTGTGGATATTCCTGGAAAAATGTGTTTCTTTCTGTGTTATGTTTCTCTCCTGAATTGCTTGCTTCTTCAACTGGTTTGCAGCTCTATTTATACAAGTTCAAGAGCTTGTACATAAACCAAAATTAATTAACAAAAGGATAAAATTAATCCTTTAATTAATTCTGATAAGATAAGGCAAAACCCTTGACTTGGCATTCCAGTTCATATGATGGGATGAATCTGATTTTTGACAAAAACTTTTGATTGAAAAACAAAAATTAATTGCAAAAGGTGAGCTAGCACGGACAAGCCAAATTGGTGCTACATTCGTGTCCGCAAGTCGCGTGCACACATGAGTTCGATGGTCCCAAGCCAATTTGGGTCCATGATTTGCACCCCCCTGCGCGCGAGAGAGAACCTCTATGCCATACAAGCTTGAACACTACTAAAGTGCCCAAGCCTTTATACTAGCTTCCTTTCACATTTCTTTCCAATGTGGGATAAAACACAATATCCCCATTTCAACCCATCAACTTCAAGCCTGTGTATCTCATTCATCCCAACACCAAATTGGATAAATGAATACATTATCTCAATGTTCTCATGGAGTAGAACACAAACCCACAAACAATTTTGTCATTCGAAAAATTATTTATCACGGAAATAAATCATATTTCCTTCACATAATACAAAAATACACTTATTTTTCCAACAATTCTTTCTCCTTTTAGGGTTTTAGTTATTTATGTGACTATAAATACAACCCTTCCCCTAGCATAATAATTAACTTGTAAACTTGTCAACTAGAGAGTAGTTCAAGATGCTCAAGAAGTTGGACAGAAGTTCCAAATCTATAATTCTAGATCTAGAGTTTGGACAGTCAAGAAGTATTGTGATCAATAATTCGTGCAACTAGATTAGTGTGATTTGTATCTATGATCTCCATACTAATAATATATCCTCCCTCTGCCTGTGGATGTAGCCAAATTGGTGAACCACGTAAATATGTGTTCTTATGATTACTTTACTTTTCTCATCAAGTCTTGTTAATTGCTCTAACAAGTGGTATCATAGCTCTGGTAACAAGTGTCACCAGAGTTTTGGTTCGTGGTTAGAGATTCAGGGATTCCGCTGCAGAAAAACGAGAAGATGGGTCAAGGATCAGAATCGATCGACAAGTTCAACGGGAGGAATATTTATTAGTCTCTGGCAGATCAAGATGAGTTCACGTGCATCGAACGGGAAGTTCGTGTGCAGAAAACATGTATTGCACAGCGAATGTGCAGCTCGTATGCAGAAAATGTGCATTGCACGTGCAATGTTCGTGCAGAAATTTGGTGTCTAGGTTGGACACAGATCAAGACAGAAGCCGTGTTGAAAAAACAAGGCTTATTGACACCCTCATGGCAAGTAGATTTAGCACAAACAGCCAGTCAGTAAGAATAGTTGCGGAAGGCAGCAAGGGTTCTAGCAACAAGAAGATTTCTAAAAAATCTTCTAGCAAGAGGGGCTCGAGACCTGATGAAGTTTATAATTTCTACAAGAAGGGGAGGGGAAGCGAGAAAGTGATGGATTCTTTAAAAGAGAAGGCGCATACACAAAACATCATGGGTCTTGGTGATGATGTTCTCGTAGAGGTTGCTATGGGAAATAGTGACAGCGGTAAAGATTTTGCACTAGTAATGGAAGAAGGCTCATGGAGCGAGGATGAGTGGCTTCTAGACTCAAAGCTAGAGCAGAGTAGGATGGCTGATAGGTGGAGCCAGTTACTAGAGTTGAGGTTGAACGGGCATATGATCCACATTCGGTTGGTCAACATCTACAGAATGGCGGAGGGGGAGAGATATGTTACGATGCAAAGGATGCGTCTCAAGGTGGAGTTGTGTCACTGTTTCGTAGATCTGGATTATTGATAGGGGAGATTCAAAGTCAAGGTGGAGATTGTTGGGAATATGCCTTTGAATCAATATGCGTATTGGTTAAGGATAGATCCGCAATAAGTTCGGTAAATCCTGGGACTGAGAATTTTGAATTCCTTTTGGAAAGGGATTAAGGATTTATTCAAGAATAAGGATTGTGGTGTCCTTATGAGAATAGAATTGCTTTATCTCTAAGATAAAGGAAATCCTTTTGATACAAGGGTTAAGGTTTAATTAGGTTTTTTATTGGTACAAGGAATTGTTCAAGAATTAGGAAAGTTGTTTCCTAATGAGAATGTAATTACTTTGTACACAAGAAATAGGATTCCTTCTCCTTTCAGGGTTTTAGTTATTTATGTGACTATAAATACAACCCTTCCCCTAGCATAATAATTAACTTGTAAACTTGTCAACTAGAGCTTGAACTAGAGAGTAGTTCAAGATGCTCAAGAAGTTGGACAGAAGTTCCAAATCTATAATTCTAGATTTAGGGTTTGCACAGTCAAGAATTATTGTGATCAATAATTCGTGCAACTAGATTAGTGTGATTTGTATTTGTGATCTCCATATTAATAATATATTCACCCTCCACCCGTGGACGTAGCTAAATTGGTGAACCACGTAAATATATGTTCTTGTGATTACTTTACTTTTCTCATCAAGTCTTATTAATTGCTCTAACAAGTGGTATCAGAGCTCTTGTAACAAGTGTCACCAGAGTTTTGGTTCGTGGTTAGAGATTCAGGGATTCTACTGCAGAAAAACGAGAAGATGGGTCAAGGATCAGAATCAATCGACAAGTTCAACGGGAGGAATATTTATTAGTCTCTTGAAGATCAAGATGAGTTCACGTGCAGCGAATGTGCAGAAATGTGCATTGCACGTGCAACGAACATGCATTACACGTGCAGCGAATGTGCAGCTCGTTTGTAGAAAATGTGCATTGCATGTGCAGCGAACGTGCAGCTCATGTGCAGAAAACGTGCACTGCACGTGCAACGTGCAGAAATTTGGTGTCTATGTTGGACACATATCAAGACAGAAGCCGTGTTAAAAAAACAAGGCTTATTGACACACTCATGGCAAGTAGATTTAGCACAGACAGCCCATCAGGAATAGTTACGGAAGGCAACAAGGGTTCTAGCAAAAAGAAGAATTCTCAAAAACCTTCTAGCAAGAGGGGCTCGAGACCTGATAAAGTTTGTAATTTCTACAAGAAGGGGAGGGGAAGTGAGAAAGTGATGGATTCTCTAGAGGAGAAGGCGCATTCACAAATCATCATGGGTCTTGTGATGATGTTCTCGTAGAGGTTGCTATGGGAAATAGTGACAGCGGTGAAGATTTTTCTCTAGTAGTGGAAGAAGGCTCATGGGGCGAGAATGAGTGACTTCTAGACTCAAATCTAGAGCAGAGTAGGATGGTTGAGAAACAGTTGGAACCAGTTACTACAGTTGAGGTTGAACGGGCAGATGATCTACAATCGGTAGGTCAACATCCACAGAATGGCGGAGGGGGAGAGATATGTTATAATGCGAAGGATGCTGCTCAATGTGGAGTTGTGTCAGTGTTTCATAGATCTGGATTATTTATAGGGGAGATTCAAAGTCAATGTGGAGATTGTTGGGAATATGCCTTTGAATCAATATGCGTATTGGTTAAGGATAAATCCGCAATAAGTTTGGTAAGTCCTAGGACTGAGAATTGTGAATTCCTTTTGGAAAGGGATTAAGGATTTATTCAAGAATAAGGATTGTGGTGTCCTTGTGAGAATATAATTTCTTTATCACGAAGAAAAAGGAAATCCTTTTGATACAAGGATTAAGGTTTAATTAGGTTTCCTATTGGTACAAGGTATTGTTCTAGAATTAGGAAAGTTGTTTCCTAATGAGAACACAATTACTTTTTTCACAAGAAATACTCCTTTTAGTGTTTCTGTTATTTATGTGACTATAAATACAACCCTTCCCCTAGCATAATAATTAACTTGTAAACTTGTCAACTAGAGCTAGAACTAGAGAGTAGTTCAAGATGCTCAAGAAGTTGGAAAGAAGTTCCAAATTTATAATTCTACATCTAGGGTTTGCACATTCAAGAATTATTGTGATCAATAATTCGTGCAACTAGATTAGTGTGATTTGTATCTGTGATCTCCATATTAATAATATATTCTCCCTACGCCCGTGGACGTAGCCAAATTGGTGAACCACGTAAATATGTGTTCTTGTGATTGCTTTATTTTTCTCATCAACTCTTGTTAATTGCTCTAACAAGTGGTATCAGAGCTCTTGTAATAAGTGTCACCAGAGTTTTGGTTCGTGGTTAGAGATTCAGGGATTCCGCTGTAGAAAAGCAAGAAGATGGGTCAAGGATCAGAATCGATTGACAAGTTCAATGGGAGGAATATTTATTAGTCTCTGGCAGATCAAGATGAGTTCACGTGCAGTGAACGTGCAGCTCGTGTGCAGAAAACGTGTATTGCACATGCATCGAACGTGCAGCTCGTGTGCAGAGAATGTGCATTGCACGTGCAACGTCCGTGTAGAAATTTGGTGTCTAGGTTGGACACAGATCAAGGCAGAAGCCGTGTTGAAAAAACAAGGCTTATTGACACCTTCATGGCAAGTAGATTTAGCACAAACAGCCAGTCAGTAGGAATAGTTGCGGAAGGCAGCAAGGGTTCTAGCAAGAAGAAGAATTCTCAAAAATATTCTAGCAAGAGGGGCTCGAGACCTGATGAAGTTTGTAATTTCTACAAGAAGGGGAGGGGAAGTGAGAAAGTGATGGATTCTCTAGAAGAGAAGGCGCATACACAAATCATCATGGGTCTTGGTGATGATGTTCTCGTAGAGGTTACTATGGGAAATAGTGACAACGGTGAAGATTTTGCTCTAGTAATGGAAGAAGGCTCATGGCGGGAGGATGAGTGGCTTCTAGACTCAAAGCTAGAGCAGAGTAGGATGGATGAGAAACAAGTGGAGCCAATTACTATAGTTGAGGTTAAATGGGAAGATGATCCACAGTCGGTAGGTCAACATCCACAGAATGGCGGAGGGGGAGAGATATGTTATGATGCGAGTGATGCGGCTCAAGGTGGAGTTGTGTCAGTGTTACGTAGATCTGGATTATTGATAGGGGAGATTCAAAGTCAAGGTGGAGATTGTTGGGAATATGCCTTTAAATCAATATGCGTATTGGTTAAGGATAGATCCGCAATAAGTTCGGTAAATCCTGGGATTGAGAATTGTGAATGTAACGACCCGAAAACCCGCCTCTATTTTTCTTAGTGATAATTATTTAATTATTTATTTATGGTTTATTTATTCATTTAAATTATTTATTTATTTAAATATTTATGTGTACATTTTATGTTTCATAATAATTTATGCCTAGCATTTTATTTGAGTTATTTGTGCTAGTGTAGAAGTGTTGGGACTTGATTGTAGTAGGGAGTTTAATTGTAATGGTAAGTAGTAGGGGAGGGGCCCTAAGTGTAACATTTTAAAAACATAATCATCCTACTCCCTCCATTTCACCTCCCTCCCTCACCTTTTCTCCTCACACTCCATCTCTCCCAGTCATTTCTCTCTCTCTCTACCATTGTTGGGTAAGTTTTCTCTCCTTCCTTCTTCCCTCATTTTAGTCATCATCCCTTGGTTATTTCTCAATTCTCATATCACGAAAAATGTTTAGATCGTCGATGGGATCGTAAAGAACAAAGAAATTTCGAGTTCCGTCACCTTTGAGAAATCAGGGTAAGTTGCTTTCCCCCATTTATATGCTAAAATTGTTC
This sequence comes from Campanula takesimana, assembly GCA_026119855.1. Lineage (NCBI taxonomy): Eukaryota > Viridiplantae > Streptophyta > Magnoliopsida > Asterales > Campanulaceae > Campanula > Campanula takesimana. The sequence continues at coordinate 520,518 of JAOWBW010000301.1, forward strand.
ATCCCCATTTTGTATGATGATATATGAAGCTTTGAAGTGGTTATTTGATGATTTGTGAAGGTTTAGAATTTATTTGGGATTTATTGTTATTTTGGGTGATTTTTGTGATAAATCAAATGTGGGGATTGAAATCTTGTTTGGAGTTAATAGATGGTGTTGTTTAGATCCCAAACAAGATTGTATGGCGTTTTGGTAAATTACTACACTCATTGGAAGTGTTGATTTCGATAATGCTTGAAATGGTTTGGAAAAAAATAGAAGAACCCAGCTGATTCTCTGCCCAGCCCGTCGACCAGGCGCCCGCCCGGGCTTATCCAGGCGCCCGCCTACCTGGCTTTTCCTGCGGCCAAACCTTCTGGGCAAATGAGCGCCCGCCCGACCCCTACCGCGCGCCCGCCCGCCCCCCTGTTCTGGAAAATCTATCTTTTGCTTGTTTAAGACTAGGTGGCTTCCTAGTTTAGGTTTTATTCTTCTAATTAACCTAAGTTAATAGCGTGGAACACTTTATTAATTGGAATTGGTTCCTTTGTGAATAAAAATGTTATGAAATTTGATTAAGTACCGTTTTGGGAATGTTAGACATCTTTGATGTGTTGTTTGGATTGGTTTACCTTTGTGGTGATTTAATTGGAATGGTTCCCTACTTTGGAATCATTAGTTGTTTATCGTGCTAGTATTTTATTACTTAGCCTTTACTTGAAATTCCAGCTGGTATTTGTGTCGTGATTGGGCGATGCGAAACATTATGATGGCACAAGCCAAGTCCATTATGATGTTGACCATTGTTTTGCCCCATTATTTCCCTCCTCTAGATTGGCCTTGGATGTGAGATGAGCTAGCCCCTTTGTGAGCATTTTAGCTATTGGTTTTGGGCTTTGACTGTGTGTCACTGTCCCCTTATTATTATTGGTTCCGGTACCGGGGGTTTTCTCTTCAGCTTTTATGCGACTATGAAGAAGTTGATTGGGTTGATTGTTGAAGCTGCGCAGCGACCTTTATTTGGTTTTATCAGTTGGGAAACCTTGGCTCAGTATCCATGTGAATTGTCTATTTCCGCTGCTATTTGTTATCTGTTGTGTGCTATGTGCTATATGAGATTTTCTATTGTTAGAAGTTATTATTATTGCCTGTTGCATAATAGCATGTCATATAGTTGCATTAGTAACTTACTGAGATTTTATCTCACCCCGTTTCCTTTCAATGTTGTTTTCCTTAACCCCCCCAGGAGGAAAGGATTAGGATTTGCGACTCGAGGAGGACGTCGAGAGGTTTGAGATATTTGGGCAGGTTATTATTGATCGGTTTGCATTATATAAATGTGTAACCTTCTTGGGGATAGTTGTACCAACAATGACGTCATTAAGATTTGTAAAATTTTGTGTTTTGGGTGTGAGCTTGTGGAGCTTACACTAGTTGTTTTATGATGTTGTTAAACTTGGATTTTCCAAACCTTGTGTTAAAATATTTTGGGTATAAAATGGAATTTTTATCTTCAGTATTTTAGAATTTATGGTTGTAAGTCGACGTCCAGCTCGCGAATTCCCGGCCCGAGGGGTCGGGGTCGCGACAGTTGGTATCAGAGCTATGGTTTAGCTCTATGTATAAGTATAGGTGGACTAGAATGACCTAGGAGGATAGATGGGTTCAGAGTGAGTAACAATGAGTATTTTATGCAGGTATTTGTTTGTAATGGCTAGAAGAAGAGCTGGTGAAGGCATCAGTGGGACTTAGAATCTTAATGGTCTACGGGAAGAAAACCGTGCAATGTTTCAGGGCAGGTTTGAAGCGGCCGTGAAAGCAATTCATGACCAAGGGCCGAGAGAGGAACATGTAGCACCTCCGCGATATGGGTTGGAGCAGTTCTTGAAGTTTAAACCAAGTGAGTACGACGGTGAGCCTGATGTGAAGAAGGCCGAGCTATAGATAGAATCGATGGAGAAAATCTACGATGTCTTTGGTTGCACTGATGAGGATAGGGTTCTGTTTTCAGCTTATAAGCTCGTGGGGGCTGCGGAACATTGGTGGAAGGCACTGAAGACCAGTTGGCATGCGACTCTTGTACCATATCCTTGGGAGTGGTTCGTGAGGAAATTCAAGGATCATTTCATCTCTCTAGTGGATCAAAACCGGAAAGAGATCGAGTTCCTCAGCTTGGAGCAAGGCATGATGTCAGTAGCACAGTACTCGGCTAAGTTCACAGAATTAGCCAGGTATTGTGACTACCTTGTGCAGACCGAGGAGCAGAAAGTGATGAGATTGATCAGGGGTTTGAAGACAGCTATTAGGACTCAACTTATAGCCCAAAGAATTCAAATTTTTCAGGATGTGGTGGACCGTGCATATTTGATAGAGCAAGACATCGGGGGACACAAGAGGAAGACTGAGATGGTTAACCCGGGAAAACAAGGAGGGAAAAACAGGGCTCAACCACAGCGATATTCGGATAACAGAGGTAATTCTGGAGTTCAAACTCGATTCAGAAGGCAGCTTCAAGGGCAACCAACAGTAGGAAATCAAGGTTCTAATAAGGGGACACGAAATGGGAAGATCTGCGGCTATTGTCAGAGGGAAGGACACTCAGAAGACAAGTGTTGGAAAAAGCAAGGAAAATGTGTTAATTGTGGTCGGTTTGGGCACTTTGCGAGAGATTGTCCTAGAGGCAGATATCAACCATCCGGGAGTGATGCTGGTACTGCACTGGGTCAGAAGAGAGATGCTTCGGGAAACCCTAAAGGTTCAGGGTAGGGTATTTGTGATCAACCAGCACTCGTCAGGTATTGAGCAATTTCAGGAGGTATTATTTTGCGTCGAGAGAGCGAGTGCGTGCATTTTAGGATTATCACATTCTCATGTTTATGTGCATTTAGTTGCATTTATTTCTCCTGAGTCTTTGACTTATGTGTTGTCAGTGTCTACTCCTATGGAGGAGTGTAGGATATCTGATGGAGTCTTATGTGCTCATGTTGTGCTTAAAGGTAGATATAACTTACCTACTAAATTTGTCATATTGCTATTATAAGATTTTTGATGTTATTTTGAGAAGGGAAATGTCATGCTTTAGTCGATTGTTGTAGGAAAATTGTTACATCCTCTCTTCCCTTTTGCCTAAAATTGTTTTGAGACCGTTCCTTTGTGTAGAGTTAAGCATATCTTTTCTTATTTGGAATCTGGCTATTTCGCTTCGATGGGTGACAATGGATGTCTATACCAAGTTGTTGGATGTATTTATCATTTGTAAGATTTCTATTTTTTTCTTCTGAACAGTACCTAGTATTTGGGAAAAGCTGGGGTTAAATTGGGTTGTTATGGTACAAGGTTGTAGTACTGATAATTAGATCAATATCCATATTGTATCGATTGGGTTGTAAGAATTGAGGATTCAATTGAGGATTTCTTGGTAGGAGATTTTTGTTTACTTCTAGCACATCTACGTGATTGCATCGGAATTGGTTGTTATGAGGGAATACCTGATTCGTATGAGTGATGAGTAGATTGTGGAAGTTATAATCATTAATGGTAGTAAGCGCGTTAAGTTCGAGAGGACTAAGCACATTTTGGGAGAGTAATAATTTCCCGATCTATATTAAAGGCATTTTAAATTTTGAGTTTTGGTTAAATGGTTGTTCTATGGTTCTAAATCCTTCTTGGTGGCGTTCCTCGATTTGGATTAAGAGTATGTGAAGAAAATTTGGGTATCAATACTTGGGCATATTAAAGAATACTATGATTTGGTATTGGGTCAGTTAGAATGTGGCTAGCCAATTGGTTTGTTATGATGGTAGTACTATTGAGCCTAAGTATCATTGAGATTATAAATGTATACATGAAAGACTAAGGTGGGTTAGCCATTGAAGATTTAGGATTTGCTAAATTTCTTTGGAGTGTATAAGCGGATCATCAATTTAGAGAGGGAGTTAGAGGAAAGCCTTGGAGATAAAATGTGGATTGTTATACGGATTACTGAGTATTTGTAATTGTTTTAGGCTTTCAAAGAGTTGGAGTAATGTGATGATGAAATTATAGCGTGGATTTAAGTAAACATTTTGTATAAAATTTTGAGCTTACGTTGTACCTCTAGTTTAAGCTGCCATCTAAGGTGAAAGCACTATAATGGAAATCCTTGGAGATATAGCCACTTTGGTGAATACTATGGGGAGGAAAAATTTCTTAGCTTGTCATATTTTAAGAAGCTGATTAAGCTCGGGATGGTTTAATGTTTGGAATTTCTGGGAAGTAATACTAAGTATACGGCTTAGAAATGGAAGTATCTTGACAGTGTAATTAAGGTTATGAATAAGGCAAACTTGTAGTATCTCGAGAATTATGTTTAGGAGAAATTGGGGTTCTTCGATTTTGAGGATGGATTTTAAGTAGTAGTGGAGATAATGATTGAAGGAAGTTAAGTGCGAGAGGTTGTTATGTTGTAAACATTATTTAAGGTTACCATATGATGGTTTAGAATGGACAATTGAGAATTCGGGAAGTGGCAGAACTATCGTATCCGTGGCTAATCGATCCTTCGGGTAAGTATTTCTAAAATTCGGGTTAATAAATAGAGCTATCTATGACTAAGGATTGATTGCAATTTTAGTGATATCGCCTTCAAATTATAGTTTGTTGTTATGGGACCAAGTTTAGAAATGATGATAATGGGTTACCAATGTTGGATAGTTTATGTTCTTCGAAAGGATAAAAATGAGTTAGTGCAAGTGGGTTAAGAAATACCAAGACTACGATTGTATTATGTTTTATTACCTAAGGAAGATAAATTTAGTAGTGGAGTTGATTCCAAATACTATTGGGATAATGAAAAATAAAAATTATGGATGTTGATGATTTAAGGGTTAATTGAATCATGGAGACTATGTCTGAATTATCTAATAGGTTCTTGATTGGGATCTTGAGTGCTAGATGAGAATCGATATTTTGTAGCCTCGATATGACTATGTGTTATAATTTTGATAAGTGAATTCGCGGGCGAATTCTTTTTAAGGAGGGTAGATTGTAACGACCCGAAAACCCGCCTCTATTTTTCTTAGTGATAATTATTTAATTATTTATTTATGGTTTATTTATTCATTTAAATTATTTATTTATTTAAATATTTATGTGTACATTTTATGTTTCATAATAATTTATGCCTAGCATTTTATTTGAGTTATTTGTGCTAGTGTAGAAGTGTTGGGACTTGATTGTAGTAGGGAGTTTAATTGTAATGGTAAGTAGTAGGGGAGGGGCCCTAAGTGTAACATTTTAAAAACATAATCATCCTACTCCTTCCATTTCACCTCCCTCCCTCACCTTTTCTCCTCACACTCCATCTCTCCCAGTCATTTCTCTCTCTCTCTACCATTGTTGGGTAAGTTTTCTCTCCTTCCTTCTTCCCTCATTTTAGTCATCATCCCTTGGTTATTTCTCAATTCTCATATCACGAAAAATGTTTAGATCGTCGATGGGATCGTAAAGAACAAAGAAATTTCGAGTTCCATAACCTTTGAGAAATCAGGGTAAGTTGCTTTCCCCCATTTATATGCTAAAATTGTTCATCCCCATTTTGTATGATGATATATGAAGCTTTGAAGTGGTTATTTGATGATTTGTGAAGGTTTAGAATTTATTTGGGATTTATTGTTATTTTGGGTGATTTTTGTGATAAATCAAATGTGGGGATTGAAATCTTGTTTGGGGTTAATAGATGGTGTTGTTTAGTTCCCTTACAAGCTTGTATGACGTTTTGGTACATTACTACACTCATTGGAAGTGTTGATTTCGATAATGCTTGAAATGGTTTGGAAAAAAATGGAAGAACCCAGCTGATTCTCTGCCCAGCCCGTCGACCAGGCGCCCGCCCGGGCTTATCCAGGCGCCCGCCTACCTGGCTTTTCCTGCGGCCAAACCTTCTGGGCAAATGAGCGCCCGTCCGACACCTACCGCGCGCCCGCCCGCCCCCCTGTTCTGGAAAATCTATCTTTTGCTTGTTTAAGACTAGGTGGCTTCCTAGTTTAGGTTTTATTCTTCTAATTAACCTAAGTTAATAGCGTGGAACACTTTATTAATTGGAATTGGTTCCTTTGTGAATAAAAATGTTATGAAATTTGATTAAGTACCGTTTTGGGAATGTTAGACATCTTTGATGTGTTGTTTGGATTGGTTTACCTTTGTGGTGATTTAATTGGAATGGTTCCCTACTTTGGAATCATTAGTTGTTTATCGTGCTAGTATATTATTACTTAGCCATTACTTGAAATTCCAGCTGGTATTTGTGTCGTGATTGGGCGATGCGAAACATTATGATGGCACAAGCCAAGTCCATTATGATGTTGACCATTGTTTTGCCCCATTATTTCCCTCCTCCAGATTGGCCTTGGATGTGAGATGAGCTAGCCCCTTTGTGAGCATTTTAGCTATTGGTTTTGGGCTTTGACTGTGTGTCACTGTCCCCTTATTATTATTGGTTCCGGTACCGGGGGTTTTCTCTTCAGCTTTTATGCGACTATGAAGATGTTGATTGGGTTGATTGTTGAAGCTGCGCATCGACCTTTATTTGGTTCTATCAGTTGGGAAACCTTGGCTCAGTATCCATGTGAATTGTTTATTTCCGCTGCTATTTGTTATCTGTTGTGTGCTATGTGCTATATGAGATTTTCTATTGTTAGAAGTTATTATTATTGCCTGTTGCATAATAGCATGTCATGTAGTTGCATTAGTAACTTACTGAGATTTTATCTCACCCCGTTTCCTTTCAATGTTGTTTTCCTTAACCCCCCCAGGAGGAAAGGATTAGGATTTGCGGATCGAGGAGGACGTCGAGAGGTTTGAGATATTTGGGCAGGTTATTATTGATCGGTTTGCATTATATAAATGTGTAACCTTCTTGGGGATAGTTGTACCAACAATGACGTCATTAAGATTTGTAAAATTTTGTGTTTTGGGTGTGAGCTTGTGGAGCTTACACTAGTTGTTTTATGATGTTGTTAAACTTGGATTTTCCAAACCTTGTGTTAAAATCTTTTGGGTATAAAATGGAATTTTTATCTTCAGTATTTTAGAGTTTATGGTTGTAAGTCGACGTCCAGCTCGCGAATTCCCGGCCCGAGGGGTCGGGGTCGCGACAGTGAATTCCTTTTGGAAAAGGATTAAGGATTTATTCAAGAATAAGGATTGTGGTGTCCTTATGAGAATAGAATTGCTTTATCTCTAAGATAAAATCCTTTTGATACAAGGTGTAGACACCCCATTTTGAACATTCTTTCATAATCACACTACTTATGTGTCTCGCCTTTGATTTGGGTCAAAACTCGTTAAGTTGGACATGTTTTGTCAAGTTTCTAACTGAATCCGGTAGTCAGGGACCAAAACGAACATCAAAACTACTGCAGAAGGGCATAAATGTGATTCCAGCACAAAGATGCCTTGTACGAGACATCCCCCTTTGACAGTCGAGTTTCAGCAGTTTCCTTGTTGATCTCAACCCCGTTTATTGGCAAACACTCAAGCAATCCGGGAAAAACCTAATGGGCGATCCTAGAGTCCAAAAATACCTCCTTGGAAATCAAGTCTTTGATTCCCATCCAAACTTACCTCCTTGGCTTAAACCCTAGGTCAAGAACTCCTATAAATATAGAGGTTCTTGAACCGAAAAACCTCTAGAATGGTGATTCACCCAAAACCACTCAAAATCTGATCAAAGAGGTCCTCATAATCAGCCTCTCTCCCTCACCCACGAAATTCAAACCTTCATAACACCATTCAAGTCAAGTTCATTGGATCATCAAGGCCTTTAGTGAAGGCCATCCATAGGATTCTCAAAGAACGCTTACGTAAAACTCCTTGTTTTCTACCTTCTTATCCTCTTCTTTGTCTTTGAAGTAGTGTGATTCCATTAAAGGATCAACCTAGAGCCTCTCCAATCCATGGAGATGGTCTCGAAGCATATGATCCGACATCCCAAATAAATGAGAAATTATTTATTTGTTTGCTTTCTTTTGGTACATGAATGTATAATCTTAATAATGATGATGATGACTTCGTAAGCAAGACCTATCCTAGATCGGGTGGATTGGGTGCTCCTTGACCTTCCCAATCTATAACTTAACCCCCAAATCCAAGAATCTTATGGTCCGTGTTCTGTTAAACATGGTGGCGACTCATAACAATCGATCAACAATCAAGTCCTTACAACTCGAAGCACGAGGCGGAAGAAGGGGCGCGCGCTCACAGTGGCGACTCCACTGGAGTTGATCATCATAAGAGGGTTAGACTTGTGTTGAAATCATCATCGTTATTCTTGAAATTCTGTATTCTGTACGATAATTTGTTCCCAGACTGGGATGCCTCGTACGAGGGATCGTTGTCTCGTACGAGACATCTCGGTTCTGTCCGACTGATCTGGTCCTCTAGTTTGAAAAAGGAATCTTGTTCGGTTTAAACACGTATGTAGGGTTCCAGATCTGTTCCCCCCTCTGTTTCTGAGTCTTAGGATCTTCCTAACGATGAAGAAACTCCCCGTATATCGTAAAGCTAACCTTTGTTTTGCAGGAGTACTTGCTAATTGGTTTTATTCCTTGCCTTGCTTTTGTTTGCTTTATGTTTGAACTACGACGGCCTGAGTTCCTCAACAAGAGGGAAACGTAGGTAGCCACTTGGCCCAGCCATTGCATGTTTTTGTTTTACTTTAAAAAAAAAACTCTATTTTATTTGACACCTAGATCTTGACTCTCACACACGTGAACACATGTAGAATAATTGCACTACATACCCTATAAACCTGGGTCCCAATCGGAGGACGGATGTCGGTCAGTACACCCACTCTAACGAGTGGCACTCGCCGGTTTCTCCAAAGATGGTGTACCCACTCCGTGACACGCTCCTAGACTGTGTTCATGGGGAGCCTTAGCCATAAGCCTTGCAACAACCTCATGCATACATACTAGTCAATAGGACACTCCTAGAGACCAGACGGTTCGATTCTTAGGGTTGTTTTAATCTTTGCCCAAGATAACGCACTTTCTACAATCTATAATCCTCCCTTCATGAATTCTTGACGAATGTCCCTTCAGTATAAATTGTTAGACAAAGGGTTGCGATGATGAGATGAGAATTTTTCTACGAGGATTCGAGTCTAGTCTCTCTCACCATCAAAACCCCACGTTTGGCAATGTCCCTTTCGGTTGTCCCTTTACAAGAATTCATAAGGTTTGGTTGCATTAAAGGCGTTGTTTAACAAAGTGAAAAACAACTACGGAATTGTCCGTTTGGGAGAGTGCAATACAGGTGAAAAACAAGGGGCTCATATTCTAGGGTGACAGAATCCACTGTTCCAGGATGAACTAGGTAGTAACCTCTTAAAATGGATTAAATTCCGTCCGACCAATAGGATTAAAATCTGTAAATCTGACTGTCAGGTTAGATGTCTCGTACGAGACATCCATGTCTCGTACGAGTCATCTCTCCTTCTCTGTGATTCTGCCGTGTTGGTCAGCATGTCTTATAAAACCCGACTTGTTGGGACCCCAGCCTGGATTTGACACAGTTTCTGCACTCTAGGTTCGTCCAATCAGCAAGGTAGCTCCACACTCCCAATGCAAATGCCGGCCCGAAAAGAAATGACCCTCAGAGAAATTTCCCAAAGTGTCCGCTTCGAGATGGAAACCATCGGGGGGTGGAAAGAAGCCTTACCCATTGGAAAAGCCTCAGAGATCAATGTCGTTTCAGAACTCCACTTTAGGGGGCTCGACTATGCCTCATATGTTGCCCACATTCAAAGCGTTGATGACTGAGTCAAGCAACGCAACTAAGAAAATGAGAAAGAGTAGGCCGACATTGAGGAAATGATTGATAAGAACAAATTAGAGATGTTACAAGATGAGTATGACAAGATGAAGTTGTGGTATGATCATGTAGTCAAGAGAGCTCGCGACTTAGAAGAGAGCCAAGAAGAAACCATCAATGCAGAGGTGAAATACTGCCTTAGTCTACTCTACCAAGACCTCAAAAAGCAAATGGAGGCTAAACATCGCCATCACTTTGGCGTCATAACAAATCACTATCAAAGAATCATTCAGCACCTCCAACCTAAACCACGAAGAGTCTACACAGATTTAAGTCAAATCCGACTTGGGAGAGTGTTCCGTGAGCTTGAGAGGGAAGGCAAGCTATCATCGATGCAAGGATACAAGCCCAAGTATGAAGGGGCCGGAAAGGCCTTGCACCTGTATTGCTACTACCATCAGTGCCGCGGTCACCACACCGATAAATGCAACAACTTTAGGGATAAGATCCAAGATCTTATCGACCAAGGCACTCTCCCAATAATAGGCAATGGAATCGGCCTCGTACTGAAGAACGAAGGGTCCAAGCCCCACGCTCCTTTTCCGCGCCATTAGTTAGGAATTAGATAGACTAGTTATTTACTTTATTTTAATAGATTAGACATTTCTTTCTCTTTAAACTAGTTGTTTTTCGCTCTTTAAGGGATCCTACTCACCCGAGAAACATTGTGGGTGAGAGCATGCCCTCCTATCAATTTCAACTTTTAGTAATAATCAGTTTCTTTTAAGTTTCTCACATTTCTTGTATTTTCCAAAAGCAAAGTAGTGTAGAGATGGGAGAAGCACACAATGAAAACTCCTACTCAAAAGCCATTCCATTCTCCAGAACACGCCCAGTGCTTAACATGATGCTAAAAGAAGGATACTTCCCTGGTCTCGGACTTGGCAAGCATTTGCAAGGGATCAAAGAACCACCACCTGTTGTTTTGTACCCACCTGAATATGGGCTAGGGTATATGTCACCACTCAAGGACATCCCTAAGGAGGAAAGGGATTGGACCTCATACATAGTGCCAATCACACCACCCTATCGAAAGACTCTGAATGGGTACTTTGTGCGCGAGGGGGAAAACATGCCATACTTCATGTTCCCTGAACCATGGATTGACCATAGGGGGAAGCGCCAACATGGCTTTGAAATTTTCAGTGACTGTGATCCGTACTCACTAGAAACAGAACCGATGCAATTCTCATGGCTACCTCGAGAACTAGGGGGTACCAAGGCCAAAGCATTCAGTGAGTGGGACTTTGTGTTGGGAGAAGACCTACTGCGCCAATTTCTCAACTTTTGCAAGCTGAGGACACTCAGATCAATGCAATAGACAAGGGGGATGCTCCGAACCAAGACTACACTAAGCTCATCAAGAAGTGTGATGAGACTATCCAGAATTGGTACACAACTAGGGGACCCATAGCAAGTGAAGATTTCCTGATCAAGGAGTTAGGATGTACTCCCCATCCCCATAGGGAAAGAAAATTTGTAACTCTTACCTTAGAGTCAGATACCGCTACCGATGAGCTCACCCAAAAGGACTTGGATGCCATCGCGAAACGTGTATTCCCCTACTTTATTAATGAAAACATAGATCTTTCCGAGTATCCTGAGATTGCTAGCGTCTTAAATGATGAATTAACTAATAACTCTAACGAATTAGATAATAATGAGTCATATGACGAGATAGATCAAGAAAATGAACAAATCTTAAAAGAAATTAATAAGTAGGTCATCGTGGCGAAAATGGTCCTATTGATGCCGAAGAAATGCAAACAGTTAATCTGGGGATGGACGATGATCCGAAAGAGACAAAGATTGGAAGTTTTTTCAAGGGGGAAGACCGACAAGCCCTCATAGCGCTTCTCCGAGAATTCGTGGATGTGTTCTCTTGGTCCTACAAAGATATGCCGGGGCTAGCCAATTCGATTGTTGAGCATAAGATACCGCTGCTTCCCGATTCGAAGCCAGTCAAGCAGAAACTCCGCAGAATTAAACCCGAGTGGTCGGTGCAAGTCAAACAAGAGATAGAGAAACTCCTGAGTGTTAGGTTCATCATAGTGATAGAGTATCCAACCTGGTTGGCTAATACTGTGTAGGTTTCCAAGGCAAATGGAAAGGTCCGCGTCTGTGTTGATTTCCGTGATCTCAACAGAGCATCTCCAAAAGATGATTTTCCTCTTCCCAACATAGACATGCTCGTTGACAATACCGCAAAATATGAAGTCCGTTCATTCGTAGACGGATTCGCCGGGTACAACCAGATCCTTATGGTCGAGGAGGACCAACACAAAACAACATTCACCACACCTTGGGGGACGTTCTGTTATACAGTCATGCCATTTGGACTCAAAAATACCGAAGCCACTTATCAGAGAGCTGTAACTGCTCTTTTCCTTGACATGATACATAAAGAGATGGAGGTGTACGTTGATGAAATGATCATACACTCCAAAGGCTCCGATGGGCAGCACTTCGTCGACCTCAGAAAGTTCTTTGAAAGGTTGAGACACTACAAGATGAGACTTAATCCGGCCAAGTGCATATTTGGGGTAGTAAAAGGAAAAGTCCTTGGGTACATGGTCACCAAGCGTGGTATAGAAGCAGATCCCACTAAGATTAAAGCCATCATTGACATGCCTCCGCCTAAGACGCAGAAAGAAGTAAAGGGATTCATGGGTCACCTTTAGTACATTAGTCGTTTCATTAATCAACTCACGATGATGTGCGAGCCCATCTTTAAGCTTATCAAGAAGAATGTATCCCTAGAATGGACCGAAAAGTGTCAAGAAGCCTTCGAAAAGGTCAAAGATTATTTGGTCCACCCTCCTGTATTGGTCCCACCACATAAAGAGAAGCCGTTGACCCTGTACCTTACAGTCAATGACACTGCGCTAGGGGCTATGCTAGCACAAGAGCAACCCAATTCGAAGAAAGAGAATGCCGTATACTTTGTTAGCCGTCGCTTTTAAGGGGCTGAATTGAATTACTCTGCATTAGAAAAGTCGTGTACTGCACTGGTATGGGTGCTGAGAGACTAAAGCCATATATGGAAGCATTCCCTGTACAACTGATTGCCCGAATGGACCCAATGAAGTACATCTTTGAGAAGTCGCATGTCTCCTCTAGAATAGCTAAGTGGTACTTTATGCTCGCGGGGTATGATATCACTTACATCACACAGAAATCCGTAAGAGGAAGAGTCTTTGCTGATCATTTAGCCGAATTTCCATGTGATGAAGCGAAGGGGGAAGACCCGCGATTCCCTGATGAGGACATCATGGCAATAGCAGAAAATAATTGGCAATTATTTTTCGATGGCGCAGCCAATAAACGGGGATATGGCATTGGCATGTTACTAGTAGATCCCTCAGAATCCTACACTCTACTCGCAATCCGCCTTGACTTTGAGGCCACTAACAATATTGCCGAGTACGAAGCTTGCATAGCGGGGCTTGAAGCAGCCTTAGAAAGAAATGTGACCGAACTAGAAGTGTACGGAGATTCACAACTCATAATCTATCAGTTACTCAAGAAGTGGAAGGTACAAGATCCTACACTCCAGAAATATAACGACCATCTCTAAGACTTGGTTAAACAGTTCAAAGAGTCATTTTCTACTACCTTCCTAGAGTTAAGAACCGCTTAGCAGACTCGCTAGCAATGCTAGCATCACTTATGGAGATTCTCGAATGGACTGAGGTCAAAACCTTCAAAGTCGAGAGACGAACGACTCCCACTTATTACTCGATCATAGACCTGCATGACTGCAAAGAAGAGTATGACTCTATCCCCGTAAATGCCTTAGACGATAAGCCTTGGTATTATGATGTATGGCGTTTCCTCCTAGACTGAACATTCCCATCAGACGTATCACCTAAAGCGAAGATAGCCCTCAAACGGTTTGCCGCCCAATTCATCATTATAGGTGATCACCTCTACAAGAAACACCACAAGAAGTGTCTACTCTGTGCTGATGAGCACGAAGCTGTAGAAATCATGGACCAAGTCCATCAAGGAGTCTGTGGAACCCATATAAATGGAAATATGCTAGCAAAGAAGGTCATCCGACTAGGGTACTATTAGGCTACAATGGAAGCCGACTGCACCGATATGGTTAAGAAATGCCACAAGTGTCAGATACACGCTAACTTGCAACACGCACCACCTTACGTGTTATACCCTATGGCATCCCCTTGGCCATTTTCTACATGGGGAATAGACGTCATCAGCAAAGTCTCACCGACGGGTCATAATGGGCACTCATTCGTGTTGGTCGCCGTTGATTACTTCACTAAGTGGATCGAGGCCCAATCCTATAAAGTCTTAAATGCCAAAAAGGTGGTTGAGTTCATTAAGACCAACATCATATGCTGATATGGGGTACCTCATGAGATGATATCTGACAATGGCACACACTTTGAGAAGAATGTGACCAACTGCTTATAGAGTATAAGATAGAGAGACATCAGTCATCACCATACCGACCACAGACCAATGGAGCAGTCAAAGCTGCTAACAAAACCATAGAGACCATCATTAGAAAAATGGCTAAAACTGGCAGAGACTGGCCCGAGAAGCTACCTTTCGCACTCTGGGGCTGCCGTACTTCAATCCGCACTGCCACCGGTGAAACTCCATATGCCCTAGCCTATGGGATGGAAGCAGTGTTACCAATAGAATTAGAAGTACCATCACTAAGGGTTCTCCTAGAAAACCAAGTGAGTGAAGTCGCATGGTTGAACAGCCGTTATGAACAACTAGCCCTGCTAGATGAACGACGACTTCGAGCTGCCGAGCATATCCAAGCATATCAATGGAGAATGGCCCGAGCATTCAATAAAAAAGTCAAATCCAGAAACATCAGAGAAGGGGACCTTATCCTACGCGAACATTGTCCTAGACCATTCAATCCCATGGGAAAGTGGAGACCAAGATGGATAGGCCCTTACATAGTCAAGAAGGTATTCTCCGGAGGAGCGGTACAACTCACAGACCTAGATGGGGACCAACTTCTGAAGCCCGTCAACATGGAAAAGCTGAAGAAGTACTATTCATAGCTCCATCCCCTAGTTCAAAAAAAGGAAGGCACGAGAAAAGAAGCCCGCTAGATTGAAAACCTGAAAAGGTGGTCTAGGCAAAAATCAGGGTGTGTATATAATATATATATATATATATATATATATATATATATATATATATATAGGGGACAGTCTCGTATGAGACATAGGTGTCTCGTACGAGACATGTCAGTCAGCAGACATATTTTTCTCTTTCTTAAACAAGAACTACGATGACCTGAGCTCCTTATTTAAAGGAGAACGTAGGCAGCCTTTTGGTCCGGTCTATTCAATAAATAAAATCAAAATCTTGTTTTCTTATTAACTGAATGCATTTCAAGAAAGCAATAGGAAAATTTCTAACATGAATACCAACTTGCAAAAGAAAATAAATAAAATACTAAAAATCTAAACATTGGTCTATCTAGGAAATCTTTCGATACTCCTAAGGATCTATTTCTTCCTTGACTTAGTAGGAGCTTGACCACGGTCTGCCTTGTCACTCCTTTTCCTCTTATGCAAATGTATCTCGAAACCGGGAGGAACGTCAAGTCTACTAAACACCGAGGGAGTCAATCTTGCAAACACATGAGGCCTGTCAAGAGCTTAAAATTTACTGGGAAGCCCATTCGCCCTCTTCTCGTAAAAGTCACTATCCAGAAAGTCTTGAGTGGCATCTACACTGATATTAGAAGGATCCTCCTGAGCTTCCTTCTTCCTTAAATTTAAGCTACATTCGAATTGGTCCCCCAACAAAGGACAGCGGATGTCATCAATACTCTCAGCATTGGGACGGAGTTCTGTAAGAAACCAATCCAAATATTTATTCGATAAATAAGTACTCCCTCCCTCATGGCGAAGATTGGTCCAACGGTCCATAGTGGTGCCTTGCCCCCAAGCGCGAGCCAAGCTCGTAGAGAACTCTGAGTCCATGAAAGAAATATCTTGAGGCTGTCCCCCTAATGCGAAAGTGTCCTGCTGTTGACCGAATTGTCGCATTACCCTTCGAGCAAAATAGAAAGAGGAATCCCTCAAACCCGGAAGGACGACCCTGTCGTACCCAAGGGTATTAGCTACGAACCGCTTCACCTTCCAAAAGGAGGGGCACCAAGCAATATCACCAGTCTCCACTTTGGCAAAAAGATGGGCCCACTCCTCAATACTGAGACCCTTTACCAATAGTCTCCGCCTATGGAAAGTATAAGGGGAATACTCACTCGGAGAGTCCAACAATTTAAAATGTTCTCTGAGCTAAATAGTCAACAATAATGGACTTCCCCGAGTCATGGAGCCGGTTCGGTGTAACTCATCAAGACCATGAAAGGTCTCCCCCAAGATAAGAGGGACTATGTTGAAAGCCCATCCTCTAGCTTGCAGAACGATGTCCACGAGCTCCGTGTTTGCCATGCCACACTTGCTCATAAAAAGTACGCTTCGAAATAAGCATAAGGCTAAGAGGCAGCACTGGGAATCTACCCCGTGACCACGAGTCACCCGACCTTTAAATCTCCTAGGCAAAGCGTGGAGATCAACATAGCGGTTATGAATATAACTCTGCACCTCAGGAAGGCCTATACTCAATAAATCCCTGAGAGACTCCGCCAGTACTTTGTCGTACTTGGGCACCGCAATCACTCCTGTCAATGTCATATCCAGGATAGCCGCCATCTCCTCTACAGTAGGAACCATCTCACTAAGAGAAAAATTGAAGAGATGAGTCGAAGGATCCTAAAAGCGTGCAACTCCCTTCAAAAGGTCCCAATCCGGTTTTAGGTTTTTCAAGGTGAAAAGAATCTTAAAACCGAACATCTCTATGAATCTTCCTTGACGAGCCTTGTCAAACAAGTTAAAGAACGTTGCTAAGTCATTCTTGTAGCGTTCCACTAATTCCGAGTCCAAGGAGAACTCATCAACAATTATTAATGAAGGGACAGATTTGCTTGAGGCCATTGGGAGCAAAAGGTTAAGAATTTTACTTCAAAAGAAAAGTTCCCAGAACTGATCTAAGGCTGCATGGTATTCTAGGATGGACTAGAGGTGTTTATACACAAGTTCAGACACCAAATCGTCGAGGAAAAAGGAGAAACAGTCGTAGATTCACAGGATAGCTCGTACGAGACATCTATGTCTCGTACAAGGCATCTCCCAGTTCAGACGACAGAAACCCTGCTCAAATCTCAGGTTGCCCAATGGGTCAAAACATGCCTCAAACATCTCAAAAATGCACCCTAGCAGTTCATGCATCACATACAGATGACCCAACACGAATCCATCTCATAAAAATACCCCTCGATTGACCAACCGGATGTGAATCAATCCATTACACAGTCAGAAATAAAAACTAAAATTAACAAAAATATATGTGTGTTAGAGTTAGGATTAATTGTTGCATAGGTACAAACCGAAGAAAGAAAAATTGTCTTCGCCTACGCCGAGGCAATAAATACATCATCAACGAAAGAGGGAATGGGAGATCCTATCAAGCTCGGGCATCAAGACACCAGAACGTTGCCACTGCCATGTAATCACTCGTCGGTCTGAGGTCTCTTCTCACAAGAAGCCGACTCTGCTGTCTGGCGAGCCAACCGGCCTAAGAGTCCCATGGTCTCTCTCTTTACCCTCTTAGCATAGGCCATAAACTGGGCAAGCTGTCCTGCGACCTCTCTATACTCAGCAATGGGCACCTGTTGAGAAGAAACAAATAGAGATGTCAAAATCTTCAGATAAATGATAAATGGGGAAATGAAATGGTGGAATGACGAGAATGGCAAAAGAAGGGTCATGAATTATACCATGGTAGCATCAGTAGGAGGTACGAGTCCCTCAGGCATATCGTACTCAGTGGGAAGGTCCTCGACACTCTCTATCCCCTCAGCCATGCTGTAGGTAAAAGAAGCTGGTCCGAGCTGCGGACGGAAAGGGACGTAGATAAACCCCTGACCCTGAACCTGTTTACCCCCAGAATCAACCGAGGCATGAGACGAGCAAGAAAGTCCTGATAGTCAGCCTCGAGATGCATATGATCAAAGGCGACCTGACCAATGATAAGATCTACCCTCTCCTCATCATCAATGGCATAAGAGTCAAGCATATGGGCCGGTGGGTCCAGAGGGACAATGAGATCAAGCCTACCACCGTTATGCTGATGAGAGAGACGCTCTCCCAAGTAGAAGCATCCCCCACCGAGGCTGATCATCAGCAATCTCATGCCGGCATACCCATAAACCTGATGAATCCCTAAACTCCTCCAAGGGAAGAGAGCAGTGTCAACATCAGGAACGATGGTCTGCTCGTCAAGATACCGCCTCATCTGTTCTATAGGAAAATCTGCCCCCTCAGCCTGCTTGTCATGGGTATCCCTGTTGGCCCTACGCCACCTCAACGTGTCCGAAAACATGACAGTGTTGTCCCAGAGGTCAAAGTTGAATAGCCTCAATATGGCATAACCCCAAGCCTGCAAAAAGGAGAAACATAAAAAAATGTCAAACATACAATGGCTAAATAAGAATTCTACCGAGACTAAAAAGTAATCTGGGGCTGAAATAACGGAGGAATACAAAAGAAGATGAGTATTATACCTCCCAAGCATGGCTATAGCCACCCAAGCCAGCGTTCGCCCGATCCCGCGAACTCTCATCCATAGCCACGTAATAGTGGGCCAAGCCGGCTAGACCCCAACTAGCATCGGTCACATGCTGCATGTCCCGCAACACACTCAACAGAGTAAACAAGGCAGTCAATGCATGATTAGCAAAAAGCGTCTCAGAGAATGCCCACCACAGAAATTCGCGGACATCTGCAATACGGGTGCCGAGAGAACCCATCTGACCAGCATTGGCAGCAACGTAAGCATCGACCCTATCCCTCAAGGCCTTGAGAGGGACACCCTTTCCCAGGGTACGCACAGACAAGCCCAGCAGGTGCCTCATATCATCACTACTAGGAGAGAAATCCGCATCCACCTCAAGCGGCTCACCGACAATAGAGAGCCCAGTAATGGCATAAAAATCAGTGGGGGTTATGGTAACCTCACCCCACCTCATATGCATGGTATCGGTGCTATCCCACCAACGCTCCCTGTTAAACTGGAGCACATGGGTGTTTCTCCTCTCACCCACCAAGCCGTCAAAGAAAGGTCGGAGTCCCATATTCTCGATCTCGTCTTTCAGCTCAACATCTAGAGTTGCCCACCTCTCGGCAACTGCCTGTACGCTGCCCCTGCAGTTGTTAATCACTCTGAATGACTACAAGCAACAAAGATAAAAGAGGCGAATGTCAGAAAAGCGGTAAAATCCTCATTTAAGAATATTACCTGAAAAGTTGCAGAATTGCCTAGAACAAGAGTCAAAATCATGTACTACTATACTACATTGATTCTCAACATCAACAAGGATAAAATTCCATCGAAAGATCAGCCATGCATGATAAACCCCAGCAGCGATAATTCTTGGGGAAAAATCGACAAAAGTCGACAAAATTTGACTGCAAAACCACGAGATTGAGACATGCAACAATGGAATTGGCATGAGAACTCAGTCAAAGGAAGAAATCCTTACCCTCCTCGTCCGAACGGCATGAGAAATGTGGTCCTCGGGAACGGGCATAACTCATCCATCTCCCATCTCTTCCCCTTCATATGCCTACCAAAAAGGTGTTCTTTGTGAGACCGATTAGCACCGGCCATCAGAAAGGGTTAGGAATCACTAGAGCTTGGTGAAAATGAAGATTTTTGAGAACGAAAATCGCTTAGGGTTGAGAACTCTCAGAAACGAAATGTGAAAAGTGATTTCAAACTTCACTTTCAGCATCTGATATGCACTTGTTCTGCGCAAAATTAGGGATGCCTCGTACGAGACATCTATCCCTCGTACGAGGTATCTTCAGAAAAATCTCAGAAAACCCTGTTTTCTTGGGAAATTCCAGAAAAGCCCTGCTTTTGACAAAAATATCAGGAAAGCCCTGCTTTCAACAGAAACGTCAGAAAAAGCCCCACTTTTGACTGAAAGGTCAAATCTGAACCCGGTTCAAGATGGAACATTGAGTCGTCAAGAAAGGAATATTTTCAGAATTGGAACAAGCAAAGTTGTTTCTTAGTACGAATTTATTCTCACCGCACATCCATGATCATGGGTGAGCAACAAAATCTGCATCAGCAAACTCTAAATCCCATGACTGTTATCGAGACGTATGTTAATGGAACAGGATTTACAAAGCCGGGTATCCTACGACTGTTATCAAGATGTAAGTTAATAACACAGGATCCCACTATTTAGAGTCCCATAATTGCCATCGAGACGTATGTTAATGGCATAGGATTCACTTTTTTGACGGAAAGGCAATCTCGTCGGAAGGAGAAGACAGGTCCGAGTAATTGGTTTCTCCACATCCAGTGATCCCATAATTGTTATCGAGGCGTAGCTAATAACATAGGATTTACACCCTGAAGAGTCCCATAATTGTCAGCAAGACGTAAGTTAATGGCATAGGATTCACTTTTTCAATGGGAGAGAAAGCTTGTTGGAAGGAGAAGCAAGATCCAAGTAATTGGTGTCTCCAAAACCTGGAATCCCATAATTGTTATCAAGGCGTATGCTAATAACATAGGATTCCCACCAGAGCTGAAGGCGGTTCATCATCAACAACAGGGTATATTCAGAATTGGAGTCAAAGAGATTGATTCCTCAGTATGGATTATAACTGGAGATGGTTCGTCATCAACAAAATAGGGTATATTCAGAATTGGAGTTAAAGAGATTGATTCCTCAGTATGGGTTACTCTCTAAACCTTAAACTTTACTTACTATAGTATTGTTTTCAAAAATGATTTTCAAATTACCTTAAACCCCCATTTTTGCGTATTTTTGGAGTCAAACTACGTTTGGTTTGATTTACTTCCGAGGAATACGTAGGCAGCTTTCTAGTACGACCATACCTAAAGTTCTAAATGGTGTCTTTTCTATCAACGACGTTACTTCATTCATAAGTATCATCACCGAGGGGCTCCGTAGACACCCCATTTTGAACATTCTTTCATAATCACACTACTTCTGTGTCTCACCTTTGATTTGGGTCAAAACTCGTTAAGTTGGACATGTTTCGTCAAGTTTCTAACTGACTCCGTTAGTCAGGGAACAAAACGAACATCAAAACTACTGCAGAAGGGCATAAATGTGATTCCAGCACAAAGATGCCTTGTATGAGACATTGATGTCTCGTACGAGACATCCCCCCATTGATAGTCGAGTTTCAGCAGTTTCCTTGTTAATCTCAACCCCGTTTCTTGGCAAACACTCAAGCAATCTGGGAAAAACCTAATGGGCGATCCTAGAGTCCAAAAATACCTCCTTAGAAATCAAGTCTTTGATTCCCATCCAAACTTACCTCCTTGGCTTAAACCCTAGGTCAAGAACTCCTATAAATATAAAGGTTCTTGAACCGAAAAACCTCTAGAATGGTGATTCACCCAAAACCACTCAAAATCTGATCAAAGAGGTCCTCATAATCAGCCTCTCTCCCTCACCCACAAAATTCAAACCTTCATAACACCATTCAAGTCAAGTTCATTGGATCATCAAGGCCTTTAGTCAAGTCCATCCATAGGATTCTCGAAGAACGCTTAGGTAAAACTCCTTGTTTTCTACCTTCTCATCCTCTTCTTTGTCTTTGAAGTAGTGTGATTCCATTAAAGGATCAGCCTAGAGCCTCTCTAATCCATGGAGATGTTCTCGAAGCATATGATCCGACATCCCAAATAAATAAGAAATTATTTATTTGTTTGCTTTCTTTTCGTATATGAATGCATAATCTTAATAATGATGATGATGACTTCGTAAGCAAGACCGATCCTAGATCGGGTGGATTGGGTGCTCCTTGACCATCCCAATCCATAACTTAACCCCCGAATCCAAGAATCTCACGGTCCGTGTTCCGTTAAACATGATGGCGACTCACAACAATCTAGTCCTTACAACTCGAAGCATGAGGCAGAAGAAGGGGCGCGCGCTCACACAAGGATTAAGGTTTAATTAGGTTTCTTATTGGTACAATGAATTGTTCAAGAATTAGGAAAGTTGTTTCCTAATTAGAATAGAATTACTTTGTACACAAGAAATAGGATTCCTTCTCCTTTTAGGGTTTTAGTTATTTATGTGACTATAAATACAACCCTTCCCCTAGCATAATAATTAACTTGTAAACTTGTCAACTAGAGCTTGAACTAGAGAGTAGTTCAAGATGCTCAAGAAGTTGGACAAAAGGTCCAAATCTATAATTCTAGATATAGGGTTTGCACAGTCAAGAATTATTGTGATCAATAATTCGTGAAACTAGATTACTGTGATTTGTATCTGTGATCTCCATATTAATAATATATTCACCCTCCACCCGTGGACGTAGCTAAATTGGTGAACCACGTAAATATGTGTTCTTGTGATTACTTTACTTTTCTCATCAAGTCTTATTAATTGCTCTAACAAGTGGTATCAGAGCTCTTGTAACAAGTGTCACTAGAGTTTTGGTTCGTGGTTAGAGATTTAGGGATTCTACTGCAGAAAAACGAGAAGATGGGTCAAGGATTAGAATCAATCGACAAGTTCAACGGGAGGAATATTTATTAGTCTCTGGAAGATCAAGATGATTTTACGTGCAGCGAATGTGCATCTCGTGTGTAGAAACATGCATTACACGTGCAGCGAACGTGCAGCTCGTATGTAGAAAACGTGCATTGCATGTGCAGTGAATGTGCAGCTCATGTGCAAAAAATGTGCACTTCACGTGTAACGTCCATGCAAAAATTTGGTGTCTATGTTGGATACAGATTAAGACAAAATCCGTGTTAAAAAAACAAGGCTTATTGACACCCTCATGCCAAGTAGATTTAGCAAAGACAGCCAGTCATTAGGAATAGTTGCGGATGGCAACAAGGGTTCTAGCAAGAAGAAGAATTCTCAAAAACCTTTTAGCACGAGGGGCTCGAGACCTGATGAAGTTTCTAATTTCTACAAGAAGGGGAGGTGTAAAGAGAAAGTGATGGATTCTCTAGAGGAGAAGGTGCATTCACAAATCATCATGGGTCTTTGTGATAATGTTCTCGTAGAGGTTGCTATGGGAAATAGTGACAACGGTGAAGATTTTTCTCTAGTAGTAGAAGAAGGCTCATGGGGTGAGGATGAGTGGATTCTAGACTCAAAGCTAGAGAAGAGTAGGATGGTTGAGAAACAGGTGGAGCCAGCTACTACAGTTGAGGTTGAACGGGCATATGATCCACAATCGGTAGGTCAACATCCATAGAATGGCGGAGTGGGAGAGATATGTTATAATGCGAAGGATGCGGCTCAATGTGGAGTTGTGTCAGTGTTTCGTAGATTTGGATTATTGATGGGGGAGATTCAAAGTCAAGGTGGAGATTGTTGGGAATATACCTTTGAATAAATAGCATATTGGTTAAGGATAGATCCACAATAAGTTTGGTAAGTCCTAGGACTGAGAATTGTGAATTCCTTTTGGAAAGGGATTAAGGATTTATTCAAGAATAAGGATTGTGGTGTCCTTATGAGAATAGAATTGCTTTATCACTAACAAAAAGGAAATCCTTTTGATACAAGGATTTAGGTTTAATTAGGTTTCCTATTGGTACAAGGTATTGTTCAAGAATTAGGAAAGTTGTTTCCTAATGAGAATACAATTACTTTGTACAAAAGTAATACTCCTTTTAGGGTTTTTCTTATTTATGTGACTATAAATACAACCCTTCCCCTAGCATAATAATTAACTTGTAAACTTGTCAACTAGAGCTAGAACTAGAGAGTAGTTCAAGATGCTCAAGAAGTTGGATAGAAGTTCAAAATCTATAATTCTAGATCTATGGTTTGCACAGTCAAGAATGATTGTGATCAATAGTTCGTGCAACTAGATTAGTGTGATTTGTATTTGTGATCACCATATTAATAATATATTCTCCCTCCGCCCGTGGACGTAGCCAAATTGGTGAACCACGTAAATATGTGTTCTTGTGATTGCTTTACTTTTCTCATCAACTCTTGTTAATTGCTCTAACAAACCAGAGTTTTGGTTCTTGGTTAGAGATTCAGGGATTCCACTGTAGAAAAATGAGAAGATGGGTCAAGGATCAGAATCGATCGACAATTTCAATGGGAGGAATATTTATTAGTCTCTGGCAGATCAAGATGAGTTCACGTGCAGTGAACGTTCAGCTCATGTGCAGAAAACGTGTATTGCACGTGCCGCTCGTGTGCAGAAAATGTGCATTGCATGTGCAACATTGTAAGTACCCCGATCCGGATCGTCACGCTTAAAATAATTATATTATAAATTTTAGGGGTAATTTGGGAAAAATTTGGGTCATACTAGAAGTCTAGGGGCCTTTTGGGTATTAACCAAGTCATCCAAGGAGTTTAGGGACTTTCTGGGCATTTCTGGAACATATTGGAAAAGGGAGGGGGTTTTCTGGGAATAAACATGGACCAAGGACCTCACTTTATGCCCCACAAAGGCCAAAAGGGCCTTGTGGGAATTTCGGAAACTCCAGAAAAGGGCCCAGGCGGTCGCACATTCAATGTGTGTTTTCAAGGAACGCACACGCCAACAACCGGGGAGCCGGCCGACATCTGCCACGTGACCTTCTCCGATTCGTCACTTGCCTCCTTCTTGTCCCACGCGTGCCGTACACTCACCCGACATGTCCCCCCACATGCCTTGCTCCCATTGGTCGGTCACTCTCCCTTGTGCCCCCTCCGGTCACAGCACCCACTTGGATTTTCCTGATTGGTTTGTCACCTCCTTTTTGTCACCAACATGGCTGCTCTAAAAAGACTTTATTCCCAGCCAAAATGCTCCATTTTATGCCAAAAAATGATCCAATTTCAACCCAATTTGTGACCATTTTATGAGTATAAATGAACCATTTGGTGATCCAATCTTAACCCTTTTTTATGCTTAGCCCCTAAGCAAGTCACAAGACAATAGTTGAGGGATTAAAGTGAAAATATCCCCCTTTTGCGTGGTGCCCAAGCCCATAGTTGAAGGGCTAAAATGAAACATTTTCCCTTATAAATAGAGAGGTCATCCTCTCTCATTGGGACAAGAATTTTTGATAGCAAAGTTACTCTCCAAAATTCTCCTCTCATCAAAATTGATTAATTTTCTTTGTGATAGATTATGGCCCACTTTAGATAATGGTGAAGAACTACCAAGAGTAGTATCCCTCTTATCTTTAAAGTCCCATTTAATCCAAAAGAAAACACAATGATCAAACTATGATCCCTAAGTGAAGGAAGAAGCAAACTTGGGTCAATCAATTAATGATTTACCCCAAGCTTGCTTAAAGATTGAATCTTTGTCTCATCTTCTCTTCATCTCCTCTTCTATTTTTATTTATTTCTTTATTTAATGTATTTTAATTTATGTCATTTAATTTATGCAATCATACAAATGTGATCCAAGCCTTGGAGTATCAATGGCGCCCTTCATGCTTAACGCATGATTGTGGGTTCAAACCAAGATGATCAAGGCTTGTTATATTTTTGTCAATTTAATTAATATCTTTACATTTCTTGCAAATTATATGAATTGGAACTAAGCCTTGATCCTTGGTGCCCTTCATGTTTTATGCATGATTGTGGGTTCTAAACCAAAGGAATAACCTAAGGCTTGTTATGATTTATGAATTTATATTTATGTCTTTACTTTTGGCTTGATGATCCATTGCACATATGGAGAGAACCCTTGCATATTTATGATGTTTAGGCTTATTTATGTTATGATGATCAAGTTTGGGTGGTAAAGTCTCAATCTTTACCATCCAAACTTTGATCCAACCCTAATTGAAAAGTCACAATTCTGTCCAGTTTCAACAGAATGCTCTGTTTCTGCTTGAAACTGGACTGTTTCTGATAAATCTGTAAAAAACCTGGGACGGCCAAATGATCCGTACGGATGGTTTAAACCAGCCATACGGCTAGTTTGGGCAGGGAGCACTTTTTTCCAGTTTTAACCATTTTTGTTAAACTGATTGCAAAATAAACCTTCCTTGTTAAGTTTCTAACTGATTTCTGTTAAAAGTCAGTTTCTCCCATTTTCAAACACACACGCACACACACTTGCACATTTTGGTCAACAAAGACAAGGGAGACTCGGCTTTGTCCGAGGCGGCTTGGGTGACGTGAAACTCTTCCCAAGACGTAACCTGACCTCCGAACTAATAGAATCTCTAACCTTTCCATTTGTTGGGTTAAATAATTAACAAATGTGGCGACTCCGTTATGTTTTGCGTGATAACCGTGTTTGGTTTTTTCGCCCTTCGAAACGAAAACCCTTCGTTTCCTTCGTCACGGGGCGGGATCCTTACAGTGGCGACTCCGCTGGGGAGTTAAATGTTCTCAAACTTCTTTTTAGAAGCTTTGGGGACATTTATGTGTGGGTCAAACTCCCATCCCCATTTGTTGACTTTGTGCCTAATTTGTGTGTTTTGTGTTTCTGTTTTGATTTACAAGGAATGGAACTGTTCTGGAAATGCAATGGACTGGGGCTTGAGGATTAGAAGCTGAAAATTTGCAAAAAATAATGGACAGGATACCTTAGCCGTACGGCTACATTGGGATGATCCACAAAATGCTTCGAGTCAACAATTTTGTGCAAGGCAGAAACGTTCTAATGGCCTTGTTGCTCCCTCTTAGCCAGGTTCCAATTTTCAGCCTCTACTTGTGTACATTTTAATTTCTTCTTCTTAGCCAAAAATGATTTTCAAAGCTTGGTTGTGCACAAATTCTTGGACATAAAATGGGATTTTCAAAGCCTCATTGTGCATAACCCTTTTTTTACAAAATTTTTGGTCTTCAAATTCTTCTTGTTTGAGCACAATCTTTTTGGTACAAATGACTTTCAAAAGGTTGTTCTTCTTGCAAAAAAAAATTTGGTTTCAAAAACCTTTGGTTGTGCACAAACCTTCCATGTATAAATTGTGATCCTTACTTTTTAAGTATCCTTGCTTACTTGCTTGTTCTTGTTTGTTCATATTTGCCCATGTTTGTTCATGCTTGTCCATACATGTTCATAATGCTAAAACGGACCAAAAATTTCTATTTTGACTCAAAAGGGAACATAGAAGGCTTCACACTACGCGTACTTGACTATGTGCACGTTCCAAATGCCCTTTAAACCCAGGATGGATGCCACGATGCAGCTTGATTGGTGCTCTTGTGCCCTTCTAGCGCGCACGGGTCCATTCCACCTCCCCTTCCGAGCCGAGTCAACCACATTTGTCTGTGACGCATAAATACCGAGACTTTGGTTGGTTTTTGGTCTAGCTCACGTTACCACATCCCTAATACGTGTCTGAGATTAATTATGGCCAAGTTAATGCCCGAGTCATGACTCCTTGTGAAAGCAAGTGTGACCATGGTCAACTTTGACCCGGTCCTTGACTTATGCGTTAATATTGGCTATAATTAACCTAAGTCATGTATTAAGGATAGGGTGACACTGTATCGTCAAGCCCTAATGTATGGTTCATATTAATCATCCTTAAGCCTATGGATAAGATTCGAGAACCCTCATCAAAGATGAGGTCATGCCGGAAAGTCCCTGTCCCTAAGATGAATCTTGATCTTAACTGGGGTTTAATCATGATTGGAATGGCTCACACATTGGGAACCTTGCGATGCGCTAGACCCTAGGGTCATTTCTTTTGGTCGGTGGAAGCCGCTTGCCCTATGGGACACTCGCCTGGGATAGTCCATCCTTGGGAGTGTGCTGTTGGGTTTCGATCAAACATGCGCAGCGGAATTTAGCATTTAAAATTTTGAAACCCAAAGCCATGGATCTGTTCATATGATTAAATCAAATACAACATAAGAATAAAGGAATAAACTAACCCTTGATGGCTATCAAATTCTCTTGGTCTTTGGTGGAGGTTTGAAGACTTGATCACGATCACAAAACTTGAACACGAACTTTGAAGATGATGATTTTCACCCTCTAGCGGTATCCACACTTCGAACGAATATCAAAGGAGCTTCTTTGATCTTGGTTGCTAGACCAAATTGTGAAACACTTTTTCACAATCAAAAGAACTATATGGAATTTATTTTGTGTATTATTTTGTTCTTCAACCAAGAATGTCTTGGAACAAAATAAACCCTCTTTCAAACTCTTTGAGACTCACAAAATCATTAGCTTAGAGTGCTGGCCGAATTTGGTCTTTTATACACAAATATGACCTATTCCAAATAGGAAACTTGTGTCAAAATCCGTCCAAAATTCGTTTCCTAATCAAATTAGGAATCTGCCACCCGACAGTACTGTGCGGCCGCCCAGAATGCACTGTGCGGTCGCACAACTATCTGAAACAAACTAGTACAAATCTGAGCTAAGTGTACGGCCGCCCAGTCCATTATGTGCGGTCGCCCACTTCCCTAAAATGTCCAGAATTTCCAAAATTCCAATGTAGTCCTTTTAAAGATTCGTTCTATTGTGTGTGACCCTCTAGGATTATACTAAGTTGGCAATGGGTTCAAACATGAAACCATAAGATATGATTAGGTTCTAGCAAACCGTCATACCTACCCAATTAGTATAACTAGATACAAGTTCGCATTCCTCTTAGAATATGTCATAATCCTTTTGTCCACGATATCATTGAACACAAGTCATGGTCAAAGAGTCAACTTATTTTGTTCAATACTTTCTCGATTCCGAATATGTTGATAATCCAAATGACATTGATCCAATCAATTCATTTGAGTCCGGCCGAACATTTCATCAACATCATTCCTACGAGAGGCCCAAGCTTGACATCTCTTCGAGGAGGGACAAATCCATTTAGCTTATTATTCTTCCCTACGTGAATCCGATCATGCCAATCATACCCTTTATAACTACCCGGTTAAAGGTAGCGTTTGAATATGTCAAACATAATCTTCATCAAGTGGAAGACTATAATAACTTCATGTATAAGGATTCAAATGACATAACTAATATGAGATATATGTACGACATAGACCATGACATAAATCTCATACAGCGGGTCATGTCCAGTACCTTGTTCCAAACAAGTACCCATAAATCTAACATGATCATCCCATGATCATTTAGCCTTTATACTAGTGCTTAACAAGTACTAGGGACGGAGATTATTATAAGTAAACATGAACAACAATAATAATCAAAACATCTCTTTATTGATATGAAATAAATGATAACAATTACAACGTTTATTAAACGTGCCTACGGCACCACTACCAACAATCTCCCACTTGCCCTAGGCCCAATCTCCCATGTATCTAATACCCATGGACCTAACATGACTATCATGTTTAGCTTGTGGAAGTCCCTTTGTTAGCGGGTCCGCAACATTGTCATCAGTAGGTACTCTGCATATATTTACGTCTCCCCTATCAACGATCTCTCGAATGATATGAAAACGCCTAAGTATGTGTTTGGATTTCTGATGTGCTCTTGGTTCCTTTGCTTGAGCAATAGCACCATTATTATCACAATAAAGGTCTATTGGATTAGCAATACTAGGAACCACTTCAAGTTCAGTTATGAACTTCTTAATCCAAACAGCTTCCTTTGCAGCATCCGATGCAGCAATATACTCAGCTTCTGTTGTAGAATCAGCGGTTGTATTTTGCTTGGAACTCTTCCAGCTTACAGCTCCACCATTTAACATAAACACAAAACCCGATTGCGATCGGCTATCATCTTTGTCAGTTTGGAAGCTTGCATCCGTGTAAGCATTTACAACGAGATCATCTTCCATTCCTCCATAGACCAAAAACGAGTCTTTAGTCCTTCTCAAGTACTTAAGAATCGATTTTACAGCTATCCAGTGATTTTCGCCAGGGTCGGATTGGTATCTACTTGTCATGCTCAAAGCATAAGACACATCCGGTCTAGTACAAATCATGGCATACATGATGGACCCAATTGCCGAAGCATATGGAACATCATTCATTTTCTCACGCTCATCTTTTGTCTTAGGACATTGAGTCTTGCTTAGAGAAACTCCATGTAACACGGGCAAGGTTCCTCTCTTAGAATTTTCCATACGGAATCTTCTAATGACCTTGTCAATGTATGTACTTTGGCTTAAACCAAGTAGCCTCCTTGATCTATCTCTATAGATCTTAATGCCAAGAATATATGCGGCTTCACCCATATCTTTCATTGCGAAGCACTTTCCTAACCAAGTCTTCACAGACTGAAGTGTAGGAATGTCGTTTCCAATGAGCAATATGTCATCCACGTATAAAATAAGGAATAGCACTATGCTCCCACTAATCTTCTTGTATACACAAGGCTCATCTTCGTTCTTGATGAAACCAAACTCTTTGACCGATTCATCAAAACGGAGATTCCAACTCCTTGAAGCTTGCTTCAATCCATAGATGGATCTTTGCAATTTGCATACCTTAGAATCTTGTTCAAAACCTTCTGGTTGTGTCATATAAACATCCTCTTGGAGTTTTCCATTCAGGAAAGCGGTTTTGACGTCCATCTGCCATATTTCATAGTCATGATATGCGGCAATGGCAAGCAAAATTCTTATAGACTTGATCATTGCTACGGGTGAAAAGGTCTCATCATAGTCAATACCATGAACTTGCCTATAACCCTTCGCTACAAGCCTAGCTTTGTAAGTATGCACCTTCCCATCCATGTCAGTCTTCTTCTTGAAGACCCATTTGCATCCTATGGTTTTTACACCTTCGGGCGTATCAATCAAATTCCAAACTTGATTGTCTTGCATGGATTGCAATTCGGATTCCATGGCTCCAAGCCACTTGTCCGAATCAGGAGAAGACATCGCCTCTTGGTAGGTTGACGGTTCATCATTCTCAATGATTTCTACCTCATTACTATCCGTTACGAGAAATCCATATCTCTCGGGCTCGGATCGTAACCTACTAGATCTGCGATATGCTTGTGTATTTTGAACAGGTTCCACAACTCCTTGTGGTTCTTGTTCTTGTTCCACTATTGGTTCAATGTTATTTTCTGGGTCTCGAATTTCTTCAAAATTTATTTTACTCCCACTGATTTCTTTGGAGAGAAACTCTTTCTCTAGAAAGACACCAGTTCGGGCAACAAACACTTTGTTGTCCTCTCGGTTGTAAAAGTAATATCCTTTAGTTTCCTTAGGATATCCCACAAAAATAAATTTATCAGATTTGTGTGCTAGTTTGTCAGAGATAAGTCTCTTGACATAAACTTCGCAACCCCAAATCCTCATGAAAGATAAACTAGGTTTCTTTCCACTCCACATCTCATATGGAGTCTTTGGAACCGATTTAGTTGGAACTTGATTTAGTGTGAAAGCAGCGGTTTCTAGGGCGTAACCCCAAAAGGATATTGGAAGATCAACTTGACTCATCATTGATCGAACCATGTCTAACAAAGTCCGATTTCTCCTCTCAGACACACCATTCCATTGTGGTGTTCCAGGCGGAGTCAATTGTGAAACTATTCCACAATTCTTTAGATGATCATCAAATTCTTGACTTAAGTATTCACCACCTCGATCTGATCGAAGTGCCTTTATACTTTTGCCAAGTTGTTTTCTACTTCATTTTGAAATATTCTAAATATCTCAAATGCTTCACTTTTATGTTTCATTAGGTAAACATACCCAAATCTACTATAATCATCAGTGAAGGTTATGAAGTATTGAAATCCTCCCCTAGCATTGCTACTTAATGGTCCGCATACATCGGAATGTATCAACCCCAATAAGTCGCTTGCCCTTTCACCCAACTTGGTAAAAGGTGTCTTAGTCATTTTCTAAGAAGACACGACTCACAAGTATCATATGACTCTAAGTCACATGAACCCAATAGTCCGTCCCCATGGAGTTTTGAGATACGGTTCTCATTAATATGACCAAGACGGCAATGCCACAAATAAGTATGATTTACATCATTAGGTTTAGATTTCTTATTTACATGATAGACATTATTTTCATTCTTGACATCCAAGATATAAAGGCCATTAAATGAATTAGCAATACCATAAAGAACATCATTTAAATAAATAGAAAATTTCTTATTCTCAATAAGAAACTTAAAACCTTCATTATCCAAACAAGAAATTGAAATAATATTTCTGCTTAAATCCGGAACATAATAACAATTGTTCAAAACAAGAATTAATCCGGAAGGTAAAGTGACTTCATAAGTCCCTACGGCTAATGCAGCAACTCTTGCTCCATTCCCCACGCGTAGATCTACTTCACCTTCTTTAAGAAGTCTCCTATTCTTTAGTCCCTGCACATTTAGACAAATGTGAGAACCACATCCGGTATCCAATACCCAAGAATCAGTGGTAGAAAGGAGAATATCTATCATATAGATACTTGAAGTCGACGCAACCTTGCTGCTCTTCTTCTTCTTTTGCTCTTCCAAGAAAGCCTTGCAATTACGTTTCCAATGACCAATTTCTTGACAATGGAAACAGATTGCATCCTTTTGTGAATCGGGTTTTGCCTCAGAAGCCTTGGCAACCTTTGCCTTGCTTATCTTGGGTTTGACAACTTTTGCCTTACCCTTGCCTTTGGCACCAGGCTTCTTCCCATCATGAACCAAGAGCATGGGAGAACCTTTCTCCACAATTTTCATCTCTGCAGTTTTGAGCATCCCATGCAACTCAGAGAGGTTCTTATCCATTCCATGCATGTTATAATTCATCACAAACTGATTATAACTTTTAGGCAATGAATTAAGAATGAGATCCGTGGCTAGCTCCAATGGGATTGGATAGCCAAGTTTCTCAAGGTGCTCTACATAACCTTTCATTTTAAGAAAGTGAGGACTCACTTGTTGCCCTTCATTCATTTTACACGTAGTGAATGCAACAATGGTCTTGTACCTCTCTTGCGTAGCTTGCTCTTGAAACATGGTTCTCAACTCCACGCCTATCTCATAGGCTTCCAAATGTTCCAAACTTTGTTGGAGTTTTGAACACATAGAAGCAAGCATGGGACAACTTACATCTCTAGAATCATTACGATGTTTCTTGTAATTGTCTCTTTCTACCCTAGGGGCAGTAGGCGGTGGTTCAACAGGGAGTGGCCCATCGAGAATGTACAACTTATCTTCTTGCCTAAGAACGATTCTTATGCTACGGATCCAATCCATAAAGTTAGTACCATTCTCTTCGAGCTTATCCTTCTCAAGGATCGATTCCAACGACATTGATTGAGTGTTATTAGTCATTATCTACAAATATGCAAAATTTCCAAAATTTAATAAGTACCAGTTTTTCATTAAAGAAACAAACAATGTATTTTTCAAACAAAATACTCCCACTAAATTATATAACCTTCATATACATCCAATGTATAATATAATTTAAATGGGTTAAGATCCAACTTTAATTTAATTTCAAGTCCGCTAGGGCAGATTACACAAAATCAAATTAATTAGGTAGACAACTCTTGCCAATCATATCTCATATGACTCTTAGTTCCTTTTATGAGATTCTTTAAGAAATCCAATTTCAAAAAGCATGTTAAACCTCATCTTTGCCTAGGCCCAAAACTGTTTTGACGCCCAATTAAGTCTAACCATTTTAAACGCATAGTTAATGTGTCCCGCTAGGGCATGCCCACATTATCTATCTTGCTCATACATAAATAAATTTAATGCATCTCGCTAGGGCGAATCTACATTAGAGTCACTTATGTACTAACATGTGTTTTAATCATGGCATGGCAATAAAAGACTTAAAACTTTCTTTGAATGTTCATCACATATAGCATATAACACATTTATGAGCACATAATATAAACATGTTACACATCAAGTTTAGCCACTAAATTAATCCCCATTAATTTAAACATGGTATTTATGTGTCATTAGTTTCTCTATAATTATGAGGATGAGACTATTTCAACTTTGGTCATTATCTCCAAATCAAGACAACAAGAAGTGCGGTCGAACTAAGCCATTAGGCAACCACAATCCCGCACTAATTCAAGAAACCAAGAAAGTAGTCCATGTGGCCGAAACTAAGCAATAGATGGTCTCAATGAACGTAGGCCAATTGCATTCACAATTCCACATGGATCTCCAATCATTGAATCAAGAACTCTGTTTCTCAATTTTAGCAATTATGAACTCTTCATAATTCTAACTTCGTTTTATCTTTGAAACTTTGATTGCGATCAAGTTTGGGAAACACAATCTCGATGAACGCAGATTAGCCATCCAAACCTTGAACCAATCTAGGAATCACAAGACTAAAACAAATAGGAAAATCAAACCCTAAAATCCATACACAAACCAACTACCCAAAACCCATTCCAGATCAGCAAGTCTGGACTGGTTCTGTTACTGGTTTTGTTGAATCTTTCGAAAAATTCCAGATTCTGGTTTTCAACCAAAATCAGACCTTCTGATCCCCTTGTGCGGCCGCCCAAAACCCTTGTGCGGTCGCCCAAAACTGTGCGGCCGCCCAAGGCATTTTGTGCGGTCGCTCTGATACCACTGTTGGGTTTCGATCAAACATGCGCAGCGGAATTTAGCATTTAAATTTTTGAAACCCAAAGCCATGGATCCGTTCATATGATTAAATCAAATACAACATAAGAATAAAGGAATAAACTAACCCTTGATGGCTATCAAATTCTCTTGGTCTTTGGTGGAGGTTTGAAGACTTGATCACGATCACAAAGCTTGAACACGAACTTTGAAGATGATGATTTTCACCCTCTAGCGGTATCCACACTTCGAACGAATATCAAAGGAGCTTCTTTGATCTTGGTTGCTAGACCAAATTGTGAAACACTTTTTCACAATCAAAAGAACTATATGGAATTTATTTTGTGTATTATTTTGTTCTTCAACCAAGAATGTCTTGGAACAAAATAAACCCTCTTTCAAACTCTTTGAGACTCACAAAATCATTCGCTTAGAGTGCTGGCCGAATTTGGTCTTTTATACACAAATATGACCTATTCCAAATAGGAAACTTGTGTCAAAATCCGTCCAAAATTCGTTTCCTAATCAAATTAGGAATCTGCCACCCGACAGTACTGTGCGGCCGCCCAGAATGCACTGTGCGGTCGCACAACTATCTGAAACAAACTAGTACAAATCTGAGCTAAGTGTGCGGCCGCCCAGTCCATTATGTGCGGTCGCCCACTTCCCCAGAATGTCCAGAATTTCCAAAATTCCAATGTAGTCCTTTTAAAGATTCGTTCTATTGTGTGTGACCCTCTAGGATTATACTAAGTTGGCAATGGGTTCAAACATGAAACCATAAGATATGATTAGGTTCTAGCAAACCGTCATACCTACCCAATTAGTATAACTAGATACAAGTTCGCATTCCTCTTAGAATATGTCATAATCCTTTTGTCCACGATATCATTGAACACAAGTCATGGTCAAAGAGTCAACTTATTTTGTTCAATACTTTCTCGATTCCGAATATGTTGATAATCCAAATGACATTGATCCAATCAATTCATTTGAGTCCGGCCGAACATTTCATCAACATCATTCCTACGAGAGGCCCAAGCTTGACATCTCTTCGAGGAGGGACAAATCCATTTAGCTTATTATTCTTCCCTACGTGAATCCGATCATGCCAATCATACCCTTTATAACTACCCGGTTAAAGGTAGCGTTTGAATATGTCAAACATAATCTTCATCAAGTGGAAGACTATAATAACTTCATGTCTAAGGATTCAAATGACATAACTAATATGAGATATATGTACGACATAGACCATGACATAAATCTCATACAGCGGGTCATGTCCAGTACCTTGTTCCAAACAAGTACCCATAAATCTAACATGATCATCCCATGATCATTTAGCCTTTATACTAATGCTTAACAAGTACTAGGGACGGAGATTATTATAAGTAAACATGAACAACAATAATAATCAAAACATCTCTTTATTGATATGAAATAAATGATAACAATTACAACGTTTATTAAACGTGCCTAGGGCACCACTACCAACATGTGCAAGACAGGTGAGTATCCCTAAGTTTGTTTAAGATTGTGCATGTGTGTGTGTGTGTGTTTAGAAAACGGGAGAAATTGACTTTAACAGAAAACGGTTAGGATTTTAACAGAAAGGGGGGCTCTTTTGTAAACATTCTGGATAAAAGGGGGACTGGACTGAAATATGCCCCTGGACAAAGTAGTCGTACGGCTAAAGGGGGTCTTCCTGGGAATTTTAACAGATTCCCAGGAATCAGTCCAGTTCCATACAGAAACAGAGCATTCTGTCTGAAACTGGACTATTTGATCATTTCCAGCCATTCTTTTGTAACAAAACACAAATTAAATCATCCCTATGTCATTAATCACTAGATTAGACACCAAAACAAGAGTTTTGGATGTGATTAAGACAATCATTGGGGAATTATTGAGAAAAGTTGATGAAAGTGGCCTTTGAGCCAAGATGGCCATTTTGATGAGTAAAGATTCAAACTTTACCATCAAAATGGGATCTTTATACAAGATTAAACCTTTAGGGACAACAAAATGATATAAAGATTGAATCTTTATGACCCAAATGTGGGATTTTAGGCTAAATCAAGGTTGGGATGATAAAGATTGGAACTTTATCACCCAACATGATCATCATGGCCAAATACAACATAAAGATACATGCTTTCACCATGAAAATGGATCATCAAGCTATTTAAAGACAAGAAATTAACAAATCATGATCTTCTTTAGGTTTTATCCCTTTTCACATACTTGGATGTGATGGCACCTTGAATCATTTCATGATTTGGTTCCAAGATACATAACAAGAATATAAGGTGCTTGAAAGGACCAAACTTGCAATATAAAGATGCTTGACAAGGGCAAGACTTGCAATATAAAGGTGCTTGACAAGGGCAAGGCTTTAAATGCAAGTAAATAAACAACATAAACAAGAACAAAATAGTTTAAGATAGAGAGAAGATGGGGAGAAGGAGGCTTCACCTTTGGTGGTTATGGCCTATATTCCTCTCTTTTCACTCAAGTGTTTGGTGGTGTTTCACTCAGAATGGATTTCTGCAGAGTTTCACCTACAAAACTATATTCCCCCCCCCTAAAATGATCAGCAAGGGTCTTAATTTATAGAAACTGAAGGTGCCTAAACCAGCCGTACGGCTAGGCCCTTCCCGCGTCCAAACCATCCATATGGCTCAGCCTGGCGAGCTTCTGGATTTTTCCAAGTTTAATCCTAGAGTAGTCCTGGAATTTTAGTTTTATCCTAGTGAGGTCCCAGCCTATCATTTTATCCCTGAATGGTGCTAAGAGTTCCTCTAAGTTGGTCAATTTCGGATAGGGGTACTTACAGAGCCCCTCGGCAACGTCTCTTTGGAAAAGCGGGGTTGTCGATAAAAATAAGCATCACAATCTGATGGGAAGACGGCTTGACCGATTTGGTTGCATGGCTGGACCTAAAGGTATAGGATTTCTACGTATCCCATTTGCGGGGAATCAAGCCTAACGTAGTTCAGAAAATGAGAGAAGTTTTGAGGCTATCCAAACCTATGGGCTAGGCGGATGTCAGTCATCATTTCCTAGGGGGACGAGCATGACTCTTGGCGTGTTTAGAGGCGAGACATAGTCAACTTGGATCTATGGAGAGGGTTGACTTACCGGGATAAGGAAGCGTGACTCTCAGGGTCAGAAGCGGGACATGGTCAACTTGGCTCTATAGAGAGGGTTGACTTACCGGAATAAGGAAGCGTGACTCTCGGGGTCAGAGGCGGGGCATGGTTAACTTGGCTTATGGAGAGGGTTGAATTACACAAGGAAGCGTGACTCTCGGGTTCAGAGGTGGTACATGGTCAACTTGGCTCTATGGAGAGGGTTGACTTACACAAGGAAGCGTGACTCTCGGGGTCAGAGGCGGGACATGGTCAACTTGGCTCTATGGAGAGGGTTGACTTACACAAGGAAGCGTGACTCTCGGGTTCAGAGGCGGGACATGGTCAACTTGGCTCTATGGAGAGGGTTGACTTACACAAGGAAGCGTGACTCTCGGGGTCAGAGGCGGGACATGGTCAACTTGGCTCTATGGAGAGGGTTGACTTACACAAGGAAGCGTGACTCTCGGGGTCAGAGGCGGGACATGGTCAACTTGGTTCTATGGAGAGGGTTGACTTACACAAGGAAGCATGAATATCGGGGTCAGAGGTGGTACATGGTCAACTTGGATCTATGGAGATGGTTGACCTACACAAGGAAGCGTGACTCTCATGGTCAGAGGCGGGACATGGTCAACTTGGCTCTATGGAGAGGGTTGACTTACCGGGACAATGAAGCGTGACTCTCGGGGTCAGAGGCGGGACAAGGTCAACTTGGCTCTATGGAGAGGGTTGACTTACCGGGATAAAGAAGCGTGACTCTCGGGGTTAGAGGCGGGACATGGTCAACTTAGCTCTATGGAGAGGGTTGACTTACAAGGATGGTCTTATGTCATTTTGGACTGCCGGGGTAAAGGCTTCAACCTATAATGACTATTCTGAGTCAAGGCTTGGTCAACTCCATCTTTGGGGAGTTTGACGGGAAAACTGGTCTTACGTCTGACTAAGGACTGCCGGGACAAGAGCTTCAACCTATAATGACTATTCTGAGTCAAGGCTTGGTCAACTCCATCTTTGGGGAGTTTGACGGGAAAACTGGTCTTACGTCCGACTAAGGATTGCCGGGACAAGGGCTTCAACCTATAATGACTATTCTGAGTCAAGGCTTGGTCAACTCCATCTTTGGGGAGTTTGACGGGAAACTAGTCTTACGTCCGACTAAGGACTGCCGGGAC
Source organism: Campanula takesimana (assembly GCA_026119855.1). Classification (NCBI taxonomy): domain Eukaryota; kingdom Viridiplantae; phylum Streptophyta; class Magnoliopsida; order Asterales; family Campanulaceae; genus Campanula; species Campanula takesimana. The sequence goes on from JAOWBW010000301.1 coordinate 559,205, forward strand.
AAGGGCTTTCTAAACCTAAGAGTTCGCTGGGCTCAAGTCAAGGACGGCCTAAAACTCGCCAGGGGATGGGATCTTGCTCATACTAGGCAAAGACAGGCTTACAAACGGCCGAGTATCTTTAGGTAAAACGGGGTTACAAACTATCAAGAGAAGTGATTTTCTCACCGGGCTTAAGTGTATTTTCACACCAAGCAATTCCACAAACTTCACTGGGCTTACGTCAAAGACTGCCTGGAAATAATCCTCATAAATTTTACTGGGCTTATATCAAGGACTGCCGTATATTCTTACAAGGGAACCTAATTATTTTCTAAGCCAAGAATCATGTTTGCATGAGCCAAAGGAGGGCAAATATCTAGGGTATTTATGATATGGTTGGGATGGGGCTTTGAATGAGGGGGTTATAAAGCCAATCTACCAACAAGAAATCATCAATTCTGTCAGGGCCAAAGTAGCCGTACGGCTAAGGAAGTGGGTGCCTTTTTTGCATCAAATTTTATTCTGGGTCTGATCATCTCCTTAAGTGCCTTAGCCTGATGTCCAGAAGCAATTCATCTCCTTCGTCCTTCGAGGTTTTTCTTTCCATGGAGTCTTTTCTTATGGAGAAACCACCAAAATTGTCCAAGGTTGATCAAGAATGCTTTGAAGGCAATCTTAGGCTTTGGATGAGGCATCATATAAGGGAGACCAAGGATATTTTTCAAGCCAAGTTTGGGCTTAGATCCCTTTGGTCTCTCAAGGAATTTATCCCGGATTTTGAGCTTTTGAGGGCCGCTGCATCTTTCTGGGATATCAGAAGACATGTGTATTACTTTTCTTTCAATGAAATCACTCCGACTTACGAGGATTTCAAGGCTCTAGCGGGGGGCATGGACACGGAAGTCATTGCTTTCCCTTCGATTGATGACACAATGTGTATTGAAAGGTTGGTCACTCTTCTTGGTATTCCTTTAGAAGAAACCCAATGCATGGTCCTTAATCATACTTTTATTGACATCTCGGACCTTCCCGAGAGGTTCATGGTTCAGACCGATGAGTTTTCTTGGAACGCCTTTGGGTTATGTATCCTTGCCTTTTTCTACATGGTTAGTTCTAAAGGCACTTGTCACAGGGTTCTGTTGAGTATTCATGAGGAATTCCTCATGGGAAAAGACATTGTCCCTTTGATTTTAGGTGAAACCCTTCATGGTATGGACCGTTTGGCCTTAGGTGATGGTTTCATGCACGGTGGTAGCCCCGATCTTCTTACCATATAGTTAAGGGAGAGGTTGATGGCCGTGCCCGAGGCTCCTCTTTCTCACAAACCATGGTCCTACTCTTTGAGAGGCATTCTTTTGGATTTTGCTCAGGGTGATTCGGAGGCGCATATGGTTCGTCTCCAGACTTCACAGATTCGTTGGTGGGTCCCGCACTGGCATATTAGCTCTGTGAGAGAGTATCAGGATGATTCTCCTATTGTTCAGGTGTCGGGACTCTTGGGATCATCCTTCTACACCCCTTCATTGGTTCGCAGGCAGTTTGGATTGTTGCAAACTCCTTTGTTGGAGTGGTCGGGTATCAATCTGGAGAATTTGAGACCTCTGTCGCTATCTATGTGGGATCCTTCCACCATCTTATTCTTTACCCGATCGTGGGCGCATTCCCTCTTTCCGGCTCGGGTACTTCTCAGGTGTGTGGCTAGCACGGTTTTGACCACAGTTTACTTGGATTGGTATGAACAAACTATGGGGCAGACTCAGAGGTTCATAGAGGAAAGGCATGAGGCCCTTCTTGGAGGTGATTGTGATGCTAGTAGGGTTTTCAGGGAGGATGAGGCTGTGGCAAGCGGCCACAACCGGATAGGGGATGTCGTTGAAGACAATCAAATCCTAGCTGAAAGGAGGACGGATGTAGTGCCTAAACTTGAGGCACGGATGGAGGATCTCCGGGATAAGGCGGCAGTTGACATGGCTTTGAGGGCAACTGGGCTTGTTGGGGAGATCGGGAGGGCAATCGAGCTTGGGAGAAAAGAGATCGAGATTTTGATGTGAAGAAGAAGAAATCTCGGAGGAGCCAAAAGAAGGTGCGGAGAGATGAGGAGTAATGATGATTCCTACTGTCTAAGTATCCACCCATTTCCATTGCAGACACATTAGTTTGGTTAAGTATTTTATTTATATTTTTAGCATGTCATCGAGTCGAGAGTAGACCGTGCTTGAACTCATCAAAGAAGTGTTTCAACCGTGGTGGCAGTGGTTACTTATTATGAAGTTTCCTTTAAGAACCAAACTTGAATTTTATTTATTTTCGAGACCGGACCGATGATCGGCTGCCTACGTTCCCCTTTTATAAATAGGACTAAGGGGCTCAGGTCATCTTAGTTCATTTTTCATGACTCATGGTGCGACCCTGTTTTTTCCCTAGACTGCCCAAACGGGTTTTCAATCTAGGTGGGTATATTATTTTAGCACTCATTTTATTTATTTATTTATTTTTAAACAAAGTAACGACGAAGCTTATCACCGTTGACCGGGTGCGTGAAGGGATTGCCATCCAAGTCTGCGAGTCTCATTGCTCCTCCTGAGAAAACCTCTTGCACCACAAAGGGACCGATCCATACGGGTTCCCATTTTCCGTAGGGATTAGACCTTCCCGGGGGTTTTTCCTTGAGAACTAGGTCTCCGACCCGAATTTGTCGGGGCTTAACTTTCTTGTCAAAGGCTCGTGCCATTCTCCCTTAGTAGGCATAGATGTGTTCCATGGCTTTCAAACGGCATTCATCTAGCATGGCCAGTTCATCATGCCGACTTCGGAGCCAATCTACCTCATGGATTTTGTTTTCCAATAGGATCCTTAGAGACAGAACTTCTAATTCAGCCGGGAGCATGGCTTCCATCCCGTAGGTCAGAGCAAAAGGAGTTTCCCCAGTGGCGGTCCTGACTGAAATCTGGTAGCCCCATAACGCTAGATGTAGCTTCTCGGGCCAATCCCTACCCCGTGTTGCCATCTTTTTGATGATCCTTTCAAGTATTTTGTTAGCGGCTTCTACCGCTCCAGTGGTTTGAGGCCTATAAGGGGAGGACTTGTGGCGGGTGACTCGAAACTCTCCTAATAGTCGATCACATTCGCCCTCAAAGTGCGAGCCATTATCAGCGATGACCTTATTCGGGACTCTATTTCGTTAAATAGTCCACGGCTACCAAGACAAATTCATGACCATTGCTACTGGGTGGGTAAATCTTTCCAATGATGTCAATGCCCCAAGTTGAGAAAGGCCATGGGGTTGTCATGCAGTACAAATGATGAGGCGGCAGGTGATTAAGGTTGGAGAACCGTTGGCACTTATCGCACTTCTTCACGAATTGTATGCAGTCGGTTTCCATCGAGATCACAAAATACCCCATTCATAGGATGACTTGCATTAGGGCCCGAGCATTCATGTGGGGGCCACACACTCCACCATGGACCTCTTTCATGAGTTCCTGTGCTTCCTTTGCACTTATGCATCTTAGGAGAAGGCCTTGATGGCGTTTCTTATACATGATGTCTCCCAAGATCACGTAGTGAGATGCCAACCGCTTGAAGGCTGCCACACCTTTGGCTTTGATCCCATCTTTGTATTCTCCTTTCTCATTTGTGAAGGAAACTTCTCCTTCTTTGAGAAATTGGTAAATTTGGTTGTACCATGGCTCCTCCACTTTCTCCGGGGCTCCTTCGATTTCACAACAGTACGCCGAATTTTCTTTTCTACCCACTTTGAAGGGTTTTATTGATTTTCCCTTGGGGATTTCCACTAAAGAAGCCAAGGTAGCCAAAGCATCCGCGAAGTGATTTCGATCCCTTGGTAGGTAATGAAAGCTGACCTCTTTGAATTGGGCCATGAGTTCCTCCATGTGGGCATGGTATTTTTGCAGCCCTGGGTCCAACGTCTTCCATTTGTTAGACACTTGGTTGATGATAAAGGCTGAATCCCCGTAGACCTCCAATTCTTTCACATTCCTTTCAAGGGCGGTCTCTAAGCCGGCTGTGCATGCCTCATATTCGGAGGCAATGTTGGTCACCTCAAAGTTCAATTTAATGGCAATAGGGGTGTGCTCGTCCTTCGGATCCACTAAGAGCATTCCAATGCCATTTCCCCTTTTGTTCGCAGCGCCATCAAAGAACAGTTTCCATTTGTTTTCGCCCCCAAGAGCAAATATCCCTTCGTCAGGGAATTGGGGATCAGTCTCCTTTTCTTCATTGCTAGGGAAATCTGCCAAGTGTTCTGCCATAACTCTCCCTTTGACTGCTTTTCGAGTCATATGACTGATATCATATTCTGCTAGGAAGAAAGAGTATTTGGCGAGTCTCATGGACAGAGAAGGCTTTTCCAACAAACATTTGATGGGATCTATTTTGGAGATGAGCTGTATCGAGTGGGAATGCATGTAGTGCTTTAATTTCCTCACTACCCATACCAATCCAGCACACGTCTTTTCAATGGCGGAGTAGTTAAGTTCACTCCCTTGTAGTTTTTGGATCACAAAGTAGATGGCGTTCTCTACTTTTGAATCTCTTTTCTCTTGGGCCAACATGGCTCCCACCGAGGCATCTGTTACTGTCAAATAGAGCAAGAGTGGTTTTTCTTTGCGAGGAGGACAAAGAACCAGAGGATGAGTAAGGTAGGCCTTGATTTTCTCGAAGGCCCTTTGACATTCCTCGTTCAACTCAACCTTCGCATTCTTTCTCAGCAATTTGAAGATAGGCTCACATATGGTGTGAGTTGGTTTATGAAACGGCTAATGTACTGCAATCGTCCCATGAAGGCTTTCACCTTTGTTTGGGTGCGGGGTGGTCTCATTTCCACAATCGCCTTTACCTTTTGAGGATCGACCTCAATGCCACATTCGGTGACCATGTACCCCAAAACTTTGCCACAGGAAACCCCAAAGGTAAACTTGGGCGGGTTGAGCCTCATGGAGTGCTTTCTCAACCTATCAAAGAACTTTCTCAAGTCGATTAGGTGCTGCCCATCGGTTCCTTTGGAATGGATGATCATGTCATCTACATACACCTCTATTTCCTTGTGGATCATGTCATGGAAGAGTGCGGTCGCGGCCCTTTGGTAAGTAGCCCCAGCGTTCCTTAGTCCAAAAGGCATTACGGTATAGCAGAAGGTCCCCCATAGGGTGGTGAAGGCGGTCTTTTGTTGGTCCTCCTCGGCCATTTTGATCTGATTGTACCCGGCAAAACCGTCTACAAAGGACTTGACCTTGAAACTAGAGGTCGTGTCTACGAGCATGTCGATGTTCGGGAGCGGGAAGTCGTCCTTAGGGCTTACTTTGTTGAGGTCCCTAAAGTCGACACAACACCAGACCTTTCCATTGGCCTTTGTCACTGTCACTATGTTGGAAAGCCATGAGGGATACTCTATCACCCATATGAAGCCGACCCAGAGCAGTTTCTCAATCTCTTCTTTGACTTGCAGAGACCATTCCGGTTTAATTCATCGAAGCTTTTGCTTAACCGGTTTCACTTCGGGATCCACGGGGATTTTGTGCTCCACAATTAAGGCGTCTAACCCAGGAATGTCCTTGTAAGACAAGCAAAAAGATCCACATACTCTTTGAGTAGCTTAACCAAGTCTTCGCTTTCAGTTCCTTTGAAATAGCTACCAATCTGTGTCTCCATTGGTTCATCTACAGTCCCCAAATTCACCTTGGCCAAAACCTCTTGGGCAGCTTGGGCATGGTTTTCCTCTCGGTCAATAACCTATTTTGAGAGTTCTTTAATGTATTGTTCGTTTAGTGCGTCTGCATTATTAGGTGATTCATCATTAACCATTTTCAGATTATTAGTTAATTTATCATCTAATAAATTGGCAATGAGGGGATACTAAAAAAGGTCCATCATTTCATTCAATGCAAAGGGGAATACAATGTTGGCTACAAGATCATAATCCTCGGGCGTGAGGCCCTCAGAGGAAACAGACTCAAACTCAAAGATAAGAGACTGAGGGGACTCGGTTACACTAGACCCTACGACACATGACTCTAGAGGGTGGGGAATCAATCCATGTCCTGCGATCATTTCTTCCTTACTGGCCACAGGTCCGGAGAAAGTCGCCCAATTCTTCAGAGGCATACCACTTTGCTCAACCAAGGTGAGGGGGTTGAGGACCTCGGGGAATCCATCCTCTATCACAGCAACCATTTCCTTCCTTAAATCGATCAGATCTGGCACAACCAATTCTTCCCCAAATAACCCTTGCATCACCGCGCCATTCCATTCGTCGTCCATGACTTCCTCTCCGGTTTTCTTGGGAGCCCATTTTCTAAACTCGTTCTTACCATTTCGACCCCAGACGGGTTTTCCTTCCTTGTCCTTTCCATCCATGGACCAATCCTCGAACTGATTCACCATCTCAGGCACCCCTTTGAAAGAGTACTCATTTGTTATCGTGGTTTCGGTAGGACCGGGCATTATGGGCGTGTCTAGGAATTCCCTTCTCACGGGGTTGGCGGTCATCCCTCGGAATCTTACAAGGTCCTCTTGGAGCTTGTCTCAGTTGGATACTATTGGTTCCCTCTTCGTTGGGGCTTCACCTTGGATTCCTCCTTTCACAAAATAGCGGCTCATATCAAATGTGTATGGGCGAAGGTTGGGAGTTTTGTAAGAGACTCCTTGAGCTCGGGCTTGGATCTTCCTTCGGGCCATTTCCTTATCCATTCTGAGGTCTTCGGGAGTTGGATTATACCCCAAACCGTGGAGTGTCTTTTGCTCCTTGATCTTGACAATTTTGTGAGCCCCTTGGAGCTTCTTTCCAAGGCCAAGTCCTAGGAGGTAGTGCATTAGACGTATCATCCTCATTGCGGTGGGAATTTTATCCTTGGTGAGTGTGAGATCCACACAATAAACGTGGGTCTCGGAAGGTATTCCTGTGAAGCCGGTTAGAATCATACCGTTCCCCTCGTGCTTAATTTCCAGCACAGGAATCCCGTTGGTGTTGGTTCCTTCCATAGTAACATTGTCCCCATATATGACCGTTAGGCTACCCCCTTGCACATATTTCACGCACTGATGAAGGGTGGAAGCCACTCCATTAACTTTGTGGAGCCAAGGATGTCCTAACAAAGCGGTGAAGGAGATAGGGATGTCAAGTACATGGAAGTCAGTTGGCATCCTTTGTTTTCCAAACTATAGGTTCAAGGTGACCATCCCTAGGACTGATAGGGTCGTAGAGTCATAAGCTTTGACAGTGATCGTGGAGGGCCTCAAATCATCGGTCTTAAGACCGAGGAGGTCCATCATTTTTGCCGGCAGGACGTTTATGGCGGAACCGTTGTCAACCAAAACCCGTGGGAGGCGGCGCTCGTCCAACTGCACCATAATGTAGGGAGTTTCGTTGTGGTTAACCCCAAATTTAGACAAATCCAAATCAGTGAAGGTGATGATGTTTTCATATTGAACACTCCCAATCATTTGCACGGCCTCCTCGGGGGTAGCCGTGGTAGGCACCATGGTTTGAGCCAGGCATTCCTCCAACTTGAGCTTATGCGGGTAAGACGACGTAAGGAGAGACCAAAAAGATATGTTGGCTTGGGTCCTTTTTAGTTGAGTAAGGACGGGGTCTTCTTTTTCAAGATCCGTATCCCCTGTCTCTTTGGCCAAAAGGGGAGGTGAGTGATGTTCCTGTGGTGGAGGCTTCTTGGGATTTTCCGTGTGCACTTGCCCAAAGCGGGTCAACACGCTTACCTCCGCAGAGTCATCTACTTTCTCCTTTTCTTCCATTGGCATTGGTAGATCCTTGGTGGAGTAAGGCCACGCCACTTTTCTTAACTCATTTAATGTAGTCATTCCTTTTGGGGAATAGACTGACTCACGGATTTCTTTAGGGAAACAGGGCGGGTGTCTCGCTTTTCCCAAACTCCTACGGTTTCTCGGATTTTTTCCAAAGTCAACATACAACAAAAGTATTCCGGAAACATCGACCCATCATCGCCAAACTGAGGTGGTGGTGATAGTGGTGGAAAGGATAGGAAGTCGTCTGAAGGTGGGAAGTCTTCCACCATTCCTGGGGATGGGACACGGTTCCGTGACATGGAAATGGTCATGATGAGGGGGACAACACCTGTTTGGACTATGGCTTTGGCCTTCCACCTCGTCTTTAATGGCCTTCTCCAATTCTACCATGGATTCCTCATATGTTAGATTGTGCTTAGTGAGCTTAATCACGACCAAATCGCTGGCATTCCGGTGTGGGATCCTTGCACTCAGTACATTGGCTATCATACAATCCGGGGGGCATTTCATCTTTCCCTATTCTACACATGCCCACAGGATATCCTTCCACCTCTCCCCGATTTCCACCAGTGGGGTGTTGAATTCCAAGAAGGTTACCGGTGCTGGTTCTCCAAGCTCAATCATGTTCACGTTGTTTTGCCCAAACTCAATCATGTTGACAGCGCTGTTGTCGGGGAAGGGGTTGTTGACTACATTTGGACTACGAGGGTGTTCAAGCTTCCCCTTGCCAATCAGGTCAAGGATGATGCATTTTACCATAGAGCAGTCATCGGTGTTGTGGCCATGATAATTGTGAAAGGCACACCTTTTGTTTTTATCAAGGTATTTCTTGGGATTTCTGGGTTGATAGTTAACCAAAGGTTTCACAAGGCCTTGTTTGACTAACCCTTCAAACACCTTACTTATGGGCATCCCGAAATCTTTAAACCTCACATACAGACGTCTCTCTGAGTTTCTGGCCCTTTGCGGGACTTGTCCCGGGTTTTCCCCTTGGATGTTGTTAACTACCCCTAAGGTTTCTTTCCCTTTGCCGGTGGTCGGAGGGCGGTACCGGTAGGAGCTACCACTTCCCTGAGCGGAGGATTGCTCACTGAGGGCCTTCTCAAACTTGGACCCAGCGGTTACTATGGCCCGAAGATTAGGGTAGAAGTGGTGACTGATCAAAGCCCGCAATTGAGGTTTCAAGCAGGACTAAAAAATATCTAGTTGCTCATCCTCAGTAGGCGGATTTGAAATTTCCCCAAGATTTTAATTCCATCTCTTGTAAAACTCACCAATCGGTTCATCATTATTTTGTAAGGTGCCTTGCAAATCAGTGCGATTAGTTTCCCACTCCAAGTTAGACCGGTATTTGGTGAGGAATGCTTCCTTAATCCGGTCCCATGTGACCCGAGATTTGTCCTTTAGGTTAAAGAACCATTTGAGTGCATTTCCTCTCAGAGATAGTTGAAAATGATCGGCCATTTGTTGCACGGTACAACCCTTCACCCTCATTGCTAGGGTGTAGGCATTGAGATGAGTTTGGGGCAAGCAGTTTCATCAAGCTGATCAATCTCCGGCATTTTGAACCGGTGAGGAAGAGGGATGATCTTATCGGGATCTGTGACTCCTGAGGTGAATTTATTCTCGTTCATTCCTTCAAACTTTTCTTCCATTTGTTTCAGCTTTTCTACCAACCACCCCATTTGGGGGTCCATGTATGGGCTAGAGTTGATGGATCCCATGGTTTGGGTTGTCTCTGGCATCACTGTCAGAGGCACGGTGGTGGATGGTATTACCGGAGGAAGACATTGAGGTGGTGCATGGGTGTAGACACACCCATATCCCGGATCATTTCCGGGGATGCATGGTGGAGTGGCTTCGGAAGCTTCTGCCACCGGGTATTGAAATGGGTATGGTACCCCTCGGGAGACAATTTGCAAAGCTGGAGGTGGTAACCCGGCGGTGGTCAGAGCTAAAGGTGTTTGGCTTATCGGGATCGAACCATATGGGTAGAATCCGGGCGGACACATGGGAGATCCCTCCGGCAGGACAAAAGGAAACTAGGTGGTAGGCACACTATGGTGGATGGTGGTTTGGAATGCGGGACGTGAGGCCGCCACATTGGGGTAAGTTTGGGGAGGGGGAACTTGGTTATAACCCTGGGGTCGTACATTTTCAACCTCCTCTTCCTCCGTGATTTCCACAAAACGTCCATCATTCTCAAATATGACGACTATCCCTCTCTGTCTCATGGCTTCCATAACCCTATTCTGCATATCTTCCTGATGTTTTCTGACACTTTCTTCCCTGGCGGCCTCTAGAGCTTGTACCAACTCTTCCCTGGTGAGCCCATTAGGATCGACTGTGTTGTCACCCCCACTACTACTTCCTGCCGGACTAGTCATTCGAAGAAGTCTGAGCGAAGCTGCTGATGAACTATCAGACTCGGTAGTAACCAGACGACGACCCAGAACCCTGACCCACTTCCTACGAGCTGCGGAGGAGAAGGAGGTCCATTTCAGACTCGGGTACCAATTAGGGCTAGTGTTTGGGAAGAGGCTTAGGCTCATGCAACATGAAATTTTACTGTCTTTATTTATCATATATTATTTGTTCCTGTTTACTTTAAACGCATTTTATTCCTAATTGGTTGGAAAAGATTTCTCTTCTTTTTCGTAACTAATCTAAACCCTGGATCAGTGGAGGCCATCACTACGCCTATAGACCCCTCGTATTTCACCTGTATTGCACACTCCCAAGGACGGACTATCCCGGGTGAGGGTCCTATAGGGCACGCAGCTTCCACCGACCAAAAGAAACGAACCTAAGGTCTAGTGCGTCACAAAGTTCCAATGCACGGGCCATTCTTATCATAATTAAGCCCCGGCTAAGGTTAAGATTAACTTAACGCTTTAACGAAATTCTGGCATGACCTCGTTTAATGAGGGGTCTCGGACCTTAGCCTTGGGCTTAAAGATGATTAGGATGGGTCAAGCATTAGAGCTTAATGACGCGGTGTCATCCTATCCTTAATACATGACTTTGGTTAATTATGGTCGGAATTAACGCGTAAGTCAAGGACCGGGTCAAAGATGACCTTGGTCACACTTGCTTTCACAAGAAGTCGTGACTCGGGCGTTAACTAGGCCATAATTAGCGTTTGGACATGTATTAGGGACGTGATGACGTGAGCTAGACCAAAAACCAACCGAGGTCACGGTATTTGTGTGTCACGGACATGTGTGGTTGACTCGGCTCGAAAGGGGAGGTGGAATGGACCCGTGCGCGCGAGAAGGCACAAGAGCACCAATCAACCTGCATCGTGGCATCCATCCTGGGTTTAAAAGGTTTTTGGAACGAGCACAAGGTTGAGTGCGCGTTGTGTGAAGCCTTCTATGTTCCCTTTTGAGTCAAAATAGAAATTTTCAATGCGTTTTAATATCATGAGCATGAGCAAGAGTGTATACAAGATATGAACAAACAATTTAAACAAGTAATTTGCACAAGTAATCAAGCAAATATATGAACAAGCGAGAGTCAAAATTTGTACATGGAAAAGGTTGTGCACAACAACAGGTTTTTGAAACCAAAATTTTACAACAAGAACAACAACCTTTTGAAAATCATTTGTACAAAAAGGTTGTACACAACAAAAGAATTTGAGGAACCAAAACTTTTATAAAAAGGGGTAATGCACAATGAGGCTTTGAAAACCCAATTTTATGTCCAAAAGATTTGTGCATTACCAAGCTTTGAAAATTCATTTTTGGCTAAGAAAAAGGAGGTAAATGTGCACAAGTAGAGGCTGTAAATGGAACCTGGACAAGAAGAAGCAAGGAGGACCATCAGAATGTTTCTGCCCTGCACAAAATGGTTAATTTGAAACATTCTGTGGGCCCGGCAAAACCAGCCGTATGGCTAGAGCAGTCGGTCCATTCGTTTTTGCAAATTTTCATCTTCATATAATCAAGCCCCAGTTCATTGTAATCCCAGAATAGTTTCACTCCCAGAAATCAAAACAGAAACATGAAGTACACACAAAAATGCACAAAGTCAACAAACGGGGATGGGAGTTTGACCCACACAAGAATGCCCCCGAATCTTCTAAAAAGAAGTTCGAAAACACTTTATTCCCCAGCGGAGTCGCCACTGTGAGGATCCCCCCCTCGGGGTGAAACGGGTTCGTTTCGAGGAAGAAAAGCCAAACACATGTAAATTCACAAACTTAACGGATTCGCCACATTTGTTAACTTTTAAGCCAACAAATGAAAATGGTTAGAGATTTATGAGTTCAGGGGTCAGTTTACGGCTTGGGAAGAGTTTCACGTCACCCAAGCTGCCTCAGACAAAGCCGAGTCTCCCTAAGTTGTTTAAGATTGTGCATGTGTGTGTGTGTGTGTTTAGAAAACGGGAGAAACTGACTTTAACAGAAAACGGTTAGGATTTTAACAGAAAGGGGGGCTCTTTTGTAAACATTCTGGATAAAAGGGGGACTGGACTGAAACATGCCCCTGGACAAAGTAGCCGTACGGCTAAAGGGGGTCTTCCTGGGAATTTTAACAGATTCCCAGGAATCAGTACAGTTCCATACAGAAATAGAGCATTCTATCTGAAACTGGACTGTTTGATCATTTCCAGCCATTCTTTTGTAACAAAACACAAATTAAATCATCCCTATGTCATTAATCACTAGATTAGACACCAAAACAAGAGTTTTGGATGTGATTAAGACAAACAATGGGGAATTATTGAGAAAAGTTGATGAAAGTGGCCTTTGAGCCAAGATGGCCATTTTGATGAGTAAAGATTCAAACTTTACTATCAAAATGGGATCTTTATACAAGATTAAACCTTTAGGGACAACAAAATGACATAAAGATTGAATCTTTATGACCCAAATGTGGGATTTTAGGCTAAATCAAGGTTAGGATGATAAAGATTGGAACTTTATCACCCAACATGATCATCATGGCCAAATACAACATAAAGATACATGCTTTCACCATGAAAATGGATCATCAAGCTATTTAAAGACAAGAAATTAACAAATCATGATCTTCTTTAGGTTTTATCCCTTTTCACATACTTGGATGTGAGGGAACCTTGAATCATTTCATGTTTTGGTTCCAAGATACATAACAAGAATATAAGGTGCTTGAAAGGACAAGACTTGCAATATAAAGATGCTTGACAAGGGCAAGACTTGCAATATAAAGGTGCTTGACAAGGGCAAGGCTTGAAATGTAAGTAAATAAATAGCATAAACAAGAACAAAAGAGTTTAAGATGGAGAGAAGATGGGGAGATGGAGGCTTCACCTATGGTGGTTATGGCCTATCTTCCTCTCTTTTCACTCAAGTGTTTGGTGGTGTTTCACCCAAACTGGATTTTTCCAAAGTTTCACCTACAAAACTATATTCCCCCCCCCTGAAATGATCAGCAAGGGTCTCAATTTATAGGGACTGAAGGTGCCTAAACCAGCCGTACGGCTAGGCCCTTCCCGCGTCCAAACCATCCGTACGGCTCATCCTGGTGAGCTTCTGGATTTTTCCAAGTTTAATCCCAGAGTAGTCCTGGAATTTTAGGTTTATCCTAGTGAGGTCCCATCCTATCAGTTTATCCCTGAATGGTGCTAAGAGTTCCTCTAAGTTGGTCAATTTCAGATTGGGGTACTTACAGCCACGCCTTCGGCATCTGCCTCATCTGACTCAGTGGCTTCATCAACCAACTGATCACCCTTGACTCTAGGCGCGCGCTTGGCCATGCGCTTTCTGCGCCTCTTGAATACCAAGTTATTATTACCAAAGATTGGTACTTCATCCAGTTTGTGATCAGCATTCTCTTCCAGGAAACGTGCTAGAATTGGATAAGTTAGAAATATTTTAGTGAGGATTCTGCAGTGGGTCTTAAACTTCGTCTTTCTTTCACTCTTGTTCTTGTTGTATTTATCTATCTTCTCCATCAACGTCTTGAACAGAACATGAGGCCAATTTTGCTTGGCCTTTCCCATAATAGCAGCAGTATACTCACACTGTTCCACCGTGAATCTGTTCACGTTTCCCATCTTGAACACAATAGACGTATCAACAAGATGCGCTATGTGTGCCAATAAGTCACCACCATCCCTAATCTCAACAGACTTGATGTTGTTCTGAAGAGTTGGGATATTCAGGAAGGCCTGCGCCATAAGGTTCTGCGCAGCGATGGAATAAGTGTTGGCTTGACCAGCTATACTTTGAGGGCCAGTTGTTCTAAAATTTACTGCGTGCTTGATTGTGCCAGAAGAAATGGTGATTTAAACATTGTGTATGACGGCGCGTATTCTGAAGCGCACAAATCCTTCAACGTAGGTTGGTATCTTAATGATTTCAGCAGTGGAGAAGAACTCATCAACCAGAAGTGGTGAGTAGAAGGGTTGATCCATTGTGAGTAACGGGGTGAGTCCAGTAGTGTTGATGGTGTCGATGATGTCCAAACCCATCTGTACTGAAGATAGCTCAGCAAGATCAAAAGTCTCACTAGGTCTAAAGTTTGCAATATGCTACAAAAACAATGATGTAAGTTAGGAGTGAATGAGGCGCATAGAAACATAGGAATGAGCGCATAGCAAGGTTAGGCACATAACGGTTGTAATCACCAGAGGCGCATACAATAACGAGGCGCATAATCTAAATAGGCGCATAAAATTTACAAGGAGCATAAATATGATTCTATATAAATACTAAGGAAAAATTAAACATAGAGAAAATTGACTAAGTATAAATTTGAGGCGCATAAAATATTAGGCACATAATAAAATGAGGCGCATGAAAGATAGAGGAGCATAACATTTGTAGTGTCAGAGGCGCATACAAATTTGAGGCGCCTAAATCACTTAAGGCGCAAAATAACAGTAGGCGCATAAGCATACTAGGCGCATAGATTTATACATAGGCGCATAACTATGTGAAATTTATACTTAGCATAAAAACGCACAAAATATCACAAACAAGTAAAAACATACATATGAAAACAATATGAATCAAAACATGCAAATTTTCGAAAACAAGTTTTGAAAATCATGAAACCCAAGTTATGCAAGAAAATGAAGAACACGAAGAACATGCCCTTGAGTGCTCGAAGAACACTTAGAACACTTAGAACACCAAAATTATGAAACTTCACCAAATCAAACAAAAAACATGTCAAAACAATCGCATGAACACGAGGATTCAATATATGCTAAGCAAAACACGAACAAATCAACAACGAACACAAAAAATGGATTCAAAGATCTGAAAATTCAAAAAGTTTAACAGCTAAGATTCTCAGATTCGCAACATATAATGCATTGATCGTTGAAAAGTTAGGTTGTAAAGATTCAAAATTATGATATGAACACATCCCAACAAACGATTTCGAAAACGGATAACCGAAACAAAATTAATCAAAGAGAGATGGTTTTCGGTTTAACAAAAAAATGAGAACTCAAAAAGTTGCGAAAATAAATTGCATAAATAAAGAGTTTAGAATTGAAGAAATCATACCATTTCATATTGAGAAGCTTTGGAAGCACGTTTAGGACCTATTAATGATATATATATATATATAAGAAGAGATTTAGAGAAATGGAGAAGAAAAAAAGAAATATAGAGAGAGAGTTGGTGAGAAGGAAGCTGGGAAATGAGTAGAGAGAGAGAGAGACTGGAAAGGTGAGGGTGTCTGGAAAGGGAGAGATTGCAGAGAGAGAGGGAGAATATAAATAATCATGAAAGAGGAAATGGAAGGGTTAGGTCAAATATATAGGTTTAGAGAGATGGGAAGTTGAAGAGATGGGTAATAAATGAATGTGTCATTGAAAGGACAAGCATTAAATGGCGAATGACACAAAGTACAATTGACGTGACACCTAGAGTGTGGATAATTGTCCCACTTCCCTCATAAGTGTATGAACAATTTTGACTAATTTTTGCACAAACTCCAAAAACATCTGTTTTGCTATAAGTTTGGGGTGCAAGAAATAAATCCCCATAAAATAAAAATTTTGAAAAACGGAAAACGAGAGAAAATTAATTGCACAAGTACCCTTGAACAATTATGGAATGTCAAAAGACAAAGATTTTATAATAAATGATAAGAAACATACTTGGTACTTGTGAAAATTAAATACGTTCAATCATTGAAATATTAAATGAAGGGTATTGATTGAGCCGCATCATTAATTGTGCGCTAGGTGAGGCACATAATGCTCATTGGTGCGCGTGCAATGATTAAGGCGCATGACAGGCACATAAAGTTTCCTCGAAACTTTGAAATTGATTTAACTTTTAAGACCTAAGATATTTATAACTCAAAAAGACATAAAATCATTAGTAATGACAAAACTATATGGACTAGTTGACTTCAAGCATACCCATTTCACCTCTCAAAAAGATGAACCTTTTAGCATCTAGTGCTTTTGTAAGAATGTCAGCGATTTGAAAGTCGGTTCCCACGTGTTCCAAATGAATTTTGCCTTTCTCCACGTGGTCTTTGAGGAAGTGATACTTGATGTCTATATGCTTTGTTTCGGAGTGCGTGGCAGGATTTTTAGAAACTGCAATTGTTGATGTATTGTCGCAGTAGATTGGACAATTTTCTTCAACGATGTCGTAATCCACCAATTGTTGCTTCATCAATAATATCTGACAGCAACAACTTCCAGTAGTGATATATTCTGCTTCCGTAGTTGAGACAGATACTGAAGCTTGTTTCTTACTCGCCCATGACACAAGTCGATATCCGAGGCAATGATAAGTGCCACTTGTGCTTTTCCTATCAATTGTGCACGCTGCATAATCCACATCTGAATAACCTATAAGTTTAAAATTCGAATCTTTTGTGTACCAAAGTCCTAGGTTAACAGTTCCAGAGAGATATCGTATAATACGTTTCACAGCAATCAAGTGCGCTTCTCTAGGGTTAGATTGATAACGAGCGCAAACACAAACACTAAACATAATATCGGGACTACTAGCAGTAAGATAAAGGAGTGAGCCAATCATACCTCGATAGAGCATTTGATCAACCTTCTTACCTTTTAAATCTTTATCGAGTTTGTTTCCGGTGGCCATTGGAGTGTCGTATGCTTTAGAATTCTCAAGTCCAAACTTTCTGATTAGATCCCTTGTATACTTGGCTTGGTTGATAAAAATGCCTTCATTCATTTGCTTGATTTAAAGCCCGAGGAAGAATTTAAGTTCTCCCATCGTGCTCATTTCGAACATGCTCTTCATTAGTTTCTCAAAGCGCTTGCACAACAATTCATTAGAAGAACCAAATATAATATCATCAACATAAATTTGAATAAGTAATTTATGACCATTATGTTTGGCAATAAAAAGAGTAGTATCGATTTTATCGCGAGTGAAGCCTTTTTCAATGAGAAACTTTGATAGTGTATCATACCATGCTCTTGGCGCTTATTTGAACCCATACAAAGCTTTCTGGAGTTTGTATACATGATTTGGAAATTGTGAATCTTCAAACCCAGGTGGTTGAGCTACGTAGACTTGTTCTTGGAGTTCACCATTTAGAAACGCGCTCTTCACATCCATTTGATATAACTTGAAGTTCTTGTGAGCAGCGTAAGCTAGAAAGATCCTTATAGCTTCAAGTATTTGTACGGGCGCGAAAGTTTCATCATAGTCGATTCCTTCCTCTTGCCTATAGCCTTGTTCAACCAACCTTTCTTTGTTTCTCGTGATGGTTCCATTCTCGTCCATCTTGTTTCTGAACACCCATTTCGTACCAATAACTCCTTGATCATTTGGTCTTGGAATAAGAGTCCAAACCTTACATCGTTCAAATTGATTGAGTTCTTCTTGCATTGCAACAACCTAATTTGGATCTTTAAGCGCTTCATCATCTTTCTTCTGTTCAATTTGAGAGATAAATGCAGTGTCAGCATCAAAGTTGTAGCTCTCCTTGTACAAATACCAACATGTAGATCACCATTGATGTTATTGATTAGGTGACCTCTAACTTCACAAATTTCAGGAGGTAATTTAGGCTAGGTTGTAGTAACTTGAAGGTCTTCAATTGGTACATCTTCACCAGCTTTAAAATCATCAAAAATAGGGGGTTGAACTGGTTCAACATTAAAAATGGGAGTGACACCAGGTGCATCATTAGAATTGGGCACGTGAGTGAAAGCATCAGGCGCATTGTACGGTGCAACTGAATCTTCACTCAGCGCACTATTATCAAAATTCAGCGTAACTGATGTAGATGGATTTTTTTGAGTTGATGCATTTTGATCTTGTGTAGGCACAACATAAATAGGAGCACCTGTCTCATTAAACTCAACAGAATCATCAGCAACATTTGGAGCCAAATGTGGCTCAAGGAGAGAATGTTCATAAAATGTAACATGTAGAGATTCAACTATCACTAATGTAGATCTAGTAAAAACGAAAAAAGCTTTAGAATGTTTGGCATACCCAACAAACATACCTTTGTCGGCTTTGGCATCGAATTTACCTTTATGTTCATTTCTGTTGTAGAGGATATAACATTTGCAACCAAAGATCTTGAAGAATGCAATGTTGAGAGTTCTACCACGCCAAAGTTCATATAGAGTCTTGTTGTGAAGTTTGTTAATGAGGGAACGATTTTGAGTAAAACATGCGATGTTGACAGCTTCTTCCCAAAACTACTTAGGCAATTTGGCTTCAGCTATCATCGTCTTTCCCGATTAAATCAACGTCCTATTCTTTCTTTCCACAATGCCGTTTTGTTGAGGAACTCCAGCTGTTGAAAAGTTATGATCTATCCCATGATCGTCGCAGTATCGAGCAACACCCTTGTTCTTGAATTCTGTTCTATTGTCCGATCGAACACTAACGATGTCATCTTCTTTTTGGGTTTGGAGCAGTCTGAATAAGGTGGTTAGAATGTCATAACAATTGTCCTTTGTAATCATTATTTCCACCCATGTATATATTGAGTAATCATCCACCATAACTAGAGTATACTTGTTTCCTCTAATACTTGCAGTGGTAACTGGTCCAAATAGATCAATGTGCAGCAGTTGCAAACACCTAGTAGTTGAGGGATTTGTCTTGCTGGAGAAAGACTGGTTCGGTTGTTTGTCAAGTTGACACGCGGCGCACTTCTTGTCATGATGATCAGCAACCTTGGGAAGTCCTTTAACAAGATTATTCCTGCTGAGTTTAGATAGATACTTGAAGTTCAAGTGACTTAAGCGCTTGTGCCACATCCAACTATTTTTTCTCACACTTTTAGCTACAAAACAAAGATTAGTACTAGAGTTCATATTTTGAAAATCAATAATATAAATATTTGTCTTACGATTTTCCGTGAGTAATGTAGCTCCAGATTTGCCATCCTTGATAAGACATTTCTTTGAAGTATAATGGCATTCTAATCCTTTGTCGCAAAATTGAGATATGGATAATATATTTTGTGCTTGAGTCCTTTAATGAGAGAGACTCTTTCAATGCACACTTTGTCTTTCTTGAGCTTTCCATATGCTACAACCTATCCTTTGTTATTATCACCAAATGTTACTGAGTGACATCTTTCTTCATGGACATCTTCTAGTAAGGATTCATCTCCAATCATGTATCGTGAACACCCACTATCGAGAATCCATTCATATGTTCTAGCTTTTGAAGATCCAATCATGAAGCAAAGAACCTGAAATATAAACATTTAAGCAGGTCCCCTTTATTCTTTTTTGGGTCCTAGAGTTAGCAACTCTTGACAACCCACTCTTGCGTGACCTTAGGATTTTTATGTCCTTTGGAATTGGGAGTGAATCTCAAAAGGAATTCCACGGCCTTATGTCCAGAACAATCACAAATGGAACAATGATGAAAGCCACCAATCACGTGAGTTTTCACAAACTCTTTACTTTTCTTTGGGATAACATTCTTCTTTAGGTCAGATGAACTAGGCTTAACAAAATCCTTCTTTTGAAATTTTGGAGCGCTTTTTCTAGGAGGGCGCATAGGGCTAGGAGGCGCACGGAGATGAGGCACGTGGCTCCTAGGCGCATGATGTTCACTCGTAGAAGGAGCGCGCCTTGTTTCAAGAATGATTTTGCTAGAGGATGATTCATCTATAGCTATTTCCTTCCCTTTAGCTTTCCCAAATTGCTTCGTTGGGTAGACATAATGGAATTTTTGTCTCTTGAATTTTTCCTGTCCTTTACCCATTGAATTAGAATGTTTTTCCTTGGGAATTTCATGAGTTTGCTGAGGTGTAAATTCACTGTCTCTTTCAGCACAAACATCATACTTAAAGTTGTCACTAGTTGATGATGTGAATCCCAAGCCACTTTTATCACCACTGGCTTTTTGGGACTCAAAGATACCGTCCATAGTGACACGGGAATTGGACCACTCATTTGTAATATTTTAAGATCAGTAATTTGAATGACCAATTCATTATTTTGAACTTTAAGTAATGAGTTCTGTTCTGTTAGATAAGTGTTTTTAACAGTAAGAGGAGTCATACTCTTTATCTGCTTCTTAAGGAGGGTGAGTTCAGATTTTAATAGAGATTTCTCGGTCTTAAGCTGGGAAATTTCATCACATGATAGTGCTATAGCTTCCTTCATATCACTAAATCAACTGATTACCTTTTCAGACTCTTTGAATAACTTTTCTTGCTTTACAATGTCCTCGTCATGATTGATTGTAGGAATAGATACAACTTGAGGTCTGATGTAATCACTCTTTCTGAGTTTGCTTCTTGCGCTCAGATCATATCTGGAAAATAACAATACACCATCACTTTGAGCTGGAGTAATACATCCTTGTTCAATGAGATCGTTAATGGTTGGTCCTTTCTTCTTTTTCACCTATTGATAACCTGCAAATTTTTAATAGGTTTATCCAAGGTCTTCATATCAGGAACATCCTTTAAGTAGTAATTATCAGAATCATAATCATCGTCATCTTTTGCCACCAAGCACACGAGTCCTTCATCTGAATCTTCATCGCTCTCTTTTGAGTCTGTTTCAATCCACGTGTTATGATCATTTGATGGAGATTCTTCTTCAGCAACCATTCCTTTGTGACGATTGAATTTAGGAGTGTGGCTGCTCTTTTTTCTGCATGTACTCGAACTTGGGAATTGGGCAGCTCGATGCAAAATGTCCTGGTTTCCTGTAATTAAAACAAACAAGGTCTTCTTTTCTTTTTGAGTCACTGCTCCTTGTGAAATTTGGAGGAGCTCTGCTTGTAGATCCTTGAGCTTTGTTGAATGAGCTGGGTTTTGAGAATTTTTTAAACTTCTGGAATCTCTTCACAAATAAATCAAAGTCTTCATCATCCATGTCTAATAGCTCAGAAGTAGAAATTTTGAGATCAGAACTTTTCTCAACCGGTGCAGGCGCTTCCTCTCTATGCGCCACCATAGCAATGGATTTTGATTTTCCTTCAGTTTCACTTATATGCTGAAGTTTGAGCTCTTAAACCTTGAGATTAGCATAAAGGTTCCTTAAGGTCTAATTATCCAAATTCCAGCGTCTTCAAGGGCGCTAGATTTATTGAGATATCTTGATCTAAAAGCAGCAAGGAAATTAACATTCAATTCCTTGTTAGAAAACTTCTTTCCAAGTGAAATAAATAGATTGATAATTTCACAGTAGCGTTCATAAGTCTGTCTTAATGTTTCACTGGGGAGTTGAGAGAAATTGTTGAATCTCTTTTGTACTTCGTATCTTTTGTTGTCTTTGCAAACAGTGTCTCCTTCAATATGCTCTTCAATAGCATCCCATAATTCATTGGCGGTAGCACAATGCATGACTTGTTGTTTCATAGCCGTGCTTAAAGTGTTGAGGAGAATGTTTCTTGCTTTCCCATCATTTTCAACTCTTCTAATTTCTTCTTCAGACCATTCTTCCTTTGGTTTCTTAACTGTTGGTTGAGTAGCGTTGGTGCACGGATTTGGATTCGCTTTCATTGGGATGTAAGATCCATAAACCACGGTGTCATGAATCCTTTCATCGATTGAGCTGAGATGGGTCAAGATGCTGAATTTCCACATGTCAAAATGATCATCATCAAAGACTGGAACGTGAGTGTAGTTTGTAGTTTCCATAGGTTTTGAGTTTGCCATTTCGAATCGGCACCCAAGCTGTTAAGCTTAAAAAACAAAAACGTTTTATAAAGGTGTTTGCTCTGATACCACTTGTTGGTCCCAAAAGGGCAACAAGGGTATAAAAATAACTAAAGGGGGGCGTGATTAGCTATTTTGAAATTCTTTTCATACCCTTGATAAACTCAATTGCAAATGCGCAATTTATCAAATAAGCGTTATGAAATGCGCCTAAGTGAGTGAGTGAAATGCACAACGGAAATTAGTTAAGTAAATAGGCGCAAAGTGTGATAAAGGGGGCGCACACACATTCTAAGTATTTTGGCTCAAAGTGAGTGAAAGATGGAACTAAGGCAAATGATATAACAAACACAATACAATTCAATCCAATTAATCTACAATGAATAAACAAGAAAATATTGAGATAAGTTATAAAATTGAAAGTAAAAGATGGTTAGTCTTGGATTTCTAATGGAGATCTTATAATATGAGTGAGTGTTACAAATTACAACATTTGAGCTTTACACTAACTCAAGATCTATTATCTATGAAAGAACAAATCCTAGAAAAAACCGGTGTATCTCTTTAAGAAAGATCTAAGTGATCAAACTTAAAGAGGTGCGTGTGTGTTCTTAGTTTCAAGGCTCTTTAGATCTATGAGATTTAGAGCACAATAAAACTAAAGTGTTTTTGTTTGAGGATCTGGGCTAAGTATGAAGGTATGAAGATGTTCTTGAGGAATCTGGGAATTCAAAGGGAAATCTTCAAATCTTCAACAAATGCTTGAGAGAGAAATTCTGAATAGCTTAGCAACTTCAAATGTTTGAAGTTATGGGGTATTTAAAGTAGAGACGCAAAAACTAGCCGTTGGAAATCCCTTGTGGATAAGATCAAAGGACAGATGTGCTGGAGCTCGTTGAGTGGAGCACGTGTCCTTTTATAGCCGTTAGACACATAACACAAATATGACCATTGTGGACAGATGTCCTCAAATCTGAGTGCACACGTGTTATTTATCCACCGTTGGATCTTTGGCGTAGTTTGAATCTCTTCAAGTATTCATGTCTTCAATAAATCACCAAGTGTTTGAAACAACATCATTGAGGCGCATTGGGCCAAAGGGGCGCATAGAGCCAATGGGTCGCATATCTTACGCGCGCGCCTGATGTGGCGCATGGCGTAAAGAGTAGGCGCATGGCTTGATTTAAACTTGTGATTTTTCTTGAATCTTGATATCTTTCCCTATTCCTAAGCCTATCTTATTCAAATGGACTACCTAAAAAATGAAGTATAAATACTTCTTACATATAGGTCTAAAGTCCATGAAATAAAACCTAGGTGATGGATCAATCAAATCTAATCAATCCTATACATTTGATACTAAGATATAAGTGGGCATACCCAACACCGTCTAGGAGGAAACTCCATACGTCGTAATACCATGGTTTATTGTCCAAGGTATTGACGGAAACAGAGTCACACGCCTCTTTGTAGTCATGCAAGTCTATGATCAAGTGATAAGTGGGAGTCGTTCGTCTCGCAACTTTGAATGTTTTAACTTCAGTCCATTCAGGAATCTCCACAAGTGATGCTAGCATGGCTAGTGAATCTGCTAAGCGGTTCTTATCTCTAGGAAGATAGTAGAAAGTGACTTCTTTGAATTGTTTAACTAAGTCTTGGAAATGGTTGTTGTATTTCTGAAGTGTATGATCTTCTATCTTCCACTTTTTGAGTGACTGGTAAATTATGAGTTGTGAATATCCATACACCTCTAGTTCGGTCACATTTCTTTCTAAGGCTGCTTCAAGCCCGCTATGCAATCTTCATACTCGGCAATGTTGTTAGTGGCCTTGAAGTCAAGGCGAATTGCGAGTGGAGTGTATAAATCTGAGGGATCTACTAGTAACATGCCGATACCATATCCTTGTTTGTTGGCTGTGCCATCGAAAAATAACTACCACTTATTTTTTGCTATTTCCATGATGTCTTTATCAGGGAATCGCGGGTCTTCCCCCTTCACTTCATCACATGGAAATTCAGCTAAATGATCGGCAAAAACTCTTCCTCTTACAGATTTCTGTGTGATGTAAGTGATATCATATCCCACGAGCATGAAGTACCACTTAGCTATTCTAGAGGAGACATGTGATTTCTCAAAGACTTACTTCATCGGGTCCATCCGGGCAATCAGTTGTACGGGAAATGCTTCCATGTACGGTTTGAGTCTCTCAGCTACCCATACTAGTGCAGCACACGACTTTTCTAGTGCGGAGTAGTTCAATTCAGCCCCTTTAAAGCGATGGCTGACAAAGTAAATGGCATTCTCTTTCCTTGAGTCTGGTTCCTCTTGTGCTAGCATAGCCCCTAGTGCAGTGTCATTGACTGTAAGGTACATGAACCAATACAGGAGGATTAACCAAGTACTCTTTGACCTTTTTGAAGGCTTCTTGGCACTCCTCAGTCCATTCTAGGGATGTATTCTTCTTGAGGAGTTTGAAAATGGGTTCGCACATTGTCATGAGTTGATTGATGAAACGACTGATGTATTGAAGGCGACCCATGAATCCTCTTACTTCTTTCTGTGTCTTAGGTGGAGGCATGTCAACAATGGCCTTAATCTTAGCGGGGTCAGCTTCTATACCACGCTCAGTGACCATGTACCTATGGACCTTTCCTTTCACTACCCCAAATGTGCACTTGGCAGGATTAAGCCTCATCTTGTTGTGCCTTAGTCGTTTGAAGAATTTCCTGAGGTCGACAAAGTGTTGTCCATCGGATCCTTTAGAGTGTATGATCATGTCGTCAACGTACACCTCTACCTCCTTGTGTATCATGTCATGGAATATCGCAGTTCTCTCACTTTGGCAAGTGGCTCCGGCATTCTTAAGTCCAAATGGCATGACCGTGTAGAAAAACGTCGCCAGGGTATGGTAAATGTTGTTTTGTGTTGATATTCCTTGGCCATGAGGATTTGGTTGTACCCAGTGAATCCGTCTACGAATGAACGGACTTCATACTTTGCGGTATTGTCGACGAGCATACCTATGTTGGGAAGAGAAAAGTCATCCTTTGGAGATGCTCTATTGAGGTCACAGAAGTCTACGCACAGACGGACCTTTCCATTAGCTTTGGAGACTTACACAGTGTTAGCTAACCAAGTTGGATACTCTATCACTTTGATGAACCCGACACTCAATAGTTTCTCTATCTCTTGCTTGACCTGTACCGACCACTCGTGTTTAATTCTGCCGAGTTTCTGTTTGACTGGCTTCGAATCGGGAAGCAGCGGGGTCTTATGCTCAACAATCAAATTGGGTAGCCCCGGAATATATTTGTAGGACCATGCGAACACATCTATGAATTCTCAGAGAAGCGCTATGAGGGCTTATCGGTCTTCCCCCTTAAAGAAACTGCCAATCTTGGTCTCTTTCGGATCATCGTCCGTCCCCAAATTAACTGTTTGCATTTCTTTGGCATCAATAGGACCATTTTTGCCACGATAACCTACTTGCTTATTAATTTCTTTTAAGATTTGTTCGTTTTCTAGATCTATCTCATCATATGACTCATTACTATCTAATTCTTTAGAGTTATTAGTTAATTCATCATTCATGACATTTGCAATCTCAGGATACTCGAAAAGATCTAAGTTTTCATTAAGGAAGTAGGGGAATACACATTCCGCGATGGCATCCAAGTCCTCTTGGGTGAGCTCATCGATAGCGGTATCTGATTCTAAGGTAAGAGTTACAAGTTTTCTCTCCCTATGGGGATGGGAAGTGCATCCTAGCTCTTTGATCAGGAAGTCTTCAATTGCTATGGGTCCCCCAGTTGTGTACCAGTTCTTGATGGGCTCGTCACATTTCTTGATGAGTTTGGTATAGTCTTGCTTTGGAGCATCCCCCTTGTCTATTGTATTGACTTGAGTGTCCTCTAGCTTGCTAAGGTTGAGAAACTGGCGCAGTAGGTCTCCTCCCAACACAAAGTCCCATTCACTGAATACTTCGGCGTTGGTACCCCCCAATTCTCGAGTTAGTCACGAGAATTGTATCGGTTCTGTTTCAAGTGAGTATGGATCACAGTCATTGAATATTTCAAAGCCCGGTTGTCGCTTCTCCTTATGGTCGATCCATGGTTCAGGGAACAAATAGTATGGCAAGTTTTCCCCCTCGCGTACAAAGTACCCGTTTAGTGTCTTTCGATAGGGTGGTGCAATTGGCACTATGTATGAAGTCCAATCCCTTTCTTCCTTACGGATATTCTGGAGTGGTGACTCATATCCTAGGCCATATTCGGGCGGTTATAGAACGACGGGTGTTGTTTCTTTGATCCCTTGCAAGTCTATGCCAAGTCCAAGACCGGGGAAGTATCCTTCTTTTAACATCATGTTGAGTACAGGGCGTGTTCCAGAGAATTGAATTGCCTTCGAATAGTCATTCTCATTGTGTACCTCTATCATTTCTACGTTACTTTTCTTTTGGATCGTAAAGGACAGAAGTGTAGAAAATTAAAAGAATTTGACTATTATTTAAGAAATCGAAATGGATAGGAGGGTATGCTCTCACCCACAATGCTTCTTAGGTGAGTAGGATCCCTTTATATTCATACTGAAAAAAGAAAAGAAACAACTACGGCTATGAAGTTCTTTGCTAAAAATGTAAAAAAGGAAAGAGAAGTAGAGTCTTTGTTTGTCTTTTAGTTCTTCCATGTGATGGTGGTTCCATTGGGTGGCATTTGGATGGTTCCTTGATCAATAAGGTCTTGGACCTTTTCTCTCAAGTTGTTGCATTTATCGGTGTAATGACCACGGCATTGATGATAGTAACAGTACATATGCAAAGCTCTTCCAGCACCTTCGTACTTGGGTTTGTACCCTTTCATCGGTGTAAGTACGCCATCCTTTTGTAAGTTTCGGAACATGGTTCCAAGCCGAGTCTGACTTAAATCTGCGCAAGCCCTTGGGGGTTTAGGTTGGAGGCGTTTAATGATACCTTGGTAATGATCCCTCATCACATCAAGGTGATGGCGCTGTTCTTCCTCCATTTGACACTTAAGGTCATGGTAGAGTATCTCGATGCAATGACCTACTTCCTCATTGATGGCTTCATCTTTGCTAATTTCCAAATCTTGGGCTCTTTTCACCACGGCATCATACCATATCTTCATTTGGTCGTATTCTCATTGTAGCATTTCAAGTTTGCTACCTTCGACCATTTCTTCAATTGTGGCCTAATCTTTCTCACTTTGTTCATTGCGTTGTTTGAGTGGGTCGTCAACGCCTTGGCTATGAGCATAATATGAAGCATAATCAAGCCCCCTGAAATGGAACTCTTGTGCAATGTTAATTTCTAGGACTTCATCATCGGGCAAACCCTCTTTCCATCCTCCAGGCTTCCATTTTGAAGCGAAGGTTTTGGGAGAGCTTTGGAGAGACATTCCTTCGCGTGCAGACATTGTGTTAGGAGCGTGGAGCTACTTTGCTGATTCAGACGGACCTAAGGTTCAGAAATCGTGTCAAATCCATGTTGGCGTCCCAACAAGTCGGTTTTTATAGGTTTCAAATTGACCAAATGGGCATAAACACATACAGAGGGAAGATGTCTCGTACGAGACATAGATGTCTCAAACGAGGCATCCTGCCTGACAGTCAGAATATCATTTTTTAATCCTATTTTCTAGTCGGACGGACATTAATCCGTTTTGAGGGTTACTACCCAGTTCATCCTGGAACAGTGGATTCTGTCACCCTAGAATATGAGCCCCTTGTTTTCACTTGTATTGCACTCTCCCAAATGGACAATTTGGTTAAAGGTCCCATATTCTCATAGGAATCCACCATTCAAATTAGCCAAACCTAAGTGATTCCGTAATTATTTTGCACTTTGTTAAACAACGCCTTTTATGCAATAAAACCTTATAAATTCTTGTAAGGGACAACCGAAAGGGACTTTGTCAAACGCAGGATCTTGATGGCAAAAGAGACTACACTCGAATCCTCGTAGAAAAATTCTCAATTTTCCATCGCAATCCCTTGTCTAACAATTTTTACCGAACGGATATTCTTCAAGAATTCATGAAGGGAGGATTATAGATTGTAAAAGAAGTGTTATCTTGGGCAAAGATTAAAACAATCATAAGAATCGAATTGACCGGTCTCAAGGAATGTCCTATTGACTATTAAGTATGCATGAGGTTGATGCAGGACTTACGGATAAGGCTCCCCATAGGCACGATCGTAGGAGCGTGGCATGGAGTGGGTACACCATCTTTGGAGAGACCGGCAAGGAAATGCTGACCGACATCCGTCCTCGGATTGGGACCCGGGTTTATAGGGTATGTAGTGAAACTAATCTACATGTGTGTGTATGAGAGTCAAGTTCTAGGTGTCAAAGGGAAAATAGAAAGTTTTTTTTTTTTGAAAATAAAACAAAAACATGCAATGGCCGGGCCAAGTGGCTGCCTACGTTTCCCTCTTGTGGAGGAACTCAGGCCTTTGTAGTTAACACAAAAAGCATAACTGAGAAATTTCAAGTTAGCAAATAGTCCTGCAAAACAAAGGTTAGCTTCATGATATATGGGCAGTTTTTTTGTCGTTTGGAAGGTCCTAAGACTCAGAAACAAGGGGAGGACAGATCTGGAATTATGTTTACGTGTTTAAACCGGACGGAAATCCCTTTTTCAAACCAGAAGAACCAGACTGTTGGTTAGAGAAGAGATGCCTCGTATGAGACATTGATGCCTCGTACGAGGTAACCCCTTCCGGGAGCAGGAACAGTACAGATTTCACAGAATTTTATGAACGATGATGATTATTTTCAACACAAGTCTAACTGTCACGACCCGAAAACTCGTCTCTATTTTATTGATAAATATTTATTTATTTATTTATTTATTTGATTTAATTATTTATGTGCGCATTTTATATCTCATAATATTAATTTGTGTCTAGCATTATTTGGTTGATATTGTGTTAGTGGGTAGTAGGGAATTTGGTTTGGGTTATGTGTTAGTAGATGAGGGGGCCTAAGTGTAACTTTTCAAAATAATTCATCAACTCCCTCTCTTCTCCCTCACCTCTCCCTCACCTCTCCCTCACCTCACACTCCCATTCCCAGCATACTCTCTCTCTCTCTCTCTCTCTCCTTGGTTTGGGTATGTTTTCTTCTCTCCCTTCTCTCTTCAATCTAGCTATCTTCCCCTCATTATCTCTTATTTCTCATAATATGAAACATGTTTAGATCGTCGATAGGATCGTAGGGAGCTAAGAATATTCGAATTCCGTCAACTTTGAGAAAATCCGTGTAAGTTGCTTTTCCCCCATTTATATGCAAAAATTGTTCATCCCCATTTTGTATGATGATATATGAAGCTTTGAAGTGGTTATTTGATGATTTGTGAGGGATTTGAATTTATTTGGAATTTATTGTTGTTTTTGGTGATTTTGTGATAAATCAAATGTGGGGATTGAAATCTTGTTTGGGGTTAATAGATGGTGTTGTTTAGTTCCCTTACAAGCTTGTATGGCGTTTTGGTTCATTGCTACACTCATTGGAAGTGTTGATTTCGTTAATGCTTGAAATGGTTTGGAAAAATGGAAGAACCCAGCTGAAATCCTTCCCAGCCCGTCGACCAGGCGCCCGCCCGTGCTGAGCCAGGCGCCCGCCTACCTGGTCTTTTTCCTTCGGCTAACCCTCTGGTCAAATGAGCGCCCGCCCGACCCCTACCAAGCGCCCGCCCGACCCCTTGTTCTAGAAATTTACCTTTTTACTTGTTTAAAACTAAGTGGTTTCCCTAGTTTAAGTTTATTTACTCAAATTAACTTAAGTTAACATCGTGGAACACTTTATTAATTGGAATTAGTTCTTTTGTGAATAAATATGTTATGGAATTTGATTAAGTATCGTTTTGGGAATGTGGGCCATCTTTGATGTGTTATTTGGATTGGTTTACCTTTGTGGTGATTTATTTGGAATGGTTCCCTACTTCGGAATCATGAGTTGTTTAATTAAGCTAATATTTATTACTTAGCTTTCATTTGAAAGTCCAGCTGGTTATTTGTGTATCGAGTCAGGCAATGGATAATACTATAATGGCACAAGCCAAGTCCAGTATAGCATCGCCCATTGGTCCTTCTTTCCCCATCCAGATTGGCCTTGGATGGGATGAGCTAGCTCCTTTGTGAGTATTCTAGCTAGACGTTTTGGAGCATTACTTTGTGGCATGGCTCCCGCCCTTTGTCGTAGGAAGGTTGTTAATTTCTCTATCCCTGATGTGCCTAAATTTGCTTTTGAGGCTATGCCTTTGGGTAGAAATATTCGTATGATTTCTTATGTGAAATCTAGGAGATTGTTGCATCGTGGTTGTGAGGGGTACTTGGCTAGTGTGCTTGATACTAGGAAAGAATCCCCTAGTTTGGAGAGTGTTCGGGTAGTTAGAGAATTTCCCGATGTTTTCTCTTCTGAATATGATATGCCTCCCGATCGAGAGATAGAGTTTTGTATAGACCTTTTGCCGGGTACGACTCCGATTTCAAAGGCACCGTATAGGTTGGCTCCCGCAGAATTGAAGGAACTAAAGGTTTAGTTGCAAGAGTTGCTTGATCGAGGGTTTATCAGCCCTAGTGTTTCCCCGTGGGGAGCACCGGTTTTGTTTGTGCGGAAGAAAGGCGGTTCTTTGAGATTGTGTATTGATTACCGAAAGTTGAATCAGGTTACAGTGAAGAACAAGTATCCTCTACCTCACATTGATGATTTATTTGATCAGCTTCAAGGGTCCGTGGTGTTTTCTAAACTTGATTTGAGAAGTGGGTACCATCAGTTGAAGATTCGATCGGAGGATATTCCGAAGACTGCTTTTCGCACTCGCTATGGTCACTACGAGTTCTTAGTTATGCCGTTTGGGTTGACTAACGCGCCTGCCGTGTTTATGGATTTGATGAACCGGGTTTTCCATCCTTATCTTGATTCGTTCGTGGTGGTCTTCATCGACGACATTCTTGTCTACTCTAAATCTTGAGAGGAGCACGAGCAACACTTGAGGACAGTTTTATCCATTCTTGCGAGGGAGCAGTTGTTTGTGAAGTTTAGTAAATGCGAATTTTGGCTCGAGGAGGTTTCATTTCTGGGTCATGTTATTTCTAAAGATGGGATTTCTGTGGATCCTTCAAAGATAGAAGCCATAGTGGATTGGAAGAGACCCGAGACAGTGACCGAGATCAGAAGTTTTCTGGGTTTAGCCGGGTATTACAGAAGGTTTATAGAAGGGTTTTCGAGGATTGCTACTCCGATGACTCAGTTGACCCGGAAGGATGTACCATTTGTGTGGGGTGAAAAATGTCAAAGTAGCTTTGATGAATTAAAGAAGAGATTAACTACGGCTCCTATTCTTGCGTTACCAAATGGAAGTGACGATTTAGTAATATACAGTGATGCTTCGAAAGAGGGTTTGGGTTGTGTTTTGATGCAGAATGGGAAAGTAATTGCTTATGCTTCGAGGAAGTTGACCCCTAGTGAACAGAATTACCCTACTCATGATATGGAGTTGGCTGCGATAGTCTTTGCGTTGCATAAGCGGAAGCATTACCTATACGGAGCAAAGTTTGAGATTTTTACCGATCACAAGAGTTTGAAATACCTCTTCTCTCAAAAGGAATTGAACAACCGGCAGTGACGATGGATGGAACTTTTGAAGGACTATGATTGTAAGATATCCTATCATCCCGGGAAAGCAAATGTTGTAGCCGATGCGATTAGTAGAAAATCTTATGTGGCTTCAATGATGGTTCGAGAGTGGAAAATGCTTGAGGATGTTCGAGATTGGCGTCCCCAAGAGTCGAAACGTGGAGCTATTTTTGCGAACCTTAATGTATTTCCCACATTAATTCAACAAATAAAGGATACTCAGAAGGATGACCCAGAGTTGAAGAAGATTATGGATAATGCTTGGGATAGACAGTATGTGGACTTCCAGCTCGACTCCGAGGGAGTGTTGACTTACCGTAGCAGATTGTGTGTGCCGAATATCGGTGGGATTAAACAGTGAGTTCTTGATGAGGGTCACAAATCCCGGTATACCATTCATCCCGGGAGTACGAAGATGTATCAGGATTTAAAACAGCAATTTTGGTGGATTAACATGAAGAGGGAGATTGCAGATTATGTATCGAAGTGTTTGACCTGTCAACAAGTTAAAGCAGAGCATCAGAGACCCGCAAGTCTACTTCATCCCCTTGAAATACCCGAGTGGAAGTGGGAACACATTACGATGGATTTTGTAACCGGACTACCCATAACTCGAAGGAGGTTCAATGCAGTTTGGGTGATTGTGGACAGGTTGACTAAATCTTCTCATTTCTTGCCCATTGACATTTCCTATTCGATGGAGAAACTTGCGAATTTGTATATTCATGAGATTGTCAGATTACATGGTGTTCCAGTTAGTATTGTGTCAGACAGAGATCCCAGGTTTACATTCCTATTTTGGCAAGCATTACAGAAGGCTTTGGGTACCGAATTGAGGTTTAGCACTGCATTTCATCCTCAGACTGACGGTCAGTCTGAAAGAACCATTCAGATTCTCGAGGATATGTTACGGTCTTGCACAGTTGACTTTCCAGATTCGTGGGATACACATCTACTGCTTGCAGAGTTCGCCTACAATATTAGTTATCAGTCGAGTATTCAGATGGCACCGTATGAGGCTCTGTATGGGAGGAAATGTTGGTCACCTATTTGTTGGGACGAGGTTGGGGAAGCAAAACTTTGGGGTGTTGACATGGTTCAGGACTCGGTGGAAAAGGTTAAAATTATTCGGGATCGATTGAAGACGGCCCAGAGTCGACAGAAGAGCTATGCCGACCACCGAAGGCGAGATGTTAGTTTTCAGACCGAAGACTTCGTGTTCTTGAAGGTATCTCCGAAGGTTGGTATTCGAAGGTTTGGGAAGAAGGGTAAATTAGCTCCGAGGTTTGTTGGACCGTTTGAGATTTTGGGGAAAGTGGGACTTTTAGCATATCGGCTTGCGTTACCATCTTCTTTGGACCGGTTGCATAATGTTTTTCATGTTTCTATGCTTCGGAAGTATGTTCATGATCCTTCTCACGTTTTACCGAGGGTACCGGAGGATATAGAGCCCGACATGACTTACGAAGAACGATCGGTTCGAATCCTTGATTCTAAAGTCCAAGAGTTGAGAAGCAAAAGCATTCCGTTGGTTAGAGTTCTTTGGAGGAATCACAATGTTGAGGAATCGACTTGGGAGCTTCGAGAGGAGATGGAGCGTATATATCCGTGGCTTTTCAATTCGGGTAAGTCTCGTTAAAATTCGGGTCGAATTTTCTTTAAGGGGGAGTGAATGTCACGACCCGAAAACCCGTCTCTATTTTATTGATAAATATTTATTTATTTATTTATTTGATTTAATTATTTATGTGCGCATTTTATATCTCATAATATTAATTTGTGTCTAGCATTATTTGGTTGATATTGTGTTAGTGGGTAGTAGGGAATTTGGTTTGGGTTATGTGTTAGTAGATGAGGGGGCCTAAGTGTAACTTTTCAAAATAATTCATCAACTCCCTCTCTTCTCCCTCACCTCTCCCTCACCTCACACTCCCATTCCCAGCATACTCTCTCTCTCTCTCTCTCTCCTTGGTTTGGGTAAGTTTTCTTTTCTCCCTTCTCTCTTCAATCTAGCTATCTTCCCCTCATTATCTCTCATTTCTCATAATATGAAATATGTTTAGATCGTCGATAGGATCGTAGGGAGCTAAGAATATTCGAATTCCGTCAACTTTGAGAAAATCCGTGTAAGTTGCTTTTCCCCCATTTATATGCAAAAATTGTTCATCCCCATTTTGTATGATGATATATGAAGCTTTGAAGTGGTTATTTGATGATTTGTGAAGGATTTGAATTTATTTGGAATTTATTGTTGTTTTTGGTGATTTTGTGATAAATCAAATGTGGGGATTGAAATCTTGTTTGGGGTTAATAGATGGTGTTGTTTAGTTCCCTTACAAGCTTGTAAGGGACAACCGAAAGGGACTTTGTCAAACGCATGATCTTGATGGCAAAAGAGACTACACTCGAATCCTCGTAGAAAAATTCTCAATTTTCCATCGCAATCCCTTGTCTAACAATTTTTACCGAACGGATATTCTTCAAGAATTCATGAAGGGAGGATTATAGATTGTAAAAGAAGTGTTATCTTGGGCAAAGATTAAAACAATCATAAGAATCGAATCGACCGGTCTCAAGGAATGTCCTATTGACTATTAAGTATGCATGCGGTTGATGCAGGACTTACGGATAAGGCTCCCCATGGGCACGATCGTAGGAGCGTGGCATGGAGTGGGTACACCATCTTTGGAGAGACCGGCAAGGAAATGCTGACCGACATCCTTCCTCCGATTGGGACCTGGGTTTATAGGGTATGTAGTGAAACTAATCTACATGTGTGCACGTGTATGAGAGTCAAGTTCTAGGTGTCAAAGGGAAAATAGAAAGTTTTTTTTTTTGAAAATAAAACAAAAACATGCAATGGCCGCGCCAAGTGGCTGCCTATGTTTCCCTCTTGTGGAGGAACTCAGGCCTTTGTAGTTAACACAAAAAGCATAACATAAGTAAAGCTGAGAAATTTCAAGTTAGCAAATAGTCCTGCAAAACAAAGGTTAGCTTCATGATATATGGGCAGTTTTTTTGTCGTTTGGAAGGTCCTAAGACTCAGAAACAAGGGGAGGACAGATCTGGAATTATGTTTACGTGTTTAAACCGGACGGAAATCCCTTTTTCAAACCAGAAGAACCAGACTGTTGGTTAGAGAAGAGATGCCTCGTACGAGACATTGATGCCTCGTACGAGGTAACCCCTTCCGGGAGCAGGAACAGTACAGATTTCACAGAATTTTATGAACGATGATGATTATTTTCAACACAAGTCTAACTGTCACGACCCGAAAACTCGTCTCTATTTTATTGATAAATAATTATGTATTTATTTATTTATTTGATTTAATTATTTATGTGCGCATTTTATATCTCATAATATTAATTTGTGTCTAGCATTATTTGGTTGATATTGTGTTAGTGGGTAGTAGGGAATTTGGTTTGGGTTATGTGTTAGTAGATGAGGGGGCCTAAGTGTAACTTTTCAAAATAATTCATCAACTCCCTCTCTTCTCCCTCACCTCTCCCTCACCTCTCCCTCACCTCACACTCCCATTCCCTGCATACTCTCTCTCTCTCTCTTTCTCCTTGGTTTGGGTAAGTTTTCTTCTCTCCCTTCTCTCTTCAATCTAGCTATCTTCCCCTCATTATCTCTCATTTCTCATAATATGAAACATGTTTAGATCGTCGATAGGATCGTAGGGAGCTAAGAATATTCGAATTCCGTCAACTTTGAGAAAATCCGTGTAAGTTGCTTTTCCCCCATTTATATGCTAAAATTGTTCATCCCCATTTTGTATGATGATATATGAAGCTTTGAAGTGGTTATTTGATGATTTGTGAAGGATTTGAATTTATTTGGAATTTATTGTTGTTTTTGGTGATTTTGTTATAAATCAAATGTGGGGATTGAAATCTTGTTTGGGGTTAATAGATGGTGTTGTTTAGTTCCCTTACAAGCTTGTATGGCGTTTTGGTTCATTGCTACACTCATTGGAAGTGTTGATTTCGTTAATGCTTGAAATGGTTTGGAAAAATGGAAGAACCCAGCTGAAATCCTTCCCAGCCCGTCGACCAGGCGCCCGCCCGTGCTGAGCCAGGCGCCCGCCTACCTGGTCTTTTTCCTTCGGCTAACCCTCTGGTCAAATGAGCGCCCGCCCGACCTCTACCAAGCGCCCGCCTGCCCCCCTGTTCTAGAAATTTACCTTTTTACTTGTTTAAAACTAAGTGGTTTCCCTAGTTTAAGTTTATTTACTCAAATTAACTTAAGTTAACATCGTGGAACACTTTATTAATTGGAATTAGTTCTTTTGTGAATAAATATGTTATGGAATTTGATTAAGTATCGTTTTGGGAATGTGGGCCATCTTTGATGTGTTGTTTGGATTGGTTTACCTTTGTGGTGATTTATTTGGAATGGTTCCCTACTTCGGAATCATGAGTTGTTTAATTAAGCTAATATTTATTACTTAGCTTTCATTTGAAAGTCCAGCTGGTTATTTGTGTATCGAGTCAGGCAATGGATAATACTATAATGGCACAAGCCAAGTCCAGTATAGCATCGCCCATTGGTCCTTCTTTCCCCATCCAGATTGGCCTTGGATGGGATGAACTAGCTCCTTTTGTGAGTATTCTAGCTAGACGTTTTGGAGCATGACTTTGTGGCATGGCTCCCGCCCTTTGTGGCACGTTACTTTGTTATTGGTTCCGGAACCGGGGGTTTTCTCTTCAGCTTTCATGCTACTATGAAGATGTTGATTGTTGATTATTGAAGCTGCGCAGCGACCTTTATTTGGTTCTATCAGTTGGGAAACCTTGGCTAATATCCTTTGTTACTTGTTTATTTCCGCTGCTATCTGTTAATTGATAAATGCTATGTGCTAAGTAATATTTATTATTGTTCATTGCTTATTGCATCATAGCATGTCATGTAGTTGCATTAGTAACTTATTGAGATTTATCTCACCCCCTTTCTTCTATCTTTGTTTTTCCTTAACTCCCCCTAGGAGGAAAGGATTAGACTCGCTGATCACGAGGAGGACGTCGCGAGGGTTGAGCTTTTTGGGCAAGTTGTTAGTGGTGGGTTTACATTACATAAATGTGTAACCTTTTTTTGGGAATAGTTGTACCAAACTTGACGTCATTAGAATTCGTATATTTTATTATTTTGGGTGTAAGCTTATGGAGCTTACACTAGTTTATATTTTGTTGTTCAAGTTGGATTTCAAAACTTTGTGTTATCATCTTTTGGTATAAAAGGAAATTTTTATCTTCATTATTTTAGAGTTTATTGTTTAAGTCGACGTCCAGCTCGCGTACTCCGGGACGCGGGGTCGGGGTCGCGACACTAACCCTTTATTATGATTCATCCCCAGCAGAGTCGCCACTTGTAAGTGCCCCATTCTGAACTGAAACCAACTTAGAGGTATTCTTAGTACTATTCAAGGTTAAACTTGATAGACTAGGACCTTACTAGGATAAACCAAAAACTTTAGGACTATTCTGTAATAAAAAATGAAAAAATCCAGAAGCTCGCCAGAGATAACCGTACGGATGGTTTAGCCACGTGAGAGCGAAAGTCGTACGGATAGTTTTGGTGACTTCAGTCCCTATAAATTAAGCCCTTGCTGATCATTTTAGGGGGGGGGAGAAAAATAGTTTAGAGTGGTGAAACTCTGTGAGAATCACTACAGAAACACAAACACCAAAATTTGAGTGAAAAAAAGAGAGGAGGATAGGCACAAACCAAAATTGGTGAGGCCTCCTTCTCCCCATCTTCTCTCCATCTCATATCTCTCTTGCTACTTTGATTATCAACATTGTTTACCACTTTCATATACAAATGTCCTTACATTTCTGCAATATTATAACTTATTACATTTATGTCTTTAATTTTATGTCTTTAATTTTGGCTTGGTGATCCATTGCACATATGGAGAAAGCCTTGTATATTTATCATGTATATTCATCTTGTATATTTTGTTCATTTATAGTCATAATGATCATGTTTGGGTGGTAAAGCCTCAATCTTTACCATCCAAACTTTGATTTAGCCATAATATCACTTTTGAATGATAAATACTCAATCTTTATCCATTCAAAGGTTGATTTTTGTTGTCCCAAGGGTTTATAACTGGATGGATCATCCATTAGATATTAAAGTCTCAATCTTTAATCATCTAAATGGTTATCTTGGCTTAAAGCCATGTTCATCACCTTTTACATTTATTTCCCCAATAATTGCCTTGATCATACCCAAATCATTGTTTTTGGTGTCTAATTCAATTATCAAAGGCATAGGGATGTTTGTCACGACCTGAAATCTAGGCTCTATTTTATTAGTAATAAATAATTATTATTTATTTATTTGCTTGTTTATTTATTTAAATTATTATTTATTTAAATATTTATGTGTGCAATTTATGTGTTATAATAAATTATGCCTAGCATTTCAATTGAGTCATTTGGGTTGTGTGGTATTGTTGGGTCTTAATTGTTAGTAGGGAGTGTAGCATTTGTGTTAGTAGTGTAGTGGAGGGGGCCTAAGTGTAATCTTTTAAATCATTCCCTACTCCCTCCCTACTCCTTCCCTCACCTCCCCCATCCTCACACTCCACCTCCACCCCTCTTCCCAGCCCATTTCTTTCTCTCTCTCCAAAGAAGAAAAAGGGTAAGTTTCTCTCTTCATCTCTCTTCATTTTCTTCCTCTTCCTCTTGTTATTTCTCATTTCTTAAAACGTGAAATGTGTTTAGATCGTCGATAGGATCGCGTAGAATCAAAAATATTTGAAATCCATCAACTTTGAGAAAATCCAAGTAAGTTGCTTTTCCCCCATTTTTATGCTAAAGTGTTCATATCATGCTTATATGATGTTTGAGTTGTTATATTTGAAGTTTGGATGAGTTTAGAATTTATTTGGAATTTATTTGAGTTTTGGTCAAAAATGGTGATTTTATGAATGTTGGGTTTGATTCTTGATTTTGGTTGTTATATAAGTCCTTTTAGACTTATAAGTTGTTTTGGTACATTAGTATACTAGTTAGAAGGTTGGATTTTGGTTGAAATGTGTTTTGGTATGAAAATGGAAGAACCCAGTTTGTTCTTCCCGATTTCCGGCAGACCAGAGGATTGGGCGACCGCACATCTATCTGAAAGGTTTTGTTCTTGTTTGATGGCCTTTTTGGGCGACCGCACAGACCATACTGGGCGGCCGCACAGAACATCTGAAAGTTTTCATTTGTTATTTTGTGTGATTGAAGGATGCGTTTTGGTCTAAGTCTTGGGTGTCCTTCTAGTTGACCTTAGTAAACATTGTAGTACACTCTAGTGATAGAATTGAGTCCTTTGTGATTAAGTTTGTGTTGGAAATAAGTTAAGCGTTAATTGAGATTGTTGGAACACGTTAATTGTGTGTTGTTGATTCATTTCACTTTCTTGGTGACTAATTGGTATGATTCCCTACTTTAGAATCGTAAGATGTTTATTCATGCTAAATTAGTATTACTTAGCATTTAATTGGAAGCTCAGCTGGCATATTTGTTGCATCGGGCGATGGGAAAGATTATAATGGCAAGGCCAAGTCCATTATAATGTTGACCATTGTTTTGCCCCCTTCTATACCCCCTTTTCCAGATTGGCCTTGGAAGGGTTAAGTTAGCTTCCTTTGTGAATGTATCTAGCTACCGGGCATGACTTTGTGTTATGGCTCTTGTCCCTTGTGACACTTTTATGGTTATTGGTTCCGGTACCGGGATTTTCTCTTCGCCTTTCATGCTATTATGAAGATGATGATTTGTTGATTATTGAAGCTGCGCAGCGATCCTTTATTTGGATGTACCGGTTTGGAAAACCTTGGCTATATCCTTTGTTATGTGTTTATTTCCGCTGCTATCTGTTAAGTGATAATGCTATGTGCTATGTGATATTTATTATTGCTTATTGTATATTGCATCATAGCATGTCATGTAGTTGCATTAGTAACTTATTGAGATTTATCTCACCCCCTTTTCTTTTATCTTTGTTTTTCCTTAACCCCCCCCAGGTGCTAAGGATTAGTCTCGATGATCACGAGAAAGAGGACGTCGAGTGTGGATCCATTCTTTTGGGGAAAGTTGTATAGGTTGGTTTACATTATATAAATGTGTAACCTTTTGGGGATAGTTGTACCAAACAATGACGTCATTAAGAATTGTATAATTGTGTTTTGTTGGGCATAAACTTGTGGAAGTTTATGATAGTTGTAATTGGTTTTTATCAAACTTGGTTTTGTAAAACTTTGGATCATTACCTTTTGGTATTAAATGGAATTTTTAACTTCGGTATTTGTCAGTTTTGGTTTTAAGTCGACGTCCAGATCGCGGTCTCGGGCCCGCGGGGTCCGGGGTCGCGACAGTTGGTATCAGAGCTATGGCATTAGCTCTAAGTATAAGTCTAGGTGGATTAGTATGACCTAGGTGGGTAGTAGTGTGCGGAGTGATTAACGGTTGATGTTTTATGCAGGTACTTGTTTACAATGGTTCGTAGAAGGAGTGGTGAAGGTAGTACCGGTAATGTAAATCAGAATGATACAAGGGAAGAAGCCCGTACCATGTTTCAAGGCATGTTCGAGGCGGCCATGAAGGCCATACATGATCAAGGTCCGAGAGTAGAACAAGCACCACCCCGCTATGGATTGGAGCAATTTCTCAAACTGAAACCGGTTGAATTCAATGGGGAACCCGATGTTCGGAAAGCTGAATTGTGGATTGAGTCGATGGAGAAGATTTATGATGTGTTTGGGTGCACGGATGAGGACAAGGTTCGGTTCGCGGCTTATAAACTTATGGGAGCCGCCGAGCATTGGTGGAAGAGTGTTAAAGCTAGTTGGGATGATACCCACACGGTGTATGCGTGGGAGTTGTTTGTGCGCAAATTCAAGGAGCATTTCATTCCGGTTGTTGATCAAAACCGAAAGGAGATCGAGCTACTCAACTTGGAGCAAGGATTGTTGTCTATAGCACAATACTCGGCTAAGTTCATAGAATTATCCCGGTATTGTGACTATTTGGTGAGGACTGAGGAACAAAAAGCTATGAGGTTCATTCGGGGATTGAAGACCTCCATTCGTACTCAACTTATTGCTCAACGGATTGTGACTTTCCAAGATGCGGTAGACCGAGCCTACTTGATAGAGCAAGATATTGGGGAGCATAAAAGGAAGACCGAGGTAGCTAACCCGAGTAAGCAAGGAGCTCAAGGCAAGCCACAACACCGTTTCGACAACCGAGGTAACCCGGGAGCATCATCTCAGTTTAAGGGGCAA